>CM073143.1:36521552-37121552 GCA_037039145.1 Fundulus diaphanus
TGTTGTATTTTTACAATCAGAAGTTAGAATTAGACCAGGTCGGATGGCTGGGGAACATTTGGAGGCTGGAAAACATTAATGGCTGCACAGCTTGGTAACTTCCTCTACGCTGGCAATCGTACCCATTCCTCAACCCTGCTCCTGCACACAGGATCTGGGCTGGAGGTGGGCGGCCATGAAGGAAAAGGAAAGAAAATGCTGCCCTAGTAATAAAGATTTCTATGCATGATTTTGAAATGTTTGATCAAATTTATGATTAGATTCTTAAATATAGTTGCTTCATAAAGTAATAAGTTGAGACTTAGAAATATATTTAAAAAGGAAATCATGTATTTCAAATAGCCTTCCAATTTTCTTGAAATGATCAATCATAAGACTGCGGTATCAACCATGTCTTTAAATGGTAAATATGAATTTATTTTCTACTACTTATAGAATCCCGTGGGTCGGGGGCGTCTAAGATGGTCTGGTCCCTGGCCCAGGCAGGGCTGTCAGCTGGTCTGCCAACAGCTGTCGGGTTCATTTCTCACTGAAGCTCTCTGTGTGCTGCACACAGCTTCTGTTTGACCGGCTTGTAGACATCCGGAGTTACATAGGGCTTAGTTTTCAGAATAGTAATAAGAAGAAGACTTGAGTCGTGTTTTATAGACTCATAGGATGTAAAAATGAACCCCAGCCTAAAACCTGTGGTGAAATCCAGTCTTTCCAGACGAGGCCTGCTCTGTGTAAAAGCACCCTTCTGACTGTAATGCGTGCCTTTTCAGCCTCATGTCTTGATAAGATAAGATAAGATAGACTTTATTGATCTCACAGTGGAGAAATTCACTTGTCACATCGGCTCGATAATCAAAAGAAGGTGCCAAAAGGAGGAAAAGGTGCATAAGGTAATTACAGTGTGTCCACATGTATACTGTGGATCGAGGAAAAAAAAAGAAATAAAGCAGAGGTTTAAGGTGACTTATGTACATTTAAGGTGACTTATATACATATGGATTTGACGTTGTACATTAAAGTGGTACCAGGTAAGAACAACAGTGAGGTAGTGAGATGAATATAACAGCTGAAGTCTCTTACTGCAGTGCGATTCTTTTTGAAATTGTTCTGCCCAACTGGGGCCAAATACTGCCGCTCAATATTTGGGTAATGCGCCCGTTGCTCTTGTGATCTAACTTGGCTCAGATTAGAGGAGCACCGATCCAATTTTTTCCAATCAAATCCGATACCTGGGCTGAGCGTATCAGCGGGATACAGAGCCGATACTACTGTTGAATGAATGAACCATATACCTTGCTATGTTTGTGGTGCTGAATTTACTAACTTTATCACCACCCCTCGCTATTTTGGTCTTGCAGGTATTGCATGTTGCAGTCGGACTTGTTGGCGTATCACGTTAGAAATGTTTCCAAATAGCAGACTTGGCTCGGTCCGGTGCTTGCTCCATGTTGCCATGTGTTTGCTCATCACTAGCTGCTGTGGGTGCTCTACGTGATGACGTAACCGGCGTTGCAAACATAGGATTGAAGTGGCTAGATTGCTGTAACTGTATTGCTGTGTATAATAATAACATGACTGGATCGGAGTACTGGATCGGCGTCACTTATCCGATATCCAATCCAAAGAATTAGTCAATATGGGAGCCGAAATCCGATCCAGGTATCAGATCGGTGCATCTCTAGCTCAGATAGAGACACCTACATCACACCGAAAGCTAAGATGTCAGTATGCATTGTAGCGGACTGTTGGGAGATCATTGTGTTAAATCGTTCTTCTCCACACGTCCGCTAGGACCGAAGCGTTGCAGCTGGGGGACTGTGGCCAGGAGATGGCTCTCATCAACCGACTGACTGAAGGATCCAAGGTCTTCCTGACCAGGGAGGAGAGCCAACACTTCCTTAAAGAGTCTGTGCTTTTCTACCCCTTTAAGTTGTTCACTCCCTTTTTATATGCTGTGCTGTGTAAACAGATTTCTTGTTTTGCGGAACCTCTCAGGTGTTCGACCCTCAATTGTGAGGTTGTGGTGGAGCTGCTCTCAAGCAAGCTTCAAGATGTGTCTTACCCTGTAAAGATGGTAATACCAACACCCCGGCGGGAAGCTTTCTGTACGCCGTGATGAATCGTTCCTGCTGTAAACCTGTGGTTGTCTAATCCTGCAGCGGGCTCTGTGTGCTGTTGCCTGCCTCATGACCTCTGACCTTCTCGCTCTGGAGCAAACATTCAGAGCAACTCAGCGCAGACTTTGCCAGCTCAGCGAGGGTCCTCCAGGACCTCTGGCGAACAAAGCCACCAAGGTACAAGAGGAAGAAGTGGTAAGGAGGGACTGAGAGGTCAGACCTGCTCGAAATGAGGTTGTTTGCTTATCTCCTCTTTCCAGATCCTGCGTCAGTTTGAGGCTCTGATGGGTGGATCGCTACACGCTGGCAGACAGGACGCGGCGCACAGCAGCCATCAGGCAACATCTAATCAGTTTCTCCCGTCTGCATACTTGGACAGCTCACAGGCGACGGCCTCAGCTGACAGACACAACTCTGAGACTCGTCAGCCTGAGCCGTCGTCCTCGGGCCTCGTCCAGCCGCAAAATGCCCCTTCATCCCCCTCCGGTCTGGATGAGAGCTGGAGACGCTCGACTGGAGAGGAGGTGGATGATTTGAGCAAAAATGAGCTCCAGTCAGTTAGGACCGCTGGAGATCCGAAGCTCATCAGCGAAGGAGGTTCCCGTCTTTCCTCCGGACCACAGAGCACGCCGGCCAATCAGAGCAGCCTGTCTCTGTTCAGCGGGATGGAGCTGGTGACCAAGGCGGGGGCGCTGTGTGAAAGGGGCGCGCTGCACACAGAGTTGGACAAAACGGACGAGATTTCAGATGTGACTCAAACTGCGCGTAACTCTAAATGTCCGAAGAAGACCTCTGTGGTGCGGAGTGAAAGCAGAGAGGACGCTCCGTCAGGTTGCAGTCCGCTCACATCTGCGGAAAGCAAACCCGTGTCAGCTTTCTCCTTTCTCAACTCATGACTACTTACATGTTGAGGATCTGAAGCTGTTGTATGATGATGTCAAATAAATATACTTTCAGAAAGGCTTTTCTTTCAACTAACCATCTGTCAGATTACAATTATACACCAGTCAGGCATAACATTATGACCATGACACTGATCGTCTCTCTCTATATCTGTTAGTGGGTGTGCTAGATTAAGCAGCAGGCAAACTTTGTGTCCTCAAAGGTGTGTTAGAAGCAGGAAAGATGAGCAAGCTTAAGGATTTGCATGCGTTCCACAAGGAGCTAAACCGTGTAGGCTAGACTACTGGGTCAGAGCTTCTTCGAAACCGCAGTTCTTGTGGGGTTTCCTCAGTCTGCAGTATCTATAGAAAGGGCGCCACGGCAGGAACAGCGTTGTTCCGGTGACAGGAGCGTAGGCGGTTTTGGGTTTAACGAACTATAGAGCCAAGGCAGTGTGGTCCGATCTAGCAGAGGAGAAACCTGCTGAGCGTCTGGGTTTTACTGGGCAGAAAAAGCTGCAATGCATGGAGGTCATTTAAACTCTTATCAGTCCCTCAGCAGTTTTCTTCCGCACAACATGTTGTTGGCCCTGAACTCTCATCAATTTCATATCGTGTAGACGGAACGGCTGCTTTAATCAAATGTTATCTCCCTCATTCAGGTCAGGCAAAGAGAATGGGAAGAGAAAAAGAAAGTCAATGCTGGTGCTAGTTATTGTGGAAAAACATTAAAAGAGCAGCATTCATAGATGTTTTGTATTAACAGGACACAAAACAGTAAATACTGCTGTAAAAAAGGTTTTTTTTCCAGCTGGTAAACTTTATGCTCACAAACAACACCCACTGATGCCTCATTGAACTGGCTGTTTACCCCGCTAGCTGGAGCATGAACTGTTTTCTGTCCTTTTATGTCAAGACGATCCCTTTTTTGTCTTTGTTCTTTTAAAAAAAATGGAAATTCTGATTTTAATTTGATTCTTAATTTGAAGATTCTAAAGTTTTCTTGCACCAAACCCGGTTTCATGGATCTGCTGCCAACATCATGGTGGGGTCATAATCTTATGCCTGATGAGTGTACATGGCAGATTGTTGTTTTTTTTTTTTGGGTGGGTGGGGGGGGGGCGGTCTGTTTGCTTTGAAACCTGCTTTCAACAACAAACTTGGCCAAGAGTCTGAGTGTTAAGAAAACTACAGAGAAGCCCCCAGGTCTGCAAACTTTGATGCCTTAGGTTTAATTTCCGTAAAGTACTAGAACATGTTTGCTGGATAGCAGGACATCAAACTGCATCACACTGGTAAAAGGCAGTGAGCACACAAGCAAAGAATCAAATAGTTTGTCTTTCAGCTTAAAAGCAGCGTTGAACTAATGGAAACTATCAGTTCATTTTGCCTTGAAATGACTCACTGTTTTGGTGCTTTGGTGCAGGTCTGATGGTTGCTTTGTCTCAGGATTCTTTCTTTTAATTTGAAGTAACAAACTACACCTCTGCTGCATGTTGTCAACCTTCTGAGGGAAAACCCTGTTTGTGATTTGCACTACACATGCTTTTATTTTAATCTCAAACCTTATAAAAGCAATTTATTTGTCTTCCATAGTTCTTGCTACTAAGCTGTTATGTGGGTGTGAATTATACTTTACATAGAGAAAACGTCTTCTCTGCGTAGTGTTTGATCTAAAACTGACGTTCTAAAGGAAGAATAATTCTGATCATTACCGTGAATAATCTGTGATGGGGGAAGTCTTTGATGGGGCATCTGCGGCAGCTTTCTGGTTAAGTCACGTCACAGTTGTGACTCCCGTAAAGTTCAGTCCAACGTTTTGTTGAAAAGCTACTGTTGCGTTTCAGTGAACTCAAGCCATGCTGCTGAACAATAAAACACACTGTTGTGTTACAGCGGAACTGCTTCATAAATGTTTTATTGCTGCTAAAGCAGTGCTTCGACTTAAATGTTTCTGAGGAACACAAGAAATGAGCCACATTCAGTTTCCACACAGTATTTTTGGTTAAAGCACATAAACAAATATGGCTAACAGGCACTCTGATGCATGAAATGTAAAAGCTATAAACACAGAATTTTAAAAATGTAATTTCATTAATTTTTTTAGATTGCTTTGAATAGTTATTTGGCTTTCCTTCTGTCTACAATAGATCTGTCGGATTTGAAGCGGGGTTTGGGTTAGCGTGGCCCGTTTAGGTCACCATTATCAGACATACTTTTTCAAAGTCTGACCAGATTATCCACGACTTTAGAAGGAGTCTGCAAGCATAGATGTTAAAAATTTTTTTTTGAGGGTTTCTGTAGGTAACCTATACCTTAAATACTGCATGAATGTGTGCGCATTAGTGAGTGCAACTGGGTGAATGTGGCTCTAGTCTACAGCTGTGAGTGGTCAGTATGCCTGCTGGAAAAGTGCTATATAAGTTCAGTCCATTTACCGTTTAGATTTAATTAAACACAATTTAAATGTGTTTGAAAAACTTTGGTTAAAGAAAAAACACATGCTGAAGTGCCTTTTTGTTGGAAGTGGATTAATCGTGCTCCCTCAGACAGAAGCTGTTAGCCTTCCACAATGCTGGGGTCAGATACCGGTATCAAGGTCCACCCAGCACGTTACCGTTTCAAACCCGCAAACGCTTTGTCATGCCATCGTGTGACTTAAAGCGCTTTTCATTAGATACCAGAGAAAGTGATGAAATAACCCAAGTTTGGCTTTATGGAGCACAAACTGACATAAAGATGCTCCGGCCCCAGCCAACAGCTGCTGCTGTCCACTGCCAGTCAGCTGGCTGCAAAAACACTCATACACTACTGCCTTAATACAGGGACAAATTCAGGGGTAAGGAAATACTTTAAGTATATGTTGTCTATTTTCCCTGGGTCTCTGTATCTAAATAAGTACATGCAACAACTTTATAACTAATCAATGTTCTGTTATTTAATAAGAATATTTGTTTTTAAATGAAAGCTTTGATCATCAGGTTACCCCTTTTTGCTTTCAAATGTTCGTGTAAATACCGATCCCATGGCGTTAAATTATCCCACCCGCCTCTGCCCGGCTTGCACAAATTTTTTTTAGTGGATCCCCACAGCTTCCTCTTTAGAAACATGCAACAGATTCCCCCAATCACAACGGAACGGTTGAGTAAAGTGCATACCTTTTATTTAAATTCACAAGCACTTTGGATCATCATCCCACTTTTGTTGTCATTAGCACCAATGAAAATGTCCATGCACCAACACGCGCGTGTAGAAAGAATGACACTCCTTGATAAAGTGCACAGGGGTGCGTACACACACTCGCGCGCGAACATTTACACGTCAACACGGCACAGGGAAAAGCCCACAGTGGCCAGGCCATGGAAAGGCGAATGTGCTTATGGTCTCAACAAATAATGACACAGGGAGGTGAGGATGAGCCGAGGCGTTTGTCACCCTCAACCACACACACCGGGCCCCGCCACTGCCCCTCTCAAGGCCTTTCAGGATGCAGCGATTGTGTCAAAGGCTTCAGCACTAAAAGACGACAGAAGAGGTCAGGGTCACGTAGAGCCTGGGCACCCCCTCGTCTGGAGGCTGCTAAAGTGCGCCTCCCGCAGAACCCTGTTGATGTAGTCGTAGGAGGCGCTTTGCCCGTGGCTATGGAGACGGTGCTGCAAGGAGCTGGCAGAGTCTTGGCGCTCTGGTCTTGTGCAGTATTTCTGGTGGTGTGGGCTCGGCCTGGTGCTGGCCTCCGCTGCCCTTTCCGGACTGCTGATTCCATTGCTGCTGTCGCTGCTGGAGGACTGCAAATGCGTGAAGAGAGAGGAATGCGGGAGTAAATGCGTGGGCTTTGAATAAAACAGGCTGAGCTTTCTCTGAGAGTTGTGCATTTCCCGGGAAAGGCACAACCACCTGTGCTACATACTACAAACGTCAGGCTTTCAACAGTGTACACTCAGCATCAGGGAAAGGAGTGCATTTGCAGCGCCATGCAAAAGTATTCACACCCGCTTCACACACCGTCTTTAAACCATAAACTTCTGTGTATTTTATAGGGATTTTATGTTACTGACACAAAATAGTGTTTGCCAAAAGGATGCATGGCTTTCAACAATTTCCGACAGTGTGGCATGCATTTAACTTTCAGACCCAGGTGCAAAACAGCGTTTGCAGAGGGAAACTAACGCCGCACATCCCTGTGAACACACCACCTCCATTGTGAAACACGGCGGTGGCAGCATCATCCCACGGGGAAGCTTTGCTTCAGCAGGGACAACACAGCTGTTTTGGGTGTATGGTGTAAATACAGGGCAATGCATGAAGACAAGCAGTAAGAAGGGCAAAAAACGCCGTTCTAGGATGAAGCTCCATCTTCCAGCACGACAACAACCTTGAAGACCAGTGTTGCACATATCAAAAAATCATTTGAAAGTCATATTAAGGGTAAATATTGGAATAAATGGATCAGTTAAATCACTAAATCCACATTTTGCTTAATTCTTTTTTCCCCCCCCCATGTGAATGTCAGCATGTTGGGTGCTGTAGTCTATCAGGGTATCAGGGTAGTGGGTATCCACTGCAGTGAGCCTCCATCCAGCAAGATGAATATCTTATTGGTGTGCAAAATGTGTATTTGTGACACTTGGAGTACAATAACCAACAAATATTACATTCCAAGCAGTCTTTTGCGATACGGATGTTGCACATGCCGATCCTGTGACGAAAGGTATAATTGTGATATATTGTGCAGCCCAGCTCCTGTCCTCAGGGGCCAGGGTCACGCAACTTATATAACACAGTAGAATTATTATTATAAAACCTATTTGGGAAAATCATGTGTCCCTGGCATACAAGGGGTATAAACCACTGTGCAAGGCACTGTTGCCTGAGTGTGAAATGTTAACGCTGACCTCAGAGTCCAGGTCTGACACCAGCAGACAGGGAGCTGCTGCTGACCTCTTGGCCTGGGGGATCAGCTGCTGGTCTTCCAGGCTGTCACAGCTGCCGTGTCGCTTCCTGTATGGAGACGGGGAAGGGAGACTGTGTGACAGGAGTCGCTACTGCAGAGAGGGGGAGGCAGGAAGATGAAGCAAAAATAGAAACACACACGTTCCACATGCAACGCCTGTAATAAGGTCCAGAACGCCGGAGCAAAAAGAGCTTATTGAAGGCAGTCGTGCAGCCGCTCAGTAAGATGCGCTAAATGATGGCAGAGAGTGATGGCACTCATCCCATTACCTGTTACCAGGCAGCATTTCTGCAGCCTGACGATATTTGGCAAAGCCTCCTAACAAGCCGGGTTGAGAAGTCTCCCTCAGAGGCTTTTACAGCAGCTCAGCTTTCCGAGCATTTCCCTCACAGGAACTCAGTATGGCGCACACACACACACACACACCCAGCCTCAGGGAGCGGTTCGGCGCAGCTCCCATACCAGCCCTCGCTGTGGCCAGTCCGGTCTTCCTGTCTGAATGACGGGCGAACCGACAGAACCTGCTGCTGGCTGCTGCGTGTTCCCGTTAAGGCAGCGTGATCTCCAGGAAGTCACGGCATGACGGCGAGAACGGAGCCAAGCGAACCGACCGACCGACGGCCGACACTTCAGCCGAGCACTGAGGTCTTCCGCTTTCGTATCCTACGCAGACTGTTCAGCTGCTGGACGAGTCCGCGCTGGTTCACACTCTTTTAGAATGGGCTGAATGAAAATATATTTATTGGGCTTAGTAAGCCCAATAAACATATTTTCATTCAGGGGGGTGGGTGAGTTTCGCTTCTTGACAGAACTCCTAGAAGACAGCCTTGCTAAAGTATTCACGCCTATATATTTATATATTTACCTTCGTTACATTCCAACATGTAATTTAAATGTTTCTCTAAATCTTATTTTATGTAATGGATCTGCATAAAATTAGCTAAAAGTAGGTGAAGTGAAATAATATATAAAAAAAGGATTAAAATTGGCATGTTGCCATCCCCTTTGCTATAAAGCCCCTATAAATTCTTACAACCGGTTACCTTCAAAAATCCCACTATTAGTGAAATGAAGTGAAGTCTACCTTTGTGCAATCTAAGAGTCACATCATCCGTTAATATAAGCAGAACTTTTCTGAAAGGTCCTTAGAGGGTGCAGCAGCACTAAGCAATCACACCATTAAGATCAAGGAGCTCTCCAAACAAGTCAGTGACTTGTTTGGAGAGCTCCTCGTACTGACTCAGGGACTCAGTTGTTGAGAAGTACGAGTCAGGGTGGGGTTATTAAAAACGTCTAAATTTCTGGATGCCCACCAGAATCACACTCTGGGCCAGACATTAATCAGAGAGGCAGCAGAGAGACCAAAGGTCACCCGAAGGAACTGCAGAGCTCCACAGCAGAGCCCGGAGGATCTGTCCATAGGACCACAATAAGACGTACAATCCATAGAGCTGGGCTTTATGGAAGAGTAGCCAGGGGGGGAAAAAAGCATTATTCAGTGTTAAAAACAAGAGGGCACGTTTCGAGGTTCAATACATTTAGGTGACTCCCCAAATGTATCGAGGAAGGTGCTCTGGTCAGATCAGACTAATGCTACATCCACACAGAGCCGAATAACGTATCCAAACAGAAAAATTTGAGCGTAAAGATGTAACTGCACAAAGTTGGAGAAGGCATTGTAATACCTATGCCATGCCAGCGAGTGGCGTGGTAATGCTGCCGCTGATGTACTGAAGAAAGAAGCGCCGGTCCCTTGCCATTTACGCAGGAGAGAGAAAAGAGCAGAGGAGCAAAATGTGTTAGTGTAAAACTCACAATAAATTCAATAGTGTCTGAAACACAACCGCAACTCTGAAGTCCGCCATTGCTATCGTTTGTGTTAGCGCATGCGTGTTAAAGGAGAGACAAGTTCTACTTTGGCTTGTATGCACTACACGGTAGTTTGTAGCCAGTTATGTAAAAGATTTCAAATGTTTGCGGTTTCACGGCCGCTTTGTCTGGACGGGAGCCCTTATCCCACCAAGTTAGTTGGATACAGTCAAACCTCTCTTCGTGTTTGGGCCAACCAAGAAAATCACTATGTCTGGTGCAAAACCAACACATCCCATCACCTCAAGAACACCATCCGCAAGTGAAACTTGGCAGTGGCAGCATCGTGGGGATGTTTTTCTGCTGCACATTCTGGAAAACTGGTCCGAGTCGAGGGAAAGACGGATGGTGCGAAGTACGGGGATATTTTGGAACCAAAATGGTGTTAGTCTGCCTGTGATGTGAGACTGGGAGGGAGGTCCAGCTTCAAGCAAGACAATGACCCAAGGCATACTGCTAAAGCAACACTTGACTGGTGTAAAATTCCTACATGTGATCCTTTGAACTGGACTATGGTGCAATGGAAGAAGGTGAAGTGGTGCATGTGCTTCACTTACCAGTGGAACACATGGAACCAGAAAGTCCTACAAGGAAGAAGACAGTGTGGTGTTTTGGGCTATGTTCTGCTGGGAAACCTTGGGTCCAATCATCAATGTGGATGTTATGTTGACACCCATTGTCAAATACCTTGGACAACTTTTCGTAGAAACAATTGTTACCGATGACTGAGGTATCTTCCAGCAGGACAACTGAAAGCTGTGTGAGGGTAATTGAGATCTGAAGTAATATGCTCTCGTGTGGATGTCGCTTGTGCTGATGTAATTTACGCTCGCATGGCTCTCAATACCCCTAGTCAGATTTGGCATTAATAATCCATTATACACTAGACCAGGGATCCTCAATTGCAGTCCGATGCCCTGCAATGTTTATATGTGTCTTTGCTTCAACACACCTGAGGTTTGACTGCAGACGCAGAAGGTAATTTAGCCATTTTATTCAGGCGTCTTGGACCAGAGACACATCTAAAAGTTCCAGGACACCGGACCTCGAGGACCGGAATTGAGGACCTCTGCAATAGAGTCTCGGTGGATCAGGACTATTTTGGCAGCAAAAGATTGGGACCAAGATAATATTACATCTCGTGTGGCTAGCTTGAACAGAGGAATAATAACAAATTAGTTGACATCACAACAATGATCTCCTCTGATAGAGTTTAGTTTTGTAGAAGGTTTAGCTGTTTTAAATCTGAGGGCTTTTATTTTGTAGCCAGGTTTTTTCCAGTTATCCTGCAGTGAAGTAATGACCATGCCCATGCAATGGGGCTGTTTGTCATTTGACAGAAAGGAACTATGGGTTTATGGCTACTGATATTGTCAACTGAATATTTACTAATAATGTCACCACTGCATAAGTCTCTGACATTGGTCAGCTCTATACTGTATTTTTTTTATATGTTTAGAGGGCACTGTAACAATAATCCATACCAGTTTGTTTGCAGGTTCCTTTAGACATGTGGGAGTCCAGACAGAGCAGTAGGTTGAACAGATTAGACATCACTGCCAGGCCTTTTTTTATAGGCTTTCTGTTAAATTGCTGCCAGCAGTCACTGTGTCTGAAACAGGAAGCTCGTTTAGGATGAACAGTTCTCACACAACCTCCAGATTCTTACAGGCCGCTCAGACTTGTGTCTTGATCAAAGTTTTGTCACAATTTTGTGATACCGGTTCCAGATACTTTCCCTTCAAACATGACAGAACAATAACGAAAACTTCTGTTTCTTGTTTCCTTTTGAAATGGTTATTGTTTTGGTTTTTGGGGAACAAATAATGAAAAGATACTTAATGCAGTGTTGGAATCACAATGGTTGACCTCTACATGAAGGACTGCTGGAACTTTGTCTTTGGAAAGGCTTCTCTATATGAGTGAGCTTTTGTTATCACTACTTTCTTAAGCCATTCATGCACCTCAACCACTAGATGGTGCTAAAAGAGATGGAGCCGGACTCTGTTGTGTTGTGTAACTTTTTTTTTTCTTATGAAAACTGAACTCTGCCATTAATGCATAGCACAATAGATCTTTTGCACTCAAATTCAAGCATCTTTAGCTTGAATTTAAGTCATAAAGTGAACATTTAAACGGTAGATAATCCAATAAGGTGGAGGAGGCCAGGAGAAATGTCTGGGTGAGCAGAGACCCAACAGCTTTTCCAACTAGAATCCAAGATTCCAGTTGTTGATTCCGACAGAGGAACTGTTTTTGCTGTCCTCTCTCTTTGCCTATTTTCTTCCACTGAGCTCATCCATGTTTCCAGCATTCATCACCTTTGTTGCAAAAGTGAAAAAAATAATTTGTGTAGCTAAAAGTGGCTGTCTACCTGTTTGGCATTTTCTCATGCTTTTGTTTTCCTCTTGTCAATGAAACAGTGAGTTTCTGTAACATTTATGTAACAGAAGCTATTTCATCTTCCATACCTGGTGACACCTTCCTGTTTTAATAGAGAAGACCAAAAAAGCTCTGTTCATTTCTGAAAAAATGTAGTTTGAAACTACCTCTACTTTGAAAAACAAGCCAAAGACCAATGTGACAGACTCAGGTGTTTCGCCTCCATATGATGATATTTGGTGATATTTAAGAAAACCCTCCTAGTTTCTTATGCGTTAAATCTTTGGGTATCAATGCTTCAAGTGCAGCTTGTTTTATATCTCACCACAGCTGTTTATACATTTGCTATGATATGTATATGTAATATCTTGTTACATATATGAGCTATGAGAGTGGCCGTATGTTTTGAATAAATTGTCAGTGTCATAAACTTTGTCATGCAGGTCATGCAGATGCATGTCATCCATCTATTTGCAGGAGTTAGGTGGTAGACCCTTGGACCTCTGTCTAATTGCCTTCACAAACTACATGTTTCACTTGGATTTCAAAATTGCTGACAGAAACAAGGCAAAAATTCATCTTCTACATTTAAAAGTAGAGTTATTTTTGCTTTATCATGCTGTGACTCTGCTCAATATACACTCAACTGTGTCCTAAAGCCTTCCCTGCATAGGAGACATGTTCATGCTGGAACGATGATGAGTGCAATGTGACTTGGCACTTTACATGTCACAGGTCAAAGTAGCTTTAATACCTTCAGCCCATTTTCTAGTCCCACCTCCATACTGGACTATGTCGGTTTTCTGCTTCCTGACATGCCTGAGTTCACATTGCAGACTGAATTTTAACCTCACTGTCCTGAGCTCGTAGATACTGAAAACATCTTTCTCAACATCTGCTTGAATTTTAACCTAACTGAATACTGTGTATTTCAGTTTAGCGAGAATAGTTCATGTTTGGACTCTTTCTTGAAGTAAAAACATTTGAAATAGCATGTTAAACTGTTCTCGTCGTCCAAAAAGGCTTGAACCATAAACCCCATGGTCAGAAACAGGGTTCAAAAATACAACTATTTTGAGGGATTTGAACCCGTTTGATTTGACCCTTTATTTAAAATTGACAAAGGCCTGTAGTTAGCCCCGTCTATTTTGCCATCACCTCTGACCAGCCTCCCTGAGTGGCTTAGTTTAGGCATCCCTGGCCACGGTGTGATGTTGCCACCACCACATTTCACCATGGAAATGCTCAGGGTGATACGTATCGTCTTCCACATGCTGGCTGTCTTCTCCGCAGCTTTTGGTTAACTGCAAAATTGGCTTTTTACAACTGAAACTGCATTTTTTTATGCCTTGTCATTTTTGGGATAAAGATACAGTATTGTCAAGCCTTCTTAGCTTCTGTAAAATTCTAACTGAACAGCAACTGGTTCATTGCCTCTTCTCACTAGGCCGTGTGCCTTATGAGAAGAACTTTTTGGGCTGCGCAGACTGAATACCTACTTTTCTTCTCTCCGTCCTGACCCTTTGGTGGATGACACTTTTGTATCCAGTTCTGACAACCTCATCTGTCAACAATTAATCTGCTGATTACGGATGCTCCCAGATCACTTTGAGGAACCTTTCTCCTCTGTTTTTGAAGCCTTTTGAAGCCTTTTTTAATATCCTTTGATGTTGTTAAGCTCTACATTGTGTTATGTTTTTCTTTAGTTATGTTGTTAATTGTTGTTTAATTAACAACACTGAAAACAATTTCCTCTGTAAGTCTATGTCTGATACTCATATGGACCGCAAAAACATGCAACTACAACTGAAAGCATCTTTGCCAAGATTGTTGATCATGAGGTTTTTACTTACAAAATAATTGCACAAGAGCGACCGACAAGATACAAGAAAATATTTATTTAGTCATTGATAAAAGTATGGATGGATCAAGGAAATTTGTTACAACTGGATTTTCACGTTTCAAGAAAATTATTCCTCATCACACTATTTTATTTTGCTTCTTTCTGTAAGTTGCATTTTTCTTTGTGTTTAATGGGTTTTACTGCGCTGGGTGGAAGACAATGAGAGTCAGTAAAAACCAGAGTGGGAACCGGTCATCACACTGCTATCCGTTTACACAGACCCACTAAAGACTTTTATGAATCCAGGCCGTGCCTGTGTAGGTGTTTGGACACACTGGAAAAAAGTTACTATGACTGCTCATAAATTCAACTGATGAAAAGAGTTTTGCCGACTCTTTTCTTCGTTGCCATCCAGTTTGGAAGGCTGATCTCAGCTGTCAATCATAGAATAAGCGGAAAGCAATGATAACAAAGTCTTGATTTGGTTCATAAAGCAAAGATTTATATGATTATTTATCTGAGAACATTAGCTTGGAGACATTCTAAATCTGCATCTGATGGATCTTTTACAAGCACTCTGTTGTTAGCCCCGTTAGCCTTGAAATCACAACAGTGTTGCAAAACCACCTGTTCCAAAAAAATTAATTCCCAAACTCAAATTCTGGCTGCATTCAAAGTGACGTAATTTCTGCTCCAATTCTGACCAGCATTATTGTTCTGTTTTGCCAGCAATCCAATCTCTCAATAACAAGCTTTACTTGTGCATCAAGTAAAGCCTAGAATACATTAGTGAGCCATGCAATGACTGAGTCTTTTCTCCATATTTAAATTCCACATTTTAGTTGTGAGCTTGTAACTGAACAACAGAAACGGATGTAAGGTAAGGTAAGTTTATTTATATAGCACTTTTCAGTAACAAGACATTCAAATTGCTGCAATTTTAGTTGCTACTCAAAACCTGAACCCGTCAATAGGAAGTTAAAATTACAGAAATTATTTATTTTGTCCTTCATTTGGCTCAGACACTAAAAAAGTACCAGTTGCCGCTAATTATCATTAAACATGCAGGAGGATCATTTGGCAGAACATCAGTTGATATGTTGTACTAACAGAGGCCACATTTAAAAAAAGAAGATAATGGGGTCAGTGGTCATACTGTATTTCAACAAAAAATCCTTAAGCGGAAAAAAAAACCTTAAAATGGGATGATAGAGAATCAACAGAAAAGCTACACTTAAGAATAGTTCTGGTCCCTAAAAAACCTTAATGACGTTCTGCCTCCAGAAACAAAAACATAAATTCAGTTCAATTCAATTCAATTCAATTTTATTTATATAGCGCCAATTCATGAAACATGTCATCTCAAGGCACATTACAAAGTCAAATTCAATCATACTATACAGATTGGGTCAGATTATACAGATTGGTCAAAAATTTCCTAAATAACGGAACCCAGTTGATTGCATCAAAGTCCCGACAAGCAGCATTCACTCCTGGAGAAGCGTAGAGTCACAGGGAGAGTCGTCTGCATTGTTCATGTCTTTGCAGCAATCCCTCATACTGATCAAGCATGAAGTGACAGCGGAAAGAAAAACTCCCCATTAACGGGAAGGAAAAACCTCCAGCAGAACCCGGGCTCAGTATGAACAGTCATCTGCCTCGACCGACTGGGGGTTAGAGAAGATAGAGCAGAGACACAACAAGACAGACAAAAAGCACAGAAGCACACATTGATCTAGTAATCTGTTCTATATTAGATGGTAAAAGCGGGTGATCTGTCTTCCCTGGATGATGTCACAGCTAACAGAACGCCAGACCAGGTGTACCTACTATGAAGAAAAAAAGAGAGAGAGAACAAAAAGTTAAAAGATGAAATGACGACAAGCAATGCAAAACTGGAGAACACTAGCACTCAGTAGAGTGAGAAAAATAGACCCTGATGTCCTCCAGTAGCCTAAGCCTATAACCAGCATAACTATAAAGGTAGCTCAGGGTAACACGAGCCACTCTAACTATAAGCTTTGTCAAAAAGGAAAGTTTTAAGCTTAGTCTTAAAAGTAGACAGGGTGTCTGCCTCACGGACCAAAACTGGGAGCTGGTTCCACAAGAGAGGAGCCTGATAGCTAAAGGATCTGCCTCCCATTCTAGTTTTAGAGACTCTATGAACCACCAGCAGACCTGCAGTCTGAGAGCGAAGTGCTCTGTTAGGAACATACGGGGTAATCAGAGCTCTGATATATGAGGGAGCTTGATTATTAAGGGCTTTATACGTTAGAAGAAGAATTTTAAATTCTATTCTTGATTTAACAGGAAGCCAGTGAAGGGAAGCTAAAATTGGAGAAATATGATCCCTCTTGTTGATTTCCATCAGAACTCTTGGTGCAGCATTTTGGATCAGCTGAACACTTTGAACTGCATTTTGTGGACTTCCTGATAGTAAAGAATTACAATAGTCCAGCCTTGAAGTAACAAATGCATGGACTAGTATTTCAGCATCACCACTGGACAGAATTTTTCTAATTTTGGCAATATTCCGGAGGTGAAAAAAGGAAACTCTGGAAACCTGTTTAATATGGGATTTAAATTACATGTCTTGGTCAAAAGTAACACCAAGATCTTTTACTTTATTACCAGAGGCCAAGTTAATGCCATCCAGATTAAGTGATTGATTAAGAAGTTTATTTTTTGAGGACTCTAGTCCAAAGATTACAACTTCTGTCTTGTCAGAATTTAAATGCAGGAAATTTAAGCTTTTGATGTCATCAAGACATGACTGCAGTCGAAGTAATTGATTGGATTCACCAGGATTTATGGATAAATATAGATGAGTCATCAGCATAACAGTGGAAATTAATACCATGCTGTCTGATAATTTTGCCAATCGGAAGCATATATATAGTAAAGAGAATTGGTCCAAGGACTGAACCCTGTGGTACTCCACAAGTGACCCCAGAGTTTGAAGAAGATTTATTATTAACTTAAACAAACTGGAATCTATCCGATAGATAAGATTTAAACCAGCCTAATGCCTTCCCCTTAATCCCTACAGTATGCTCAAGTCTTTGTAGGAGAATATTGTGATCAACTGTATCAAATGCAGCACTGAGATCTAATAGGACAAGTACAGACACAAGTCCATTATCTGAGGCCATGAGAATATCATTAGTGACCTTCACCAGAGCCGTTTCAGTGCTATGATGAGCTCTGAAGCCTGACTGAAACTCCTCAAGTAGGTCATTACTTAGTAAATGTTCACAAAGTTGATTAACAACTACTTTCTCAAGAATTTTAGATAAGAAAAGAAGATTAGATATAGGTCTGTAATTTAGTAACTCATCTTGATCAAGAGATGGTTTCTTAAGTAAAGGTTTAATAATTGCTACTTTAAAAGCCTGTGGTACATATCCATTTACTAAGGATAGATTAATCATGTCTAAAATAGTGCCACTGATCAAAGGGAATATCTCCTTAAACAACTTGGTTGGGATTGGGTCTAACATACAGGTAGAAAGTTTAGATGAAGCTAAAATTTTAGATAGCTCAGAAACCTCTACTGCTTCTAAACAGTTAAGACACCGCGCAGGTTCTAAAGATTCCTCAAACGCTGCCTCACTTACTGAGGACAAGGTAATCATGTTTGGGAGGATGCCAATTATTTTATTTTTAATGGAATCAATTTTATGTATGAAGAATCCCATAAAGTCATTACTGCTAAGAGCTAAGGGAATGGATGGATCAACAGAGCTGTGACTGAGTAAGTTTGGCAACTGTACTGAAGAGAAATCTAGGATTATTTTTATTCTCCTCAATTAATGATGAAAAATATGCTGCTCTAACTCTGCAAAGGGTCTTTTTATACAACAATAGACTGTCTTTCCAGATTAGGTATGATTCCTCTTTGTGTGTAGAGCGCCATTTTCTCTCCCATTTCCTAACATTCTGAATTAAACCAGGGAGCCAGCTTCCTGTGAATAATCACCTTCTTTTTCAAGGGAGCTGCATTGTCTAATGCAGAACGCAATGACAAAGTCACACCATTAACAAAGACATCTATTAGTGAATGGGAAGAAACAACATTGCTGCCATCTGTAGGGTATTTCTGCAATACTGAAGATATTAAAAGGGGGACAGACTCTTTAAAGTTTGATGCAGCATTAGCCGATAAAGATATACTATAATGGAACCCTCTTTTGGGGGTGGAGAACTCAGTTAGATTAAACTCAACTGTTATTAAAAAATGATCAGATAGGACAGGGTTGTGAGGAGATACTGTTAATTTTTTACAATATGTCAGCACAAGGTCTAAAGTATGGAGCCAAGAGTGCGTCGGTTTATGCACATTTTGAGCAAAACCAATTGAATCTAGGATAGTTTTAAAGGCTACACTAAGGTTATTACATTCTGTGTGTAATGTTCCTCAAAGATTAAAAATAGGAGAATCGAAGCCATGTTCCTGAAAATAAATGATTAAGAGAAAACTGCTTAACAATTCCTCACTCAAACATTTTTGACTTGCTATTTAAGGATGAATAACAAAGGCTTGAATGATGGGCTCAACTTGAACAGCCCAATTTCATTCAGAGCATGGTGCTTTGTCTGCTGTAAGCATTTGCATAATTGGTTCACTTATTTTCCCCTCCATTCCATGAAAGTTTTTTTTAATGACATATATGATACACCAATTTCCTTCTAAAAACATTTCACATGCTTCTCAGTTTAACATTAACAGCTATTTGGCATGGATGGATGGGTTTACATGACTACGCAGACTCCTCAGGTAATGATGTGATAAATGTGTGAGCCATTGCTTCCTGACACAAAAATAAAATTGAAACATAATTAAAAAGTTCCAGTGATGCCATTGCTTTATTGTAATGGAACACATTTTAGCTAAAAAAACAAAACATTTGACACAGATTAGATCAGTTTGACAAAGGTTTGATTCAAAAATAATTACTTTTAGTTACATTCTCCTGAGTTTTTTTTATTTTTCCCACTCAATTAAGTGCAATAGAATGTGTGCAGCATATTTTGTTTGCAGTTTCCATCGGTGGTTATACTGATTAACAGGTGGTGTAAACTGCTTCAGTGTTAGGCCTCTTATTGATATAAGAAACTACAGTAACTAACTTTACACCAAAAACTCATGGATTGTGAGGACATGCCATTGTGTGACATCTCCTGGCACTGTTGAAAAAAGCTTGTCCAGATAGTAGGTTAAAAAAACATTCATTTTCAGGTTTGGCCTAGGAACTTGTAAAAATACTGGTTGGTACATCATACTTGAGGCACAACTCCATATTTTGATCTAACACTTTAGTGAGGCTCCGCTCATTCAAGTGTTGGTCCTTCTCTTTACTGCATCCAGAATGTTTCCCCTTATTCTTTTACATTCATTAATTTGTTCTTTCCCTTGTGCGTTTTCAGCTCAGTGATGAGCTGTAACCTCCTGGACATCTCTTGTGGCTCCTCCCTGACCGATGCCTTGTTTGCCGTCTGTCTCAGAGCTGTCTTGTGCAGACTCAGTTCTTTTGTCCAGTTGCTTCTCTCCACTGACTTCTTTGTAGCCAGGGTTCCTTTCATGTTCAACTGCAGAGTGTTCTAAGTTTCTCCTCCTGCAGGTGAATCCTTTTTTAGCAGGTCTAACCAAACCCAGGAACACAGCACCCAGTCCCATGCCCACTGCGCAGGAATAGAACGCCGCTCCATAGTTCTGAGTTATATCCACCAGCACACCTGTGGGCAAACAGAGATAGGCACCATGAAAAAAGTTCAGCAAGCTATAAATCTAGGATGTGACAGCCTACCATTATTTGGTTCTCTGCAGATTGGCTGGAGCTGAGAAATTGCTCCGCGATCTACAACATGCTTGTTGTCATGATGAGACAAATACTCTCCAGTCGAATTCTTCCCTCCCTGGTAGCATTGAGTCTGGCTTTCTTGATCTTTCTCTAAACTCTGATGTCTTTGATCAGTTTGAGCCAGTATCCCTATCTTCTCATACAGCATGACTGCGGAAGAGTAGTTGTCTTTCAATCTGAAAGTTGTTGGATTCATTCCACCTTCATCCTGTCACACATTGCTTTTACCCTGGGTAAGGCACTTATTCCCAAATTGACAACCGATCTGTAAAATGGTGCTCGAGTGTGACAAGTATAAAGAGATTTGATTGGTCAGTATGAGCAGAACAGCACTAGTACTTTTAATAAAGGTTGTTTTGAATTAGTTACAATTCCACCTGGCAACTCATGATATTCAAGAGACATTTCAGTCCAGGTTTGAGCACACCGCACTACTGAAACAGCACTGCTGTGTTTTTCCAATTACCTCTTGCAGACATTTGACTCTGGTAATGCTGCTTTCCTGGTCCTCCATGTACTGATCTCTACTTTTAATGCTGTGGATCATAGGGTCCTGCTCTCTGGTTTACAACATTGTGCAAGAAACATAGGTACATCTCTTTCATGGTTTGAGTTCTACTTAACTGGAAACTAGACTGAATTTATATAGCGCTTTTCCAATCATACTGACCCCTCAAAGCACTTTGCACCAGAGCCACATTCAACCTTTCATGCACACAAACACGTGCAAATTCACACGCTTATACACACATCTGTAGCAACATGTGACATGAAGAAAGTAGAATCAAACCACAACTTTCAGATTGCTCCCCTTCTTGTGGTGTCCCACAAGGTTCCACCTTAGGTGCAGCTCTGTTTTATTATATTTATTACCACGATGGTTGCTTACAAAAACAAAAACTAGGGCGCTACGGTAGCACCGGATTTTAAATTTGCTCAGTCATTAGTCCAGCTTTAGCCAACGCAGGCTCTTAGCCAAGGTCAGAGGCTCTATTCCTCTCAAGCATCTGGAGAAAGGGATCCATGCCATCCAGCCATTATCATCATGGCTGGATTACTGTAATTCAATATATTGTGGTATTGATCAGAAGCTGAGACGTTGTCTGCAACTAGCTCAGAATGCAGCGATGTGTGTTCTCACCGGAAAGCATAGGCGTTGACCATCCAAACACTCTTCACTGGTGGATGAGAGGATTTGTTTTTACAATTTTGTTGCTTGGTTATAAATTCTTAATGATCTGGTACTTCAGTGCCTCCTTAAAAGGCCAGCCCACTGAGGATTTCTACTATGTCATTTTATTGTTCTGTATATTATTCATTGATTCGTGTATGTTTAGAAGTCATTTGTTACCAACATGAACTTTGGTACAAATTTGTATCACATTCTTATCACACAATTTGCCATCTTGCACACAGTCATCGTTGCCTTGTTTATTACAATCAGCCAATAGCTTGTTTAGCATTTTGGTCAACTTCTGTTGGTTTAAAAGGGCTTTAGAAATAAACATTAAGTTGAGCTGCTTCATTCACCTCACTTTACAATATGTTAAAGCTCTTTAATGATGAGTTATCGTGTTTACAACTGTGCGCCCCTGAGACATTTTGTGATGAGTGCTGTGGGAAGACAGGAAAACCTTCAGAGCTGCACGGATGCATTGTAATTTTTTTCCTTATGATATTGTTATGGGCGTATGAGATGAAATGTGGCTGCCATCACAAAAGCAGTTAAAAAGTTGATTCCTACAGAGAAAACATTTCATTAATTTGTGTTTGGGGTAATTGGAAACTTTCGGAACTCTGAGCTCCATTAATCCCTGAAAAGTAGCACAAGGTTAGCCTGTTTTCTGTATAGTTAACTGCCAACTGATAATAGGAGATTTGTAATAAATGGTTAATTAGTAGATTTCTCTAAATGATTGACCTGGTCCTCCTAGCATGGAAAAACATTAAGTATCAATGAAAGAAAAGAACTTTAAAGCATTTTTATGAAAAGCAACACTACACAAAGCATCGCTACAGGATCAGAACATTCCAGAAATGTTTAACTCTAAAGAT
Source organism: Fundulus diaphanus (assembly GCA_037039145.1). Lineage (NCBI taxonomy): Eukaryota > Metazoa > Chordata > Actinopteri > Cyprinodontiformes > Fundulidae > Fundulus > Fundulus diaphanus. The sequence goes on from CM073143.1 coordinate 36,543,506, forward strand.
CTCTCTTACCTCCAAGTGGTGGTCCACCCAGTCCAGCAAAGCTCTGGATGAAAACATAGACACCAACTGCTGAAGACATCCTTTCCACACCAACCACCTCATCTTCGGCCAGCATGGGGATGTGGGTGCACGCCAGGGTTCCCATGAAGAACCCGTACAGTCCACAACACACAGCCAGGCCGTAAAACTCTGTTACCAAAGTAAATCCCACCAAGTCCACAGTCATCATGATCACGCACACCAAGAGCACCAGAAGCTTCCTCTTCCTGAACACCGCCCGGGAAAGGACCCACCCGATGGAGAATCGGCCCAAGATTTCAGCCACAGCCATGATGGACAGCATGTAGGTGGCTTGTTCTCGCTCCATGCCGCGGCTCACGCTCAGCTCGATGATGTAGAGCGAAGGGGCGAAGAAGCCCAGAGTGGCAAACATTCCAAACAGAGAGTAGAGGATGAAGCTGCACTCTTTGAGGATGGAGAAGTCCAGGAGCCTAGAATTTGCTGCAGACAGCTTTATATTGCCTGGGTTCGCACCTTCTTCGATATCCACTGATTTCCTATCATCCTTTGCGTGTTCTTCTGTTTCTGATTCTTTAATTTTTTCAAAAGTGCTTGGACCGCTCTCTAACTTTACGTCTTTGTCCAGTAAAGTATTCTCCTCGTGTGTTCTGCTGTCTTTGAATGACTGGACACCTGAGTTGCCAGTGCTCACGGATTCACCATTTAGCTCATTATTCTTCGTCTTAAAGTTCTCGAGAACCAAACTGCCACCATTCTCTTGTGACTTGAGTGCTTCCAGCTCTTTTGGGGAAAACGTGCCAGTCTCTGTGTTTTGGGTCGCTCCGGGTTGAATAATGATTGGACGAAGCAGCACGCCACAGACGACGATGATGCTTTGCAGAGCTCCGATCACTACCATGGTGTGTCGCCAGCCAATTTTGTCTATTAAAACAGAAAAGACTAAAAGGGAGAAAAAAACTACAGTGAGTGCAATTGGTCAGCTTATTTTAAAATTGCTATAGTGACTTGTGTTTCCACATTTTGGGGCAATAAAACCATAAACTTCAGTGTATTTCAATGGAATGCTCTGTGATGGACCAACACAATGTGGCCCATAATTGGGAAGTGGAAGGAAAAGAACACATGGTTTTCAGACCTTTTTAACTGATGCGTTTGTATTCAGTTCCTTTACTCTGATACTTCAGAGATCAATAAAATCAAGGGCAACCAACAGCCTCCAGATGTCTCCTACTTAGTACAAAGTCTACTGGTGTATAATTTAATCTCAGTAGAAATGCAACTGTTAAGTGCCCTTGTTGGTTTGCTAGAGAACATTAGTGCCCAAAAAGCCTCATAAAGACCAAGGAAAACAGCTGAAAGGAAAGAGATAAAGTTGGGGAGAAGATTCAATTTAAAGCAGGGTTAGCTTATAAAACAATACCCTCAGCTTTAACATCTGATTGATTGGAATACTGTCCAATCAATCACTTGAAAATGGAAAGAATATCGCAAAACCGCAAAGATACCAATTCATGGACAAACTGATGGTTCAGGCAAGGGGAAAATTAATCAGAGAAGCAGCCAAAAGCCCAATGGTACTCTGGTGGAGCTCCACAAATCTTTCCTTCACAGATAAAAGTGGCAAGAAGAAAGCAGTCATTGAAAGAAAACTAAAAGAAGTCCAGCTTGCAGACCAAAACTAAACTTTTTGGTCTACATGCGAGATATTGTTTGTGGTGCAAAACCAACACTGAACATAATCCTGAACACATCAGCATTACAATGGAAATGATTTAGATCAAAGCGTATCGGTGTATTAAAGTGGCTCAGTTGAAGTTCGGACCTAAATGAAACTGATATTCTTTTTTTTTTTTTTCAGAAACTGATATTCTGAATCCGGCAGTCTCCATCAAATCTGACCGAGCCAGGGAAAAAACTGACTCCAAGATGGACAAAGCTGATATAGACACATCCCCGAAACCTTGCTGCAGCAAAGGGTATAACTCTAAACAATATTGACCTCAAAGGGGGAACCAAGATCTGTTTTTTTTTATTAAAAATAAAAACCATGCCTCATTTTCCGACCAATTATCAATCATTCCCGGGTTCTCTATATAGAACAGGTCTCACTAAAATCCACGGAAGAGTTTATCAATGACTTGATAAGGTCTGTAAAAGGTTCAAAGATTATGAATACTTTAGCAGGGCACCCTATGTATTTATGTATAAAACACATCAACAGAAACTTCTTACCTGGTGCTAGGGCAAACATTGCAAAGGACTCCCCAGTAGAAGCTAGAGCGATGACCAGAGGGCGCCGCCGACTGAAGTATTTGGAAAGGAGGGTTACAGTGGGCAGGAACGTCAGACAGTAGCCCAGACCTGCACAGTTAAAACATATTTTATTTCATTAACCCAGAGACACTGCTGCAGAACAACCTCAAATTGTTATTGCTTAGAAATATATCATTGTTTATATCATTGTTTATGTGTAAAAGAAGTAGAATGAATACCTGTAATCAATCCATAGGTAATGTATATCTGATTGAGTGAACTAGTAAAGCTGGTTGCAATGGTGCCCGTGGATATAAGCAATCCTCCAATCATAACAACAAACTGGAAGCCAAAACGGTTAGTCATCACTGAAGAAAGAGGACCTGCAAATTGCATAGAACAAATCATTGTTCATTGGGATTAAATTAGATTGCAAAAAAAGTTGAGATTGTTTTTTTTTTCCCAGGGCTGCAACAGATTGAATAACTGGCTACCTACCATTGAAGGTCATGATAAACAGACAGATGGAAATGACCCACGAGACCCGACTGTTGGTCTCGCCAAACTCGTCCTTCATACTCTGGAGGAAGATCCCAAAGGACTTGATGACACCATATGTGAAAGTCTCCACCACAAAAAATGCCACAGAGATCACCCATCCCCATCCTCCGTCAGGGGCCTCCGAGTACAGTTTGGGCCCCAAGAACCGGGTCACCTTTGCTCTGCACAGGGCCATACCCTGTGGAAGAGGGGAAAGTTTTAGAATCTTCACAGTGTTTTGAACTCAGCATAATAGACTTAAAAATGGGCACTATCTTAGAAGATTACAAAAATTAGATTTCCCAAGAGATGCTCTGTGGATACAGGTACGTCTCAACAAATTAGAAGTCCATCAAAATGTTAATTTCATTTGAAAATCTAATTCAAAATGTGAAACTAATACACATAAATGCTGGTTATACTGATGTATTCTAACTTTGTAAGAAACTGAATTTTGAGCTTTAATTAGCTGTGAGTCATAATTGTTACCATAAGAATGCACAGAAATAAATACTTGTACTGCATTACTGTGTCAATGACCATATGAGATTCTCTTTTTCGGTAGCACTACTGTGATAATCTATTTACAATTTCTAATTTATTGTGACGCACCAGTAAGCGAGGAGGAGTAGTAGGCCTAATCCCGCCTAAAACTGCATTCTCACAAGCAATATTTTTGAATGTTCCTTAATGAGATCCAAGAATCTAGCATCTTAACAAGCAGAGCGGATTAAAAAAAGGTCAGCTTCAGACAAACAACAATCGCTATGCAATAGTGAGTAAACATCATGTTTTCATATTAGGACTTTTTCACCATAAACCAGCAGAGACAAACAAACATTAAGTGGTTATCAGACTCACACAAGATACAACAATGAGATGTTCTTTATACTTCCCAAGCTTATAAAACATTAGGGTTGTGTTTTTTATTTAATATATGGGTGCATCTGAAGCCCTTTTGTTTTATGGTGAAAACAAAAATTAAAATCCGTTGGAATACGTTGAGGTGTATAGGGGAAAACAGCGCCCTCTGCAGTCACATTATAGAGCCACATTTTGTGAGCAATTTTGAGTTTGTTATTATTCATTTTCAAACAATTATTACTTCTTTAAATAAACCATAGTTAAACTCTTGTCCCACTCTTGTCCCAAAAATAATTTCACCATGGTAACATGGCGACAATAAAGATTCTTAATTCTTGATCAGACCGGAAAAAACTTGTATACATAACATACATCGTGAAACATTTGTCTTTTGACTTTCAGCATTGGAGAGAATGAGAAAAATCACCTAAACGCGCTCGGTACTTTTAGCCGCACTCCGTCCTCAGCGTGGAGTCGAACCTCGGCCAGATGCCGGGTCCGATGAGCCCGCAGTGAGTGCGCACCGGATAGGGTAAAGTCCAACTTCCAGCTGGCGCTCGTGTGGGACACGGTTGGATTCTGCAGAGGGGTAAAAATCTGACAAGTGGAGTCAGCCTGAGTGGTTCTCAATAACAGCTGCGAAGAAGAGTCAAAGGACGGCCAAAGCCTCCGATCTGCTCCTCTTCTCTTCACTAACAGGTTAGATTGGACCAGAGGGTCTACCTCCTATTACAGAACCGGTGCAGTTTTAGCGCTATGGATGTCTCTCCGTGTTTGAGCTGCGCATCCTACCACCTATGTTTAATGTACAAACACTGTCAGTGCGGAGCCCATAGAGATCAAGAGAAAAAAAAGGAGAAAACAACAGTAGCTGAAGTTCAGCCTCTTTTTGCGAGGCTGGGGACCAATTAATTATTAATGCACGAGAGGAGGGGGACTGGGTGAAATCCAGATGTTACCAGTACATTGCGCCTTACTGGCTAAAGTGGTGCACTTATAACTTTAACCGAAGCTTTGATTTCTAATGCTTTAGAAAAGAAAAACTTTAATTACTCTACCGGTTAACTTGGCACAAAGAGCAAACTGCTACGCTCCCATGAATTTATAGATCACTTCATGAATTTATTTTGCTCTTTTTTTTTTAACTTGCATAAGCCTCCTATGAGGTTTAAAACTGAACCGCAACGCAAACATGTATTAACACATATCCATCTTTATTTCAAATTTTTAGTAGTTTCCAGTATTATTTGGCTTTTACTCCTAAATAGGAGTAACTTATATGGTTCTACCTTCCCGGTATGAAACTTGTGTAATTTCCCCTCCAGGTTTTGTTCAGTTTCGCAACACAGCTTTCATAACCACTCCTGGTATGTTAAGAGTGCAGTGGGGTAAATCCATCAATTTAACATTCAGCCTTACACATTGAGTTAGATCTGATGGGAAGCTTTAATAGGACTCTACACAGTATTCAGCAGCCGTGTAAAACTTTATTTACAAAACCACAAAAAAGAAACATGAAATTTGAGTTATCATGTTCCATGCCGTTACTACATGCACATACAGAGAAGGTGTGTAGACAGAGCCAGAATGCAGTTAGGGATGTTGAAGAAAAAATCCTGTTGTAATACACCAAAATCAAACACTGCAAAACCAAAGTCAAACATGTGAATACATCTTCAGGCTGGCCAGTACATGTACAAGTTTCACATGATGTGACCTTGATAGTTGCTTAAACATGCATTTTAAATATCTATATAAATTTATTTGGAAAGTATCACGTTAAAAACCAAATGAGCTTATCTCAAAGGTATATGCTTTGAAGTTTTCCACATTTGATCATATTACTTTGCAAACTTAAAGGTATGTTATTGGGATTTCATTTCATGTATTAACACAGAGTAGGACATATTCGTAAAGTGGAAGGAAATTTATTGTAGTTTTTTGGAGGAAAAGAAATAAGAAAAAGCGTGGAGTGAATTTGTATGTACTAACTAGTTGAGACTAGGTGGAGGTTCACCTTCCACCAGGACAACAACCCAAAACACACAACCAGAGCTGGCACAGCAATCTAGATCATCCAGACCTGAACATTGTTGCTCACAAAAGCTCTCCATCCAATTGGAGCTTGAGCTATTTAAAAACAAAATAATAACAGGAGAGAGCAAAAAATAAAAGTCTATGTGCAAATCATAGCTTCCTTCAAAAACCCAGCGCCTTATTGCAGCAACAGGTGGCTCTACAAAGTTTGACTTGGGGCTACTAAACACAAATTCACACATTTTCAGATTTTTATTTTTCAAACATAAAATTAGACAATTAGGTAAGGGGAGTATTCACATCCCTCCCACTAACAACAGCTACTCTACTTTGCGTTGGTCTGTCGTACAAACTCAATAAAACACGTTTTGACGTGAAAAAACGTGAGAGGTTCAAGAGGCATGCATACACTGTCAACATAATAACCATTTATGAAATAAAGAAAAAAAACTCAAACATGTTAACAGACTGAAAAAGTCTAAAGAAAGGAAAAAAATACAGGAGTCGGAGATGTTTTGAACTTTTTTTTTCGACACTTGCATATTGTTTCCAGTGCATTTCTTCTACTCCTTGTTTTAACCTCCATCAGCAACGTTTGTATCAGTACCCTCCTCCCCCAACCGGGTAGTCTACATTGACTTGCTTTTATTCACTTAGTAACAACAACAACAACAACAAAAACAATAATAATAATAATAATAATAATAATAATAATAATAATAATAATTATTATTATTATTATTAATATAATAATAATTATTATTATTATACATTTGCGGGTTTTTTTTTTTTACATTATTCTTATTATTAACCCTTTCTATAGTCGCCCACACTTTGAAATCAGTTTGCTTTCAGCCAGACGCTTGGTCATCGGTGTGGTGGACCTAGGAGGAGGAGGAGGAGGAGGCGTACACTCAGGCTCGGTGCGGTCCTCGTGCGGGTGACGCAACGTCCTCTTTCCTGCGGCGGTTTGTTGTCGCGTGGTTCTTACTGTAAGTATCTGTGCGTCGCCTTTATAACACTCCTTTAGCTGAGGTAGCGTTTTCTCCGTCCGCTCATGCAGCAACAATAAATGAAAACCACCGTGACCGACATGCCAGTTTGTGGAAAGTTTCGTTTTGAAACGTTCTTTTCTGACCTGTCAGTCGCTAATTCCAGCCGGTCTGAGTCTCTTCTGCGTCGGGTTGGCTGCCTCTTCCTCCTCAGTGAGCGATCCCTGCGCCGTATACGAGCCACATATTCACCCTGCATCTGTCCACAGACACGCGTGAACCCCGAGTACAGGGGTGCTGTGTGTGTCACATGCTCACATTCATAAAGAGGAGGGAGCTTTGAAGAGATCTGGTTGCAGCCAGTTTTGAAGTCTGTTAGCAACCGTCCACAGATGCACGGAGGCCCTTTTTAATCTTGGACTGCTCTGACTGGTCCTTACAGCTTGTTGGGTTTAAAAACGGGGAAAGACGTGTTTTAAAGTCAGATCTTTTTCAGGTTTGTTCCAAATTTTGGAACAGTTGGAATATCCACCATCTGTACAACATGTTCGTTTAGGTTAACAACTTATCCTAACACAAGCTGAGTAATGCAAAATGCAGTTTTTTCAAATGATTTAATTTAATAGGAGAAATAACGTATCCAAATTAGCCTGGGGCCTATGTGGAAAAGTAATTTAACCCTATAAATATATATATAAAAAAACTGGTGGTAACAGCAGCTTTGGAGGAACAATGGCCCACTCTTTACAAAATTCAGCTCCCTGCTGAACCAAGTTTCAATAGAGTACTTTGGAGTATTAATGGCTGTTTAAAGTCATGTCACAGGATCTCAGTTAGATTGAAGTCCGGACTTTAACTAGGCCACTCTCAAACCTTCATTTATGGGTTTTTTTGAGCCACCCAGAGGTGAACTTGCCTGTCCGGCTGCGTAACTTAAGTGAGTTTGAGTTTAAGGTCAAAAGCTGGCCTTCGTTGTTTTTGTTTTTTTGGAAAATAATAGAATATAAATACCTTTATTGCCCCCGAATGGGGAAATTCAGTCGTGGCAGTGACAAGTAGACAGAAGACAACAAACTTTATACTTGAGATTAATTAATATGAAAAAAGCTAAATTTAAAGTTAAGCTGTACAATACAAGAGAAAGAGTTATCAGAAGAGTAAAATAATTACTGTGTAATTATTAATAGATTATAGGGAATATTCAGATAACTGTGAAATGTTCAAGTAAAAAAAAAGAATAAAAGCAGCAGTCGATTACAGAAAGTTATAAAATGTGCAAAGGCAGTGTTTCTGGTAGAAAGCAGAATTCATGGTTCCTGAAGCAACAAAGCAGCTCCAGATTTCAGGTCAACTTGCAGCATGCACATGGAATATGTTCCCACAGATCTTGGGAATTTTAGCAAATGTGAGACAGGCCTTTGTGGTCAGCAGTTATCTTGGCCTTTGAGCTATCCCATGGATCATCTCTTGCTAAGTCTCTTTCTTATCGTTGGATTCTGAACACTGACCCTAACCAAGACAACTGAGGTCTGCAGTATGAAATGGTTTGGGAACCTTTTTCAGTCTAGTTGAAGTTGGTGACTTTGTTCTAATCAGTTTTTTGTTTTCATTTTATTAGAATTTGTTTGATGATCTGAAACATTTAGCTGTGACAGAAATGCAAAAATAACAAAAATCTGTAAGTTTGTAAATGTTTTTCCACAGTACTGTATATTGTTGTAGCATTAAAGAATATTTTTCTTTGATGCAACTTACCACCTGATATATCACATATTTTGACAGTAAAATGCTTGAACACCCTAGGCCGTAGTTCAATGATCGACTTTGTTGTCGTTTCATCTGACCTGCGGCCGCATGTCTTGAACACTCGGGTGAAGAGAGGGGCGGAGCTCTCCACCGACCACTACCTGGTGGTGAGCAGGCTCCGATGGTGGGGGAGGAAGCCGGTCAGACCTGGCAGGCCCAAACGTTAGACGGTCCCCCGTTAGACGGAGCTTTAACTCCCACCTCCGGGAGAGCTTTGAACACGTCCCGCGGGAGGCGGGGGACATTGAGTCTGAGTGGACCATGCTCCGCGCCTCTATTGTTGAGGCGGCTAGTCGGAGCTGTGGCCGCAAGGTTGTCGGTGCATGTCGCAGCGGCAACCCTCGAACACGCTGGTGGACACCAGTGGTGAGGGAAGCCGTCAAGCTGAAGAAGGAGTCCTATCGGGCTTTATTGGCCTATGGGACTCCGGAAACAGCTGATGTGTACCGGCAGTCAAAGCGGCAGACGGCTCGGCTGGTCGCCGAGGCAAAAACTCGGGCGTGGGAAGAGTTCGGAGAGGCCATGGAGAAAGACTTCCGTACGGCTTCGAAGCGATTCTGGTCCACTATCCGGCGTCTCAGGAGGGGGAAGCAGTGCAGTACCAACATTGTTTATAGTGGGGGTGGTGTGCTGCAGACCTCGACTCGGGACGTTGTGCGTCGGTGGGCGGAATACTTCGAAGACCTCCTTAATCCCACCAACACGCCTTCAATTGCGGAAGCAGAGCCAGGGGACTCTGGGTCGGGCTCTCCCATCTCTGGTGCTGAGGTCGCCAAGGTTGTTAAAAAGCTCCTCGGTGGCAAGGCTCTGGGGGTGGATGAGATTCGCCCTGAGTACCTTAAGGCTCTGGATGTTGTGGGGCTGTGTTGGTTAACGCGGCTCTGCAGCATTGCGTGGACATCGGGGGCAGTTCCCCTGGAATGGCAAACTGTGGTGGTGGTCCCCCTATTTAAAAAGGGGGACCGGAGGGTGTGTTCCAACTACAGAGGAATCACACTCCTAAGCCTCCCTGGTAAGGTCTATTCCGGGGTTCTGGAAAGGAGGGTCTGTCAGATAGTCGAATCTCGGATTCAGGAAGAGCAGTGTGGTTTTCGTCCTGGCCGTGGAACACTGGATCAGCTCTACACCCTCAGCAGGATCCTGGAGGGGGCATGGGAGTTTGCCCAACCAGTCTACATGTGTTTTGTGGATCTGGAGAAGGCATTCGACCGTGTGCCTCGGGGGTCCTGTGAGGGGTACTCCGGGAGTATGGAGTACCGGGCCCTTTAATAAGGGCTGTTAGGTCTTTGTATGACTGGTGTCAGAGTGTGGTCCGCATAGCCGGCAGTAAGTCGGACTCGTTTTCGGTGGGAGTTGGACTCCGCCATGGTTGCCCTTTGTCACCGATTCTGTTCATAACTTTTATGGACAGAATTTCTAGGCGCAGCCAAGGTGTTGAGGGGATCCGTTTTGGTGGCCTTAGGATTGCATCTCTGCTATTTGCGGATGACGTGGTCCTATTGGCTTCATCAGGGCGTGATCTACAGCTCTCACTAGAGCGGTTCGCAGCCGAGTGCGAAGCGGCCGGGATGAGAATCAGTGCCTCCAAATCTGAGACCATGGTCTTGAGCCGGAAAAGGGTAGAGTGCCTTCTCCGGGTTGGGGAGGATGTGCTACCCCTAGTGGAGGAGTTTAAGTATCTTGGGGTCTTGTTCACAAATGAGGGGAAGATGGAGCGGGAGATCGACAGGCGGATTGGTGCGGCGTCCGCTGTGAAGCGGGCGCTGTACCGATCCGTTGTGGTGAAGAGAGAGCTGAGCCAAAAGGCGAAGCTCTCGATTTACCGGTCGATCTACGTTCCTACCCTCATCTATGGTCATGAGCTTTGGGTCGTGACCGAAAGAACGAGATCCCGGATACAAGCGGCCGAAATGAGTTTTCTCCGTAGTGTGTCTGGGCTCTCCCTTAGAGATAGGGTGAGGAGCTCAGTCATCCGGGGAGGACTCAGAGTAGAGCCGCTGCTCCTCCACGTCGAGAGGAGCCAGTTGAGGTGGCTCGGGCATCTGGTTAGGATGCCTCCTGGACGCCTCCCTGGTGAGGTGTTCCGGGCACGTCCCACCGGGAGGAGGCCCAGTGGGATCCAGATCCAGATCCAGGACACGCTGGAGGGACTATGTCTCTCGGCTGGCCTGGGAACGCCTTGGGATTCCCCCGGAGGAGCTGGCCCAAGTGGCTGGGGAGAGGGACGTCTGGGCCTCCCTACTGAGGCTGCTACCCCCGTGACCCGACCCCGGATAGGCGGAAGACGATGGATGGATGGATTGACAGTAAAATGTCCCCTTGTTCTGACACTATATTTAATAACTAACCATAATTCATGACATTTTCTTAATGGTATTTTAAATGGCGACATTACCTCCAGTCTTAGACGTGATGGTCCTTTTTGGCTGCACTGAGGATATGCTCTTAGAGCAAGAAAACATGTGTCCTTGTGTAATCGAGTTTATCAGGAAATACTGGTACAATGGAAAAGAAAGACAGCCATGAGGTGTTTCTCGAGAGTGTCTCTCATGAGATGTCTCTTTGATCCTCTCACACGTTACAGGTGCTGGTCATATAATTAGAATATCATGAAACAGTAAAAAAAAATTCAGTAATTCCAGTCAAAAAGTGAAAGTTGTGTATTATATTCATTTAAAACACACAGATTGATGTATTACAAATGTTTATTTCTTTTAATTTTGATGACAACTGATGCCTTCACAATACCACCTAGATGTTCTGTGGGGTTAAGGTCAGGCAAGTATGCTGGGCAACTAAGAACAGGGACACCATGGTCCTTAAACCAGGTACTGGTAGCTCTGGTATGTGTGCAGGTGCCAAGTCCTGCTGGAAAATGAAATCTGCATCTCCATAAAGCTGGTCAGCAGCAGGGAGCATGAAGTGCTCTGAAACCTCCTGGTAGACGGCTGCGTTGACCTTGGACCTCAGAAAACACAGTGGAGCAACACCAGCAGGTGACATGGCACCCCAAACCATCACTGACTGTGGAAACGTTACACTGGACCTCAAGCAACATGGATGCTGTGCCTCTCCTCTCTTCCTCCAGACTCTGGGACCTTGATTTCCAAAGAAATGCAACATTTACTTTCATCAGAGAACATAACTCTGGACCCCTCAGCAGCAGTCCATTCCTTTTTGTCTTCAGCCCAGGCGAGAGCCCGTCTGATGCTGTCTCTTGTTCCAGAGTGTCTTGACACGAGGAAAGCAACAGCTGAAACCGTGTCCTGCAAACGTCTGGGTGGTGGTTCTTGAAGCTCTTACTCCAGCTGCAGTCCACTCTGAATCTCCCCCACATTTCTCAATGGGTTTTGTTTCTCAATCCTCTCCAGGGTGCGATCATCCCTGTTGCTTGTACACTTTTTTCTACCACATCTCTTCCTTCCCTTCACCTCTATTAATGTGCTTGGACACAGAGCTCTGTGAACAGCCAGCCTCTTTAGCAATGAGCTTTTGTGTCTCCTTGTGCAAGGCGTCAATGGTCGTCTTTTAGACAACTGTCAAGACAGCAGTGTTCCCCATGATTGTGTAGCCTACAGAGCTAGATGATGGTGATATTATGTGACAAACCAACACAAAGTAGTACATACGTGTGAAACTGAAATAAAATTGTATACGGTTTCCAAATAGAAATCTGTGTCGTGTGTGTTGCATTTGTAGTCAGCCCTTCTAAGCGAAGACATTTTAGAGCCACCTTTTTCTTGCAGATACAGCTAATATCCACTCAGAGCCCCTAACGCAATGGGCAACCCACCGTGGAAACTGGAACTCGAGAGGACCTTGGTAGAGAGGGCACATTACCATCTCAACTGGTAAGCTAGCCCCAGGAAGGCGAAGAGGTTAAGATGTTGGGCTCTTATCTGGTAGACAAAAGCCCAACACTCTGAGACATGACCCGAGCACCCATATGAACAACACCCCAGCAAGGGAGTAGACCTCCCATAAGCCCCAATGAAGCCATCAGAGACCCCCATGCCATTCTCACACTCCACTCCCTGCTGAACCAATACAGGTGCCAGGGCTGGAGATAAATGACCTCTTCATGGCCCCTGAGGCCTGTCCTAACTATTGGTGTTTGCTTGTGTTTCACAAAATATAAAATTGTTTAAGATATATGATTTCTGCGCGTAACCTTAGTAAAGGCACTGCAGTGCAACGCAAATCAGTTAAACACCAAGTTATTTAAAACCCTGACAGATTTAGATTTAAAATAATTTTGAATTTCTGCCAAAATATTTCCTCTGACTGGAAATATTATTAACCTTTGAGAGTAGCCCAGCCAGAGTCCCGACTTCAATATGATTGAGAATCGCAGAAGACAATACTCAGTGGACACATACAAAAAGGTACTCGGTAATGTTAAGGGGTTTAATCGCTGTTCCACTGAAAATTGTATAAATACATTTTTAACATTAAATTTGTTATTAAATGATAAGTTATTGTATTAACATTTTTTGAGAGATTTGTGTTTGGTTCCATATGAGAAACAAAGCTTTTGGTTGAATGAAAATAATATTAAATTTTAATCTTCCAGGCCAGGGGTACAAATAGTTTTGGGCTTAATAAAGTTCCAACAACAGCAAAACACACAGCCTGGACCACCTACAACCTACTGGTGTAGCTGTTTAGTGTCATAGCATGGAAAAGTACGTATAAAGACAATGTCCTGTGTTTGTAGCAAACTGCCACAGCATCCTTGTATTGTCTGTTTGAATTTTACTGTGTATTAGCCAAGCTTTGAATCTAACGTGTGTCGCCTTTCGCAGTTTTTAACTCAAGATGGCCAAGCATGTATCTCAGCTGCTTCTGTCTGGGACTTTGCTGTTTGGGCTGGTAATTTACACAGCGTCACGAAGAGGAGCCGGAGAAAGGTTCAAAATGAAGCCCAACTTTATCATCATACTGGCAGACGATATAGGCTGGGGAGACATGGATGCTAACCAACCGAAGAAACAGACAAATAATACCCCAAACCTTAACCAGATGGCCCAGCAAGGCCTCAGGTAAAATTGTTATTAATAATATATTGGATGTGAGCCTTTGAATTCCATAACAAGTTATCAAAGTAATGAAAGTGAAATCCTCTTGGCAGTGCATCTCAGATGGTGTAAACTACATGTTTATAAGTAATCTTCTTGTTCCAGATTGACAGACTTCCACTCCCCTGCCTCTACCTGCTCTCCATCGCGGGCTGCTATCCTCACAGGCCGTTATGGCCTCAGAAATGGAGTGACTCATAACTTTGGTGTGAATTCTGTGGCCGGCCTGCCACTTTCTGAAGTCACTTTGCCCCAGCTCCTGCAGCAGGCTGGTTATTACACTGCCATTATTGGCAAATGGCACCTTGGACACAACGGACCTTACCGTCCAAACAACAGAGGTAAGTCTAGGCTGTTGGCTGATGCTGTGTTCACTCTTTCCCCTGCCTGACTAACTTTGCAGTTATTGGTCCTGTCCTTATTGATAATTGGAGTATCACCTGTACTTAGTATTGTCTCTGCTCACCCGGCCCATCTCTAAAGCTTTTTAAATCCTCCTCCCTAAATCTGTCACTCTGTGCTATTTCGTGTTAGTAGCTCATCTCATGTTCTCAGGTTTGTCCTTTTTTTTTGCTGCTTGCAGCATTATTACCTAAAGTAGGTCATCTGTGCTTGCTTATCAGCACTACTCGCGTTGTATTAGCTATATCAGAGAATAGGTAAACATCATATGTTAGAAGTAAAAGATTGCAAACATGGGTTTTGAACTGTAATAGCTTTGTATTTGTGTTTTAGCATTTACCCAAATTGGTAGGTGCCACAACACGAGGATAACCTTTGCAACTGAAATAGGGCTACGGGGTTGCCAGGATTCAGTGTTACACATTTTCAGTGAAACATGTCTCTTTCTGGCAAATCATTTGGTTTTCTAAACATGAGAACTTGAACATAAAAACAATTTAATAATTTTTTTAGTGAAGAATCCTGTTTTCCTCTTTGCTCAGTGAATCGTGACATTACATTAGGACGTAGCACAATGGAAAGGAAACTTCCTGGGGCAGTTTAATGATTTAGCAAAAGCCAACTTTTGATCGAGGCGTTCAGAGCAGCGGTTGAGATTGTGCTGATGCACTAATTCTCAGTGTGGTACTCCAGCGGCACTATGGCAGGTAAGACAACCCCGCAGAGGATAATGACCAGAGGGTCATTTCAAGTTTTTGAGTGACTGCAAGACTCCTCATACTTGCTTTCTGAACTTTCTGAACTGTTGCCATCAGGCAAACGGTACCACAACATCCAGTGTGAAACAAAGTTACCACTACAGAGCTTTTCTCTCTTTCCCCCAAGCTTGTTGTTTTGTTTTAATAGTATTAGTTATAAGCTAAAATTTACAACCAATTGATTTGATTTAAACATGACTAGTATATACCCCCTAGACATTAATGCTGACAAAGTATATCTGTTTGTCTGCTGTCCATACCGGCTTATCCTTTCTGGGTCACAGGGGCCTGGTTCCTGTCTGCAGCGTCAATGGGCCGGAGGCACAGTGGACTCCGGATAAGTCGTGCAACTTAATAGTCCGCTACTGGGAGCTTGGTTCCAGATACCTTTGCAGATCTTTAGAAACCAATTAGAAGCCTAGTCAGGTTCTTGTGGGACTGTTTTGTTGAAAAAATTAGATATACTCACTCATACTGCTGGGACTGCTCAACCTGGATCTTTGGAAAACCCAACATTACAATTTTAGGTTAAACTCTTAATATAATCAGTAAATGCATGCAAGATATTTATTTAAACTTCCAAAATTGAAATGATTCTTAAGTTTTTTATAATTATAAAAAGTGTAACACGAATATGGTTGCTCCTATTGCGTAATGCTGTATCTTTCCATTTCAGTGCCATAACAAGTGACTCTGGCTTTCTAGGCACCTCCAGCATTGCAGTCCTACGTCTTCACTGCAGGGATCGTACAAAACAAAATCACTAACTAAAAACACCTTCCAGCTGTGTCTTTTGGGACAGCACATTTATTGCTGATTCTTGTTCATCAGCTGATCATCGCCCCCCACTAGCATTGGTTCTAACCAAGGAACTCTATTCATTTCAGTTTATTTGTGTAACACCAACTCACAACAAGTTTCATCCCCAGGCACTTTACTGACAAAAACAAAACAAAATCCAATTTGAATACAGAAATAGTCAATTCCAATCCAATTATACCAGCACATTCAAAGTCAGTTACTTACGCATTCAAATTTGATCCTAGTAATGAAACAATGTATTCAAGTTGCATCATTATCCGTTGAAACAATGTATTCAAGTTACATCATTATCCGTTTTTATTCCGGTTATGGTTAAAAGGTTTTCTATCTAAGGATACCGAGGAGATTGCACCGAGTCATTGACTTGCAGCATTCACTACTCTTATACAAGCATGGAGCCACAGTGGACAGTCGGTTGCGTTGTGTCATTGACTTTGCAGCAATCCCTCATACTTAGCATGCAAGTAGCGACAGTGGAGAGGAAAACTCCCCTTTAACGGGAAGAAACCTCCAGCAGAACCAGGCTCAGTATGAATGTCTATCTGCTCCGACACCAACTGGGAATTTAAAAAGATGGACGATACACTCAGAAAAACACAGAAGCCATTATTCAATTATTCAATTAACTCTGGTCTTGTAATACTTCCGTGCCTGAACAAAAATACAGAATGTTTCAATCAATTAAATTGTGTAGGCAAAAAAATAACGCTCAATAAAATTGATGAAATAATGTTATTTAGCAGTGTTTTATCCATCACTTAAGAAAATAGTCTAACTAAAATATTTCCATGGTGCAACAACCTCTCCTGTAAAAGAAAAAGTTACCTAACAACATTTTCTTTAAGGTTTTTGTAATACAGAACAAGTATATCCACGAGAACACAGAGCATCAGCAGACAAGTATTTTAACAAATACCACAATATTACAGAGTTGGTTTGCATCATCTTCATTAACGACTGTCATCTTGCTCTTTTCTTCCAGTATAAGAGCATCTCATGTCTGTCATACAGAAATATCTACCTTCCATTACAACTAAAGTATAGTCCTGTTGTGCAAGTTTAGCTGTTTCATTATAAATGTTATCAATAATTATAATTGGCAATTTTAATTTGTAATATGTCTTTCAAAATCAAAGGATAGCCACAATGACTATTGTTGTGCCATTATGCACTGTTTTAAGTTATTTACTGTTTAATAACTAACTAACTGTTAGGTATTTTCCGATGAATATCAGCCCAAACAGCTGATATTAGGACAATAGTTGAAAGGAATGATTTGAGCACTGCCATTCTTTTAACAGCAAACTCTGCACACATCTAGAATAAAGGAGTGACAACTTTTCTTTAAGTTCAAGAATTTAACAGAAATAAATGAACATCCAGATAACACCACTATAGAATGCTGTTTATCTGAATTAACACTAAATTTCAATCAACAAATCCTCTCTACTAGGCTAGTGAAACTTAACTAAACTGCTAAGAAAAATTAGGATTAAAGAAACTAAGGAACTATTCTGTTCATTCCTCACACACACATTAAGTAGGATCAATTGTGTACACCTATTCAAGAGCGTGCAAAGTATGATATCAGTGTTCTGTTCATCTCATTGGTGGAGAAGATTATACTGTAATGCAGACGTGTCCTAGCTGACACAATTTGCCCTAATCAGTCATTCTGTCCAATCTAAGCATGTCAGGCTCTTTAACTGCCTTTCGCATTCCAGTCTCTGTAATCTCATAATCCCTACCAATTATGGTTAAACGAACCATGGTTGCGTTGACTTGATGGTAGCGCTGTTATCCGCAAAGCTAATAGCAGTATGCTAGCGTACATTTGGCCCTAATTTAAAAATACTTTAAGTTCTATTCGGTTCTAATGTGCAGACCGGTAAACACAAGCATTAATATCCCATCAATGTATAAAACCTTTATGGAAATAAAGTTTGTTATAACCGTAAAAACATACGCGAACCACATTAGCAAAGCTTAGTTTCAAAGAAGCTAGCAGGATTTATACCTGTTAGCTCCAGGTGTTTTTAAAAACACATTGAAAACACATTAAGTAAACCATTCTAAACATTCCCTGTTTATTTCTCTGCCAAACCTCTCCCGTTCTCTAGTTGTGGCGACGGGGCATCCGGTTGCAGTGAATTACTCCAGGGTAAAGCTGGTTATCTGAGCAGCGAACAGGCAGCTAGCTCGAAAGGGGAAAACAGCCATCTGTTGGGAAGACAGGCACTGGCTGGGCGAGCTGTACACGGCTCTGGGGAGGGGATTGTAGCATGGGCTCTCTGCACGACCTTTCCAGCGTTGGGGACCACTGCACAGCCTTTCCTGACAAGGCTGTGTTTGTTCTCTGGAGGCTGCGGTTTACTCAAGTGTCCAGCAACAGCTGAGAAAAAGGCTGGTTTCGGTATTGACGGATTCTTTACTCCGCCATCTGGTTACGCAGAAGATAGGCTGCAGACCTAGCTTCGATCCAGCCTGCGGTTCTTCGAACTCCAGTCGGATCCTCCACTCCCTGCTGTGATAGGCAGTCCCCTGGGAGCCTGTAAAAGTCTAACTTTTCATCTGGCTTTCAACTCAGTCTGATTTATCCCACATGGCTTGAATGCACAACATTAACAGCCTTTAATGATTAGCACTAACAACTGGCTTATTAATCAACGGTTATTAACCTTATTTAACCTGGAAGAGGGGTATCTAAGCAGTTGTAGAACTGAGTTAGGCTTGTCCAGTAAATGTTAATAACCTTCATTACAATTACAATTGGAGTTTTAATCATTAGTCATTAACCACAAGCAAATGAAAATGTCTAAGTATATTCAGTTGTTGACTCAAAAGGAGATAATTTGATAACTCCTAGAGACCTTTTGATTGCTGATTCAAAATAATCACAGACAGGACTCCATATTATGTTTGGCAATTTTATTTTTCCCATTCAGTATATATTTTTGGAAAGTTCTCTCTGGAGCACCTGGGGATGGATGCACTGAGAATTGCAGCCACATTACAGAACTTAACCACACTTTCTTCTACAGACTGTTATTACAAGGTAGGGCAAGCTGACAAGCTGTCTTCCCCTGGGCTGCTGGCTTGTCCAGGCATAGCCTGGACAGATCGATGTTGCATGAAGCAACACACAAAAACTGACCTTGAATATATTTATTTCAAAACAAAAAACACAATGGTTAAAGTCTTGGGGGACATTAGATTGAACTAATAGTGTTTTAATTAAACAGACTGTACTTTTTAGGTTGTCCAAAATGTAACAAAGTTATGATGTTTTAATGGTCAAGCTTCTTATCCTTGTTTCTTTCAAGTGCCTGCAGTGGATCCTTAAGGGGTATTCGAGATGATATTGTTATTCTGGTGTTTTAGCAATTCTCTGTCCTCTGGAAAACTAAACATGTGGTTGTAAAAAATAGAATATATTTTTTCTGATGGCTGTCTAATGTAGACCTCACCAAAACCAGCCCAGACCTACATACCAATAGAGAAACATGGTCAATGGAGACAACAAGCAAGTTTGTTCCACTTTTTGAGGTATGGTGGCATTGTTTTATTCGCCATAATCTTTCATTTTTCAACAAGATAATTTTTGGAATGGTTACTTATTTTGCCTCCTAAATTCCAAAGGAGAAACAACTGAATATCCAGCATTCTTCCAGTCCCAGAATAAACTCCCTGGGCTATATTTTCCTGTCTGGATAGACAAAACCTGATAGGATCTGGAGCAGAAGCCATACCTGGTTCTGAGACCTGCCTGTAGATACTCTCCATCATGTCCTAGGACTGTTTTCTATTAATTGACCTTCAGGCTTTCCTCTGTTACGAATCATCTCATGATTTCTTTGTGAAATAACTCATCAGCCTCACCAGGCTTAAGCAGTTAAAGTAAATGGATGGGGGTTCAAGTGTTTAATGATTGCCACATGTTCTTTGTTTTGTGTACAGGGTTCGATTACTACTTAGGTATTCCTTACAGTAATGACATGGGCTGTACTGACACACCAGGATACGATCTACCTCCGTGTTTCCCTTGTGTCTCATCAGAACCTCAAGTGATCAGGCATGGCTTTTATTCCATTTTGTCTCAGTGTTTCTTTCCTTTTCATGTAGAGTGTAAGTATTTGATGTTGTATATAATAATAAGTTAAGCTTCCCACTACAAAATTATAATAAACTAAATATGAAACTACTGTAAAAGTTCGTATAAAAATTCAGGATACGTTTTATCTTTAAACTCTCAGTCTGTTTATGTCTTTCTTTCAAACAAGTTTCTTATTGTGTCACAACTGTACATTTTCAGACCCTCATAGTTTGTTGTGTTGTCATGTTCTAGACAGAGAAGGAGCGTGCATGGTGGCTGCTATTCAAAGGTGGGCCTTCCTCTGGTTGAAAACAGCTCTATTGTGGAGCAGCCGCTTGACCTTTGGGCGCTAACAGAGAAGTACAAATCCGCTGCACTCAGGATTATACGCAGTGCAAGGTACAACACAGTTGTGAACAGTAAACACAAAAATAGATCAAGCTGTTGATCTCTGTCAGACAAGAATTTCAATTACTGACTACATTTGACCACATTTACTGTGTTTTGTGAGGGACATTCTGGTTGAGTTTTTACAAGGTGTGACACCTATGGAGCCAGATCGGTCTCGATATTCACAAACGCACATATGTGATTCATACATGCACAGGACAAGATCCATGCATGCACAGCCCGATTCATGCAAGCACAGCCCGATTCATGCAAGCACAGCCCGATTCATGCAAGCACAAAAAAATCCACAAATGCACAAAAAATCCACGGACACACAGGACAAGATCCACGCATGCACAGCCCGATTCATGCAAGCACAAAAAAAAAATCCACAAATGCACAAAAAATCCACGCACACACTGGACAAGATCCACACATGCACAGCTCTGGTCTTTAAACTTCACTGCATTTGTGTGTGCATTTTTGAGACTCCTCTGCCGTGCGCTGATTCACGCGTACATTTTTTTAAACAGAGAATGGTTTGCAACCAATCAGAATCCTCCCTTGTATAAGCCAATCACTGGAAAGTACTCCACGTGGGGTGACTTACTCATAAGCCAATCACATTCAACCTGTTCAGGATGCGCGTAGTATGAGCACAATTCGCTCTCAGACCACTGACAACGTCAGTGGAGCAGTAGGTAAAACATAACTTGATATGCTTAGCTTGTTGTCTGCTTGGTATGATACTTTGTTTTATTATTAATTTTAATTGGTTTATTAGTACAACTACAGCATAGTTCCTAAGGGATACAGAGAAAGAGATAGTTTCATGTCAGGCTTTAGCGGGCAGCAGCCGTTTGTCTCCCTCTCTCTCCGCATGTGTTTGCTCATGAGCGGAGGCGCCGACCAGCAGGTGTCCGCCTCCACCCTCCGACCTCGCAGCCGACGTCGAAAGCCGCCTCTCTGCTCCCTTCAAGTCGCTCCGGATCCGCCCGCAGCGCTCCTTGGTCTCTGAGCTCCCAACGTCTAACTCCGCGGGCTTCTTCCGTCTGATCTCCAGCCGGCCAGCAGTGGTTCCCGCCGAGCTCTCATCGGCCTCGCCGTTACCTGCTTCCCCTGTGCTCTGACGAGTCGCCTCTGGCGCCCATGTCCCGCCAGCCCTCTGGCGGATGGCGCGGTGAAGTTGGATATTGGATATTAAAGCTCCGTGGAATCAGCAGAATCTCGCTCACGGTTGATCCGGCTGAGGGACCCCGATTTCGGCCAGCGTCTCTCAGCTGCTCCCTCCTCTCACACGCTGTGGGAACCAAGCACTCTTGAGAAATAAAAATCAATAAATTCCATCTCTTGTGATCAGCTAAGATAAAACGAATATAAAATCATGCCAATAAATAACATCTGTAAGGCACATACAGATGCTCCACCTACCAACTCCAGCAGGCAATGCGTTAGAAGGGTCTTGCCCAAGGACACAACGACTAAGACAGTCGGATCGAACCAGCAACCCACCAGTGACAGGACAAACTCCTTAACTCTTGCGCCACCATCACACTATATACTGGAGAAGAGGAAGCCATATTTTTTTTATTTGAGCATCTACATCCTGTTTTCTAACTGTGGAACTGTGCTTCGTTCTGTAATGTTAAATAATTGATGCTTGTGTGAGAAATAATTGTTTTTGCAAATTGTAAATAAGGACCCAAAGTAGCTGTATTTTCCCCCATATTTATTTCACTCATCAGATTATGAGCCATCATTGAAAACTTTGGCGTTATGTACTAACTGTATCCCTGATAAAATTTATAAATCTAGTTTGATCCTACCCAAACCTCATTAAATTTGTTACATTCACATGGATAACAGAAACAGGTTACATTCCATTTTCCACCTCTTAAGCACATAGCAGCAAGGATCTTGTTTAGATTCTCTGACCTCAATGGAAACCTTTGGTTCACTCCAATTCAAAAATCCTGCATGCTCTGTGGCCAGTAGTATTTTTATGAATAGTTTAACTTTAGCTAAGAATATGCTTTGAGTAGAGGAAGTTCAACCTAGAACTTTTGTCTGATAAGTTTCTGAATGGGATCAGATTACAGAACATTTGACTTCAGGACGACAGGACGACAGCACAACGTTTTCTGAGCTTCATTGCAGAGGCCAGATGTTTAACCTCAACTCAGTCTGTAAATTAGATTTAAGTGAGAGTTGAAAAACTTCTTGGAACGTTTTAAACAGAATCTGAGAAATAAAGACAACTTCATGTTCCAACACATTACCAGCTGGACATCATTTAAAATAATTCATAATTAGTTTAAATATAAAATGCTACAAACAAGACATGGACCATATGAAATTCCAAAGTGTTGGATAACCGTGAGTAAAAATAATATGGCTTCACTGGATTTACAAGTTTAAAACAAATAACATGATGCAATTAATTGTATTGTAAACAATAACTATGTTATCAATGAAATGTCTAGATTATTTTAGTTTGAATTTATAGACTTCAACAGAAATATACTATATATAACTGCTTAAGTGCTAGTTGTGGAGAACATTACAATATTGTTCTTTATAAAGAGAAACACGCATGAAAAGTTCATATTAAGGAGTTAATTGGTTGGGCTGTTGGTTTGGGTTGCAAGCATGCACTTAATAAGTAAGTAAATAAGTAAACTCTATTTATATAGCACCTTTCACATGTATATAGCACTTTTGACAGGCCAACCAGGAACCATAAATATTCATTTGGCCTAGAAAAGAACAGTACAGCTGAATATCATTGGCATAGAAAAACATCACTTTTTCGGCCTAAGTGGAAACTATACAAATTGATAGAACGATTACATCTCGGAGCCTGTTAATCAAGGCAGATGTAGTAATAAAGCAGAGCCAAACAGTGGATGCCCCAGAGCCAGCTGACAATAAAATATCACTAGAAACCTTGAGTAAAGCAGTTGTGGTGTGGGATTTACAAAGGCAGACCTAAACTTGAAATTAGCAGTTC
The DNA here is from genome assembly GCA_037039145.1 of Fundulus diaphanus. Lineage (NCBI taxonomy): Eukaryota > Metazoa > Chordata > Actinopteri > Cyprinodontiformes > Fundulidae > Fundulus > Fundulus diaphanus. The sequence continues at coordinate 36,566,572 of CM073143.1, forward strand.
TGCCACTACTTTTTCAAGTATTTCTGACATAAATCTAATCTTGGAGATAGGCCTGTAGATTTTTTTTAGCTATATAGGATCCAAATTGCCCTGTTTTTAAATAATGGCTTAACAACAGCATGCTTGAAAGAACTTAGTCCAGGCCTAGGTGCAGGTTGGGTTTTCTCTCTCTCCCTTCTCAGCAGGGCTGGACAGGCAGGTGCTCTACATCTGAGCTGTTTACCACCCTTCATAAGGAGCTGGAACCAGGAAGAGGGCGTCAGTTCGCTAACGCTCCTGTGTTGGTACAGACCGATCACTTTCCAAGCCTTGAGTCCTTGTGTTACCCGAGCCTAATCATGTTCTCGTTTCCCTCCTCCTAGAACCCTGGATCCCAAGCCAAGACCATTCTTCTGTGACTCGCATAACTCTGAAGACTCCTCCGAGACTTTCCTAGCCAGCTTCCTGGAATCCGTGAAGCCTCTGACCCACACTCTGCGTAAGCCCTCCTGCCTGAGCTCGCCTGCCTATCCACCCTCTGACTTCACACATGGAGAACGTCCACCGGACCTGCACCATCCACTAAGACCCTGGACGTCACCCTCCCAAGCTCAAACAATCCTCCTACTCAGTGAGTTCCTGTGCTCATCTCAAATTCTCATCATTCAGACCCGCACCTTCCAGTTGCTCAGCTCTCACCTCTCCTTTCTCAGCAGAACCCAGAAACCCAGCCAGCCGACTTCAACTCCACTATTACCATTTATTTTCAATAAAACCCTTTAACTGATAATTGCGTCCGTGATTGTGCTCATTCAGAGTCATCCTTTGCTAAACATGACAGAACGAACTGACCAAGCTGACTCTGGAGCGTAATTACGGAGTGCCCTTTCCCACCAAGGGTTACTGCTAGGCCAGCATGAAGCCCTATTTCAGACCATGGTTCAACAACAGGCTCAAGTTATGCAGACCATGAATTCTCTAACCCACGAACTCCAGGATGTTAAGACATTATTGAATACTATACCACCTACCTCTGCTTCTCCTCCTGCAGCCAGTCCTCCCGTAAGCCCCGCGGTGTCATCCATACCCGATGTCAGGGTTTCCGCACCGGTCCCCGAGCCGTTCACAGGAGATCTGAGTAAGTCCAGGGGGTTCCTTTTACAATGCGCTTTAGTTTTTAATCATTCTCCTCAGTTTTTCCTTGCCGACGCTCTCAAGATCTCTTATATAGTTGGTTTTCTCCGAGACCGAGCCCTAAGATGGGTCAAATCTTTTATTGATGAGTCCAACATCAATTCGGTCAGCTACGCTGAGTTTTTGTCTCTTTTTAAAAGAACGTTCTCCTCCTCCTTGAGCGAGGAGGAGGTGTCTAAGAGAATAATGGTCCTTAAACAAGGAAGTAGATCCGTTGCCAACTTTGTGGTCGATTTCCGCACTATAACGGCCCAGACAAGGTGGAACTCCCGCGCTTTAAAGGCGGTGTTCCTTAATGCCCTATCTGATAAGCTGAAGGATTAGCTAGCTAGTCGTGATAAACCCAACGATCTCGAAGACTTAATCAGTCTCGCTACTCGGGTAGACGACCGGCTCCAGGAGAGAATTCGCCAGCCTACCGAAGAACCTATGCAGATAGGTAGAGCCCGTCTGTCGGCGGAAGAAAGAGATAAGCGTATGAAGGATCAACTGTGCCTTTACTGCGGTGCCGCCGGGCATTTCCGCTTATTTTGCCCTCTTCGCCCAAAAGATCTGGCCCACCAGTAATTCAGGGGATACTGGCGGGCGCGTGCACTGAGAACCCCCGTCCCAGGCTCCTGTTACAGGCTGTAATTTGCCTACAGGAATCTCAGCACCCGGTTTTAGCTTTGGTAGACTCAGGCTCCGAGCAGAACCTCATTGATCCCGTTCTGATTGGTCGTTTTCAGATCCCGGTTCAAACCTTGCCATCCCCTATTTCTGTTATTGCTTTACTACTAGCTACCGGTAATCATCACAAATCCATTTTTTTTGTTTTCCCTACCAAACATTCACCCGTTGTTTTAGGTTACCCTGGGTTAACTGCCCACGACCCTCACATTAATTGGAGAAATTCCCGCATCGAATCCTGGAGCTCCAGTTGTCTAGCTGCATGTCTTCACTCAGCTCTTCCTCCTTCCTCTGCTGGTCCGGTTCCCTCTTTGTCCCACGTTCCACCCGAGTACCACGACCTCCAGCGGGTTTTTAGTAAAGATCTGGCCCTTAGTCTTCCCCCCTCACCGTCCATACGACTGTTCTATAGATCTTCTCCCGGGGGCTCCTTTGCCGTCAGCTCGCCTTTACAAATTGTCTCAGTCTGAGCAAGGGGCCATGGAAACATATATAAATGACTCCTTAAAGCAGGGATTATTCGCCCTTCGTCCTCATCCCTAGGAGCCGTTTTTTTTTTTTTTTGTTGAGAAAAACGAGAAAACATTACGCCCTTGCATAGATTACCGGGGGTTAAACCAGATTACTGTCAAAAATAAATACTGTCTTCCCCTCCTGGCATCAGCCTTTGACACGGTTCAGGGAGCCACAGTTTTCACTAAACTGGATCTCCGTAACGCCTACCACCTAGTCCGGATCCGCGAAGGAGATGAGTAGAAAACAGCATTCAAGACCCCTATCGGTCACTTTGAGTATCTAGTGATGCCGTTCGGCCTAACTAACGCCCCTGCTGTTTTCCAGGCTCTCATTAACGACGTTCTCAGAGACTTTATAAATCATTTTGTATTTGTTTGCCTTGATGACATCCTTGTTTTCTCCAAAGATCCCCGACAACACAAGCAGCATGTCCGCATGGTCCTCCAACGCCTCCTGGAAAATCTGTTTGTAAAAGCAGAAAAATGTGAGTTCCATCAAGAATCCATCAGCTTTCTCGGTTTCATATTTGAGGGTGGACAGGTGAAGACGGATCCAGCAAAGGTTAAAGCCGTTACTGACTGGCCCACGCCCAAGACCAGAAAACAACTTCAACGTTTCCTAGGGTTTGCCAACTTCTACATAGTCTTCATTAAAAACTACAGTATCATTGCTTCACCTCTTACAGCTCTCACCTCCACCAAGAAGATTTTCCTGTGGTCAGGTGATGTGGACCAAGCCTTCAGGCTCCTCAAAGAAAGATTTTCTCAAGCTCCCATCCTCACCTATCCTGATCCTGCGGTCCAGTTCACCCTGGAAGTTGACGCTTCGGATTCAGGAGTTGGAGCTGTCCTGTCCCAGATGTCTGCCTCGGATGGGAAACTTCATCCCTGCGCCTTTTTCTCTAGGTGCTTCTCCCCTGCTGAACGGAACTACGACGTGGGAGACCGAGAGCTTCTGGCTATCAAGTTGGCTCTAGAGGAGTGGCACCACTGGCTGGAGGGAACAGAGTTGCCCATCATCATTTGGACCGACCATAAGAACCTCTCCTACATCCAGTCCGGCAAACGTTTGAATTCCCGCCAGAGCCGTAGGTCCCTGTTCTTCTCCCGGTTCAACTTCACCATCACCTATCGCCCTGGTTGTAAAAACACCGAGCCTGATGCCCTGTCCCGATTGTTCTCCACCACCGAAGATTCAGCTGAACCAGAAACCATCATCCCGGAATCCTGTGTTGTGGGTGCCATCACTTGGGAACTGGAAAGACAAATTCGGCAAGCCCAGATAAGAGAACCCGATCACGGAGGCGCCCCCCCCCCCTCCAAGTTCTTCCACCCTCCAACCACAAGACAGTCATTCTTTCCATTATCGACCGGTTCTCCAAAGCGTGCCATCTGGTGGCCCTGTCCGGACTCCCCTCAGCTCGTCAGACAGCTCGGCTCCTGGTTAACCATGTGTTCAAGCTCCATGGTCTTCCCACAGAAATTGTCTCCGACGGCGGCCCACAGTTCATTTCCCGGGTCTGGCGTGACGGGCAGTGCGAGCGGCTCAATCAGGAGCACGAGAACACCCTCCGCTGTCTCTGTTCTCATAACCCCAACATCTGGAGTCAACACCTCGCCTGGGTTGAATACTCCCTCAACTCACATACATCTGCAGCCACTGGACTTTCCCCGTTTGAAGGCTCGTTAGGTTTTCAGCTATCTCTCCTTCCAGCATCCTTCCCCGATTCAACCCTTCCGTCTGTCAGATCACACCTCTCCCCTTGCCGTAGATTCTGGGATCAGACCCGAGCAGCCCTGGAACGCGCCTCCGTCCGGGACAAGAGGTTTGCTGACCGTCGACGCCTTCCTGCACCCACTTACACACAAGGACAAAAGGTTTGGCTCTCTTCTAAAGATTTCCAACTTAAGGCTGTGTCCAGGAAACTGGCTCCCCGGTTCCTCTGCCCCTTTGAAATAGACTGGATCATCAGGCCCACTGCAGTCCACCTTAAACTCCCTCATCTTCGGGTCCATCCCACGTTCCATGTCTCCCAGATCAAACCTGGAGTTGTCATAGTCCAGGCCTAGGTGCAGGTTGGGTTTTCTCTCTCTCCCTTCTCAGCAGGGCTGGACAGGCAGGTGCTCTACATCTGAGCTGATTACCACCCTTCATAAGGAGCTGGAACCAGGAGGAGGGCGTCAGTTCGCTAACGCTCCTGTGTTGGTACAGACCGATCACTTTCCAAGCCTTGATTCCTTGTGTTACCCGAGCCTAATCATGTTCTCGTTTCCCTCCTCCTAGAACCCTGGATCCCAAGCCAAGACCATACTTCTGTAACTCACATAACTCTGAAGACTCCTCCGAGACGTTCCTAGCCAGCTTCCTGGAATCCGTGAAGCCTCTGACCCACACTCTGCGTAAGCCCTCCTGCCTGAGCTCGCCTGCCTATCCACCCTCTGACTTCACACATGGAGAACGTCCACCGGACCTGCACCATCCACTAAGACCCTGGACGTCACCCTCCCAAGATCAAATAATCCTCCTGCTCAGTGAGTTCCTGTGCTCATCTCAAATTCTCATCATTCAGACCCGCACCTTCCAGTTGCTCAGTTCTCACCTCTCCTTTCTCAGCAGAACCCAGAAACCCAGCCAGCCGACTTCAACTCCACTATTACCATTTATTTTCAATAAAACCCTTTAACTGATAATTGCCTCCGTGATTGTGTTCATTCAGAGTCATCCTTTGCTAAACATGACAACAAGGGCCAGTAGCAGGAAAACCCATTTTTAAACACTGCAAGGAGGTTGTCTTTTGGACATGTACGTAGATATTTTCAGTTTATCAAGATGAAATGACAATGAAATGTAGGGTCACTTGATCAAGCGCATTCAGTGACTGAGAAAGTAGAGAGCAAGAAACCAAGTTATGACACACTGATGGACAAATGCTTCCTCTGACTCTGCGTTGACTCTCATCACAAGAAAACTAATAAATCCTTATTGTCAGGTTTAGAGGACACAGGTACTTTAGGGATCACAGGGGTCACAAGGTCATAGTTTCAGTTATAATAAGTTAGAAGATTATTTTATGATATTCTAGAATTGCACCACTCAGGATGGCAGCACGCTGAAGTATTTGATTTCCCTCTGGGATAAAGTATTTTTGTATTGAATTGAATATTTTTTTACTTAAAAAAAGTAAATATTCCATTCTAGTAGTTTTTGAAAGTTAATTTAAAGAGCAACAAAACTCCCTGAGGCGGAGCCTGTGAACCTTGACTTTAGTGGATTTACACAGACGTTCCACCTTACGATGGTCTCTTTTAGATTCTCAAATTGATTCATTTAATCCACTGCAAAGGTTTTTTTCAAAAGTGGTACGGGGCAGATTTCATTGGTATCACTAAGTTAAGAATGTATGAGCAATGATTATGAAAACAGCATGTAGCAACATCACCATCAGGGGTCTCCCTCAACAAAAATACATCACAGAACTTCTTAGCAACATTCTGAGATATATCTTGCTTTAGGACTCTGCGTTTAATTGAGGGATCCAAAGGACATCTAAAGTTAAAGCATCAATGATCACTGACATGAACATCAATAACATGTGTAAGCAGCCTTCTTTCAGTCATCTGAATCACATTTTGCAGCAACAGGCAGGGAGGGGCACTACTCTGTTACTCTATGTTCTGTCTAGTTTGAAAACTTAAGTCTCTAAAGCAGTTTTCCGTGTCATCTTATAACATTTAAGATATGATGGAATTTTTTTGCGGTCTACTAGCCCGCTAACCAGCCATGTACAGCAACATGTTGGGGAGGGGCAGTGCTGTATTTAACAATCAAAGAAAACCCCTGTAACTCCAGCACTTTTTTTCTGCCATTTCTTTAAAACTCGTTAGAACAGTATAACAGGGATTTTTTTTTTTTGTAGTTTTGAAACCGTAAATGTAATTCTTGAAACTGGTCAATGACTGTCACAAGAAAAAATGAAGACTGCATTATGGCTTGTTAAGGATTTAGATTTGGCATTTTACTTTGTTCTTGGGTTAAAAGAGTTTGATACCTGTTTGCACCAAGTGGAAGTGGAAGAAGAAACCTCACTGATCCGGTACTTTACCTGCTGATGTAGCAGCCCATGGAATGCAGTGCATTTACTGTGTCCAAGTGGTGCAATTAGGGTGAAACATTAGGACTAAGAAATGATGGAAAAGTGAAATAAATACATTCTCATTTCTATTTCAAGAGTAGTCTTTGAAACTAGAATTTTCACTTGACAGATGTTATAATTAGACAGCTATGTGCAATTTAAATAATGGAGATAATTAGCAGTTGTGCCATGAAGCATTTAAAGAAACAAGAGTTAATATGCTATGATAGTAGTAGTAGCCTGTAGTAGCAGTACTGTAACCTGTCAGAGACCTATCTAGCAGAATGTGTCATTGTACTGTCTTTCTTAAATGATTGACTTTTATTTTCTTAGATTTAATAATCAAACAGCTACATTCATTGTTGTCTCCAGTGAAAAAGGATGTTTAGTATGAGCATATTTGCTCAGTAGTAGTACAGAGAACACACTCTTGTATATGTGCATGTTTGAAGTCAAGGAGAAGGAGGGCTGTGAACCCTGCTGCTTACAGCTGTTGGTTAAAAGGCAACATGCCTCCATGTTATACCAGGAGGTCAAGTGAACGAGCACTGCAGTTTTCGGTCTTATGCTTTTTAGCACTCAGCATTTGCTGTTACTTGTCTGCCTGTATCTTAACACGGTGCACGCGTTGGAATCCGAAGTCAAATTCCTTGTTTGTACCCTCAAACCTGCCAAAAATAATGTTGATTTTGATTAAGTTTTCATTCAGTGATGTAGGTCGAGGTGGCTGGAAAGGCCTTGTTCCTTCTTCAAAAAAAGGAAAAAGCTGTAAGAAGGAAAAAAGACTGCCACACAGGACACTTATTCTTTCTAATTATGACGATATTTGCTTCCATCATTGATGCATACACAGTGCCTTGCAAAAAGTATTCAAACCCCTTGAACTGTTTCAGGGTTGTGTGTCAATACTATGTAGAAGCACCTGTCCCTGCAGTGTCAGCTTTGGGGGTCTGTCATCCCCAGCTTTGCACATTTGTAAACAAAATTTTTTCGTTCTGTATGTTTCTATTCTTTGGAAAATAGTAGTCTGACTGGATGAAAAGCATATGTGAACATCGGTGTTTAAGACTCATGATAGACTCTCAATTGGATTTAGATCTGGACTTTGACTGAGTTATTCTAACACTTTCATACTGCTTGTACCAAGACCATCCCATTGTAGTTCTGGCTGTATATTACGGTCAATGTCCTGCTGAAAGGGGGACGCCAGTCCCAGTTTTTTTCCTGCAACATTGCCCGGTGTTTAGTTCCACCCATCTTCCCATCAGTGACCAGCTTTTCTGTTCATGTTCAAGAAAAGCATTTCCCCACGACATGATACTGCCACCACCAAGTTTTTTATTTTATTTATTTATTTATTGCATTTGGCCAAAATGGTCCAAATTTGGTCTCTATAAGTTTGCTGTGTCCTCTAGATGACTTGTGGGATACTGCAAAGGGACAAATTTTTGGAGTGCACAGCTAATAGATATATTTTCCCACCTGAGCATAGGGCTTCTCAGAACAGCTAAATTAATAATAAAATTTTATTTACACACAGATGGGATCCGTTTCTTAACTAGTTGACCTTTTAAGACACACTATGACCTTAGGGTAATTTAGAGTGGCCAATTAACATGCATAAGAATAATTATTGGCAGAAAATAATAATGAGTAAAAGTAAAGAGCTGCAGGGTTTCTGTTTTCCACGATCAGTGTCATAGTTATAGCTAATAAAAGCAGGTATTGCTGCTGTTACAAGTTGAGACATTGACAAGCTAACACTGAATACTGTTACGCAACATAGTTTGAAGTAAGTCAATAAGCAGCTTCTTAGGTCATGTCTCTTTATCATGAATCTTCCTCATGACCAAGTATGTTTTCCAACACCTTCACCCAGCATATGTTTTCTGAAACATAACTGCCGTTTCGTTCCAGGGCCCGAGCACAGCCGTATCTTCTTTTTGTCGCGTCAGCTCACATGCACGTCCCACTCGCACCCTCTGTAGCTAACTCTTCAGCTGACAGAGTGTACGCTGCAAGCCTGCAAGAACTCGACAGTCTGGTGGGGGCATTAAAGGCCGCTGCTGATGAAGCAGATAAAGGAAATACTCTAATCTGGTTCACTGGTAAGACAATTGGAGGATTCATATCTGTCCTCATCTGATACATTTGAAGATTGTGCAATAGATAGAGTCCTGTGTCTTTGTGCTGTAGGTGACAATGGTCCTTGGGAACAAAAGTGCCAGTTTGCAGGAAGTGTTGGACCTTTCACTGGAACATGGCAGATCAAAAAAGGTGTAAAAAAAATAGGTTCAGCTGAAAAGCCCTAGAAGGCTCTGTCAGCTGTATCCAATTAGCTGAAGTTTATGGTTTTTTTGTTTTTTTTGCTTTGCTCCTTATAAGGTGATCTTCTATCTGTATGCTAGGTGGGGGTTCAGCTAAGCAAACCACCTGGGAAGGAGGCCACAGGGTGCCCACTGTGGTATATTGGCCAGGCAAGATCCCAGCAAACACCACCAGCTCAGCCCTGCTCAGGCAAGCACACTTTCACAAGATACATCAACCATTTGAAACATAATTACTTTTACACCTTGAGTAAAACGTACAAAGGCATGCCTAGTCTGCGCACCCCCCAGTCTAAAATGTTAAAGAGATGAAGATGGTCTAATTTCTAAAAGACTCTAATGTTGAAGGGAGTGACATTTATTGGTGTTATAACTGAACTGAATTATGATTCTATAACCCCAACTTCATGCACCTTTCCTTATTATGTAGTGGTATGGACATCTTTCCAACCGTTCTGTCCTTGGCAGGGGTAGCGCACCCCTCAGACAGGCGTTATGATGCTATTGATGCCACAAATGTTCTCCTGCACGGTGATCACTCTGGTCATGAGGTAAAAACAACTCTACCCCAACAACTTTAAGCTCTACATTTTATTGTGTTGTGAAACGGGACTGTCCTGTGTTCTTGTGTTGTAGTTTCTCTTCCACCCTAACAGTGGGGCTGCAGGAAAGTTTGGGGACTTGCAAACAGTTCGAGCAGGAAAACATAAAGCTTTCTACATCACAGGTGATGTTCAAATTCAGGTTAAGCCAAGCTTAGATTGCAGCTTGTTATGCCTCTATGGTGAAGTGTATAGGTAATGTCATCACAGTGACATTAAACTGGTGCTGCTCTGTGTAACTCAATGGGGAGTTAGAATAACATGGGTTGCGGTGGTGGCCCAGGGGTAGTGCGCACGACCCATGTACAGAGGCCTCAGTACCAGGTGTGAGTCCTGGCCCGTGGACCTTTGCCACATGTCTTCCTCCTCTCTCTCAGTCCCATTTCCTGTCAGCCTACTTTCAGATAAAGACCCTAGTGCCGCAAAAATGAAATATATACAAATCTAACAAAAAGGGATAACAAAACATGCCTGTATTTCTAGCAAAGCCTGGTATTTGTGCACACGTGAAATCCATCTTGTACTGCTCCGCCTTCAACCGTTTGTGTGCGAAATCAAAAACGGTTCGGGACAATCACATTGCAGTATTGATGTTTAAGACAGGACATACTGGTGCGACGAAAGCAAGAGCTACCGAGCCCACAGCCGAACCAACTAGGGCTGCAACTAACGATTATTTTAATAATCGAATAATCGGTTGATTATTTTTATGATTAATCGATGAATCGGACGGGAAAAAAAAGTTTTATTTCCATTTCTTTCATCCAAAATTGAACATTTGGAATGAAAGAACTAATAAGGGCTGGTTTATGATCCATAATCCGATCAGCATCCATCTAAACACTTGTTCCGATTAACTCATGAACTTACTGTGCATGCATGTGGAGGATGGGGCTGCAGTGCTGTGCAGCACAGAACATTTTGGGATGATCAGAATTTCCTCCCGCTCTCTCAACAGCAACAGCACGAGTTCTCAGCCACTCTCAGAAGCTGGTGTGGGTCCATTCTATGCGCTCAGAACAGTCAGAACCAACACACCTCCGCGTTTGTTGTTGTTTTTTCGCACGAAGAAGTACCAAACTTCTGCGGTTGTTTCATGGAAATTCATCAACTCTGCTAATGTCAGAGAGTTTCTACTTTGAATAAAGCTTGGTGCGAGAAAACACACGTCATCATCAGATTATTTGATTTTCAGCCTATATAAACGGTGCATTCGGAATACTTTTTTTAAAATCTGAACACATTTTAATAACATCAGGGGAAGTTGCGAACGTAAACAAGCTCCTGTCATTTAACCAGCTAAGAAGCTAACAGCTGCATTAGACAAGCTATCAGGCAGATTGACTTTAAGGCTGCACCCTGAAGCAGGACTTTGGCCTCGCAGGACTCCACTCACAGCCCCAGGCCAAGCGCTGTTGGTGTTTCCTCACTTTGGAAACGATTTACCCTGCCATTTAGCTCTCTTCACCCTCATCAATGACTTCATGTTATTTTAAGTGCTGTGTCACTGTGGCACTTTTGTGCCATGTCAAATCTCGCACATGACTTTTTTGGTTTTGTGATTTGCAACGTGCTCCCTATCTTTTGAGAACTTGGTTCGAGCCCTTTTCTCTGTGTCGTCATTTGTAGAATTTGCTTCAAAAAAAGCAGTATTTCAAAATGCCGCCTCCACTTTGCCTTGCTGCGTTTACATCGCTTGGCATCCAGTCAGTTAGCTAGCACTGACAACCGCCTGCATGTGAGGTAAACAGCTCCGCGACATGACGCATTAATTGCGCGACACAACGAATCGATAACACAATTTGTTGCCAATGCTTTTAATTGTTGATTTTTATCGATTTTATCGATTCGTTGTTGCAGCCCTAGAACCAACAAAAACATAGCAGCACAGGAGGATGCATGCGTAGCTGCTGCTATCGCACCTCTTTTGTAAGAATCCCCAATTTCATCTTTGAAAGAAGACTAGCTTACCTTCTTGTGGTTTCTCATGACGGTGCTGCTTACATTTTAATTTGATACTGTGATTGGTTAAAACCAACCTTTGGTAGGCAGGTGTCGGTTTGTCCAATTAGCTTTGAGAGTTCTGCTGAATGTCTCTCCTTTCTCCTAACAGATTCGATAGGAGCAGTCCCAGATTGATAATGTGCAGAATGAAGAGTGCTACATATTATCAATCTGACTGCCCAGGTTAATGCTCTGGGTGCTAAAGTTAGAATTTATTTTGGATAGTCTCTAATCCACACGTGGTTAAAAGTATATATACATGCTTCAATACATACATGCCCCCATTAAAATTTTGTTAGATACCGCCTATCAAGTAGAAGAGAAACCACACTGTTTTTATTGCCATCAGCAAGCTTCTGGCACCATCCTGGCTGGATATTTGACCACTCTTCTAGTCATAAAAAGTAAATGGTTGGTTTCCTTATAAAACAACTGGCTTTTAGGCATAGTCCACACATTTGTTTGTCTTCTTTATTTTTTTCTCAATCTAGTTTTGTTGTGCAGGGCAATTTGTGCAATGGAACAGTACTACTGGGGGCCGATCAACTCCACAGCATGATGCTGCCAGTATTATGCATGACAGTTAATGCTGTGTACATGAGATGGAGAACCTCATCTTGACTCCTCCAATGATGCTTCTTGTTATCTTGGGAAAAAAGGGCATTCTGTGTCTCTTTTGACCAAAAACCTAAACACTCGTCTCCATGGCAATGAAACAGCTCCACAGCATAATTCTGCCACCACCATGTTTGTCAGTTGGTGCAGCGTACTTAAGTTTAAAAGCCTAATCTTTACTCCTCCAAACATGCTTCTTGTCATTGTAGACAAATGGCTCAGCATCCTTATCTCATCCAATTCTGAACTTTTCTTCAGAATACATTTAGCTTTTTCTTGTGGACAGTTGCTAATTTAAGTTGAGCTGTAAAGGTACGTCCGCACCGAATGTGAACAAGACATTTGGAGCGAGTGATTTAGATTTTATCCTGATGTAAAGGCATTTTTATGAGTGAATTAACAGTCTGCGGAGTGAACAACGAATTTTGAGTGATGTGAAGGACACGAAATGGGTGAACAGAGCGAAGTGAAACTGCGAACAGTGCGGTAGATGCACGAATGGAGTGAAGCAAAATATCACTTGAGTTCAAAATTTGAACTTTTCTGTCAATTCACGTCGCGTTAAGGGTGTTCCTCCTCCATTTATTTAAGCACAAAAAGTGTTAACATATTTAGGCAGTTTAGATATTTACTCACTGAAGACGTCTATAGTTGCTGCCCCTGAGGGTGATCTGTATCCTGGGGGGAGATCTGTGGGCCCCAGTGCTGGACAGCAGCTCCCCATGCTGGGCCGTATTACATACAGCACCGACTCACTCTGTAAAATCCATCTCCTCTATAAACTCCACCTCTGCCGGGTCAGGGTTAGGACCCCAAACTCTAAACCCACCCTAACCATTACCAGTGCATTTCTCACCAAAACCCTAATCTAAGACATGAACTGAGTTTGCATGTTCATGTTCTTCTTGCTGAGGCAACAGTGCTAACAGCTGTGCCATTGTGCCTCTTACTATGGAACTTTTGACCAAAGAAAAGATTATACTACCAAGGACAGCTCAAAATAATATGACATTCATGGCGGTGATCAATGTATTAAAACTTCACTGGTGCTGTACATAGCCAAGGGAATTAAAATTAATTGATTAATTAATTAAATAATTAATTAGATTTTAAAATTAAAAGGATTTTATTTTGACAGGTGGAGCAGAAGCTTGCAGTGGTGGAACCGGAGAGGAGCAGCTCCACGACCCACCTCTGATATTTGACTTGGAGCATGAAGAGGCCGAAGAAACACCCCTGCAGTTTGACACACCTGACTACAGGGCGATTGCACAAAAGGTTGCCCGCAAGAGAGAGGAACTCCTATGGGACATTGCCACGGACACATCAGTGTCCACAGCAGACTACAGCCAAGATGAATTAGCAGCACCATGCTGTGACCGAAGGCAGGCCGTCTGCCGATGCCACACTGTGTTCTGAGGCTGGAAGGGAACACAGAAAACAGTTAAAAACAAAATGAGGTAGGCAAACAAAAGTGGACACCGCTATCTCATTTGCATGTATGCAGCAGTTGGTGTGCAGAAAGTGTGGATTAAAAGGTTCAATGTCCAGATGCAGCAGATGTGCAAACAAGAAGCCCCAGCAGCTGAGCTTTGGTCTTTAATCCACAGAGTCGCTGGTCCTGTTGTCTTTTAGATCGATATTTGGAAAAATAAACAATGCATCTAGAGTTGAGAGACAGCGTACATTTTAAAGGGGCATAGTCAAGCACTATAACTAGAAAAAAACACAAAAAAAACATACATTCATCTACAAATAAAACAATATACACCGAGTTTTCGTCCTGATATTGTTGACTTAAACCTTTTTGAGCCTGAAAATTATTTTTGCACTGGGTGCAATCAGCAGACATAAACATTGGTACATACCATCTGCCAGCACCGGCAGATGACAAGGAAACTTTTAGAAAGCAAGATGGTGACAATTTACACAGCTATTGTAAGCCAATAGGCCATCCTGCAATGCTATGCCATAAAGTGTCAGCTCAGCGCGGTTGAAGACCAACCTGATCAAATTTTTTGCGCTTTTCCACACTTGATCTTGAACTTTTCCAATTTCTTTTCGCACCTCTGTTGGGCGTTCCTGACTCGCTCGGCTCCATTACTTTTCCTTGTTAACTCATACTGTACCTCTGGGCACATGGTCTTGTTATGGTAGTTATAGAAAAAAGTACTTTGTTTTCGAACAAATTGAGCAAAACCAAAGTGTAAAACAGAGAAATAAAATATAATAATCAGAAAACCTTTGTATGCAACCATAGTTAGCTACTGGTAGGGCTGAAAGTTATAGCTTAAAAATAAAACCTCCGATTTTATTATACCAAATCCGATTAATCAATTCTTTTTCTCGTTTTTGTTTCACAAAATAAAAAATTAAAGAAATAATTTTAAAAACTTGCTTTTTTGTCAAGTATTATGTTTGGGAGTTGACCTGAATTCAAAGTGCAACTTAATACAAGCTACTGAAACATGGGCCGTTTCTCAATATGCGTTCTTGAGCGGTCTCGTGACACGTCATCAGCCTCAGCCCGAGCACTGTTCCAATTGCTGAGAACGCCAGAGCGAGAACGCACCACATCCCCGGATGTTGTTCCCGCCCTCTTTATCGAGCATGCATCAGAGCAGACTTGTGCGTTCTTCAGACTGACCGCTTTCCCAGAATGCACCGCGGCAAGATAATTTTTAGGCTTTTTAGAAATTAAAAATGTTAAAAATCTTTTTTTCAATAAGATTTATTGTTGTGTAGTATATAAATAGTTTTGAAAGTTAAAGAAATGCTAAAGAACTGTGCGTCTCATGATGTCACGAGTACACTTCTGTTCCAGTACAGATACGTGCTGCATGCTCGCGTTCTCGTCAAGTCCGGACTTGAGAAACGGCCATGCTTGTAAAACAAGATGGCGGCCCTGCTATTGTAAACAATGAGAATATAACAAAATGTTGCTGCTAGTGGTGTTACATAATGAGCTAAGAGCAGCCGGCTTCACTTCATTTGTGTAACTTTCAACTAACTTCAAAAAATATTAATGAATAAATTAAAGTGCCTCGTATTATAAGAAAAGTCTTGGAACTGGAAGGTTGTGGGTTCAATTCCAGCCTTCCTTTGTCATATGTCGATGTTCCCCTGGCACTTAACCCCAATCTGTGTATTAGTGTACAAATGTGTGCATGTTAGTGAGAGCGTTTGGGTGAATGTGGCTCTAGTGCACAGCGCTTTGAGTGGTCAGTATGACTGGAAAAGTGCTATATAAGTTCAGCCCATTTACCATTTATTTTATTCTTTTGCATGGACAAAATAAAATTCAGATTTTCCAAAAAGTTAATCTTAAAAAATTGTAAATTCGAATTAATCGATTAAATTGATTTATCGCCCCGCCCTATTGACTGGGGTAGAAATTTGTAAAGTCATAGTATGTGAATAATACCCCTTTAAACTGTAAACAAAATCTCATTGTTAAAAATTTCTTTTTATGGGGCCACTTGGCTATAGAGTGGGTTATATGTAGAGTTTATTGGTCCTACATGCAGCCAGCCAGGGTTTGATTCCCAGCCTCGAGACCTTTGCTGAATAAGGCCTCCTGTCTCGATGCTATCAATGAAGGACACCAATGCCACTATGCCATTAACAGAAAAAATAAGTCCTTTTATGATGAAAACAAATTTAAAGAAAGACATGCATTGCTATTGTCTAGACTAAATGAGATACAGTTCAGGGGTCAAATATTTACAACATAAACAGAAGCAGCCAAGTTGACAGGTTGAGTCACTTTCAGCTTTAATGGGTTGCTGGGTAAAATATCCAGAACTGAACAGCGCCATCTTTTGGCAAGTTACGGGTTATTACCTGGTCACCTAGTACACTTGTACTATATAGAAATTTAATATATACACATTATACATACATTAAAAAGTCTTAACATACATTAGGTATGGTAAGTCTGTTGATGTGTAATAAGGTTTTTGTAAAATAATATTTTAAACATCAAAGTAAAAATAACTATTGAGTTACATCTTAACATCTCATGTTATTAAAAAGGTCTTAATCGTGAACTGAAAGTCAAAGAGCTGTCGGTTTACCACGTGCAGCTCGTCACCAACAATTGTGCCAACAGAGTCAACACCTCCAAATATATTATCAAGTTACATTTGTGACTCCCAATGGTCTCTTCTGTTGCCAGCATGATTAGCATCTTAGCAGCATCTGCAAGTAATTTAATATGTATGACATGTGTAATGATTTAAATAGTGTATCATACACTATCCTTTCCTTCTTTAGAGCACTAATCTTCTCTGTTTTGAGGCAATGGCCATTAATAACCTTCAATAAATGTAGTAAACATTTAAAGGGTCTCTGGCTTGAAAATGCTTCCAGGTAGCAGGAAGGACAGATAGGTCGGCAGAGTTCAGGTGATTAATTTGGGGAGATATTCACATAGTTCTGGGCTTTAAAAGAACCCACCCAAGGTGATGTCTCAGATGAGCTTTAACGACTCTTTAACGAAAGCTGCATGTTCACCCAGTTGTTGATTCGTTGCTACTGCTGGAATACAACACATATACAGTGCCTCGCAAAAGTATTCATACCCCTTGGACGTTTTGTCACGCTACATGCTCAAATGACTTTTACTGGAGCTTGTAGCTCCAATAGTTTAATGAACTAGAGCAGCTCCGATTAGAACATAATTGGTGGAGAAGAAAAAATAGCGCATTTTTCTGGAAATTAAATCTGAAAACAAGGTTGAAAGCTAACATAAGCTAAGAAGGGTCAACAGTATCATATTAAAACATATATGAAACCCAATAACTGAAAATAAAAAAACAAATAGCTGAAACAAACACCTAGGGCTGTAAATAGTCCCATTTGCTTTACCGTAAGCCAAGTAGGGGACACAGTGAACACGTGGTACAAAGATCTCTGGTCAAGCTGAAGTTATTGGCCTACATGCAAGCGTGATGTGTGGCGGCAACCAACACCGCTCAACACCCTAAATATACCATGCACACTGCGAAACATGGTGTTGACAGCATGATACTGTGGGGATGCTTTTCCTCAGTAGGGATAGAAACATTGGTCAGAGTTGATGTATCACAATTCTTACAGGAAACCTGCTGACTTGGGCATCCCAGCTTTATATCGAAGCGTACTCATGTATTAGAAGTAGCCAGTAAAAGTCAAGTTGTAACGTGATAAAATGTGACAAAGTTCAAGGGGTGTAAATAATTTTGAATAACAGTTTTTACCGCTCCCCCGATGACCACTGGAGTAAGAGACTCCCCCCAACCCCAAATGCATAAGCGGGAATAGTCAGTAGCTGGATGGGTGTTTTTGGTTGCTACGGTAATAGTAGTTCTTGGACCAATAGTAATGTCGGAAAGTTCATGAACTTTTTTGGAAGTTTTCTTTCCATTTTGCAAAAATAGAATAATGCTTTTTTGTCCTACAAGAGACAAAGAGAACAAAAAGGTACAGACTTAGCAAATAAGTGGAAGGTGAAACTAGATTTAGGTCTTTTTGGTAATAAATGAATTACTATCGCATGTGATTCCATCAGGTTATTTGAAAAACAAGAATTGTCTAACCACTTAAGGTACAGTAGTGTAAAGGATGAAGATTTCTAAGGGCAATATAATTTTTGAAGCTCAACAGCAAAAATGTTACCAGCCTGTAGATTTTAGATCGAAATTCACATGATCACTTTTCATGGTGTTACCTTTTCAGATTTCTCAAGACCATGGGCACTGTTGTGAAACAGTTTAGTTCACAGATAAGAGCCACAATGGAGCTTTTGTTTTAAATGAAACTTGAGAATTAAGTTCAGAAAAAATAAAACATTGCAGAGGGAGCGGAAATGGTGCCAGTGGGGTTGGATTATCCAGGCCAATACTATGAGAAAACAACCCAGAACATTTAAATTTATACTAAAATTTATTTTTATGCCTTCAGTTGTTCTAAACTCATATGCAGCACTTAGAAACTAGATGTTACAAGACCCTTTTTTCTTATAGTTGGGGCTGCATGAAAGGGTCACACGTATTGCCAAATGTAAACTGCCAGCATGTGTCCAGCCAAACACAGGAAATATCGGACCATTTTCTAAAAGTATAACACTTGGGTAAAGAAAAAAGTGCAATATTCATGTAGAAAACATTAAAATTAAAAAGGAAAAAAATCAAAAGGGTTCATAAATCTTCATGAAACACTGTCTGCATTCTGTGTACATGTTACTACAAATATCTAACTCTATTGACTATGGCATTATATTGGGTACTCTTGATAAAACAAAGAATCTGGAGGTGTTTCCCTAATGAGGGATGTCCTAGTTCTCCTTTTCTCAGATGTCTTACAGAATAAAAGAAACACAGAACACGGGAACGACCAGCAAGTAATATTCTTTGACATTGTATCCAAGGTAAACGATGAGCTAGGTGGAAGGTCAGGGAAGCCAACATCTCTAGTCGTCTGTGTTAGTTTTGATCATCCTTTCTGTTTGAAATAAGTTCTGTTAATCAGATTTCTGTGCAGGAGTAAGTGGGGGATCTTGGGGAACAGATGATTAATTACTCTGGTTGCTGACTGGAGGAAACTCGTTCTCGTCATCCAGACAAACCGGGCCCTCTGCAAATTCATGCTCAGGGAAAACTTCCCCCCTCTGCGTTCCACCATCTTCAGAGTAGCCTGGGAGGAAAAGAGGGGAGACAGATTCAGATGGAGATGTTTTCTTATGCCGACAAATAGCAGCTAGGATCAACTATCCCACTGAAAAACACTCTTGAATTTAGCTCCTTTGTTTGGGGGATATGCTTCTGTTCCTAAAGTGGTACAAAATAGTTTGGTGAAAAAACAGCGTAAAAATTTTATAACAATTGTAATTCTGTTTCTTAATGGAAGACCATTATCCATATTTTATCCATGACCGTAATAGTGTAATCATTGCAAACGTTTTATTCACACATATCCCCTGTAGCTATCTCATGCTGATATATAGTTTTAAATATACTACCGTTAAAAAAATCTTCCCAAATAGCTGTATAGAACTGTTTTACATTAGAAAATGATTATTGGCTTGCAAAGTATTTCCTGATCTTTTTCACATTTTGTCACATCACAACCATAACCTTCATTGTTTTGTGATAGACACACACAAAGTATCACATAATCCAGAAGAGGAAATAAAATGATACATGGTTAAATCCAATTTAAAAAATCTGAAAAGTGGGGCTTGAATGTGTAGCCTGTCTGTTTTAATCAGATTGCCCTGAAAAACACGCATAAACAACTGCCTTCACAAGTCTCCCTGTTCAGTAAACAGATTCAACCTGTGTGTAATTTAATCTCTGTACAAAAGCAGCCGTTCTGTTTCTAGTCTTAGAGGTTTGTTATAAAACATTAGAGAACAAACATCATCGTAAGGACCAAGGCACAGCAGACAAGTCACAAACTAAGTTGTGGAGAAGGCTATAATACATAAAGCCTACATAATACATAATACCCACAGAGCTCTGTGCAATCCTGCATTCAAATATTAAGGCCTGGCAAGGAGAGGTCTAATCAGAGAAGCATGCAAGAAGCCCATCATAACGCTGCTGGAGCTGCGGAGATTTACAGCTCAGACATGAGAATCTGTTGATGAGACAACTATTAATTGTGCACTTCCCAAATCTGGAGTTTAAGGAAGAGTGGCAAGAAGAACGCCATTGTTGAAAGAACGCCAATAAGAAGGTCTTTCAAAAGCATAGGGAACATACAGCAAATATGTGGAAGAAGCTGATCTGGTCAGACGAGAACAAAATTTAACTCTTTGGTCTACATAAGCTACATATCAAAATGAACGCACCACCCCCACAATAAAAAACAGTGGTTGCAGCAGCATGCTGTGTTTCTAGAGGGGCCTTGGAGACACAGTTGATGGGAAGTTTAAATGAGCTAGGTACGGGGCAATAATAAAGAAAATGTCTTAGAGACCACAAAAGACTTGAGATACTAACAGAAAAATAGAACCAAAAAACACAACCAGAGCTACAATGGAATGGTTGCGGTCAAAGCATATTAATGTGCTAGAATAACTCTGAAAGGCTACATGTGAGAATCTGTGGCAAAACCTAAAAACACTTGAACATGTACATCACACTTTCTAGATTTTTCTAATAAAAAAACAAACAAACTGAAAAGCATGTATCGTTTTTCTTCTGATACACATTTATATGTGGTCTGCCAGATGAAATCCCAATAAAATACATTGGACACTGGGGTTGTAAGATGACAGAAAATAAAAAGGTTAATCTGTATAAATACTTCAAAACTCATTTTGACTTTTTAACTTATATGTCTGCCATAACACACTTGAGCAAAAATGTAAAAAAGGTAACATGGCAATAAAACAATAATTACACATATTTAGTACAAGAAGGCATTTTGATGTCACAGGCTTTCTTTGACTTGTGTAACAAATAATAGATGTTACCCATTTTACCCATGAGTGTGGTAGAGGAGGGCGGTGTTGAAGGTAAAGCCACAGTGGCAGCGTATGATTGGCCAGCTGGTTGCTGGAGGCCGTCCACTTGGTTCTCCTCTTCCTTCTCTTCCTCTTGCTCCTCACTTGATTCAAAGAGTCTGGAGGAGCAGAGCAGAAAGAACAACACAAACACATGAAAATAAGCATTTTATCCAAGTCACTAATTCAAACTATGGCACGTTATATCATGTGCTCTTTCTATAAGTGCCATTTTGCTGGTAATGAAAGAAAGTGCTGCTTTTTATAGATTACTGTTGATATAAGATTAGCGTCCCTCAACATTTAATCTTTTTAAAAGGTAGCTTATTTGCATATTTTTAAAATAAATTTAGTTATTTTTATAGTGCAAATATTTCTATTATCATGAACACACCTGTGTTTTTGAACAAGGGTGCACTCGCCTCCGTCCTGCGGATCTACATTGTAGATATAGAGGTACCCCTCCGAGGATGCAACTAGCAGACGTGGAAGCTTCTGAATCCTGAAAAACAGACAAGATATAAACAAATCAACTCAGATACGACCCTTTCCCTTAGGAAATAAAAAAATACTGTTGATTTATTACGTGGCCAGGGCACAGATGTTCTTCAAGCCAAACATGTTGAGTCGTACAGTGGCGAAGGCTCGGTCCTGGTGCATCATGTCAGAAACATGGGTGGGCAAGTAGGTACTGGCTGCCGTGAACATTTTCCCCACATATGCTGACCAAGTTGGAGAGTCCTCGTCTTGACTGCAGGAAAAAAAAAATATTGATTATGGTTAAAAAGTTAGCCAGTCCAACATCTATAATACCAGTTCAGCGTGAGTAGGTGGCAACTACATCAGCAGCTACATCAGCAAAGACATCAACACTCAAGAAAGTTGAAGATATTAATGCTGCAAAACACGACTCTGTTGTTGCCCTGAAAACAATAACAGGCCTTTATACATCATAGTTTCTAATAACCCCCAATTATCCACTCATATATTCCCGCACATTCTTAACTAGACACAGCTGCCATAGAAAGAGTTCTAGAGCCACGTTAAAAGCCCTGTTTCTGCAGTGTTAAACTATCCTGTTATATCTTCTCAACTGACTAGACATGGGTTCGACTCTGACCCATGGACCTTTACCACTAGGGTTGTCAAATCGTCACCTATAGAATATGGGACAACTTCAGG
The DNA here is from genome assembly GCA_037039145.1 of Fundulus diaphanus. NCBI lineage: Eukaryota > Metazoa > Chordata > Actinopteri > Cyprinodontiformes > Fundulidae > Fundulus > Fundulus diaphanus. The sequence goes on from CM073143.1 coordinate 36,588,283, forward strand.
GAGGTAATGACTGAACTTAATTTCCCAGAGACAAAGCTGCACCGGTCCGTGACTTCTGCATCGATGTGACTTTCTTATATAGGTCTGGGAAAGTGGACTAGTGTTTGTATATAGATATTGCAGGCTGCAGTCAAAATATGGGACAAAGAGAAGCTCAATCCAAATACCCCTATAGAGCAAGGACTCTTCAGCCAAAGCAGAAGTGCGTCAGCGGTCGCCATGATAAGTGCTGTCCGAATAGTGCAGTCAGTAAGGAAGGATGTAGGAAAGTAGCCTGTGTGCTCCCTACGGTGGCTAGTTTTGCCTAGGAACCCCGCGACGTCCCTTACCGCTGCTAAGAACCCTTTAGGTATCCCATAATTCTTTGCGTGGCATGACGTATCACCACAGCCCCCTCAAGGAAATCAACAAAGGCCTGGAAGTGATCTCGCACTTTGTAGTTCATTTTCGGAAGGCTGTAGGCCTAGATTTGACACGCATCATCCATGTGCGTTTCTGTCAAGTAATGACGTCGGAGTTAAAGGTTAGCTAGAAGCTATTATTGAGGGTATTCAGATGGAGCCAGTGTCCCGTGCCGAACACTTCAATTTGGCTCAAAATTGGAGAGGTGTCAAAGGCGGGCAGTTCAGAACTTAGTCTTTCACTCTGGGTCCCTGAGCAAGGCACTTGACCACAGATTGCTCCCTGTGTGCCACTGCTTACTAAGGGTTGGGTTAAACACAGAGACAAAATCCCCCTCTCTGGGACTATAAAGGGAAATATTTGTTTTATTTAAAAAGTCTACTCTGATTTGTTTCTCTGCATTACAGCTGCAGACTGATCCAAAAAGGGGTACAAACAGCTTGCATCCGCTGGACTTGATAGGTGTGTATTCAGTACAACCCTTGTCCTGAATCTGATAAAGCAGATATTCCATGCTAAAAGAATGAAGAAGTTTGCATTGTATTGGATCGCAAATGCTCTCCTCTGTCTCTAAACTGCACATTGCTCAGTGACTTTCTTTCGGTTAGAATGTGATGCAAAAAAACTTCTGTCAGTTTAAGGCCTTGTCTGGGCTGATTATCCAGACGATAAAAGAACAGATATCCGTTCATTTTGTGTTTCGGCTGTGCTAAATAACTCACATGAGGAAGCTGTTAGATAAAGGAGCAAAGGCCTGGATGTCAAGCACTTAAAACAGCATTTTGTCGGAGCAAAACACATTCTAATTTCAGAAAATAGCTGTGGAACTGCAGCACAAAATATATTCAATCCTATATGACTGTTTTACAGAAGAGACTTACACCAGACTGACTGGATGTGTTACTTTCATGGTCTAATCTGTGATAATGTTGTTTACCTGGGGCTGTGTTGTTCCAGTTTAAAGATATGAACAGTCTCAGTGTTGCTGGAGGCACACAGGAACTGAGCGTCAGCGCTGAATGACAAAGAGCTGATGCTAACATATCTGAAAAACCAAAAAAAAAATAAGTTGTATTTTTTTCAAAAGACAAAGAACGGTAAAATTACAAATTATTCTTATAATAGGAAATTATGCTATGAAAAAAAGAAGAAAATCTATTTGATAGTCTGTTTATATGCATAACCAACACTGTCCTCAAAATTCAAAATGGAGTTAGAGTAAAAGAATCAAATACTTGCCAATTTAGAAGTTTGTAAATCATCATGCATGTGGTATGGTACTATACCCTCGTCCTTTTTTAAAAACAATATTTTGTTGATGTTTTTCACTACTAAGACAATTCTCATTATCCCAGTCTGCAGGCACAATAACAGGAAAGATTAAAAACACGTGTAAGCACAGACCTTTTCATCCCTCGCCGAAATTCAAACAACTTCTGACCCTCTGGAACACTAAAAACTCTGATAACAGTACCCTAAAAAGAGAAGAAATAGTTCACACCTACCGTTATTAAAACCTACAAAAGGTTGGCAGAAAATAAATCACACCCTCACCTTTTCGGATGCACTGGCCAGTTTTGTGCCCGAGGCATTGAACGTCAGGGCTGCTAGCGGACTGTCGTGGGCTTGGATCAGGGTAATGGTGCTCTAAAAGTGGAAATCAAATTCTTTCTAATAACATTTATTTTTTTTACTCGGGGTTTACAGTCCCAATCCTCACCAGGTTGTTGGCGTCATAGACTGTGATCTCTCCAATGGTGGCACTGCCTGGGTATGCAAGGTAGGAGTTACCGTGGTTGACACACAGCGCACACAGGCCTACAGGGTAGCACACAGAGCGTTTTACACACCGATTGAGTTAAATTTACACAGAAATACTCTTATAGCGACGCAACAAAACAATTTCACTCTGCAGAATTTCATATATCTAAAGGAAATTCACTAAAGAAACTGAAGAATCCAACTTGTAACCAAAAGTTGTGTGCTTAGTTTTAACTAGAAATAACAGAGACAGAAATAAATATCTTCAATGACAAAAAAACGAATAAAAAGCACTCCCACCTTTATATTTCAGTTACTCGTCCTCAAAGGGACGTTTTACACATCTGTGTAATTATCAACATTTGACTTTACCCACTAAACGTCTGTGTTAGATGAATACTTTATCAGCTAAATAAATGGTGCAAATTCTTAATTATACATAATTTAGTGTAATTTTTTTATATAATGTAGCTTCTGAAAGAACACGTTTGGTCGTGACATCCAGTTGGTCAGCACAGAAAAATCAAACTTTGAGGTTATAATTTTGCGCTGGCTGATAACTAATGTTTGGCTTTATAGTACATTACTGGGTTAGTTTTGAAACTTTATGACCCTTTAATCCATTTGCAACAGTTTTTGCTTCTGCAGTGTTCTTCTAAATCAGATTTGTTGCTTTTGCAGAGAACGAATTTGAACTTTGAACAGGGGCTTCTGAAAAGATTACATTTCCTAGGTCATCATTCAGCTAACAGACCTCTGTGAACTCGTCCCTCTTCGGAATAATATATTTTGATTAATAGCTTTGAAAAGCTCTAGCTAATAATGCTCCCTTTTCCCAACAGTTGGAGTGTACCTGTTGGGTTGACCGGTGTGTTGAGCAGGGTCTTGAGTAGTTTCATGTCTCTGATATTGTGGATGTAGATCGACTCCTCCAGGCACACCACGAGTCGCTGATGTCCACATATGAAGTGACAGCCGCATATCAGCACAACAACGCAGCGAGACAGAAATGGAATGATCAGTTTCCTGTTCTCACCTGTCTGTTCAGCTTGACCGAGAGGATGTTGTTGGAGTAGCTGTAGTTACAAATCTCTGTACCCTTCTTGAAGTGGTAGACGTTCATTCGACGGGGCATGGAAAGACTGACCACCACGACTAGACTGCTGGAGAACAGTCGCTCCACTATATAGACATCTGGGCACTCCACTGAGTGAAACAGACAAAAAAACAAAGAACATTGAATATTAACTTGCACGTATTTGTCTGTGAAGCAGACATTCTACTTTTAAGACTAGGCTTTAAATCTTCCTTTTTGATAAAGTTTATTATTCAAGGCTCTCTGACTTTCTTGAGCCATCTCTGTAGTTATGCTGTTACATGCTATTGCTGTGGGAGCACATACTGACTGCTTTTCTTCTGTCAGCAATTTTTTTGTGCTGCTCTTTAAGGATTATTTGCGATAATCGCTGCCATTAACTTATTGTTTTCTTTATGTTATCTCTCCACAGAAGACCCAGTACTTCCGTGTTTGGCTGTGTCACTTTCCTAGAAGGGGTGTTGTCCTGGATGGAGCTATTGCTGCAACTTTCGTCCAATTAGCACTAAATTATCAACTGAATTTGATTATATCGTATCATAACTTGGCTTTTTAGTATAAAAATGAATTGTAATGATTTGCTTTAAAAATAATTTTACATAATCAGATATTAAGTAAATGTCACAGTCCTTTAAAGTGTAAATTGATGGTATATAAATAAAATTATTAATTAGATTATCATTTTCACCATCATAGTTGCTTTTTTATGATGCAAACACAGCTAAAAAACATTGTTTTGTGTTTGTTGCACATTGTTGAGCAGTCATGTTGCAGCCTATCTGGCTCGCTGTATGACTATTACTAATCTGATATCAGCTCAAATAGCTGCTTAGACAGCATCCCTTTGATTAGAAGAATAATGCAGTAGTTGACTGGATTTATGACACACACATATATATATACAAAAATGCATGTTGTACACAAATGATCATTTCCTGCATAGGCGTTATTGTACAGTAGGTGAACATGAAAAATAGCCCCTTCCTACCTCCCTCATGGATGCAGTCCAGTTTGTCCACAGCTGTGACAGAGAAGAGCCGGTATCCCGTTTTTGTGCCCACAGACAGAGAACTATGATCAAAACATACACACTATATTGATCTTTTTCTCCTGCTGAGGTACAGCTTTCAGCAGGAGAGCAAACCTAAACCTACAGCCAGAGCTGTAGGTTTAGGTTTGCTGGAGGCTGCTGGAGTTTTACGTCAAAGCATGTTGATGTGTTAGTATGGTCCAGTCAAAGTTCAGACCTAAATCAAATTGAGAATCTGTGGGAAAACGTGGAAAAATCTTTATTAAAAATGCTTTCCCATCTTTTTAAATCATTTACAAAGTCATATGGAAATTTAAAACTCGGGTTGTCCAAAGCTAGTACAGACATACCTCACAAGTCTGTAACTGTAGTGAAAGATGGCTCTACACATAACAAATACACATAACACCTTTCAGATCTGCCTTTGTATTTGTTGAAAACTAATAACTCTGTGTTCTTCCACGTTACAATTATATGCTACCTTTATGTTATGTGGGTTTTTGTTTGCGATGTGGCTAAATGTAAAGAAGTTCAGGGGTTGTTAACATTGTGGTTTTATATATAACTTTAAAGTATAAAAGTAGTTCTTGTTTTGCAGGATTCCAAAACAATGATCAAGTACATACAGTGTCAAACAAGTCAGTGGTGCTGAAGTTGTGGGCCTCAAACAACCTTGGGCTGCCTCTGAATTCATTATTACCGTTCAAAACAATCGTTTAGCAAAACAAAACGAAGCACGTTTTCCTTGGAGTAAGTTTATTTGTGTATTGTTGGTTACTTTTTTAAGCTTTTATGTTATAGCGGTCAGTGGGGTAAGATCACAATCTGACCACTTTGATGTGAAACAGGCCCTGAAGATTAACACAGTGGCCATCTTCACCTCCAGTTTATCTCCAAGTTTCAATGTTCCGATTAAAAACCCTTCCGATTTGTTGTTGTTTGCTTTCTGCTTCACTGTTTGGGTTCATGCCACAAAAAAAATCGAACCACGATCTGGGAATATGGCTGGAAGTCGATTTATGCAACAGTGTTTGCATGAAGGAGCTTCGAGTTCACCCACAGGGCCCGGACCGGCCCGCAGGTCGCTTACGTGGTGTCCTGGTTGAACGAGGCGCAGATGAAGAGTCGGTGCGCTCCGGGGCCCTCCGAAAACGTCTCTTGGGTCTCCATCCGGGCCGCCTGGTCCTCCGTCTTCTCGCTGTCCGAGGTTGTAGGCCTTTGGCTCGGGCCGATCCCTGCCCGAGCCCGCTGCTCCTCCTCGGCGTCCAGACTCCAAGCGCCACGCTCACACTCTTCAGGGGAAGGAATGTCCAGGTTCAGATAGCGGCTCGGGGAGCGTTCACTGGCCGAAGGATGAGGTATGCAGGATCTAAACAAGATCACATTTCAACCTTAACACCCCCTGGATCCGCTGCTTCACCGTTACCGGTGAGGGATCCTGTTATTATGGTGTTATTAACTTCCAGCGTTCTCCAAGAAAAACAAAAACAGCTGATGGGAGGATGCGTCACTCTCAGCTGAATAACGATTGGTTCGCTGTGACAGTTTAACTCCTCCTCCTCATATTCCCATTGGCCAACCTTTTTTTGCGCCGACGTATGATTTGGTGGAACGTCTAAACATCAACCAGGAGCTGCCTATTGAAAAGAAATACAACGTGTGATTGGTCGGCTAACCTTTCTGTCTTAACACGAGGAATTATGTTAGCTATTTAATTGGATAAAACTCAGAGACAAAAACAACCCGTAGGAGGTCCAAGTTATATTTGGTCATGTTTTTTAGTTTCTTCCCCTCAAGGAAGCAAACATTACATTTTACCACGGCAGATGATCTGTGCAGCAGATTTAATCGTATTACTGTTCAAATGAATAGAAGTAAAACATCAACAACAAGGGCACACTTTTTTGTGGGGACTACATTTCTAAACAGAAAACTTATTGCAACTGAGAGCACTATATACTAAATCCACCTACCTCCCATACATAACACAGCATATAATAGCCTACTCATTTATTCCAGCATTCTCTGCACTCATCACACTGTGGACATGTGTGTGTGTATGTGTGCAGTATGTGCACCTGCACATCTCTTCCACCTCTGACATGTACATAATAATAACAATAATGGATTCATCAGGATTTAAGGATAAATCACCATAACAGTGGAAATTAATCCCATGCCTTCTGGTAATTCGGAATATAGTAAAGAAAATTGGCCCAAGGACTGAACCCTGTGGTACTCCACAAGTGACCCTTGAGAAATTTATTATTGACATGAACAAACTGTTAAACTAGCCTAATACTTTTCACTTCATCCCAACAGCACTTACAAGTCTTTCTAGGAAAATATTGTGATCAACTGTATCAAATGCAGCACTGAGAAAATAAAAGGTGTATTACTTCTCTCATCTAAGTTTTAATTATTTTGCATCCAGTGACATACAGTCAGAGTAGATGCAATATGGCCGATCCTGCTTAGGACTATTGAGATGACCAACTGGAGGCAATTTGCTGACACTGGAACTCCTCTTAGATAAAAATTGCAACATGGAAAGTTGTCATTACATTAATTAACCCAAGTATGGGTTAATTAATGTAAAATTCCCTCTGAAAATGGATTGCCGATTTGAATGGAAAGTTAGCTGGTCTGCACAATCCAAAATAGCTGGCATACGTGTAATATGTTGTAAATGTCTAATGCACATGTTTTGCAAAAATTTGAAAGCAGAAAAAGGACAATTTTCAGTTGTTATGGATAATTTTAAACAATTACTTTATTGTAATACATAGTTTGAAGTGGACATTGCAGTGTGATGTTGGCCTATAGTGCATCTTGAAGCGCCCTAATTCTGACAATCAATAGGCCAATCAGACAGCCTATTGATTGTAACTGTAACTCAGGTAGTGAATATTTAGCACTTTTAAATATTCTCATAGGGCTTTTTTATTGTTCCATTTGGCCTTTGCTGTGTTTATGATTTAACATCTTCATTTTCTGTAAATCAACTGAACAGAGGATATGTTATTATATTGCTTTCATCTTAGACTTTTCGGGTTTCAGTAACAGAACACTTAGATTGTTGATCTAATTTTTTGATCAGATAACTTTTTTTTCATTTATTTGAACCGTTTCCTTGACGTCACCGTTTCCGCGCCGTCTCCTTTAAGGTTGCTACGGGTTACGGGCTCACATGTCAGAACGGGGAGAATTGACGTCAGTGACGGCTGCCGATTGGTTCTCAGCCATATCCGGTGGGGCAGCGGTCCAAGGCTCAGGGAAAAAAAAATCGAAGCGAGCAGGAAGATCTGTTAACGGTGTGCTCTCTGAAATATAGCGTACATCCCGAGTCTTTATCGAAAGGCTCGGTGGGATTTTACAGTTTTTGTGAGTATTCGTGTCGTTTCTCCGCTGTCTGTTTAGGTGAAATTGGTTTCCTGCGTTTCCCGTTTGTTTATGATAGAACTCAAGATGGCGTCATTGGAGGAGAGCTTTGCCTTTGCACAGAGCCAGCAAGCCAGTCGTTGACGCACAGCGCATACCAGATATAGTTAACCAGTTGTAACCAACCTATTATCCTGCATTTTATGGGTGCGTTTTGGGGGACAAATATCAACCTGCTCATAGTGAATTTTTTTTGCAGTGAGTAGTTTGAGTTCAGCCGTCGGCCTTCTTGACCTACACGGTGATACCCCTACAGACAGGACATTTTGGTTTATATTCTTAAAGGCGCTCATGTTAAGTACACTTCCTTCATTTAACACATTTCCCACTCTTCTGATAAGCCACGTTTTTGTGCATATGTGCATCTATTGTGCTTTCACTTCAAATGACGTTGATTATTTGATAGACAGCAGGTGAAATTCTGCATCTGAACCAAAGGTTGTTGTTTTTTTGTGTGGTAGACCCAGACAGCCATAATGGGTATTTAGATTAGTGCATTACATAAGGCGTAAATTCGCTACTAATAGCTGTTAAATGTGGCTCCCTGAGTCCAAAAACGGATACATCAGGTCACCGATTCGGCGTTGGGTTGCTTTAAAACAAGCCAGCCATGTCTCCAGCGCAAACGTAGATTTTTCGTCTTAGTTTTGTGCCAGGATCATCTCGGATAGCTGGTCAGTAGTTTCCCTCGTTCTCTTGTCAGATTAGAATTGGTTCCCGTTCATGCTCTCTGCATGTGCACAGTCCACTGGCAGACACGGATTGGATTGTTCTGCCAGTGACATTTATTCCTCTAAAATGCACACATTGATCGGTGGCAAGAGTTTGGAGGCAGCGCTGCTGCAGCCAGCCCAGATAGCTGAAGCTCAAAGCTAAGTTCAGAGCCTTCAGATCACCTGAGGTCAGTCTGGTTTTTTTTATATATAAACCCTGTTCTGTGTATAAATGCTGTTACAGTTTGGCTTGTCAGCTGACTAATTTCACCGCCTAACTTTAGGCCCTTTGTAGGGTAAGGCGGTTGAATAAAAAAAAGTTAAGATAGGCTTTGTTGAGACTGATAGAAAAAAGTGAAACGGTTAAGTCTGAAAAAACATCTGTGTTAGAAAATGTCAACCCCCCCCCCCCCCCCCCCCATTCACACAAGTGTGATCCCATCATATGACCAGGCTCCATGGCAAACAAAACAAATCCCCATCTTCCTGTGCCTTCTCACTCTGGTTCTATTTTTCTCACATTCTCATCAGCTCTGCCGGTCCACGGCCCAGCCTTACAGAGGTGCACCCTGAAGCACTTTATTTAGTTTTGCCCATGCCGAGTTATCCCCTTAACGCATACATTGTGCAGTTTTAAATCTGACATCAAGCTCTTTGTCTCCTCTCCAGCTCTAAGGTCAGGGGTCATAGAGCAGGGTTGCGGCTATCGCCATGGCATCTGGAAGCACGAGCAGCGAGGAGGAGCGGAGCCTCAGGGAGTGTGAGCAGTACGTGCAGAAACACAACATCCAGCAGCTGCTGAAGGACTGCATTGTCCAGCTGTGCACCTCAAGGCCAGACAGACCCATGGCCTTCCTCAGGGAGTACTTCGAGAGGCTGGAAAAGGTTGGTGTTCAATGGAGTTTGCAATATTGGTCGTTGGGTAATAAACAAATCCTTGTATAATGAAAAGCAGAGCATTACACTGCCATAATTTACCAGAAAAAACGATGGGTTTTCACACTTAGGCTCTACATACACTACCGTTCAAAAGTTTGGGGTCACCCAAACAATTTTGTGTTTTCCATGAAAAGTCACACTTATTCACCACCATACGTTGTGAAATGAATAGAAAATAGAGTCAAGACATTGACAAGGTTAGAAATAATGATTTGTATTTGAAATAAGATTTTTTTTACATCAAACTTTGCTTTCGTCAAAGAATCCTCCATTTGCAGCAATTACAGCATTGCAGACCTTTGGCATTCTAGCTGTTAATTTGTTGAGGTAATATGGAGAAATTGCACCCCACGCTTCCAGAAGCAGCTCCCACAAGTTGGATTGGTTGGATGGGCACTTCTTGCGTACCATACGGTCAAGCTCCTCCCACAACAGCTCAATGGGGTTAAGATCTGGTGACTGCGCTGGCCACTCCATTACCAATAGAATACCAGCTGCCTCCTTCTGCTCTAAATAGTTCTTGCACAATTTGGAGGTGTGTTTAGGGTCATTGTCCTGTTGTAGGATGAAATTGACTCCAATCAAGTGCTGTCCACTGGGTATGGCATGGCGTTGCAAAATGGAGTGATAGCCTTCCTTATTCAGAATCCCTTTTACCCTGTACAAATCTCCCACCTTACCAGAACCAAAGCAACCCCAGACCATCACATTACCTCCACCATGCTTAACAGATGGCGTCAGGCATTCTTCCAGCATCTTTTCATTTGTTCTGCGTCTCACAAGCGTTCTTCTTTGTGATCCAAACACCTCAAACTTGGATTCATCCGTCCACAACACTTTTTTCCAGTCTCAGATATGGCTTTTTCTTTGCCACTCTGCCCTGAAGCCCAGAATCCCGTTTGTGCTGTCCTCTGAGGGGAGTAGTACACACCGTTGTAGGAAATCTTTAATTTCCTAGCAATTTCTTGCATGGAACAGCCTTCATTTCTAAGAACAAGAATAGACTGTCGAGTTTCAGATGAAAGTTCTCTTTTTCTGGCCATTTTGAGCGTTTAATTGACCCCACAAACGTGATGCTCCAGAAACTCAATCTGCTCAAAGGAAGGTCAGTTTTGTAGCTTCTGTAACGAGCTAAACTGTTTTCAGATGTGTGAACATGATTGCACAAGGGTTTTCTAATCATCAATTAGCCTTCTGAGCCAATGAGCAAACACATTGTACCATTAGAACACTGAAGTGATAGTTGCTGGAAATGGGCCTCTATACACCTATGTAGATATTGCACCAAAAACCAGACATTTGCAGCTAGAATAGTCATTTAGCACATTAGCAATGTATAGAGTGTATTTCTTTAAAGTTAAGACTAGTTTAAAGTTATCTTCATTGAAATGTACAGTGCAAACTTTTGAACGGTAGTGTATATTCTTTAAATATATGTAGAAAACAGCTGTTCAGATCATATAGTCAATTAAACACGTTCACTGTCTTTTCACATTTCTACACACAACCTACAAACTAAGGTTTTGGTATCTACTTCTTTGTTGTGTTTTTTTTTTTTAAAGCAGATATATCTCAGAAAGATCCATAAGAGTAAAACTTTCTAACATTGCAAGCAAAGCAGCTAGCAGTCAGATCAGTGATGTGAAGTCATTTACATGGCAGTTATTGTTGTGTTGCAGCAGGGAATATTTCTGCAGAGCAGTGTTCCCTGTTCTGTTCACTGGTTTCTTTGTTTCAGTTTGCTTCCGATTAGGGCTGCACAATTGATCGCATTTGCAATATAATCACAATTTTAAAAGACACAATTTCCAAATGAGAGAGGTCTACAATTTTTGGCCATGTAACAATTAATGGATAAGAAGCGTCCTTTAGGTGTCGGTAATAATAAGTTTAAAGAAGGTTTGCCTCCAGATGGTAGGGAAGAGAGTTGCAGCAGTGAGATAATCTAATTTTATTATTTGTGTTAGAGTTTATATAATCATAGTTTTTAACCAGAACCTTTCAGGAATCTCACCGTAGCATTAAGTACCGGTCAAACTGTTTAATACATAGACTTGTTTGTTGGTTTCACTTTGGACTTTATGTTGAACAAGGATTGATGTCCAAATCAACAAGCTATTCTCTCCAATAATAATATTCTGATTAATAAAAACAGTTACATTTCTTGTTTTAAATAGTCTTTGTTTACAAGCAGCTTTATCTTCAGGCCATTTTTGTTGCTTGTGGTTAATGCAGAGAAAAGTCAAAATTAAATCACAATTATGGTTGGAATATATCACAAGTTATATTTGTGTGAAAATCGCACCGCTGTACTGCCGGTAACAGCGAGCTGAAACATCAATTAGTGCCCACAGCTTTCTGAATGTATTCAAGTCTTTCAGCGGTTTAGAAATAAACCGTTTTTTAAGTGCTGTTTAGAACCAGAAAGGTAAAAAAACTCTTTGCCCCTAAGGAGTTCATTCTAGATTCAGTTCAGTTTGATGATTTATTGTATTTTGATCCTCTAGGTAAGAGCTTCTACAACTTCAGATTTAACTGTTTAACTCTAATGGAAGAAAGGATACTTCTGTTTTTTTTTGTTTTTTGTTTTTTCTACAAATCACACGCCAGAAAATGGCATCATGCCAAAAATTGTCTATTTTTGGTTTAAAAATAGAATCTCAGATTTTATTATTCCAAATCCAGTTGTTTCCAATGTTTTTTTCCCCCCTTATCGTTTCACAAAAAGAAATGACAGAAATTATTTCAAAATCTTGCTTTTATGTCAAGCATGTCATCTGGGAGTTGACTTGAATTCAAAGTGCAACTAAATACAAGCTGTGAAACATGCTTGGAAAACAAGATGGCGGCCCTGCCATCATAAACAAAGAAAATATAACTAAATATTTGCTGCTAGTGGTAACTTCACTTGTGTAACTTCAAACTAACTTAAAAAAGTAAGTAAATTAAAGTGCCTCGTCTTATGGTAAAAAAGTTTCCTTTTTGCAATATTTTGACACTATATTTTGCTAAACATTGTATGCTATTCTCTTCATGGAAGTCCACTTAGTGCATTTGCAAAATAAAATCCAGATTTTCCAAAAATTAAATCTTAAATAGTAAATTTGAGTTGATCAATTAAATTGATTTATCGCCCCGCCCTACAGTGAAGCATAATGTTCACTCTAACTTAAAGAGAAACTGTTTTAGAGGAATTTAAGAACATTGTTCAGCTTTTCATGCCTCACCTTAACAAATAAATTGCCTTTCTTTGACCAAATAACAAAATTAACTAAATAATCTCCCAAGTCCAACAAGACGATTTATGACTGAGATAGAACTTGCAGACACCCAGAGACCGTTCTCTGGATATCCGACCAACTTAGGGTAAAAATATCCTCTCTTTCTTCATTTATCTGATTAATCTTGGGGGTCCTCTGACTTTTTTTTTTTAAATAAAATCTGCTTTTTACTTGATCTCCTGTTGTACACAGTGAACATGTTTTTAACCTAAAGAATTGCCTTTTCTTAGTTGTTAAATACACACAAAATAAGTAATGAGAATGAATCTCTTCGTTGTAGGAGGTGTAACTAACCGAAGAAGACTAGATATTAGATATATATCTTCAGTATCACTGAGTGCTTAAGAATAAAGTCATGGGGAAACACGAAGATGTAAGAAGTTCTAAAAAAAAAATAATAGTATTAACATAGTGTGGCTCTGCTTCAAAAGGTACAGACAGAAAACTGAAAACTGCAGTTGCACATTTGAGCGGGGGGGGGGGGGGGGGGGGGGATCTTACTGCAAGACAAGTCCGCGTTTCTTCCTGATTGTTGCCACAGACGTAAAGAAGACTTTATGGCCAGTCGCTAAAACAGTGGGCGTTACTGATAATGCTCCTACTGAATAAAGCATGGATAAAGCAGTTATTCTAGAGTCATATGACTTAAATTCAGCTAAATGGATTAAAAGCCATGAAATAATTCCACGACCTGATCTCTGTCCTGCATGAGGCACCCCATTTGCTAAAACCCTGACTAAAGGCAGAGACGGCCACCGAGAGCTGAAACCATCTACAAATCCAATCTCTGTTAGCTAAACCCCATCAGGCTCCATCAAAAGGCCAGCGTATGCTAGATTTATTAACCCCGTAAGCTTCCTCTTTCACTTCATCCTGTAGGAGGAGGCCAAGCAGATTCAAAATCAGCAGAAGGCCAGCAGCTCCCGTTCAGACTCGCGTGACGAGGAAGTGTCTCCACCCATGAACCCTGTGGTGAAGGGTCGCCGGCGGAGAGGGGCCTTTAGCGCAGAGGTCTACACAGAGGAGGACGCAGCCTCATACGTCAGAAAGGTATTCACGCGCTGACCTCAGCAATCAGAAATGATGATGCAAGCAATGCTGCCGTGGATTTGCTTCAAATATCTGTTTTCTTGCTGATATTAAAGGTCATTCCAAAGGACTACAAAACAATGGCTGCTTTGGCTAAAGCCATTGAAAAGAATGTGCTCTTCTCGCACCTCGATGACAACGAAAGGAGGTAGCTGCCTTAATCTATTTATTAAAGCGTCTCTTAATAAAGTTTAAAGCTTTCTATATACATCTCCAGCTCACCATCTCATAAATCTGTTCTTTCTCAGTGACATATTTGATGCAATGTTTCCAGTCACCTACATTGCTGGGGAAACAGTCATTCAGCAAGGTATGAATACATGAGAAATAGTTTAAAGCATAAATTAATAACCACGCGACTAAAAATGTTAGTTTTGCTCCTTCAGGTGATGAAGGGGACAACTTCTACGTCATCGACCAAGGAGAGATGGATGTGAGTGCTGATCTTGTTATGTCACACAAACATTTTGGCTCTTTGGGTTATAAAAAAAAAAAAAGCACCTTTTATTGGTTGCACAAAGGCCTAAATAAACCGTCGAGTATAAAACGGTCTTTATGCGACCGATCGTTCAGGTGTACGTGAACAATGAGTGGGTGACGAGCATCGGAGAGGGAGGCAGCTTCGGAGAACTGGCCCTGATCTACGGCACCCCGAGAGCGGCTACGGTCAGAGCCAAGACCAACGTGAAGCTGTGGGGAATTGACAGAGACAGCTACAGGAGAATACTCATGGTACTAAGCTCAATAATTCCCTGCTCTGTCGTTTCATTGCTTTGGCGCTGCGCTAACCCGAAATGCCTTTCTCTATAGGGAAGCACTTTGAGAAAGAGGAAAATGTACGAGGAGTTCCTCAGGAAAGTGTCCATTCTAGGTGAGCGTCTTCTCTTCCGACTGTTTTAAAAATAGAAACGGAACGTCATGTTGACCGTGTGAAGATCCAAATAACACGAAGAGTATCTAAAAATATCCTTGTGTCAGTCAGTTTAGCTCAGATCTTTCCTGTAATCCTCAGAGTCTCTTGACAAATGGGAGCGTTTGACGGTGGCCGACGCCTTGGAGCCCGTTCAGTTTGAGGATGGACAGAAGATCGTTGTGCAGGGCGAGCCTGGCGATGAGTTCTTCATCATTTTAGAGGTAGGCTTTTCAGACTGCAGCAGAAATGCACATTTCTTTCTTTACACAGGAGGAGACCACAATTGTACATTTCATTGTTATTGGGTTAGATGTGCTGGTTAACTTGTTTTGTAGCTCTCTGTATTGTTAAACTTTAAACAAACCTGTTTGGGTTTTTGTTGTCACTTTGAACAAACTGAAGAAGCAGCGATCATAGATGTTGTAGTTGATTTAGAATCACCGATTCTGGGAAATTCTGACCGGCCAAATCTGTTTTTAGCCTGGTACAAATCAAGCTTTTTTCTACTCTTCTGAAACATTGAACCCCTCTTTAACAATTCGTTTTATAGTGAAGAAAGAAGTCAAAGTTTCAGGGATGTTTCTCTGCATCACTGAAAATAAACAAAATACCATAAAATCCTCCAGGTTTAGGGACCCGTTTATATAAATAAAACCCAATTATGAAGAATTAGCGTCTCCCTTCCTCCTCTTTTTTTAGAGCTGATGGTATACGGTAGCATTATCAAAATAATCGATGTCTCGATATAATCAATAATAAAAATGAATGATTCAAAAATACAGACTTGAATAATCCGTATAAACCGACCCGTTCACATCAGCCCAAACTGTCGCGCTTCTTCCGACAGCAGCGCACAGAGACGCTCCCATCTCCCCTCTGCGTCCGCACATCTGACCCTAATAATGAGCTGTTGCTGGACGGTTTAAAGTCTGCCAACATGTGGAGAACAGCCAGAAGAAAACATGCAACCCTCTTCATAGACGAGATAAACTCAAAGGTGTTGTTCAGAGAAACTTTCCCAGGCTGACGGACAAGAAAAATGAAATGCTGACCGGAGCTACATGCTAAGCTAGCATTAGCTGCACACAGCGATGCACCACGGCACACAACGTTCCGCTCTACGTAAACCCCGCTCTAAGTTGACATGTCCAACAGAATATTTGAGAGGAAATTTTTAGATTTGCTGTTTTGGGTTTTCTGTTATGAGACGAAAGGCAGTGTCACACTGTGTGTGCGTGGTGGGTGGAGCAGTCTGCATTACACAGCTCTGCAGTTGAGCAGATTTTATTATTAACTTAAATAGAGTAAAAAATAATTACCAAGTTAACCTCTTTAAAATGACTTTAGATATTAACAGGAGCTGTGACCTCGATCAGGCAGCAAATCTTTGAACGTTCTGGGTCGTTTATCTAATGACACAATAAGTCACATTTCCCCAAACAGTGAGCTGTGTGCAAAACCAACATATTTTCACTGTGCAGCTGCTGGTGTGTGTACATTCAGGCCGTTTTGACCAAGGTTCCCTATCAGCTGAGATATTTTTACCTGTAGATAAACTGAATTTAGAGCCGTTTGTGCATTATGCCATTACTGCAAGGAAGCGTTAACAATTACAGTCTTGCAATTTGGGAATTTTTATCTGTAAAGAATTTACAATACAGTATATAATGAGATGGCAATCAGTGCAAACATTTTAATTAAATTACTAATGATTTAAACACATATTTTAGCCAATTAAAGTATTATTGGCTCCTGTTTCAGTGCTTCCTGATGACGTTGATGTTTACTGGTACGTGTGTTAAGACTGAAAGCTGGAGTTTGACCTCTGCATGTGTCCTTTCCAGGGTTCAGCTGCTGTTTTGCAGCGTCGCTCCGAGAACGAGGAATTTGTTGAAGTGGGAAGATTAGGACCATCTGACTACTTTGGTAAGAATCAAAGGAACATTACCTCAGTGTATCCCTTTAGAGAGAGCAAGCATTACCTGTTCTGCTTTCAGGAAGAGCCATTAGCAAATCCTGAGACGTTTGCTGATATAGCCCCAGTCTAGTACTTGATTAAAATCAATGCCTTCTATATACTATAAAATAATACACTACATGGTGTACACTAGTATTGTCATTGTCTGCCATTTGCTTCTGGAACTTCAACAATGACGTTTTGGAAGCTGCAGGCTATTTTCTTCAATGCCACTGATATTTTGTCTCTAGAAGAGTTTGTAGAAAGCAGCAGTTCCAGCTGCTGATGTTTTAATGTGGAGCGCTTTGCTGAAGTGCTAGGCTAATGTTCCCTGCGTTCAGTTGGCGCTTTGTTTTCAATGTCACATTTAATGAATGGGGTCCAGCTGCTCTCTGTACAGCTGTCCTTCGCCCACTGTCTGGGGGGGGGGCGTAACTTAGACGGAACAACTGGAGTGGATTTTTATGAGAGGCAACACAGCGATATAAAACAAATATTGAATTTATTGTGTTTTCTTTTTCTAATTGTCTCCTTTTGCCTTCCAGGTGAGATCGCCCTGCTGATGAACCGCCCTCGTGCCGCCACGGTGGTTGCTCGAGGCCCCCTGAAGTGTGTCAAGCTGGACCGGCCCCGTTTTGAGCGCGTCCTGGGCCCCTGCTCGGACATTCTCAAACGCAACATCCAGCAGTACAACAGCTTCGTGTCGCTGTCCGTCTGAGGGAGGAGCGTCACTCCAGATCTTCTTCTCTGCCCAAGCCTCCACTTCCTCACCTCCTTCTCTTCTTTCAGACCCAGGGTCCACAAATGCAATTTGCTTTTTGTTGTCACTTTGCTCTCATTTCTTTTTGGCTTTTGATTTCTCTCTTTAGTTTGACTCAAACGAATCGTTTAGCTGTTACCACGCGTCACGCTGTGGTGACTTTCAGCCATTCACCAGCGCTTGTACCAGCGGCTGTACGCTACCTTGTAGACACAGTTACACCACATGTTACTTATCTTTCATATATATACATATAAATATATATATACATATATATTTGCTGGTTACACTTTTCTTTTTAGATTTAAAGCAGGAGATCTGGAAGACTTTAGGGTCTCAGACTGATGAGACAATCAGACCTTACAAGGCGCTTTTAATGTTTGGTTGTTTTTCTTCTCAGATGAGGTGAAGGCTGATTCTTCCCTCTTTAGGTCATGTCAGTTTAAGGTACACAGCAGCAAGGCAGAAATATGACCGCATCCAACTGTCTTTCAGCGTTTTAAACCTTTCTTTTCGGAGTCAGCTGTAATCTGAGGCTCCATTTTGTTTTATTGGGGTTTTTTTGTTACCTTTTGATGGGGATAATGTAGACAGTGACGTGTCTGTTTTGCTTAGTTTGGAAGAGTTTGTACAACTTAAAGGTTTTTATTGTGCAGCTACCAGGCTAGTGCCAAATGTTGATTATTGTCACAGCGCAGAGATGCATAGCGGTGGAAATGTTCCCTGGAGCTCCGACAGGAAATGGCTACTACCCTTAGAGTTGTCCTTATTGACTGAACAACCACACGAGAACTGCCTTTAATACTCGAAGGAGACACAAAATCCAAGAATAGAAAGTGAAGTAAAGGAGTATTACGTGAGTTTCAGTATTCAGTTTTAGAAAATACCAAATAACTTGGTCACTCTTCTGCTATTGTTTATAATCAAAATGTTATTATAGTAGAGTTAAAATAGTTCTATTATTATCATTGACAAAAATGATAAAACTTATGGTTTGGAGTGAAATATGTTTAACTGTCTTTTGTAAACACTTATTTTTCCATAAATTCTATTTTAGGTGTTTGGTGCCACAAAGTAATACATAAATAAATGATTCTTCTTGTCGACTGACATCAACAGTATGTACTCGTATCGTGTAAAACGTCATGGGAATACTTTTTAAACATAAATGGAAAGACGAGTCGCAGGCTTGTTAAAGGAAAGTCGGAAGTATTTAGCGATGAAAGCTGAAGGGCAGAGGGAGCAGGCGTTGACTCAAACCTAGTGTCATGGCTTCTTATTGCCTGTTGGAAAAAAAGGTCTTTTTCACCAGAGCGACTTGCGACCTTTTCTCTACGCTTACCTGGCATGATGTTTTAAGGCATCCGGTGATCTGGTCTCAACCGAAGGATGTATTTAAAGAAAAAAAAAAAGCTTGATGCAGAAGCAGGAAATTTGTCAGATATTTTGTTTTGTTATTCCCTCGCTTAACTGCTTCACCACTATTTAGATGGCATACAATGTTTTTGTAAAATCTCTGTTAAATGAGATGAGGTTGACCCCAACTCCTCATTCCTGCTTCACCCCGAATCCGCCGCCTCTCTGTTTTATGCTTCATTTAGAGCAGCTGTATGCGCTTCAGTTTGAGATGTATGTTTGCTTTTTGGTACTGACTGCCGGGCGTTCAGCTCGGCGAGAGGAACTTTTGGACTTAAACCGATCATCTGTTCGCCCCCGCCGTTCTCCTCGGATGTGGTTATTCCCGGGTGTGTGTCCACTGATAACACATCCTGTTTATCCTCCGTCAGGGTCGAGCGACTCACCTTTGTCAGAACATCGTTTTCATGTAAATAGCTGCATCAAAGGTTTTAGTTGGAAACGTTTTTAGCCACACTGCAATCGTCCCGGTTTGCCTTAGCTTACCTAACCTGGGCTTACAGTAGTCGTCCGTCACTCCTGCTAGCCCGACCTTCAGAGAGCTTGATCGGTGTGCAGCACGAGGAGCTGCTGGCCATCAGAGGACCATTCTTTTTCTATTCTAACCTGTATTTAGTTTGACCTCCTGTATGTGCAAAGATGTTTATCCTTTTGGTATAGATTGTTCCAGATGGCAGTTTAAGCAATAAAAAAGGAAAAAGTAATTCAGCTTTGTCTCTGGCCTCATTATTCAAATTTTTTATTTATTTATTTTTTTACTTGGATTGATCTCTTGTTTTGCAGTTTATTCTTCATACTTGGACTTTTGGTGTTATTTGTTTAAACAAACTAGTTTCTAGAAGTCCGACAGGGCACCTAGTGCTGTTTTTCGTTCAGAATTTTACGGATCGCTGTCACAGCCGTCTTATCAGGTCCCTCCAGTCCGTGGAGCTTTCTGAAACCAGGAGCTGCATGGAGACAACGCAGCCTGACGGTCACTAATGTTTGCAACAATCTGCGTGTAAAGAACTGAAAAATGTCCCTGCTGTTTTATTTAGTCCCTCAAATGTTTCAGCTCCTCTAAATTCAGTATCAAAGATAAACTGAATAAAAAACAAATCAAAGGATTTTGTTTAATGCAGAAAAGGTCAACCAACCTGGCCCTATGGAAAGAGGTTATTGCCCTCTTCCTTAATCGTATGTTTGTAAAGCTGAGTTTAATTTTGCTCACCGCACCCAGATGTGATTATTGTGTGACCCCTACAACCAATAAATCGCTTAAATAGAACCCGTCTGACAACAGGAAGAAGGCTAAAAGATCACAAAAAGCAACACATCACAGCTGCTATGTCTGCTCAGCAATCCTACTCATAATGTAGTTCATGACATTAAAATAAATTAAAAAAATCCTTTTTATTGGTTCTATGTAATTTAGCAATTTTATGAGAAACTTTGGATTTTCATTGGCTGTTAACCATCAAATAAAAAACACCTTTTCACTTTTTGAGTTGAATTATTGAAATCCATTTTTACATGTAACATTTGCATGTGAACTGGATCATAATGAATATTTGCAACTATAAATTGATTCATCGCTGACTTCTACTTTTGAAAACAGCCGTTTTAAATACATATTTAAAATATATACTAACTGATCTCTACCTCTGCAGACTGCTTGTAATTCAGTGTCGGAAAGGTTGCTATGCCGCATCTGAACAGTCGAGGGAGACATTTCTCTTGTTTCTCCTGAAAAGTGCGAGTCCAGTTGTTCAACCCATGTCTTCTACATCAGGCAATTCTACATAAGCAAAAAGAGAAAGCCAGTGATTTATGAGGTAGCTGTTAAATATCCTCTCACCTGTAAAGACGTTAACATCTTTCTAAACAGCAAAACGAACTAAACCAGAAGAGCAAATCTTTGAGTTGGCTCTTACAGGCCACCGTTGTATTTTTTTCCATGTGGTAATCGGTAACGTTTTACTTCAGATAGGCCTATTTACGTCCTGAAGCTGAACACTAATTGTTAGAAAGGAAACGTATGTGTTTAAGAGAGTTTACCGCTTTGCATTCTACACTGTTTGCCATGGTTCAACAACACCTTGCTGCAGATTTCATTAAGAGATGAAATGCAGCTCTTCAGGGGTTAGAAAGGAAAATAAATGAGGATCAAAGCTCTGAAAGTTTACAAGAAACCCAGTAAAATTAGTTTTCCCCATTTTCATTGGTTCTATAAAAGGCGTACTTGTAATTGCTGCAGATCTAGTTGTTGTTTCTGTGTCCCAGCCTGCCTAGATGTCGTAAAGGCATTTAGCCGCTGATGAAACAGGATTACAAGTCTGGAAAACAGGGTGGAGGGAATTAAACGTCTGCTAAATTTCCTTTTTGCCCACTCATAGTTCCCCTCCCTTAATTGCACTTCTGTTATTTCAGGGTGAGAAACAGTCTCCATGAAATTTTAAAATAACTTTATTTCAGCATTTAAAAATGTATGTTTCCACAGTACCGGTGCACGTCATACAGAAGTTGACAAAGAGTGTATCCAGTGCAAGACTCGTCTCTCTCACATATGCTCCATAAGAATTAGGACCTCTGGCAAAGTTGGGTGAAAAACCATAAAATAGATTAATATTTTATTCCAGTTGCATAACCTCACGCTGACATTTTTTTGTTGTTGAAAAATCCAACATCTTATTTCAGCACATTTATTACATGGAGGGAAAAAAGTAAGAAATACATGTTTACAGTAAGTCATGCGTCCCTTCTGTAAATACTTTCTACAGCCGTCCTTTGTCAGTGGGGCAGCTGTGACATTTTACAAGTTTAAAGTATACAGAGAGCGAGGACTCTTCGCTCGCTTCTATTGTACAGCGTCTCTAGTTCATCCAGAGTCCTGGGTTGTCTCCTATGTTCTTTTGAGATGGTCACGGAAGAAGGTTGATTTTCTGTGTGGATTTGGCCTCATGTTATAGATTGTTATCCTGCTGGAAGATCAGTATTCTATTTTTCTGGCAAAGGCTTTGCATTTTTTTTTCTTAAAAATGATCTAGTATTTGATGCCACACGTTCTAACAAACTTCCCAGGACGGTTGGAAGAGAAATAGAAAAGCAACAATTTGTCAACATATGACGTTTTTTTTATACTTAAAGATTAAATGGACTCACAGTAAATTCTGGATTTTCAGAGATCGTCAATGTTAACTAGGTTACAGCGAGAACAAAAACAGATTTATCTTATGGGTTTTTTACATCTTTACCAGAGATGCCAATATATGCGGGGCTGATGTACCTCTATAGTTTCTGATGGTTTGTATGACAGTGGTGCTAGTTTGTTGTTTTGTAGAGCTTGATTTAAATCATAAAAAAGTGAAGACTTTGGTATGAAGTTATTGTACTTCCTGTAGTGGTTCCTCCTTTCTCCAACATGTTCTTAAGATGTTTTCAACGAAGATCTCCTAACATGGTGATCATTTTTGCTTCAACCTGATTCTTCTCGGTGCACAAGGTGACTGCATGTCATCAGTGAGTCTCCAAAGCAGCTTGTGTTTAACAAAAAGAGCTTAATCCTCAGCTACCTGCTCCTTTTCATCGCTGTGGCCGTCTGAGGAGTCGCTGTGGGTTTAATAAAGTCTCTAGTGATCACCTCATCCTTGCCGAGCCTCCTGATGCAGCGCTGGACTACTCTTAGGATCTTTTGTAACCTACGGTCCAGCGCTAAGAAATGGGGCTCTGTCAGGACCGGCCTTAAAGGGTCCTTCTCGAGGGACTCTCTCATCACATCGCTTAGCCTGAAGTCTGATCGAGCCAGGAGTTGGAGTCTCAGCAGTGTAGAATGCTTAATCCTGAGAAAAAAAAAACACCAAAAGGTTTGGGTTCATTGAAGGTAACAGAAATGAGTGAAAGTGTTTGTCCAATCTGCAGAACTTACATGCAACACTGAGACAATGGAGCCAAGATGGACATCTCATCATGGGAATGCTTCCCAAACCTGGGCACAAAATATGGTACCAAATATATCTAAGAAGTGGAACCACAGAGCATCATTTCACATTACGGTCAGAGCCGGCTCAAGGTAGAAGCTGTCTAAGCTGCTGCTTAGGACAACCCTGGCCAGCAGGGGGATCCCAATGGGTACTTGACCTCTCATTAAGAATATTTATCTCAGAAATTCGGATTTTTACCAGAAATGACCCTACTTCTACATGACAGAAACTGGATGGATGGATGGATGAATAAAGGCCTTAATGGATCTCAAATTCGTTTTTAATGAATTTTTGTTCAGGGAGGAATAATTCAGTCAATAATTTAGTCTACATAATTTGGATTCTGAACTAGAAATCATCAAAAGCAACCCAGAGTCATCAAAGATCTGTTAAACACGCCTTTAATTTAGTGCTCAGTGGGTAGCCGTGAACCACAATGCACTGCTTAGACTGCACATGACTCAGGGAACACCCGCTGCTCATTGACCAGACGTGCAAACAGAAACAAACAGGATGCAACTTTTTTTGGGGGTGCTTGTGAGCCCCTTCCAGGAGGGTGCCCAGGGCATGGAGCCATATTATCCCTATCAAAAAGCATCCCTGTCACTGGTTTAATTATACATAGGAGCATTTTATAGTTCACTGTACACACACTGTGAGAGGAAATACTCCGTCAGTAATGAAAGCTTTTCTGTGGTCCCTTCCAGCTGGCTCTGGAAGTGGACCCCCAAATCAAATTCTGCTTATGGCCCAATGCAGTCATGGGCTGGCCCTGAACGTGATCATCAGCCAGTTGCCTCACCCTCTGGCGTTGTCCAGGTGGAGAAGCAGTCCTTCATCTCCAAATTTGGTAAAAATCTCATAATGATGTCTGTCCATGTTTCCTGATTAACAAACGTAAAGTAATCAATTAGAAAACTAAAACAAAGAAAATAATAGTTGGTGGATTTGATTAAATAGCTCACCTATTAGAAAGTCAAAGATGGCCATGTCTATGATGTTGAGCAGCCTGTTTCCAGAGTTATAAGGATATGCTTGCTTGATTGAGTCACAGAAAAAAGGATTTACTTCCCACCTGAAAAGAAATGCAGACATAAGAAGAATCCATATCCAGTTAGGTGAGAGGTGTTGCATTTATTTTGTAGTTTACAAAACTTTGTTACCAGTTTTGCTTTTGATAAATTATGGAAACAGCAACATGTTTACATGTGCAGCTCGAACATTTTGAATATTATCAAAATATTTATCATTCAATAATGTAAACTAGTAATTAAATTCAAAATATAATATTCCTGTTATGAAGATTGATTACAGAGAGATGTGTTTCAGGTGTTGTGTGGATTTATAGCTAACGGAAACCCAAAAGTTATAATATCACATAACACCACTGAAAAATTATTCTTGATTCAGAAATGTTATGTTGTGGTCTGAGCAATAATGATGAAGAATCAAGAAGCTTCATCGTCATTGTGTGTTACCATAATGACGTTTTTGGTGGGGCAGACACCGGCTTAATGCACATAATTACACTTAACTCGCAGACACAAAAGGACACAATCTTTCCTATTTTTTTAAACAACCAGTTGATTGCACTGGCTAACAACAGACTGCTGACTTGGCAGTTGTCCAGCAGTCATTCACACCCTCTACATGGAAGGTAAGCCACAAAAGGGGATTCATACATTGTAAAGAGGCTAACTGTATCCATGCAGTTTAATGAAAGGTTTTACGGAAGGAGAAAGTGTGGGAGGAAAAAAGTGCCCATGCAACAAAAGGATTGTACAGCAAAGCCCACTCAGGAGTTAGAGGGCGTCAGTGTTTCAAGAGCAACTGCACATGGACATTTTCAGGACCTGACTTACAACTGTCACATTCACCCCTTTAACCCACTTGTGAGCCAGAGACAATGTCAGAGCCACCTGACATGGGCGAAGGACAGACGGGGTTGAACCGGTGCTCAATGAACCAAAGTCCTCTTTTCATTTGAAAGTAAAGTTTGCATTTCTTTTGGAGAGGCACAGAATCCAAGGTCCTTCAGATCCAATGTGGTTACCTCGGTGAGTGATGAGGTGGGGTGCCATGTCGTCCACTGTGTTTTATCAAGTCCAAAGTCAGAACAGAGGTCTACCGGGAGGTTTTTAGAGCAGTTCATGATTGTCTTTGTAGACATGCTATGTGGAGATGCCAAAGGAGCCCTGATCAAGTCAGTTGATCAATTCAGTATATGGATATACTTTTCAGCTGGCTTGCAGTTCTGTCTCAAAGTTTGTGGATTTTAATTGGCTGTAATCCATGAACGGAGAAAAAAAAAACGTAGAATATATTTCCCTGAATGGAATGAATCTATAGCATCTGTTTCCCCAAATTATTTAAATCAATGCACTTTTCAAAAATATCATAATTCATTGAGCTGGACCTACTAACCAGAGTATAATTTGCTGTTAAAATTTCTATTTCTAAAAATGTGTGAGATTGTAAGAATCTAATGACCTCAAATGCTTTAAAGAAATAAAAGTAGTGCCAGTGACACCCAAAGACTCAGCCTGGTCTGTCTGCTAACACCACAACTCAGGGTAGCTACAACCAGACTCCTCTGGCGTGAAGGTGTTGGATTCTTACTCCTCTCGTTCGGAGAAGGTGTAGGAGCGTTTCCAGGGGTTTGGGATGGAGAGGCGAGGAGCGACAGTGAGGCCAGGCAGGTAGGCAGATAGCGACCCTTCCAGCAGCTCTGGGCTCCCACACACAGCGTATTCTGTCTTACACATGTACAGGCACTTGGCGAAGAAACATGTGTTGTTGGCTGTTGTAGAAGCAAACAAACAAAACAACAGTTCATTAGTCATGTCCTGTTTTTCACCAGTGAGATTACTGTGAAGCTTATTTCTGGGTTTCCTAGAATAACTTCAGCTCTACTAAAGTTACTTCAGAGCCCAGCTGCCAGAAATCTGGCACAAAATGAGCTTACATCATGATGTTAATGTCTTTGTTTTGGCTTCCAGTCCACTTTTGGGCTGATTTTAAGGTACCCTTGTTGGTATTTAAAACTCTTAATAGTCTTACTTTTTCCTCTTGCCCCCCCAGGTCTTTTGTTGTTACATAAAGTAAGATGTCTTACTACTAATACGGCAGACAGTTTGGAGGTTTTTCAATGCATTGTAAGAATCTAATAACAACTCAGGACAGTGACTATGGGTCATTGATCTGCATCTGACTAGCAGGATGGGTCTCCATGTGCTTAAGAACAGCAGCGCTCCAATTGCAGGTTGTTAAAGTGTGAGCCGGCATTCCTGGATAGGTGTGAACTTGTTTTCAGAAAAACTGAGTGAAAGTCCGGTTGACTCTGTTTCAAGCCTGTGTGCTATTGTTTTTTAGGTTTTACTGTTTACAGTTTATGTATGTTTACTATGTTTGCTCTATGGCAACTTCACCTTTAGTGTTTCTGTAAATTCTATTTCATTGATGTTATCTTAATAATTGTGAGTCTCTTTTGACTTTATGACTGTAAAGAACTTCTTACTTTAACTTGCTGTAGGAAAAGTGCTCTATAGTTGATTGATTGATTGAAGGTTGACCTCAAACTCTAGCCTCCATGAGTGAACACATTGCCACAGTGCTTTGACACATAAAAGGGTGGCAAATACATTGTCAGCAGCTTGTATTTCTAATGATGGTTACCCTGATCACTGAGAGCAACAGCTAGTAACTCCAACTGGTCTTCTGGATTGCACATGGACCATGGCTGATTGTGTTTTTGTACCTAGACCAAATATCCACTTCCAATATAAATGAGACACAGCAACTTAAACTTTAAAAAAGGACAAATTGTCTTTTACAGTTGTCATGTTGTGGTGTAGCTACATGCACAGTTTAACTTTTAGTAGATATGAAAGCAAAATTACTAACCCCTACATCAGCAAATGTAAGACACCTATTTTTAACAAAGGGAACTGTTTGTAAACTGGTTGAAATTCCTTATTTGTTTAGAGCTTTACTTCCTGTCTTTAGTGACATCATCACCTGAAACATTTTAAATAAAGTCTACATAGTTCATATCATATAATATGCGTCATATGTTTAATTCTCTGTATGTGTTGCATGTTCTGCACCACAATGACACCACGTCACATTCCTTGTATACTAAAAATAGAATTCTGATTCTGACTTGGTTGTGTTTTAATCGCTGAACCAGCCACTGTCAGTGCCTGTGTCGTTTTTGACACACCAGATTACATTTCTGGAGGGAAAGGCTGATCTAAAGGATTAGCTCAAAGCTCTCACTAATAACTTTTAAATGAGAGTGCAAAAAGAATGGCTGTTTCATAAAGATATTTTTCATTTTCTTTATGTTACAATGCCGTACAGCTACAACACGTCGATCCTGTAAATGAGTAAACCATGACCCCTGTTGGTACCTGGTGAGGTGAAGAAAACGGCTCGCAGGTCTTCATTGTGCGCTACTTGGAGGACTTCTCGAGTTAAGTTCACTCGTCTGCCAACCACCGGTGGAACCCTCCGGAAATCCAGGATCCTGACAAAAGGAGGAGATTCAAAAGAGAAACAAGATTCAGATAAAGCCTCCAGCAAAAGTATTCACAGCCCTTGAAGTTTTTTTCCAAATTTGTAATTTTGAAACCACAAATGTGTAATTTAGTGGGATTTTATGTGAAGGACCAAGGCAAAGTGAAGTGGCAGGAAAACTATCATCATTTCCTTAATTTTTAAAATGAAAACCAGTGCATATTTTAGACTTGATCATCACTAAAGGTCTAGAAATTTCACAGGTCAATGTAACTGATGTTGCCCTATCCGATCACTTTTCTGTTACCTTTGAAAGCATCATTTCCAGTGACTCATTTAGCCAAAGGGACATCGTAAGAAAACGCACCTTTAAGGACAATGCCACAGAAACTTTTATTCAAGCTTACTCTGATACTTCAACCTTGGGCTGCAACTCAGTAGATGAGCTAGTAGATAACTTTCAGTCTAAAGTCTCAGACATCATTGACTGCATTGCTCCAGTTAAAGTGAAAGTTCTTTCCGGGAAGAAAAAATCTCCTTGTAGAAATGCTCCAGCAGTTAGAGGTGAAAAAAGGGAGTTTTGAAAAGCTGAACGCAGGTGGAGAAAGACGAGACTCCAGGTTCACTATGACATCTATAAAGAGAGACTTTACAGATATAACTTACAATTGAAAAATGCAAGAGAATCTTTCTTCTCAGAGATCATCAAGAAAAACACTAATAATGCTCGTGTCTTATTTGCCACAGTCGACAGGTTAACAAATCCTCCTGTGTCCGTGACTTCCGAACTCCACTCCACCAGGGCCTGCAATGAATTTGCTAACTTCTTTACTGAGAAAATCCTAAAAATTAGAGGATCATTTTGTACTTCCATATCAACACCAGAACCAATGCTTTATTCAGCTGAAACTATTTCTGACAAAATGTCCCATTTCAGCGAAATAAACCACAAAAGCTTAGAGCAGATCATTCAGCAGTTAAGTTCCTCCTCCTGCTGCCTCGATGTTCTCCCCACAGCTTTCTTTAAAAAAGTTTTACCTGTCATAGCGTCTGATTTGACGAAGATAATAAACACGTCCCTTCTGTCAGGTGTTTTCCCCCAGTCCCTAAAAACAGCAATTATCAAACCACTGCTGAAAAAGAACAATTTAGACAAACTACTACTCCAGAACTACAGGCCCATCTCAAACCTCCCCTTTATCAGTAAGATTATTGAAAAAGCTGTGTTTCAACAATTAAAACACCTTCTTAACAACGACCAGTCGCTTTGACGTTTTCCAGTCTGGCTTCCGTGCTCACCACAGTACAGAGACCGCCCTTATCAAGGTGTTTAATGACATCCATATAAATATAGACTGTGGAAGAACCACCGTGCTGGTACTATTGGACCTCAGTGCAGCATTTGATACTGTCGATCACTCCATTCTGTTAGAACGCCTGGAGAACTGGGTCGGCCTTTCTGGTACAGCACTCCACTGGTTTAAATCCTACTTAAAGGACAGGGACTTTTTTGTGTCAGTAGGTAACTTTACATCAGAGATGACAAAAATCACATGTGGGGTTCCCCAAGGGTCCATCCTGGGTCCCCTCCTCTTCAATATCTACATGCTCCCTCTTGCTCAGATAATAAAAAACAACATCAGCTACCATAACTATGCAGACGACACACAGCTCTACATCACCATGTCACCAGGTGACTATGAACCAGTTCAGGCACTGAGTAAATGCCTAGAAGTTATCAATGCCTGGATGTGCCAAAATTTTCTTCAGTTGAATAAAAACAAAACAGAAGTAATAATATTTGGACCAATAGAGGAGAGATCAAAAGTTAGCACACAGCTTCAGCTGCTTCAGCTAATAATCACTGATCAGGCCCAAAACCTGGGTGTAGTGATGGACTCAGACCTGAACCTTCAAAAGCATCTAAAGACAGTTACAAGGTCGGCTTTCTATCACCTGAAGAACATTTCCAGGATTAAAGGACTAATGTCTCAGAAGGATCTGGAAAAACTAATCCATGCATTTATTTTTAGTCGAATTGATTACTGCAACGGTGTTTTCACAGGTCTGCCTAAAAAGTGGATCAGACAGCTGCAGCTGATCCAGAACGCTGCTGCCCGCGTCCTCACTAAGACTAAGAAAGTAGAGCACATCACCCCAGTTCTAAAGTCCTTACACTGGCTCCCTGTATCTCAGAGAATAGACTTTAAATTCCTTCTGTTAGTCTATAAATCCCTAAATGGCTTACCACCTAAATACATCACAGACTTGTTATCAGTGTATATACCCTCCAGACCACTAAGGTCTTCTGGCTCCAGCCTTCTCTGCATACCTAGAACCAGAACCAAACACGGAGAAGCAGCATTTAGTTCCTATGCTCCACTTATCTGGAACAAACTTCCAGAAAACTGTAAAAGTTCTGAAAGCCTGAGTTCCTTTAAATCGAGATTATAAACACATTTGTTTAAAATTGCCTTTGAATGTTCAAGTTAAACTGTTTTACTGTTTTCAAATGTTTTTTTTTTGTTTCTCCCTACTTGCTTTTATTCCTATGTTTTAATCATGTAAAGCACTTTGCATTGTCTCTGTACTGAATTGTGCTATATAAATAAATTTGCCTTGCCTTGCATTTGTATTTAGTCCACTCTACTCTGACTAAAATTAAATGCAACCAGCTTCTATCACAAGTCACCTAATCAGTCACCTAAGTTTAAAATGCTCACCTGCGTGGCCTTCAACATCTATTTTATGAATATTATTGAACTAACAGCATCATTATGGAGAAGTTTAAAGTTTGTTTGTAAAGTATTATCCCAAGTTTTAAACATCTCACATAGCACTGTTCAATCCAGCATCCACAAATGGAAAGAGAAAGACACAATATGAACCTTACCAAGAAATACCCATCCACCTAAACTGCTGGGCAAGGAGATTATTAATCAGACGAGATGCCTATGGTAACTCTGAATGTGCTGCAGAAATCCACAGCTCATGTGAGAGAATCTCCTGGCAACCATCAGTCCTGCACGGCAAGAGAGGCAACAAAAGGGGGGGGGGGGAAAGCTTTTTGGTCTCTAAACTCTATGTTTAACAGAAAACTAATTCTGTACATTACACTGAACACACAATCCTAACAGCGTTAAATGGTGGTGGTAGCGTAATGCTGTGTCTGTCCTTTTTTTTTTTAGCAGGGAGAGTGAAGCTGGTTAGCAGAGCTACAGTGGAATGGTTTAGATCAAAGCTTATTCAACAAACAGTTCCCAGAATGGCCTAGTCAAAGTCCCGACCTAAATTTGATTGAGAACACATAGTAAGACTGGAAATTTGAAGTGTACAAGTGCTCTCCATACAATATGTCTGAGTTTTAACTGTTTTAAAAATGTTCAATTTTCTAAATTAAACACCTTCTTAACAACGACCAGTCGCTTTGACGTTTTCCAGTCAGGTTTCCGTGCTCACCACAGTACAGAGACCGCCCTTATCAAGGTGTTTAATGACTGGTACTATTGGACCTCAGTGCAGCATTCAATACTGTCGATCACTCCATTCTGTTAGAGCGCCTGGTAAACTGGGTCGGCCTCTCTGGTACAGCTCTCAACTGGTTTAAATCCTACTTAAAGGACAGGGACTTTTTTGTGTCAGTAGGTAACTTTACATCAGAGATGACAAAAATCACATGCGGGGTTCCCCAAGGGTCCATCCTGGGTACCCTCCTATTCAATATCTACATGCTCCCTCTTGCTCAGATAATAAAAAACAACATCAGCTACCATAACTATGCAGACGACACACAGCTTTACATCTCCATGTCACCAGGTGACTATGAACCAGTTCAGGCACTGAGTAAATGCCTAGAAGTTATCAATGCCTAACCTGACCCTAGCCAGACGGATGTCGCTCCGCCTAGCTTCACTCATACATCTGGGACCTCTCCCATAGAGTGATTTCTCCAACCAATTTTATTGTCTAGCCAATCAGGACGCAGGGCTGGAGTTTCATAGATGTGACGTAGTGGAGAAGCGACCATGACGTGAGACTGTTTTGATTCAGACAACAATGGTGGCTCGCATCGAGGAAGCAAGCGTTAACATTGATGCTGCTATTTCTTCCGTGTTGTCCAATCTACCTAATATTGTTTCATTAAAAGAACATCAGAGAACGGCTCTGAAGGCTTTTGTTGGTGGAAACGATGTTTTCGTCCTTCTCCCGACCGGATTTGGCAAGTTTTGTTTTCCGGGGCGCGCCCGCAGCGGACGCGCTGGCGGCGGAGCGGTTAGCGCAAACCATATTAGGAGGCCTTTAGTCCTTGACGCGGTCGGCCCGGGATCGACTCCGACCGTTGATTACTGCAACGGTGTTTTCGCAGGCCTGCCTAAAAAGTGCATCAGACAGCTGCAGCTGATCCAGAACGCTGCTGCCCGCGTCCTCACTAAGACTAAGAAAGTAGAGCACATCACCCTAGTTCTAAAGTCCTTACACTGGCTCCCTGTATCTCAGAGAATAGACTTCTGTTAGTCTATAAATCACTGAATTGCTTAGCACCTAAATACATCACAGACTTGTTATCAGTGTATCAACCCTCCAGACCACTCAGGTCTTCTGGCTCCAGCCTACTCTGCATACCCAGAACACGAACTAAACACGGAGAAGCAGCATTTAGTTCCTATGCTCCACTTATCTGGAACAAACTTCCAGAAAACTGTAAAAGTGCAGAAAGCCTGAGTTCTTTTAAATCAAGATTAAAAACACATTTGTTTAGGATTGCCTTTGACTGTTCTAGTTAAACTGTTTTACTGAAACATCATTAGTTCAACTTTTTTAGTCCAACTGTTTTTAATGTTCTATTTTGTTTCTACATTTTATTCCTACTTGCTTTTATTCTGTTTTATTTTCCTATATTTTAATCATGTAAAGCACTTTGCATTGTCTCTGTACTGAATTGTGCTATATAAATAAATTTGCCTTGGCTTGCCTTGCCTAAACATAAAGTAGTAAACTAATGATTGTACAGACATAAAACTTGTAGCAGTCCCTGCAGCAAAAATTGGTTCTACAAGATGCAGTGATAGGTCTTGTTAGGGAACTAGGAACCTTTGTGTTGTCATGTTGCACAGGGGAGTGATTACAAGTTACTGTCTGGTCCTGCTACATGACTGTTGTGTGTTACACACTGTGCCTCCCCAAGATTTTGAAGTATCAGCAAACGATCCAACATGGTGTCAAAAGTTCAGAAATAGAGTAGAAAATCTTCTCTGAGTTTACTCGCCAGAGGTTTTTCTTTTTTTCGTCGAGTAAGAAATTGTGGCTGGTGCAGGAGGTGACATGCATGAGAAATGCTAATAGGCTCAGCATACCTGTCAGCATTGCTCTCTACAGATAACAATTTACCAGTTTCAGAAATCTCCAACAGAAAAGTTCACGATTAAGATCAAAGACTGGCCATAGTGGATCAAGTAGTTCAATAGAATAGGTTCTATACTGCCTCCAGACTGTAAACGGCCTAGGTTTACAGTCTGTCTAGTTGGAACATCGGTCCTTTAATCCTGGAAATATTCTTCAGTGATAGAAAGCTGACTTTGTAACTGTCTTTATCTGTCCTTGAAGGTTCCGTCGTTAAGGCATGTATACTTTTTCTTTCACTTCACCATTTATACACAATGTTGTCTTCTCTATAATGTTTAGTTTGTGGCTGTAACATGACAAAGTATATTTTTTACACCTGTTTGTTAGCCCATGGATAACAGTGAATTTACCTCTGTAGTGGTTTTGTGTTATTTTTTTAGTCTCGCTGATTCTTATCACAAGTGCAGCTCTTTCACTGCCTCCACACTGTGTAATTCAGCTGGCTGTACTCAGAGATAACATCAAGAGCTTAGAATCCCTGCAGGGGCCATATTTCAATCAAGTCTCACAAACAGTAATCAAACAATCAAGTGTGTGAAGCTGAATTGCTGTTTCTAAAATTGCTGGCATTCCCCAACCCCTCATTGCAAGTGATAATGATGAGAGCTGACAGCCAAGTCAGACACAACAAAGCGAGACGGCACACCGCCTCTGACTCAAAATGTAGCCGTGCAAAAAAGAAGTCATCTGGCAAGGAAAAGAAGCACACTATCCTCTTTTAAACTTTAATATGTTTGCACTTCCACATATTTATAGTAAATGTTTCTGTAGGTGCCACTCCTGTTGTTTTCTGTCTCGTGTGGTGAAGCTATGACCTATCACTGCTTGTGGCTTCTTAATCACACTGTCTCGCTCAAATGACTGTATTTCAGAATGAATCACCTCACCTCAGCTTAGAGTGCAGCCATTTCAAGATGTGCGTGTTGGGTCTGCATCCAAACCCTGTGGTTTAAACTGATCAGCAAGTTGGGAAATCCTGGGCTGTCGAGAAATGTTGCAATCTTTTTTGGAAGCTAAATAAACAGTTGCTGGGAGGAGGATTAATTTTTCTTTTGTCAAACCTATTTGCATCTACCGTATGATTTGCGGTGGTATGAGTTGTGTTTTGGGTTAAATAAGCGTATAAGCAAAAATTATGATTCCTCTATCAAGGACCTCAGCTAGTTTCTGTTTACAAAACGTTAGGGTGTAGAAAGGTTGATCAAACATTACATTACTTACTAAAAATAGGGTTTTTCCTGGTGATAACCAGGTTATCACCTGTTTTTAAGAAACATTTTGCTTCATAAAATTTTACCTGTCAACTGTGTAAAATGATTTAACCTCACACCACAGCTGGCTAATGACAGTGAGACTGGCATCTGATTTGGACTGGTCAAACTTGAACTTGATTATTCTACACTTTCATGATGCCTGTCATCTCAAGGCACTTTACAAAGTCAAATTCAATCAAATCATCCAGACAGATTGGTCAAAAAGTTTCTTATCCAAGGAAACCCAGCAGGTTGCATCAAGTCTTGACAAGCAGCATTCACTCCTTATGAAAGAGCGTAGAGCCACAGCGGACAGTCATCTGCATTGCTGATGGCTTTGCAGCAATCCCTCATACTGAGCAAGCATGAAGCAACAGTGGGGAGGAAAACTCCCTTTTAACAGGAAGGAAAACTTCCAGCAGAACCAATAAATACCTGTGGGGACAATATATATATATATATATATATATATATATATATATATATATATATATATATATATATATATATATATATATATATATATATATATACTGTATATATATATATATATCAGTGACCTGCGGTAGGGTTCATAGCTGGTGAGGCACTGACATCATCAGAGTCAGATTTAGAAATATATACTCTACAGTATATACTCTACAGAGTAGACTCATTGCAAAGTGCTGAAGGGGACTGATTGAGCCAAATAAATTCACTAAGAGACATGGAAAAAATATTGATTCTTTGATGAAAAAAAATAATACTAAATTATTTGTCATTTGATTGGTAACAGTTTATGAGTTATGATGGATTTCTGCATTTGTAACACATTCTAAAAATATAACACACATTACGCACATTTCATTACAAAAACAAAACATGAATGCTGTCTTACCTCTATTCATAATTTAAGTCCATGCGGCGCTCTTTCCGAACAAAAATATCATCATTTTCCGGTAAAAGTTCTCTTTATCTTCTTCAGTTTTAAAACTCTCTTAGTCTCAGTGGAGCTCACTGCCAGGGAGGAAAGCCTTCCTTGACCAGTCCTGTTCCGGCTGTATGTTTAGAGTCTTTTTAGTGCTTTACTTGTTTAACAAAACTCGCTAATAAAACATCCATAACTTGCTGTGACTCTACAGCAGGGGTGTCAAACATACGGCCCGCGGGCCGGTTCCGGCCCGCCGAACAGTTTAGTCCGGCCCGGTGGCTAAATGCATTGTCATTATTCAAAAAAAAAAAAAATTTTTTTTTTTTTTTTTCTGTCCAGTGTCCTGTCTGGCAATGTGGCAATAAGAATTGTTGTCTCAATGCCAAAAAGAGCTCATCAGATTTGACTTTCACAAGTGGAGCAGTACTGCTTTTGCCATAGTGCTCCGCTTGATTTATGAATGTGAATAGTTTTATTATGATTCATGCTGGGAATATCTCAAATGATATGAACACTACAATGGGAAAGTAGGAGATGAAAGGAAGAAAAAATGAAAGAAAGAGGAGATAAAAGGAAGAGAATGATAAAACAATTATTGAAAAAAACATGTACTTCGTTTAATTTGAAAATCTGCAGTTCCTATATTGTCCACGAGGGGCGCTGTGTTTTAATCAGCAGATGGTAGCACTGAGCTTCAGATGTGGAAAATTGATTTTAAATCATTTCTTAATTTTTATCTGTTTGATGTATTTTGTCATGCAGGACAGTGTTTTTAAGTTCCAAAAAATGTGAATAAATGTTTTTCAATATTGTACAATCACTGTGATCAGTTCTTATGCATAATGCACTTAAGTAAATGTTTAACTGAGTAAAAGTATTGTTGAAATTGCACATACTTTTCTTAAAAACGCTGAGGTTATTCATAATATATTGTGTAAAAGTGAAATTAATTTAATATAAAAATCAACAGCAAGTCCACTTTTATTAGTTCTATTTAATCTTGCAATGAGTTTACTCGTGTGGTCCTCTTGAGATCAGATTAAGCTGTATGCGGCCCCTAAACCAAAATGAGTTTGACACCCCTGCTCTACAGTTTTGGGATCACGAGCGGTGCCCCTTGAGCGCCCCCTGCCTAGAGGCCAAGGAACTGCCGGCCTCACCTACAACCAGTTCTTTGCCGTTTATGATCGCGCGCAGCAGCACGAAAACATGTTACCTGCACACAGTTTGATGACCAAAACACAATTCGTAATCCACATATATTAAATTGTGGTAAATCAGTTCATAACTGTTTGAACAATTGAATTTATGATCTAGAGACAGGAAAGCGCCACCAAGGATTTACATGAAAAATAGCGAAAAGTCTGCGATTTTAAAGAGAATATCATAAAAAATGAGGAAATAAGATAAAAAAAGAACTTTTATTACAAATGACTGAGTGAATCACAATTTATATTATGTTATCATTATTATATATTTTCTGTTTTTCCATGATGACAAGTGAGGCCTGGCCTCACTTGCCTCCCCTGACTGCACGTCACAGATATATATATATATATATATATATATATATATATATATATATATATATATATATATATATATATATATATGGAACCATGATGAGGACTCACCTGTCTAGGTGAAATGCAGCTATCTCTGCATTGTGTCTCTGGAAGTCAACAAAGTAGAAGAAGTCCTCCGGTGTTTCCTCATCTCTCTGCTGCCTGAAACAAACGCAGACAAAAACACACACACACATGCATCCTTGTTTAAAATTCAAAGCAAGGACCGTGACTTGATTTCCATAGAGCTCCATTCATTAGGAAGCCTTTCTATGCTTTCCCTGGATTTTGGGTGCATGCTGCGCCATGTCCTGGGAAAATATATGGGACACTTGGGACACAGGGGTCGATTCCCCTAACCTTTACCAGTATATATCTAACCCTAACCTAAAGCTAATTGACACCTTAGTGCTAAACCTAACCCCTAGCCATAAAACCCATAAAACGGTCCTCACTTTACCTCAAAGTCCTCACTTTACAAGTAAAATTAGCAAAAATTGTTCTTGCTCAGCTGCAAGTACAAGAACCCAGACACCAATGAAGATGTCACTTACATTATCCTGTAGTGTGTAATTGGCAAGACAAAAAACTAACCCTCTCTCATCAAATGTGGATTTGTTTCTCACCTCATTGGTTTAAACATCGCTTTGCCAAAGTTATGCATCTTCAAAGCCAGCTTCAGGTGATGCCCGCTTGGTTTCACAACTGCAAGAAAGATGGAAAAATGTGTGGGGGGGAAAAATGTATTTACTCCGTCACCGATTTCTTCTGTCTTTGCTTTTGTCTCTCTTTAATGTTTCAAATCATTAAATAAATAAATAAATGTTGATATTTGACAAAGATAGCCCTGAGTAAACAATAAAAGTGGTTACTTTATTAAGGGAAACTTGGTATCCAAATCTATGAAAAAAAGGAGTTGCCCCCTTAACCTTGTCTATTATAGAAGTATTTAAGTAGAACAAAAAAAGCAAGGACAGAAGAAAACCTTTGAGGAGGGGTGCAAATACTTCTTTATATCACTGTTGGTATCATGGCCATAGACTACTTTGTGAAACAGTAAGCAAGACAGGAACACACCAACTTGTTTGATGTTTGAGGTTTTACTATAAACCAGGGAAACCTTCTGAAGTTTTTTTTTAACTCCCGGCTGTACGTTGAAAAACAAACTTCAAGTCGGTAACTTGGTTAATATTAGCTTTTGGCGTATTCTACATGAAACTAGTTCAAAGTCTGGAAATTGTTGTTGGTCGTCTGACCCTTTTGTGTGATATAGTGACTCGGGGTTTGGTCATCCAGCTTGACGCGCAGCTTTGTCTGCCCGTATATTATAGCCTCAGCAGTATGGCGGACTAACCACAAGCTGCGCTCCATGAAACTCCAGGGTATTATTAGTTAACAATCATCCGGAGTTTACATTCAAAACATTTCTGGAAAGGAGTCGGTGGGGAGCCATATTCTATGAGCAGCTGCAGTTGATGAACTGTGTCGCTGTTTGGACCTGAAATAACAAGAATGCACACTGTAGCTCAAATTTAAACAAAATCTGCAGATTGTTATGGTGTTTATTTCTTCTTGGCAGTGATCTGGGTTTGTGTGGTTGCCCACTTCATTCTGCAGGGATGCTGGTTTGGCACAAACGGGACAAAACCACGATGAGAATAGCTTTTTTCACTTGCTATGGTCACAGTTCCAGCTGAATGGGACAAAACAGCTTTCGCGTTTACTCTAGAAAATTTCTTCAGTACCCCAATGTCAGTGTACATTAAAAGCTTTTTATTTCTTAGAGGAAAAGTAACAGATGAAAGCCTGGGTGGTGGCTGGTGTAGGAACTCTGCCTCTGAACACAAACCAATGCCTGTTTCTTTTCCCCTGCAGTGAAGATTCTACACAAAACTACAAATCTGAAGTCTTTTGACAAATTAAAAGCCACGTGGACTATTACAAAGGCATCTGTGTGTTTGTATCAGAGGGTGCCAAGCAGCAACGAAAGGAGGGCAGGCAAAAGCAAAACAATGAGAACAATGTGGACATACTGCAGAGCTGCATAACTTAAGTTGGAGAGAAACAACCTGGACACCCCTAAAATGTTAAGAAGTCTTGTTAAAAGCAGAGATAGGCTGAACATACCTTGAGTGCAATCACACGCTCCTTTGAGAGCTTTCTCATCCTGGGTGTAATCTGTCAGAGAAAAAGTTGTAGAGGTCACATTTTCTGTACAACTTACAGGAGTTCTATGCTGCACTCTAATGTTAAAACAAAACATAGTATGCGAACAAGAATAAACCATTTGTTTTTATTCTAGAACAGGAGTTGTGATGGCTTTATTTATAAGTTGTAGAACACAGCCATACCTCAGAACGGTCTACTGATGCTTGGCTGATAGACGGCTCACAGTGTATCACACGACCCATGCAGTAATTACCCAATGGGAGGCTCGTACCTATTTGCTTAGTTAAATCCACGTGGCAGCTTTTATTTTGGCCAGGCAGTGTATATTGCCTCCAGTAACTTTATAATTAACGTATTTTGTCATAAGTTAGAGACAATGCTGAATTTTTAAACACAATTATAATGCCTGATGTTGAGACAAGGACAGTTTTGATTTTTAAGTACTGGGCAAGGATTTAATAGTTTTAACTCCTTCCTACCCCATTTTACATAACATTAAGCTGCTATGCTGTGATTCCCTAGTTAGCCAGATTCAGTTTCGCTTTCGCTTTGCTATACAGCGAATTGATTATTTTATTTTCCAATCATGTTCGATCCTCTTTACTCTTTTTTTTATGTGAAACCTTGTATTTAAGGCATAGTCCATTCCATTGAAAGCATTATATTTCCCTTCACCTGCGCTAACAATTGTCATGTTCTCCATATCCCAAAGAAGCTGGAGGATGGTGGGGTCGTCCCGGGAGTACAGAGCATAGCGGTTTATTCCAAGGTGGAATTTCAGCCAGTTGGCATCAGGATCGTAAGTCATCTTTTGCGCCTTTAAAGAAATGTTGGTAAAAGAAGCTGCCTCGTCGTAGAGTTTCTTATGCCTGTGGAGAGTCAAACAACGGACAAAGATTAATAAAAAGCTGGAGGCTAATTTCTTCCTCATTTTTAATATCAGAACTACAATAGAAAGAAATAGTTGACAAACATTATGTGCCGTAATTTTATGAGGAAAAATGTTTCCTGTTTGGGAAGAAACATTTTCTCAAGTTAGTGCAGTATATGAAAAAAAGTTATTTCCTTTTAATTTGATCTAGTCCACAACCCTCTCCCAACTTTTTTTTAACTAAAGCATGAGGTAAGAGTAATCTGAAACCAGCAATTACAAAGTCTGTGGTTAGAGGGGCACAACATGGTCCAAGCTGACCGCAACGAATGGGACAGTCAAACAAACTCCATCACAGGCTTTAAACAAACTTAGATAATGGAGCAAAGGGCCAAAACACAAGTTTGTTTGCGAGTCAACCTACCCAGTCAGTCACCCAGCAACCTGAAAGGTCAACAAGACAACTGACAAACTCTGACCACAGAATGAGGAAGGCAGCGACATGTTTGTTTTGAACATGTTTGTTTCTGTCAAAATGTGTGCTTAAAGGAGACTTGTATGTTGCAGCATACTGCAAAAACATAGTAAACTATTAATATCCCTTGAACTTTTCTACCTGGAAGGAGGCGCTCTGGGCAGATAAGACCAAATTTGAACTTTTTGGTCTACATTCAAAATACTGCACAAAACCCTGAACCTGGCTGAGGTCAATTTTGAGTTTAGACAAAACCTACAATTAATGTGAAGTTGTGCACTCAATTTGTCCTTTTTGAAAAATGATTTAAGTTACATGATGTGTCATCATGGCACCTTGGAAAATAAGTCTTTAAAATACTTCATTAAAAATCCCAAATACATTACTTGTGTTAGGTCTCTGATTGAGGCGTGTTGATGTATTGTAATGGCCCAGTGAAGGTCAAGGACAAGAGAATTTGTTTGAAGACTCTCTGCCAAGTAGGATGCTGTTATTGAATTACTTGATCGAAAATGTATCAGTTCTGATTTAGATGGATAGGCAGTTACAGATAATAAATGGATGGATTGTGTAGATGTCAACAATTACCTTCTGGTAATGTGAGTTTGTTTTGGCAAATTATGAAAAGTATTACTATCAATATGATTATCAAATACATTTGGAAGGGTGGGGGTGGGCTCTGTATTTGAAATGGTATTTCCACCCTTGTCCCAAATCGCAGATGCATTGAAAAAGAGGGCTTGAGGACAAATAGCAGAAGCACAGAAAGAGATAAAAAAGAATTGCATTCTAACCACACCAGTAGAGAGAGATTTAAAGAGGAGCAGCAAAAGCAAAGGAGGTGGATTAGCACTACTGCTTGTCGACAACATGAGTATAATCTAGGACTTGTTACTGTTAACTGTTGTCTCTGCAGTCAAGATCTTGAACTGTTAGCAGAAAGTTTTGGTTAATTTTATTTATCAAGAAAGTTCATTCAGTGTTATTTTGGCAACTACTTACATTTCACCATCTGCTGTTGCCAGCACTGTCTGTGATGTCAACAGCTCAGTTGTTACTAAGTTACAGACACAACACTGCAATGCTTTTGTGGCAATATTTGGTGTTTTTAACTATCATTCACTCTCTGCTACACCTCCGACCTTTCAAGTTTGTCAGCTGGTCTGACAGAGAAAGCAATACATTGGATTTGTTTTATGCAAATTAGGGATCCATACACCTCTAAAGAAAGACCAAGATTGGCAACTCAAAATCTTTTTTTTTCTCTGCTCACAGTACAAATGCCTTGTTCTGAGGCAACCCGTGGTCGAAAAAAACTGTAAGAAAAGGGCCACAGGTAGTTGAAGAAGCTATCCTGGATTGTTTTTGAGACTACAGACTGGGAGGCAGTGTGCCAGCCACATGGACAAAAAAGCAATGTCATGGCAGAGTGTGTGAACAACTATATAAACGTCTGTATGGACAACACCCTCCCCACCAGAACAGTGAGATACTGCTAAACTGAGGAACCGCTAAGCAAGAAAAAAAATTGCCTTTATGGAGAGAGACAGAACATTATCGAGGAGAATACAAGATTAGAGACAGCAAGGGTGTGTACAGGAAGAAGCTGGACAGCAAGCTCCAGCAGAATGAGGCATGAATGAGATCACAGGCTTCAAGGAGAAGAACGATCAGATAGGTGATGTCTGGAGAGTGAACAACCTGAACACATTCTTCGATAGCTTCAGTTCAGGAACAAACTCAGCATCCCCCTCTAAGGGGCATCCCGTCCTCCTTTGAACTCAAAACTTTTCTTTCACACCTCATATGTGTATTTCTACCTCCTCGGTCATGGACGCTTCTGCTTACACATCTTTCTGTTCAACCAAATCAGGAGATGCTTGTGCTCTCTGTCTTTCCTCCCTCCTATCTGTCTCTAGAAGTCAGGTGAAGAGGCAGGTCCAGATGGTGTCAGAATCAGAGTCCTGAAGGACTGTGTGGAGCAGCTCCCCAGGATTTTGCAGCACCTCTTCAGCATTAGGAGAAGGTTCCAGTGTTGTGGAAGACCCCCTGCCTTGTTCTGGTACCAAAGAAAACTCACCTATCAGTCCTCAATGACCATAGACCTGTGGTCCTGATATCCTACATCACAACGCTCCTAGAGAGAGATTCCTTTGTTTTCTTTTTTTTCTCTCTAGAGAGAGTCCTATTTGTCTGCCTGAGTAAGCAGACCATAATGTATCAGTACTCCCAGCAGTTTGGAGTTAGAGTTAAAGACAGCAATCTACACCTGCTCCAATATACCCACTGTCACCTGTAAAAACCAGGCAGCATGGTGAGGGTTATGTTCATTGATTTCTCCTGAGTATTTACCACTATTCAGCCTGATTTGCTTTGTCAGAAACTAGGGAAGGTGTAACGTTCTGGATCAGTTATTGATCCAGGTTCTCCAATTTGAATGATTTTAAACTTGAAATAGAAAAATGAGGTTGCTCCTGTGCGAGCCACTAGAATTGACAAAGACATTTTCAGAAAGAACTGAGGGAATGTCCAGTTGGTTCCGATTTAAGCGTGTTTGCTGTAGAAGAATGAGCAATAAGTCTGTACTACTGAAAAACTGTTAAAGACATCCTCCAAAAATACTTGACTCAGGGGGGCTGAATAAAAAATGCCTTCCACACTTTTCAGATTTTATTTGAAGAACATATAGAAAAGGCTCCTTACACTAATTATAACTATAAATGCTTTGAAGTTTGTGGTTATCACATGACAAAAGGTGGGGTCGTTTTTTTTATGGCACTGAATGTTTCCTTGCAACAGCCCAAAATCTGATTCTCAGATTCCAGGGGATTTAAATTAGCTTCAGCAG
This sequence comes from Fundulus diaphanus, assembly GCA_037039145.1. Classification (NCBI taxonomy): domain Eukaryota; kingdom Metazoa; phylum Chordata; class Actinopteri; order Cyprinodontiformes; family Fundulidae; genus Fundulus; species Fundulus diaphanus. The sequence goes on from CM073143.1 coordinate 36,631,052, forward strand.
AGTTAAATCCACTGTTGTCCAGCAGACACATACTATCAGAGTGACATGTTGGAAAGCTCACACTTCTTAAGGATGCATGTGTCTTGAAAAAACATGCATTTCTGTTTATGTCACCAAGTGCCTCGTAGGGGTTTGACCGCTCTGTCTCTGACCTTGCCTCTCAACTACAACATGCTGCGACACGTGCTCTCAGAGTGAATGTTTTCATCCCTTCCTTCAAAATAAGTGTAAGAAGCACTGGCAATTAAATCATATGGCAAAAATAAGATATGATCAATTTAGAACCAGACCTTTCCCAGTGTGACACCTTCCTCCTGTAGTACTCTATCAGCTGTTCCAGTTGCAGCAGTTTCTCTTCCTGCTTCAGTTCCGGAGTCTGGATGTTGTACAAAGGTTGGGAAAACAGCCTCTTCAACTTGGAGCCTCCATCATCAAAATTAGGACTAGTTTCTTGACTTGGAAAAGGTGCACGAGTCCTGTTGGAGAGCTGCGGTCTGACAAGTGTCTCCAACGAGGGTAGGCTGAGGTTGCTACATGAGCAAACGTCTCCCGCTGTATGCCTCCTGCTCTGCAGCTTTGGCAAGAGGATGAAGTAGAAATCTGCAGAGAAGAGGGCTGCAAGGGCTGCAGCCAGGAGGAAACGGTCCCTTCTCATAGCGGAAGCAAAGAGAGAGAGAGGAAATTAAACTGTTTAAAAAATGCACAATGTCCAGATTGATCCAAAATATGTGAGGGATCACTTGTAGGTATCCTCCAGTCACACGGTGTGAGCCAAGCCAAATTTGAGCTGTCAGGCTGTCCTAGTCTCTCAGTTTCCCTGCTTTCTCTCTGCTTTCTGTCTCTTCTCTCCAGCTACACTTTCCATCCTCCTCCTTCCTTGGCAAGAACTTTAAAAAAGCGGAGAGCTCAGGGCTGAGAGCAGGCATGTGTTTGCAGCAGTCACTGACAGTTTGGCTGCTTCCAGTGACCTGCTGCTGAGAGGAGGGGCTGGTTTGTGACTGTCTTGTGTTGCAACATTGTGGGTGTGTGCATGCAAACATCAAATAACAGGTTAGCAGAAGGAGACAGTGGGTGCAATGAAGGTGCAGAGACGGATCCTTGGCAGAGTGAAGCTTAATGAGAAACACTAAAGTGAAAGGTAAAGAGGTTGTTGTCAGAAGTCCTTTTAATTGGCAGCAGAGCTACGCCCACTCTGAAGTCCATTAAACATGTGTGATCTGGCAGTGTTCTTCTGAGTTCTGTGGCTCAAATATTGAGTTTGCATATGCGAATGTGCTCGTATTTGTATGGAAACCTATTAAACTTTTAGTGCATCCTTTCTTTCTTCTGGACAAGGCAAAGCACCTATCTTCTATCTTGCCTTCTCCTTTTTTATTTGTCCTACCCATCACCCACCTCTTTCAATCTCAATCTTCAAACCATCCTAGCTTCAAACTTCCACTCCTTGCTCTCTGCTCATCTCTTCCTTATTTACTTTTGCACCACAGATCCCCAGCCTGCCTCACTCCAGGCAAAATTCCCAGCTGCATTCTCTTTCCTGCTGCAGTTCCCACACACCAGTCCCTCTCCCAAACGTCATGCTGAACTACAGAGAAGCTCACTACCAATACTGGAACTAAACAAGTGCTCTGGCAAATATTTCCAAATGAGGGGAACTTGGTTTCATGTAAACACTCCCTCTCTTCAACCCATTGTTTTGTCTGTCCCTACCTGTAATCACATCCAGCTCCTGAAACCTTATAGCTCATTGTTTGCGATGTTTCCTCTAAGAGCTCTATGCGACTTACACGGTGAAGCAATCAAACTCAAAGGGGACTGCATAGCCTGACTCTGTTGTTATTGTGGTATTTTAGAACATCTGTTGTGTGTGTGCGAGTGTGTGTGAGATTTTAACATTGGTAGAATCCCACGTAAGCGTCTGGAAATAGCTCTTTGGGGTGGTTTAACTTCTCTCTAGGTAAAACCGGGTGACATGGTTAATGGGGGAAATTACCGAAAGGAAGCTTTAACCTGTTATTTAGTCAGCCATGGCAGAATCTCTGATTGGCCTCTGTGCTCAAAGACAAACTGGGTTAGTACCATTTCAGTTATTTTAAAGACTACAACTAAAAACAAAACCAGGGAAGGAAGAAAGAAAGAAAGAAAGAAAGAGGAAAACTGTTGCCTGAAAGTAATTATATTTACTACAGGCTTTCATTATAAAAGTATAAATTGATGTTTTAAGCAGGGAACACCATGTTTTTGCCAATGCCGATGGCTGTGGCTGAATCAAAAAAAGGGGCAGTGTGACAAAGTGGGTGAGAACACCATTTGCCTCAGTATATATATACATATATATATACATACATATATATATATATATATATATATATATATATATATATATATATATAAAACATTCTTGTTTGCTTGATTTAGCCGTATTTTATTTAGTGTATAGTCTGCAAACGTATACTATCCCAGGTTTGTTTATGTTTTGCATCTCAACAGATTATTTACTGTAACATCTTGGTTTAAATAAATTCAGTTCCAGTTTGTATTGCAAAATTCAGTTCCACTTTGTATTGCAAAATATTATCCTGTAAATGTTACTTTCTGAATCACTTCTAAATAATTCAAATAAATCTAATTTAACTTTTACTTTACTTAAATGTAGAATTAATTGCTGTCTCTCCTCCTCATATTTATTACAGTACAGCATGACATGTTCAGTTGTTTCATCTACTCCACAGTATTCACGTTTACCATTCCAATGTTTCCCTGAAAAACTGTATATTGGGCATACTGGCTTAAATGAGTGAGATTCGGGCATACTGGCTTAAATAGTAAATGAGAAATAATTGTTTCTTCTCTTCTTGTTCTTCCTGTTCTTCAGTTTTCTTTTGAATTTTATAAAACCAACGTCCTTGTTACACCCACTTTAGGCAGGAAGACGGGGTAATATAATAAAAGAGTCTTATAGATGGAAATGAAATTAAAGGTTTATTTATAAGGTTTCTTTGAACAAAAAGAGACAACATCCAACATGTTTCTTACCCAAATTAATACAAACAAACGGGATTTAAATAAAACAGGTTCTAAACAAAACAAACCCAACGGAAAAACACAAACAGGGAGTGGCACTCTGCCCAACTCCTTCAGGTATAAAACCTACAACAAACAGAATATCTAAGCCAGGACTTAGCTAAATCAACGGCTGGCAAACTCACAAACGGTCAATATTCAAAAGGTAAACAACCACTAGTGTCACAAAGAAGTTCCAGGCTGCACGGTAGGCGCAAACAGTGTTAACTGTTCCTAATGCGGCTCTCCCTTGGATGTGTTTGTGAAAGAATCTTTTAAAGGTGGTGGAAGGTCTGGATTGGTACATTGCTTCAGGAGATGTTCCAATCAGGAGCCCAGCATGCTGGAGGTGAGGCCAACGTCCATTGGCCAACCCCAGACACGTGCTGCCACAGCCAGTTTTGCATTAGTGTGGAGTCCAGTCTGCAACACTGGGGGTAGACACTTACAGCCATAACAGTTCTCTTTTTCCTTTCTCCCATTCATCTTGCCATTTATCCTTCATCTTCTGTTTAATTAAGATTTTAACTTCTGATTTACTAAAATTAATAATTAAATCCACTGTTAAATTTCTAATAGCTTCCTTTGCTGCCCTATCTACCTGTTCATTTCCTTCAACTCCATAATGCGCTGGTATCCATACAAACATATCATTGATCTTAATGGCTTAACTTCTTCAACCCATTGAATAGCTAATAATATTGCAATCATCTCCCTGTATAAACTTAGTCCATCACTTATTCTTTTCCCAATTTTAACATTGAAGTCTGCTACTATAAAAGCTACTCTTATTTGATTTAATATATTTTTAGAAGCATCTGTATACCCTCCTGAACCTTTCCAATTTCTCTGCTTAAATACCCTTATTCCCAGGCAGACAAATTGGCCTCCAATGGACTCTTCCATCAACAGGCACCCCCAAAACAGTTTCTACTTTTAACTCATCATTGTTTCCTTCAATGGGCCTCAGCAACATCTCTTTGAGTGTGGCCACAACAATGTAAAATTAAATCCACACAGGATGACACTACCCAATGCCCAAATTTGACCACCTCAAAGTCAAGTAACTATCCCTTCCCCCTCTTAACCTGGTACCTTCCTGTGCCATTCGCTCCAACAGGAAGCCACAATTACAGGAAGTGAAGTAAAACTTCCTCCTGAAACACAGATAAGTAAGGTAAGTTTATCAAAATAAAATGCATAAGTTGTAACTGCTGCAGCCAAGGTCTGTCACTTACAACACCCGGTCCTCACTTCATCTACAATTACGTATTCCCAAAACCAACATTACCTTTGGTCTTGCTTCTTTTCAATCTGCTGCAGCACGTGACTGGAACGCTCTGCAAAATATTCTTAAACTGGATAGACTAAGTTCAATTTCATCCTTCAAAACAATTATATCATCCTTGTTCACAGACACTTGCAGCTGCTTCTCTACATAGCCATTTTTTTGTGGTTTAAACTGTATTTTATGTATGTATTACTAATGCATTGTATTTATTTTAGCTCTTGTGTTTTAAATTGTATTTTATGTATGTATTACTAATGTATTGTATTTATTTTAGCCCTACTTCCCTTTTCCTAAGTGGTTACTCCACTTGTCAGGCCGCCATTGTAAATAAGAACTTGTTCTTAATGACTTGCCTGTAAAAATAGAAATATAATAATAATAAAAATAAGTTAAATGATCAAACATAAAATACAAACGAACTGAATTTATTTAAACCAAGATGTTATAGTAAATAATCTGTAGAAATGCAAAACATAAACAAACCCGGGATAGTATACGTTTGCAGACTAAACACTAAATAAAATATGGCTAAATCAAGCAAACAGGAATGTTACCTACAAAAATATATATAAACTGAGGCAAATGGTGTTCTCACCCACTTTGTCAGGCATTTTCAAGGAAGCCCTTAAGGGTTGCTTTAAGGCAACAGACTGGGATGCACTGTGCCAAACACATCAGTACCATGACTGCGTGTGTGACTGACTATGTAAACCTTTTTGTGGATAACACCTTCCCTAGCAAACTCTGGATCACCAGTGACCATAAGGAACTACTTAAAGGAGCAATAAGTGATATTTCACCTCTAGGTGGGGCTTGAGTGCTGTCTGTAGACCAAAACAAGATGTGTACTCCTGCTGCAACCCGACACCCATTTCTCTTCCCCTTTCTGACCCGTCGCCTCATTGCGCATATTTGACCCTCTTCACAGGCAGGGAGGGGCTACGCCCTGAGTGGCAGCTGTTCACATGCACGTACATGTAAACAATACACTGGGGAACAACACAGAGAGATGGTGTGCAACCTCATACCATTTGAAAAGATACCTTTAGTTCTTTGCAAAACTATTTTTTTTATTTTTTTCTGTTTAAAATAATGCAATTTTGCTTATTGCTCCTTTAAATGAGAAAAAAAGCCTGGAGGACAGGAGACAGGAAATTACTGAGGAGTATGTCAGTGTAAGTCAATATAAGAGACAGCAAGGAGGTGTACAGGAAGAAGCTGGAGCGCAAGAATATAACAGATAGGGGGTCAGGGATGAAGAAGAAGACTTAGACTTAGACAACTTTATTTGTCATTTTGTATGTACAGAGTGCATACAGAATGAAATTTTGTTGCATACAGCTTGTAAATTACAGTATAAAGTGCAGCATAAAGTGCAGCTTTATAATCATAGGCTTCAAGCAAAAAGAAGATTGGACAGTCTGCTTCTACATGTTTATTCTCAACCAAATCAGCAGATTGTGCTACTCTCTTTGCCCCCCTCTCCCCTCCATTTTTCTGTCTCTAGAAGTGAAGTGGCAGCTGGAGAGACTGAACTGGAATAAAGGCTGCAGGTCTAGGTGTCTACTCCAGAGTCCTGAAGGCATGTGCAGAGCAGCTCCCTGGGATTCTACAGCACCTTTTCAACCTTAGTCTCACCCAGGAGAAAGTTCCAGCGTTGTACAAGTGCATTGTTCTGGTACCGAAGGAAACTCCCCCATGAGTCCTCAATGACTTTAGACCTGTTGCCCTGACATCCCACATCATGAAGGTCCCAGAGAGACTCCTGTTGGCCCACCTGAGTAAGCAGACGAGTAGCTATCAGGACCCACTACAGTTTGCTTATTGCCTTGGAGTTGGCGTTGAAGACTTCTGCTTAAACGAACCCACTGTCATTATCACTGGGCCGACGGTGACGCATTAGGGAGATTGTTTGTAGCTGGTGGGTTGCCACTTCAATTCCCTGCTTCGACCGTCTCAGTTGATCTGTCCTTGGCCCTAAAAAAAACTGCTCCTGAAACACTTGCAAGGAGGCAGAGCCTCTGCGATGTGCTGCTTATACGAGCCAGTGGAATTGGGCATTTAGACAAGGCAGACGGCATTGTGAGGATCACGTTCTTTGATTTCTCAAGTGAGTTTAACTCAATTTAGCCTGATTTGCTTTGTCAGAAACTCCAGAAGACTCAGGTAGTAAATACCTTGGTGTTCACCTAGACAACAAACTGGACTGGAGACACAACTGTGAAGCTGTCTACAAGGAAGCACACAGCAGACTGTACTTCCTGAGGAAGCTTAGGTCTGTGATGGCCACACCTGCAGCCACACCTGTCGGTAACCCCACAAACAACCATTTTTTCACTTTAAGTTTTCACACACATACACTGCAGTAGAAATACATTGGTTTGTTTATTTTTATTGCGACAATATTGAAAGACATTAGTTCCAATTGTAGCGCACACATTTGGTTAACTTTAGTATATTTAATTTTGTCAAATACTTTAAAAAAAAATTGTGCTTCCTTTTCTGGTGTTGTGGGGAGTACCTTCAACTGGGCTGAAGCAGAGGACGCTGGCTGGCACACTCCAATCCCAGATTAACTGACTGATTGGGTGGGACCATCTGGAGTTCCAGTAGGGGGGAAGACCATGGAGTCCTCAATGTAACTTTTTTGCATAATCTTTCTTTTGCTTTTGTGATTTGCTTATTTTCTTAATTTTGTTTAGTTATAAGTCATTTAAATTTAATCCTTAAGATAACTGTGTAGTTATTTTTGTTGAATTTGTGTAGATGTTCCCCTTCCGTCTTCCTCAGTGTTTCCGTCTGGTCTGATCAGCCAGTATTTAAGTCCCCTCTGTTTGTTGTCAGGTCAGTTTGTTTGTTTGTTTGAGGTTTTGTTTTGTTTAATCTTGATATTTTTTTGCCTTGAGTTAGTTTCTTCATTTGACCTCTTTTAAGGGCCCTATAATTATTGTTTGGACTTTTGTTACTTTGTGGAAACAAAACCAATTTTTCTTGAAAATCACCACTGTGTCCTCATGCTTGTCCGACTCAGTCCCTCACAGGTCCTTGAGAGTTTGCAGCAAGATGCTGCATGTCTTCTATAAGTCTGTTGAGTAGAGTGTGATCTCCTCTGCCATCATCTGTTGGGGTATCAGCATTAGAAAAATTGACCTAAAGAAGCTCAACAAGCTTTTAAAGAAGGCCGGCTCTGTTGTAAGGACCCTTCCAGAACCTCTGAAGATGACTATGCAAAGAAGGACTCTTCATAAAATGAAAAACATTATGGACAACCCCGAACATCTTCATCAGACTGTCGTACAACAACAAAGTGTCTTCAGTCAGAGGCTTCCCCATAACATGTGGTACAACTACATTTAATATCATTTTGGGATTGATAAAGTATATTTGAACTGAATTGAATTGACTATAATACTCTACACACAAAGGCCATATCCCAGCCTAGGATTTCAACCTAGGAGTATGTGAAAATGTAAAACACATTGTTTTTATTTACTAAAAAAAGTCCATATTAACTCCAAGAGGTTGCACAATATGTGATTCCCTGTTATACTTTCAAGTAAAGCACATCTAAAGATTTGCACTGATTGCCTTATAACTTCAAAAATAAGAAGATTGTTCTTATTCATGGAAATCTTTGGAGGAAAACCAGTGGTATGCACACATGCAGTGACAAACTCACTTAAAATGAAAAGCTATGAAGATCCCAATCACAAATACCACAAACCCATTTTTTCAGAAACAAAAGTTTGAAATATGAGGAAGAAATACTGCAGAAAAAGAAATAATGCTGGAATGTTTGTCTAGACCCAGTAGGAAATTCCCTTTCCTTTCTTGGCGCTGCTGCTGATTTTTAGGCTTTCATGCACAGATTGATGGCACACCCAGTTCTTTCTGGATAAATACTGCAGAACAATCAAACATTTTTACAGAAAGACCAAGAAAAAAGTTTTATTCCACTGTGAGTATTAAGTGGTCATATAAACTGGCTTTTATAGGAAGGTTCTCCTCCTCGTCTGGTCCACAACTGTACCCTGAAGCAATACACACACAAGATAAAAAGACAAGGTTGGGATAAAGGAGGAAGACAGAGGGTTAACAAGCTCTGCAATGAAAAATACAAAGAGAAATGATCAAAGATGTAAAGACATAAGAGAAAAAATAGGACAAATTGTGGACAAAAACATTTTTTCTCGCAAGATGCATTCAAATAAAGCAGCAGTATCTTTCATTCCTTTCTCCTAATCCCTTCACATTAATCTTATTTTTTGGACAACTTTGGCCTGGCTGTGGGGTGAAGCAGCCATGGCTATGAGATTAAAGAAGAAATTCTGCTCCACTTCATTCCTTCATAATCCACTAAGCCTTGTATAGCAGAATCTTGTGCTCGGCAGTATTTTTCTACAGCCAGTAAGGGAAATTCATGCCAAAATGGTCATGATGGCAGTACACAGCTCAACAAAAAGAACATAAAATGTGAGCCTTAGAAAAAACAGATGCATGGTGCCTCCATAAAGTATTCACACTCCTGGATCTTGTTCACATTTTGTTACATTATAACCACAAACACCAATGTATTGTACTGGACCTAGCAGTGCATAACTGTGAATGAAAACAATACATGATTTTAAACATTTTACAATGCATAGCTTGTATTTATGTGTTTTGGGGTATGTTTCTATTAGTGTTGCACATCTAGACACAGATATTTTTTACTTATGTGCTGCAAAAAACCTTAACATCAGTCAAATTTTAAGCAGGCTTGAACATCAGTTTCATCAGGTCCTGTTCACGAGCTAAGCTGGCCGAAGGGCAGGGGAACAGACAGGAGCAGCGGGAGGATCAGGCAAGAGGAGCTGTTAAGTTTGGCCCTTATAACAGTGAGCCGGTGCTGGTGCAAAATTCAGTTCCTCTGAAATAATCTGTCCTGCTGCCTGAGAGGCGAGAGTCAAGGTTATTTTCTCACTGAACCTGTGGTACACAGTAAAATAAATAAAAAATAAATGTGTTCTCGTTTTTGAGACGGTTTTGTTTTTTAGGTATTTTTTTGTGCCCAGCCTTCTCCAATGTGAGTCATGCTCATTTGAACGATAGTTTAAACAAACACGATGATGCAGTCAGTTTTCCTAACACTGTTATTACTGATATCAACAGCTGGAAGCTCAGTCGCTGGCCACAAAAATGAATGCTCTCCGAAACGATCCGTTTTCCACCTTATTCTTGTAAAACATTTTTCAAATGTAAAATACAACACATCACTGGATAAATAGAAGTAATTTATAGTAGCTTCCAAATTTATGGCAATAGTTGTAATGGGTTTGAGACAAAAAAAATATATAATAACCTAAAATATATCATTGGTCTCTCTGTTCTAGATGTAGGGGGAACAGATTGTTTTAGAGAGACAACAGGCAAGCTGAAAATATTCTGCTCCCTCAGGCAGCTAGTAAGGAAAGGTCTTCAAATTTAGATGAATAGTTATGTATGATGAGTGGAAGAAATTATGATACTTTATTAATGCTTCTGCTGCAGGGAAACCGATTATTTCAGAGGAACTGAATTTCACACGCCGGCATTGTGTCAAAATAAAGATGTTAACCTAAAAATAGACCGTGATAAAGCCTGCACCAAGACAGAATCAAGACCATCCCACTGATGTCAATTGAGCATGCATCCTTTGTGGTTCATCGTAGGTGCCAAAGTCACACCCCTGGCAGCTTAGACAGTAGATGCAAACATCACTAATATACTGATACAAACTGAGGAGTCCGACTACGATAACAAGACAGGACAGAATGGCACACTGACCAGACATTTGTTGTGTAACAAAGCCATGAGGAATAAAATCAGACTGAATTGGAAACAACATGACATTTGAGACTTTTACAGGCACCAAGGAACTGCCCCCCTCAGCAGGGTGCCGCAGCTATGAAGCCAAGCTACACCAGAATTTTCTTCCTCTTTGCCTGTGAACACTTGAGGAGAGAGTTCACACTGAAGAGACCAGACACCGATGAGTAAAGTCTGCTTTCTGTGAAACTAACATCATAATCAAATCAGTGGTGGTCTGTCTAAGCTGTGCAGGAGAAAGCTGACCTGAGAGCCGAGCCACTATCCAGCAGGAGTGCAGAGACCCCATGCTGCAACCCCCTTCACAGGCCTGAGACCCGCATGAAGGACCCCAGAGCCGCCTATAGCCGGTCAGACAAACAGCCTTCACCCTGCCTACTTCAACTGCTTCCAACTGGATGCCCAAAGTGAACCGAACTGACACGGAGACACAGAAATGTTTGGCAGAGTTGAACAGGGAAAGTTTAGAATGGTTTACTTAATGGGCTTTCACAGAGTTTTTAAAGCTTGACTGAACTAACAGGCATAGCTCCCGCTCGCTTCTTCAAAACCATGCCATGCGGATGCAATGTGTTTTTACGGGTATAACAAACTTTATTCCCATAACGGGTTTTATACATTGATGGGATAATGATGTTTGTGTTTTCCGGTCCACTCATTATGGGTAATTGTAGCTTAAGGCCCTTTTAAAATTAGCGCCGAATGTCCGCTAGCATAATGCTATTAGCTTCCTGGGTACGCAGCTACGGTTCGTTTTAAACATAAGGGTTGTTTCCATTTCACTCCGCGATAGTGCTATGAGCATTATTACCACATTAATATGGAAGATTAATGTCGATTTCTGGGTGTTTTGTATAACTTTAGGATTAACACATTGATTGAACGATCGCTACAGCGACCCCTAACTTCCCAGAGTAATAATCGCATTAACAAAATCAAGTGTCCGAAAGGTTACTGAATTTAATGAGCAAATCATTCTTCAAATTTTTATTTTATCAAATGTTTTAACTCAGGATTTGCATTGTGAATGGGTTGAAACACATACCAAAGGTTGTTCTAAATTAGTTAAACTAATTTAACCTCATTCCACATTTTTTGAGATGAACTTTGGTTCTTTAACTTAGATTCAGTGAACCAGGATTCACTGAATCATCCTGACGATGGTGATCAACCATTTACATTTTGTCTTTTTATTTCCTTTGTGTGTACATAGTTCCTTAGCTTCTTTTTATCTTAATTTTGCTTAGTAGTTTTAGTTAAGTTTCACTGGCCTAGTAGAGATGATTTGTTGATTGAAATATAGTGTTAATTCAGATAAACAGCATTCTATAGTGATGTTTCTGGGTGTTCATTTTATCTCCATCCATCCATTTTCTGACCCGCTTAATCCCTCATGGGGTCGCAGGGGTTGCTGGTGCCTAACTCCAGCGTTCACTGGGCGAGAGGCGGGGTACACCCTGGACAGGTCGCCAGTCTGTCGCAGGGCAACACAGACAGACAGGACAAACAACCATTCACACACACACTCACACCTAAGGAGAATTTAAAGAGGCCAATTAACCTAACAATCATGTTTTTGGACTGTAGGAGGAAGCCGGAGTACCCGGAGAGAACCCACGCATGCACAGGGAGAACATGCAAACACCATGCAGAAAGACCCAGGGTTGGATTTGAACCCAAAACCTTCTTGCTGCAAGGCACAGTGCTACCCACTGCGCTACATTTTATCTCTGTTAATAAATTCTTGAACTTGAAGAGAGGTTGTCATTCCTTATTTCTATATGTGTGCAGTTTGCTGTTAAAAGAACGCCAGTGCTCGAATGATTCCTTTCAACTATTGTCTTAATATCAGCTGTTTGGGCTGATATTCACCGGGCAATACCTAGCAGACAGAGTTGTTTATTAAACATTAAATAACTTAAAACAGTGTGTAATAGCACAACACATTCGTTCATTTTATTTACAAAACCATTTCACAAGGCTTTTGTTAAAGGAAAAAAGGGGGATCAAGGAACTTGGACCAAACCGGCAAGTCACCGCGAACACGCTTATATTAAAATACAGTTTATTGATGTGTGGTGATCATCCATCCATTTTCCAACACGCTTATCCCTATTGGAGTCACGAGGGGTGTTGGTGCCTATCTCCAGCTGTCAATGGGCAAGAGGCGAGGTTGTGTGGTGATCACCAACCTCTAAATGTAAAAGCATTTAACCCCTTTTCATTCAGACAAACATATGTCACTCAAAAATAAAATATTAACAATTTTTAAAATTATATTATTTTTGCCTAATTTTGTCACAAAACATCCAGGACAATAGCTTTTTCACCTCTGTGACTTCTCAGGTGAACAGTTAAACTACATTTATCACTGTGACTCTTTCCACAGGTCACACATAACACAGGCTTTTTATCTGTGTGAGTTCCCATGTGATGTGCCAAATTACCTTTATTTGTAAAACTTTTTCCACAGGTCAAACACGTGAAAGGCTTCTCACCTGTGTGAGTTCTCATGTGATAAGTTAAACCACTTCTATCCCTGTAACTCTTTCCACAGTTCACACATGTGAAAGGCTTCTCACCTGTGTGAGTTCCCCTGTGATGTGCCAAATTACCTTTATTTGTAAAACTTTTTCCACAGGTCAAACATGTGAAAGGCTTCTCACCTGTGTGAGTTCTCATGTGATATACCAAATTACCTTTTTTTATAAAACGTTTCCCACAGGTCAAACATGTAAAAGGCTTCTCACCCGAGTGTGTTCTCATGTGACAAGTTAAACTACCTCTGTCACTGTAACTCTTTCCACAGGTCACACATGTGAAAGGCTTCTCACCTGTGTGACATCTCATGTGACGTGACAAAAAAACTTTTTTTGTAAAACTTTTTCCACAGTTCACACATTTGAAAGGCTTCTCACCTGTGTGAACTCTCATGTGACAAGTTAAACTACCTCTATCCCTATAACTCTTTCCGCAGTTCGCACATGTGAAAGGCTTCTCACCTGTGTGAGCTCTCATGTGAATTTGTAAAATTTGTTTTTGACCAAAACTTTTTCCACATGTCATACAGGTGAAAGGCTTCTCACCTGTGTAAGTTCTCATGTGACGTGCCAGAGCATCCTTTTTTGTAAAATTTTTCCCACAGGTCAAGCATGTGAAAGGCTTCTCACCTGAGTGAGCTCTCATGTGACAAATTAAACCTCCTCTGTCACTGAAACTCTTTCCGCAGGTCACACATGTGAAAGGCTTCTCACCTGTGTGAGTTCTCATGTGACGTGCCAAAGTATCTTTTTTTGTAAAACTTTTTCCACAGATCACACAGGGGAAAGGCTTCTCACCTGTGTGTGTTCTCATGTGACAAGTTAAACTACCTCTATCCCTGTACCTCTTTCCACAGTTCACACATACAAACGGCTTCTCACCTGTGTGAGTTCCCATGTGAACTTTTAAATTGCTCTTTCGGATAAAACTTTTACCACAGTTCACACATGTGAAAGGCTTCTCACCTGTGTGAGTTCCCATGTGATAAGCGAAACTACTTTTAGCACTGTAACTCTTTCCACAGGTTTTACATGTGAAAGTCTTGTCACCTGTGTGGGTTCCCATGTGATAAGTTAAACTACTTTCAGCAGTGTAACTCTTTCCACAGGTTGTACATGTAAAAGGCTTTTCACCTGTGTGAGTTCTCATGTGATCTTCTAAATTGCTCTTTCGAATAAAACTTTTGCCACAGTTCACACATGTGAAAGGCTTCTCAGTTGTGTGAGTTCTCATGTGATAAGCAAAACTACTTTCAGCACTGTAACTCTTTCCACAGGTTGTACATGTGAAAGGCTTCTCACCTGTGTGAGTTCTCATGTGAATTTCTAAATATCTTCTTAGACGAAAACCTTTTCCACAGGTTGTACATGTGAATGGCTTCTCACCTGTGTGAGTCCCCATGTGAACTTTTAAATTGCTCTTTCGACTAAAACTTTTTCCACAGATCACACATGTGAAAGCTTTGTCACCTATGTGAGCTCTCATGTGATATGTTAAACTATTTCTGTGACAGTAACTCTTTCCCCAGGTTGTACATGTGAAAGGTTTCTCATCTGGGTCCTCATTATTGTTTCTTTCCTGATCCCAGTTCTCCACGTCAGGGGAGGCCTGAGAGATGAGTTGGTTCCTGTCTATTTCACTGTGGAGACTTTGGACATTAGAAGGAATTATTAAAATGTCACCAGTCTCCTGTTTCAGCACAAGTTGCTTTTCAATCTGACTGAGGCAGAGTTGCCACTCTTCCTCTTTAAACTGTTGATGTTCTTGTTCCTCTTCCTCCTGTTTTATTTGCAGAGGTTCTGGTCTCCCTTGCTCCTGTTTTATCTGTCGAGGTTCTGGTTCCTCTTTGTCTAGAGCGGAGTTCCCCTCCTGGTTGCTGAGCTCAGTGTGAACCCCCTCGTTTTCACCAACACAATATTTTCGGGGATCTAGAAAAAAATGACAAAACAAAAGCTTATAAATGTGAGTAAAAGAATGCACTGTTCACTTTAATTCCTTGATGAAGATAAAAAGTTTGGCAGGAGGAAGTCAGAATCAAAGTAACAACTTTCAGGGTGCAAGAGGACTATTCTCCTCATTGAGCCAAAGTCACCCCAAGACGTAAGAAAGCATTTTGAAATTCTTCATAACTTTTCCAAATTGTGAGTATTTGAGAAAAATACAAGGTTCTACACCGTCTACATGGCTCAAGGTTGTTTTATAGCAACCACCAGGTTACTTCATGTTTTCAACATATCACAACATATCACTTTCCCTCATCCTGACTGAAGCCCAAAGCCCCGCTTAAGCCCCACAGCTCATCCCTACACTTAGCAATGTATCTTGGAACCACCCACTTAGGTGGTATTTCAAAATGTGTCTGGGGAGTTATGCCTTTACATCAGGGCGAGTTGCACTTTAAGCAATTTACGCCAGGCTCACATTGAATGCAGTGCAGATTGCAGTCCTGATACAGTTCCAGTTTGCCGCAAACCCAGACTTACACTGCTCCTAGAGAAACAGCTGCAGCTGCGAAAATGGCACTGCCGAGAACAGAAGTTCATGGTCCTTTCTGTTGTTTAATTTTTTTTAGGGCAACACTCGTTATCCGTGTGCTGAAGCAAGCAAGTAAACTTTATTAATATAGCACCTTTCACAGGATAAAACCCACAAAGTGCTTCACAATAAAAACAACCATAAAACAACACAAAATGAAAATATTAAATGATGAAATAGCATAAATGCTACATCATAGCATAAAGTGTGTTACAAACTAGTTGAATGCCAGTCGGAACAAGTGGGTCTTCAACTGCTTCTTAAAAGAATGAACAGGGTCAAGACAGCGTAAAGATACAGGCAACGCATTCCACAGTCTGGGGGCCACAGCTTTAAAAGACCGATCCCCTCTGGTCCTGAAATTACTTTGTGGAACCATTAACAGCCTTTGGCTGCAGGATCTCAATCTATAAGAAGGGGAATATGGTTGTAAAAGGTTGGTAATATAAACGGGAGCTTCCACTCAGGGCTCTAAAAGTAAAGACTCAAATTTTAAAATGATCTCTAAAAATGTACTGGTAACCAATGTAAAGAGATTAAAACTGGGGTAATGTGCTGTCTTTTTCTTGTGTTGGTAAAAGTCTTGCAGCAGCATTGACTTCTTAGTCAAACATAGACGACTATGTTTGACTAAGAAGATCTTTCTTAGTCAAACATATAAAAAGGCTGTTACAATAGTCAAGACTAGATGAAATAAAAGCATGAAAAATCATCTATAATTCAGCCTTTGATACCAAAGTTCGAAGCATATAAATATTTCTTTGTTGAAAGAAGCAGTTTTTGAGTAATCTGTGTGAATGACACTCTATTGACATGGCAGAATCAAAAATTATGCCAAGGTTTCTGAGGCTTGGTTTGACAGAGGAGGCCAATACACCCAGAAATTTCTTAATTTCTGCTATTTGGTTCTCAGGGGCAATGATGAGTGTTTCTGTCTTATCACCGTTTACCTGCAAGTAGTTGTCACAGAGCCACTGTTTTAATATCATTAACACAGTTTATCAAGCAGGACAACTTAACATATTCAGTAGGCTTAAAAGAACAATAGAGCTGAATGTCATCAGCATAGAAATGATAAGATACATCAAGGAACTGCCTGATTATCTGGCCAAGAGGGAAAATATATAAAAGAAAAAGAATAGGTCCCAAGACAGGGCCCTGTGGTACCCTACATAGCAAGTATTTTGAGTCAGACATTAACTTGTTTCGTATTGGAAATATTGGATTTCATCCTTGTATTTCATCCTCCAAAAGCCCCTAGTTTCCTCATGTTTCTGTGTCACCGTTTTGTCAAGCAAGCTAAATTGGTGAGTTGATTTTATTCAGAAATTCACTGGAACTTTATCATGTATAGAGCACAACGTTTTCTGTTTAGCTCATGAAATTCAGGAGCGTGATGTGGGGACCGCTGTGGGTCCGGTCAAACTTAATTCTTGCAGAATTTTTTGCAACGCCACATGGCCTCGGTAACCAGACCTGAAACCACATGTAACTGATGTGAGTTGACACATTGATTTTTAATTATTTGGGTTCCTTGCAGCGCTGCAACCGGATCTGCACCATATTCAATGTGAGCCCGGGGTTAGTTATAAAATGGCACAGGCAGTAATGTTAAAGGTGCCATGACGTCACTGTATAAACCATTTCATGCAGTTCATATTGCTGCATATGTAAATTCTCAAAAGAATTTAAGAAAAAAAAATAACGTCAGCTCATTGTTTTGTCAGGCAAAATGTCCCTCCTCAGTAAAGGGTTGGGTGCAGTAAAAATATGAAGCTCTACCAAGTTAACTTCACTATGATTAGCTACAACCACATTTGGAAAACCAATCAAATGTGGCTACCCCACACCACTTTCACCCTCCAGCCACACCTCCTTTATCAGCACAACACTCCATTACCAATCAATATTATTGTTTTACGGCTAGTGGTGTCAGGATTTGTTTATCAATGAACTCAGAACACACACACGGGACTGAAATTGAGAGTTTGTATTGCCAGATAGATGGGTGATGGGTCAGAGAGGCAGGCTTGCACAGGAACCGGAGTGAAAGTGATGGCAGGAGCTGACGGCCCGGAGAGAGAGTCCATTAAAGCTGGGTGGCTAGGAAGGTGAAGTGCTGCTTGGTTAGCCGATCACTGGAGACTCCAGGCACTGAGCAGAGCTTACTCAGAGCGGCTAGTCCGGTTAGCAGATCACTGGAGACACCATGGCACCGAGCAGAGCTTCTCCAGAGCAGCTTGTCAGGTTAGCAGTTCACAGAAGACAACAGGGCACAGAGCAGAGTCATAAAAACTAAACCTAATCTAACCAGGGTGGGCGGAGGGAGGCTAAGGATGGTGGGCTAAAGTCAAAACCAAAACTAATCTAACCAAGGAGAACCAAAATAACGAAACGCCGGCAAACAAGAAGACGTCTAAAACGCTGGCAGGGAAACTAAGAGCGTCTAACAGGGGTACCCACGCCAGAGGACAAATTCGGGCAGAACAGGCAAAACAGGCGAACCAACGCCAGAGAGCAGAACGGGCAAACGGCAACGCCAGAGGGAAAGAGCAGGCGTACGACAACTAAACTAAAGCAAAAAACTACTAAACTAGAAATTAAGGCAAAACAAGAAAACTAGTACATGAACAAGTACACTAACGTGAAAACCAGAGAACTAAAGCTATAATGAGAAAGCAAAGCAAAGCTAGAAAACTAAGGCAAAATCTAGAATCCTAAAACAGAGCAGGAAAAACAAAAGCAAAACAGAGACTAAGAACTCTAAGAAACCAAAGAACCCCCTAAATAATTCTAAACTGAGGAATTCTAAATAACTCAAGACTAAGGCCGAGCTTTAACAAAATAAAACACAAAACACTGGCCTTAAGGGCGCAGGCAAAGACGGCTGCTAAGCCAAAAAGAAGTCCTCGTGGAGGTCTTCCTGGTTGAGGCAGGCGACGGAGCAGCATCGCCCGACTGAAGTCTCGAGGAGGGCGGCCCCGACGAGGTAAAGTCAAGCGACCCGGAGTCCGCAGTCTGCGGCTCTGGCCGAACAGGAAAGTCAGAAGCGGGCGCCGTGGTGGACGGCCCCGACGAGGCAAAGTCGAGCGGCCCGGAGTCCGCAGTCTGCGGAGGGCGGCGCCGGGCTACAGGCTTCGGAGGGATCAGAGGTGGGGGGCAGGTCCTCCGAGGCCCCAACGCGCCGGAGTGCCTGGAGCTTGCGCCGGAGGAGCCAGACGGAGGAACAGAGGCTCCTTGAGGGGTAACCGCAGGTCCACGGGGGAGAAGGTCGTCTCGGTCACCATAGAAGAACTCCCACAGCTGGTCCTCCTTGACGAGTGGGGCTCTGCTAGGTGGAACGATGAGCTTCACTCGGGGGGCCAGCTGCGAGTCAAAGAGGTGATGACCGAGACGTCGAGAGGCTGAGCGGCTTCTCCTCCCGTGCTCCGGAGTAGCCGTAACCACGCCCACGTAAACCACCTGGGGAGTGGGGTCGGACCTGATCGGTGGCGCAGGGTCTCGGGCAGAAGCCATCCTGGCATACCTCTCCCTCTTTAGATGTTCGCACATGTCCAGATATGCGAGGATCTCCGGGGTGTCAGCCCCTGCAGGTAAGTCCCATGTGGTGTCTGAGTTCATCCTTGGGCCGGTCCGTACTTTCAGGATTTGTTTATCGATGAACTCAGAACACACACACGGGACTGAAATTGAGAGTTTTTATTGCCAGATAGATGGGTGATGGGTCAGAGAGGCAGGCTTGCACAGGAACTGGAGTGAAAGTGATGGCAGGAGCTGACGGCCCGGAGAGAGAGTCCATTAAAGCTGGGTGGCTAGGAAGGTGAAGTGCTGCTTGGTTAGCTGATCACTGGAGACCCCAGGCACTGAGCAGAGCTTACTCAGAGCGGCTAGTCCAGTTAGCAGATCACTGAAGACACCATGGCACCGAGCAGAGCTTCTCCAGAGCAGCTTGTCAAGTTAGCAATTCACTAGTGATGGTGAGATGAAGCCTCATGAGGCATTGAACCACTTGAGCCAATTGGTTCGAGAAAGGGTTCATTTCTTGATGCTTCATGTGCACACGAAACCACCTACTGGCCAGGTGTATAATCACAGCCAGCTGGATCTTAACACGTGTGATGCATTGAATTTTTGTCTATTATGACTCGTGGGAATGACTTCACAAAAGGTGTAGGACGAAATAATTTTTCTACATAAATTTTGTATACACATGTGTATAATAAAACATTGTTTGAATGTATTGTCTGTGTGTAATTATTCCCAAAATAGTAGTGACATGATATGGCATGTTGTGTAATAATGTTTTTCTGTGTCTCTAGAAAAATGGCATGGGCTTAATCAGGCAGAGGACAATGAAAGTGCTTGTGGAACTAGGCAGGGGGTAGTGAATAAGCTAATGCTTGTGTAACTTGGATGATTTCATGCATTTTTATTAAGAAACAACAATTTCTCCACAGTTTTTGGTTTCAAATGATTTCTCTTTTTTGATACTACTTCTCCAACCTTTGAAAAGACACGCTCACATGGCACAGATGATGCCGGGGTGCATAAATAAATAAGTGCAAGTACATGCATGTACAAATTGGGGTACTGTGACCAATGATTAGCCCAGTACTATACGGTCCCACAGTTTCCCCTCAGCAGCAACACTGAAGCACACAGAGGTTCCCGCTGCATCTTTACGCACGATCCAGCTGCTGATGTCTCCTCTCTTTTCAGCTCAATGCAATTCTAGACAGTAACAGTTTATAACCTATATCACCTTTCACAGCAACAGGTTTCTCATCTCAGTCGACCAGACAAATCTCTATTGCTCTCCTCAGTGCGCTCTGGGCGGTGAGGTGGGAGGATTTTACCCGATGGTGCGCTGCGTGCGAGGGATAAACAGGGGGGAAATGCATAAATAAAAACTGTAAATGGCTCCTATACAGTGATCATAGGAGCTGACCGGTCTGAGATCAACCTCCTGATGTTACAAGTTCTTTAAAATGACTCTTAAAAGCAGGCACCCAAATTACAAGTAACGTAATTTTGCGCACCTGAAAAAAGCGCAAGGCAGCAGCGCACCGAAGCGCTGAGGCACAGAAATATGGTGCATGTAGTTAAAAAATGCAGAATTAATAAAAAAAAACTTATAAACAGACGTAGCGTTTTAAACTGCATCTGGTGAGCAGAACTGTTTTATGATCCAGAGTGCAGCCATCACTGGTTCTGAATGAAGGCAATATCTGGCAGCAGCTCTCTTCCCCCGCCCCCTCCCCTCCTGCGTAGTACAGGACCTTACCGGCTCACTTTCACCACTGGTTAAGACTAAAATTATTCATAACTCTGATCGCTCTTC
The DNA here is from genome assembly GCA_037039145.1 of Fundulus diaphanus. Taxonomy (NCBI): domain Eukaryota; kingdom Metazoa; phylum Chordata; class Actinopteri; order Cyprinodontiformes; family Fundulidae; genus Fundulus; species Fundulus diaphanus. The sequence continues at coordinate 36,651,670 of CM073143.1, forward strand.
CTGCTGCTCTGTTAACATGAACTGCAGCAGGAATTACTGATGGCCACAAGCTGTGAAAGAAGCTGAAACATCTCAGCAGAAGGCGGAGTTTTTATCATCCGCTGCCCAGATGGGCGTTGGGATTTTTATGCGTGAAAAATGCCATGTTTGCGTGTGACCGTGTGAAGTCAGTGACGGTCAATGCGTGATAGTTGAGAGCACTGATCTCCTATCTATCTATCTCTCTCCTAAACTCTCCAAACACCAAACTAACTGTCTCAAACTAAATAATCACTATCCAAACTCTGCTATCCAAACTATCAAAACTCTATCCACTCTCTCAACTGACCGCAACTCGCCTACAACAACCCACATTTTGAATGGAGCCTGTGGGGTTTCTAAAGCTGTCAAACCCCGCGCCGAAATCTGAACCACTTCCCGAAGCAGTCACGTGGTACAGCCGGGCAGCGAGGCTTCGGACGTCATCATTTTCGGCTCCTCCCCTAAATGAAGCAAGCCTCGATACGCGCATTGCGGAAACGCCCCCTCCATTACTCGACACACGCCTCGAAGCCTCGGCACATCACGTAACATCACTACAGTTCACAGAAGACAACAGGGCACAGAGCAGCGCTTCTCCAGAGCAGCTTGTCAGGTTAGCAGTTCACAGAAGACACCTGGACAAAAAGCAAAGCTTCTCCAGGAACGCGCAGCAGAATACAAAGACTTACAGAGGGACTGGCATGGAGAGGGTGTAGAATGATGACGGACCGGCAAAGGAGTGACAGCAGAGTGAGGCTTAAGTAGGGAGGCTGGCAGGTGAAGTGAGTCTGGCTAATTAGTGGCTGGCAGGTGTGACTAACTGCAGTGGAAGGGAAGGCTGAGTGGGAGTGTTGCAGGATGTCGGACAGGGGAGGCCAAACTGACCAAAGGCTTTAATGTGGTGCATTTACACACAGTGGGACCAAAATAAAAAGCCAATAGACCACGGTGTGGCAGAGAGCTCGCGGTGGCAGACTTATGCAACTGGGAGCCAACTCCACTGCAGTACCGCAGCTCATCTTGTCTAGTTTTGTTATCTTACATCTGTTGCCCTCAACAATTCCTGCCGCTAAGCTTGAATGTCCATTTACATTACTATAATAACAAATAAAAGGTTAGTGATAATATGTCTCTGAAGTTTGATTTCCTGCACTATTACAATACTTATAGGCAACCAGTCATCAGATATTCTGCTCCATAAAACCCATTGATGCTCAGTATTGCACCTATATGGTCCTTTAATATATTTGCATTGTACTAAATGGCTAATTTTCAATGGACATACACTCCTGATCAAAATCTTAAGACTAGTTTAAAAAAAATTGCATGAATTTGTATTTTTCACTGTTGAATCTTAAGAGGGTTCTGAGTAGAGCTTCAAAATGACAAAAGAAGAAATGGGTACAAGAGACCAAAAGTTGTGAGCAGGCAATTTATTCAGAACAACTATTTAACTCAAATAGACAGTTCATCAGCTGATCAAAAGTTTAGGACCACAGCCTTTAAAAGCCAAAATCTGTACAAAGATTTGGATTCCAATGTAATTTCCTACCAAGTAATCACACTGTGAAGATCTCTTGATGGCAAAGGCAAAAAAGCTCACTGTCTTTGGCCGTGATAGGATTGTTGAGCTGTACAAACAAGGCCTCTCACATCATGCCATCGCTGCTGAGGTTGGACGCAGTGAGACAGTCATTTTGCATTTCTTAAAAGATCCTCAGGGTTATGGAACAAAAAAAAAATCAAGTGGCAGACCCAAAACAATCTCAGTGGCGCTGAGCCGGAGAATCCGAATGGCTGTCCGTCAAGACACGGGAAGATCCTTGTCCCAAATTAGGGCCATTACTGGTGCTGACTGCAGCACTACCATTAGACGGCATCTGCGAAAGAAGGGCTTCAAAACCAAGAAATGTCTTCAAAGGCCACGACTCCTTCAACGCCACAAATTTGTCTGGACTTTGCAAGGGAGCACCAAACATGAGATTCAAAGGTGGAAGAAAGTTTTATGCTTTCTTCCACAAGAGAGCCGCTGGTAGAAAAGAGATAAAATGACTTCAGTGGTGTGGAAACATTATGGGTACGCGGAAGCAGACGTCAAACAAGTGCGATGAGGCGACAGTCGCCTGCACTCCTCCAAAAAAGATACCGGAGAAATTAGGGCTGGACGATAATTCAATAACAATATATATCGATCAATAGACGTGTGGCGCGATAGGAAAAAATAGGGTCGATAAATGTTCGATAGAAACAGTTTTCCTTCCTTCCTTTCGGCCTATCATATTAGTTCACTACTTCCTCTCGACCAATCGTAATCGCAGTCCCAGGCACGTCGTCACAAAGCGCCGCCCTCTCAAACCACAACACAGAGCACGTGAATATGTCGCGGCGGAGGAAACGGTCCCAAAACGGGGTTTTACTAGTTCGCCAGTCTGACAGAAATAAACCACAGTGATTTGTAAAACTTGCAAGGAACCGGTAAAAACAAAGTCTGGTAACGCAACCCACTTGTTTCATCACGTAAGCCGCTCAGCCGCTCACTCCCGCATGCGCTGCTGCGCGAGCTGTGCAGCCCCGCGCGACACCGCGGGCATGCTGCTGTTGTCTGCAGTTAAAAAACCTGGCTTCAAACAATTACTCGCCACTCCGCGAGGTATAAAGTCCGCGATATAAAGTTCCAGGACGCAAGTTTTTCTCTAACAGCGCTCCCTAAATTGTGCAACGAGTGCCGGGAATCAGTGCAAAATGAGCTGCAGTCTGCTTCCTTACACGCCACAACCTCAGCCCTGCGTCAGCCTCTCAATTATGAAACCTGAGAAGTAACTAGTGTACTATTCCCACCTAAATAGGCTATTTTATTTATTTATTTATTTGGTATATTTATTTTGGTCTTTATTTAATAATAAAGTCTTTATTTAATAACATAACTCAGGTCTCTTAAGTTATTTTTCTTTAAAAAAATTGTGTTATGATTAAAAAAGTTGGTTAAATAAAGATTTAATTGGAAATCTGTGTTTGTGTTCTTTATTAAAATTAAATCATTTAGCAATATCATAAAATGTCCAGGCAGAGCTGCACATAAAATATGGTTTTAAATATTTTCAATAATTATCGATATCGATCAATATGCATTTTTTTTAATCGATAAGCTTTTTTTCTATATCGTCCAGCCCTAGGAGAAATTCGTGCGTGTGAAAATTTGAGCTTGTGAACGTGCACACGCGGGTTTGCGACACAACACAAGAAAGTTGAACGATGTTAAATGTTTGTAGCTGTCACATGGCCATTTATCTGGACCAGCTGGGAGGTGCGTCCTTAAAATGATCATATTCTCTATGCTGTTTCCTTGTCTCTAATATCGGATGAACCCGGAGGCATTTATCTTTTGTAGAGTAGACATAAAAGTCAATTCAAACAAAATCTTCTGACTCTTGATCCTTGTCGGTCACGGGCTGCTTTGAAAATATCAAAACTCCTCCAATTTCATAACCAATAACATTTCTGGGAAACAAGCGATTCACCAGCGCGATTTGAAACGCTGTCGTCAGGTGTTGGGTCCTGAATATCACCTCAACAGACAATAATATGGCAACAACAAAACATGGCTGCTGCGTTGGTATCTGCTGGACTAGCGATATGGTGATCAGGATTATATGTTTTTTTTTATCATTGATTTTCCAAAACCCTGAAGGATTGCAGAGAAATGTCAGTGGTGGATTTGAGCTTGTAACCGAGAGTTTACTGTGGAATCTGACCAAAGACACCTAAATGTGGTCTCTACATTTCCTCGGTCATAAGGAGCCAACACCTGAATGTCCAGACCTGAAACCAGCGACTGCAGCATCTGGGCAGGTAGGCGACGTTTATTTGGCTTTTTCAGCAGCTTTAAAAACTTCCTATCATCCATGAGGGGCGTCCATGGGAGCTTCAGTGTTGCATTCAGTCTGCTTATTATCAGCAACTTTGGGATTGTTTTTCTTTAAAGTCACTTGTAACTTTTGTGAGTCAGCGGTTGCCGTTTCTTGGGGTTGTTTCTGAACGTGAAGTCGCTTTTTTGGGCTTCACTTTTTCCAACAGAATGACTTTTTCTGGTTTTCACGCTGTGCTATAAGTGCGGGACTCCATGGACCGCGGAACGCATTTCAAATTGGTCGGGCCCATCAGGCAATACTCAATACCACTACCCATCACATACGCACGCGCCCGCATACACATAAAACACCAGCATCCCCTTGATCACGCAACTGATTTGCGTCACATGACACAAGACAAGCCAATCCATTTTTAGACACCAGAATTTATTGCTTTCTCATAGGCTGTGGTATCTGAGCATGATAAATGTGTCTGCCATGTTATAATTAAAATTGGCACCGAATTTTTATTTAACTTTTTTTCTGACGTTCCAGCACACACGCCCCGGATTTATTTCCACTTACAATCATTATATTACAGCTAACACAATATTTACAGAATAAAAATACTTTAAAAAGAAAAGTCAAACTCGCCCCTGCTCTAAATATTCCCGAAAAAGTGTCTCCATCTGTCATTATGCTGGATGAAGTCCCTGGCTATCCTCAAAGCATCCACTGTGGTCAAAAGATCCCTGTGTGTGTGTGTGTGGGCGCACATTAAGCTATTTAGTCTTTTCTGGGTCATTGTTGATCTCAGATAGGTCTTGATACGACGGAGAGACGAGAAACACCTCTCAGCACTTGCAGTGGACACGGTTAACTAAGCTAACGAAGCTAACGAAGCTAACGAAGTAGCGGTCATAAGCAGCGCAGAGGTGGGAAAACTTTTGTTTACATCACATGACACAATCAGCCAATACATTTTTAGATGGGATGATTTATCGCTTTCTCATTGGAGAATGATGCTGCTGCCATAGACTACTGTGCATTTGAAAAAAAAATAGCTATTGAATATTTTAATTTTATTTATATATATTATTTTACATGTTTGATCATCAAAAGTAGGTAGGGCCGCGGCCCTACTGGCCCTACCCGTTCTGCGGTTCATGCGGGACTCAAACCCCTTCCCAAACTACTTTACGAGCAGGAAAAGTCCCGGTGTGTAGAAATACCAGCTAAATAGGGGGTTTTCAGCTGACGTCACGCTCACGTGACTACTCTGCGTGTCCGCCATATTGGGTGTCTGTCGTTTCGCACCGTTGACCCGCATTGTATTACGCCTTAGGCAGTATTGGAAGTGAACAATGGTGAAAACGTGTTTAATGGTTGGTTGCACGGCCCGTGGAGGTGGAGATCAACGCTCTTTCTTTCGCCTACCAGCCGTAATAGTGAATCAGTGTGAAAAAACAAAACAGCTCTCTGAACAACGCCGTCACCTATGGCTGACACGGATATCCAGGTCCGATTTGGACGGTGTTAAGCTGGAATACGCCAGAGTCTGCGGTGCTCACTTTGTCACAGGTAATTAACTGTTAAGTATGTAAAACATGTAAACCGTTGCTGTATTGTGGGCTGTAACAGCGCAACACATGATCGCCATGGGAAAAACATAGAAACGGGTTAATTTTCCACCGCTTTCCTGCCTGGAGGCGCAACCACGGAGAACAACTGTTAGAGATAACAAAGAGTCGTCGGCTCGCTTGGATCGCGGCTGTAAGATGACCGAACATAACTTTCCACAGTATCCCGATGTCAATGAGAGTGTGTTCTAAACGTTTGAAACACATAGCAGTTAGTTAAAAGTACATTACATGCGTGAGTGGTTGTTAGCACTAACGGTTAGCAGCTACTAACTTAGCATGTGCCAGAGCCCGTCTGAGCGCAGCTTACCTTTGTACGAGTTGCTGTGTTCCCACTGTTTGCTGGCTTTATGATCTGCAGCTCCTGAACCCATCCATTCGTAAACTGCACATGAGACTCCAAGGACTTGTAGCTTCAGAACTGTTCTGAAGTATAGGCGCTCACACCACAAACAAGGTAGCTGAAGACGTCCGATATGGACAGTCACGTCCGCGCTACTTCCGGGTTACGTCGGTAGGCTTTTGCCGGCGTAAATACGGTAAATACAACTTAATTTTGCACTGGTCATTGTTCTGATTAAATAATTAAAGCCGCGAGCGGCGTCGAGCGGCCCTGCAGCCAAGCGCCTTCGCGCACCGCCGGCAGTCAGCCACCGCAGAAGCATGCGACGCATTTGCGTCGGATTGTTTACATTTTTACCATCTTATTAAAACTCACCCGTCCACGTATGATGGCGATTTCCTTGATGTACATAACTTCGACATCTCGTACCCAACCAGATGTGAACTGGTTGTGAGCCTCTAGACCCTTGTAAGCTCTCATTTCCTCGAGAGTGTGCAGAGGGTTTTCACCGAACACCAGGTAATGCACGATGTCGCCGTGCTCTACATTTGGCCAATCATCTGGATTACGGCTAAACAAGGCACCGTGGAAGGCATAGGGGTCCATATGGTCGATCACGGAACATTTCCTCAGATAGACGTCCTTATCTGGTCGCTCTAGCGTGCTGGCGTTCTTATCCATTCTCGATACGAAAATACGTGTAGGACAACTAGAGATAAGGAAGTGTGACACCCAATATGGCGGACCGGAAGTTGGCCAGTGACGTCAGTGAAAACCCCCTATACATGCATTTGTGATGATTAGAAGTGCCATGTGGTGGTTTTGTTGTGGTCTTCCGCTTCATTTCATGGATATCCTGAAAATCCTGTCTTAATCTGCTATATTGGTTGTGTGAAAGAGCCCTTAGGATGATTATGAAGAATTTATAAACAGACATCAATTAATATGAACAAGAAATGATTCAGAGTAATTTGTAGTGTTCCTGTTCCCTTTGTACAGCTACTTAAGAATAATTGTGTTTAAAAAAACAAACTCAATTACTAAATATTGAAAATGATGGTTAAGGTTGATTAATGAAACATGTAAAGAAAAATTAAGACATCTAACTTAAACAAATACCATGGCATTGTAAAGAAAATAAAAATATGAATGTATGGAAAGAAAGAACAACTGGTTCTAAAAACAAAGTCCTATGCTTTACCTGTCAAATTCAAAGACGTACACGTCAAAACGTTAAATAAAACTTTTCCTTTAAACAAGTCCATCATGCATAGTTTAATGGGTGCAAATAACAATTGGATTTGTAATAAAGCAGATTCAACAGAGCATATATGTGTCTATTGTTGTGAGGCCCTGTATAATTTATGGTAATCTCTCCATCATCTCCTCGCCACATCCATCAACACGGACTTGGTAGTATTTGAATCAATACGCTGTAGTTATTTTTGGGAGGTCTGATTGGTTGTATAGTAAACTGATTCTAATTATTTTACTGAGTTGTTCTGTGTTCTGATTAAGTTATTTTATGAAGAAGCAGAAGAAGAATGAAACAGCTCTTTCTACGATACCGAGTTAAACAACTTTCTTTGCTGAGTGAAACGTGAGTGCCGCTGCTGGTCCATACCTGCCTGCTGTGAGGTCACCGGGGCTACCTGGCTGAAATGCGGCGTCTCTTCCTCGGGCTGGACGGACACCTCTTTGAACTCCATCAATGTTTCTTCAGCAGACGTTTCCTGCTCATTGCTAATCTCTTTCTGGGGCTGAACCGAAGACATTTTCACTGCAAACATTCACATATTTGCCTTAAAAAATCCGTCATCAGACTAGTACATGTCCTCTCTGCACTGTGCGATTCTAACGATCTTATAAGACTATTCAACAACCCAGACGGGAGTCAAATTAATTTTGCTACGACAAGATGGGTATGTTGACGACATTACACGACGGTCTTCTTCTCTTTCTTTTACTTCTTCTTGGGTTTTCTGGCAGCGATCTTGACTGTTGCGTATTATCACCACCAACTGGTGAGGCGTGTAGTTCACAATGGCAACATTATTCAAATATGCTTTAAAGAAGATTAAATCTACCGTGTTCTAATTATGCTCGTCGTTTATAGATATTGTAATGAATACTAGTGGCAATTATTTCTTCAATTCCTTGGTAAGAAATAACCTCATTATTGTTTAGATTCGCATGCAAGTTCACAGCAGTTCCAGGTGGATTTACATGTGAATCTAAGCTCCAATGAGGCTTCGCCTGCAGGACTATAAAGCTTAGAACTCCACACTCCAGACATTTTGAACTGAGAAAGCTTCCTGGATGACTTAGATTTAGACAACTTTATTGTCATTTTGTATGTACAGAGTGCATACAGAACGAAATTTCGTTGCATACAGCATACAACAGTGTAAGGGATTGCATGCAGGTGGAATAGGCAGCATTACGATATAAAGTGCAGCAGTGATCAGAATGTAACACTACAGGAGAATAAAAACAGTGTGCAAGAACAGTATGCAGAAGAATGTTCAGCCATTGTTTATGTGCAAAAAAGAAGATAAACGTCTTCAGCTTCAGAATAGGAGTCCAGTTGTTTTATTATTATTGTTATTATTATTATTATTATTATTATTATTAGGGGTGGGGGCATAATAATAATAATAACTAGAAAAAGCTGTTCCTGCGAAACAGCAGTGAGAATGCTTTCCTGCAGAATGATTGACAAAAAGATGCAGAAAATCTTTTGAGCAGAAGATCCCTGCAGAAGTGAAAAACTAGCTAAAAAACATTGAGATCCAAGAAAAAACAATTTGAACATTAAAGGACAAAAGCTAGAGAAGAAGAAGAAGAATGTTTTGAAACAGCTAAACCAGTTAAACAGTAGTAGTAGTAGTAGTAGTAGTAGTAGTAGCAGAAGAAGAAGTAGTAGATGTATCAGTAGCAGTAGTAGTAATAGTAGTAGTATCAGTAGTATCAGTTTTTAAAGAATTTGAAGGAATTTGAAAAATTTGAAGAATTTGGAGGAATCTGTAGTAGTAGTAGTATCAGTAGTAGTAGTAGTAGTAGTATCAGTAGTAGTAGTATCATTAGTAGTAGTATCAGTAGTAGTAGTATCAGTAGTAGTAGTAGTATCAGTAGTAGTAGTAGTATCATTAGTAGTAGTATCAGTAGTAGTAGTAGTAGTAGTAGTAGTAGTCGTATCAGTAGTACCTCCTCCCTGGTGCTCCATTACCATCAGTCCATGACATTTGTGTACATGTTCCGGGTTAATTTCCCATTCCCGCTGCTCCCATTTTTCCCACTGCTGCGACCGCACCCATGCCCCTACTGGTTGGGAGTCAATTTCTCCAATCCCAGAAACCTTTTCTGGGGAGTTAGAACCATGCTGTGGTTTTCTCCTGCAGTGCTCTTTGGTTTTTAGGCATGCTCCCCATTCCTTTTACGTTGATGCCGGTAAAATTTCCTTCATTATATACTTGTTGAGAGGACAAGATTTACTTTGCGCAGAGTCCATTATTAACAAAACTCCACCAGATCTGTACACTTATCCACAGTCTCTAGAGTTATTTAGGAAGACCGTCGCCCCGTAGATCAGTGACCAGGAGATGCCGATAAAGCTGTGGTTGCTCAAACAGGGAACCCGTTCTGTGGCTGTACTAGCGGTAGAATTTAGAGCTCCCGCTGCGGCATCTGGTTGTCATAGCTGGCTCTTAATGGGGTGTTTTGACATGCCCTAACTGAAAAAGTAAAGGACGAACTCACCAGCCAACTTAACCATTCAAATTGACAACCGCCTCCTTGAGAGGCAGAATGAGCGTAGGGCTGTCAAATCTGTTCCCCCATTTGTCAGTGTTCGTTAAGGGGAGGCTGTTAACGAGGCTCTCCTATTACGAATCACTCCCATAGCTGAACTCATGCTATCCAAACTCCCCTCTGCATTTATCACCGCCCATCTCCTATTTAACCACATCTGAGATCGTATCAGATATCCATCCATCCATCCATCCATCCATCCATCCATCCATTTTCTAACACGTCTATCCCTTGTGGAGTCGCGAGGGGTGCTGGTGCCTATCTCCAGCTGTGGATGGGCAAGAGAGGGGGTACACCCTGGACAAGTCACCAGTCTGTCGCAGGGCAACACAGAGACAAACAGGACAAACAACCATTCTCGCACACAGTCACACCTAAGGAGAATTTAGAGAGTTCAATTAACCTAACAGTCATGTTTTTGGACTGTGGGAGGAAGCCGGAGTACCCGGAGAGAACCCACACATGCACAGGGAGAACATGCAAACTCCATGCAGAAAGACCCGTGTCAGATAGAGGTCCTCAATTCATGTTCCAAGTCTGGCGGGACTTGGAACACTAATACCAACACAATGTCAGAGTTGTTAACAAAAACTACAAAAATCCAAAACAACTCTTACTAGGTGCTTTGTGCATTCTGTCATGTCACCAGTAGGCATTAGGAAGCTTGTTTTTGGGAACTGGAAAACTTTTGGTTCCAAACTTTACCTAAATAGAATCTAATTCATTTTAGAGAAAACTGTCTTGTCTTCTAAGTCCTTGTTCAACACTTTATACAGAAGTTGGAGTACAAGTATACCCTTTGTAGCAGTTTTTTTGCTAAGATCCAGAAGAAGTCTGGTGTTGTGCTTTCTGCTGTCTCCTGGCAGTGTAGAAGTGTTTTGAATTACATATGCTTTTTTATGGCTTTTGGAGGAATAGCCACTTCCTCCACTGTGCTCCCATGCTGTGGACAGCGGATAATTTAGGACCACCTGGAGGCTCAGGAGGTGAACTGTCAGATATCCTGCCACAGATGTTTTTGATCAAGCAGCTGCATGACCAAATGCGTTTGCAATTTTAACAATTTGCTGACATAACGCCCTTTCTCCAGTTGTCTGGGTGTAAAATAAGCACAGTTGTGTGTATATGTGTGTGTTTTCTTTTAAAACCGAAAGAAGAATGTGGCAGAGACGTTTGAAATAATGAATGCTACTACTGTTCGCTAGAGCCGAAGGAATAAAGCCAAACCACACGCCAAGCTCAAGTAACAGTTTTCCAAAGTAAAGAGGGAATTTAAACTATGAAAATTACAGACTGAACTCTCAGATTTTTACATATTTGAAGTACGAGGCCTTGAGTGTCTGACCATGCAGCTATGTCTTTATTTTTGAGATCATAAAAAAGGCAAAAAAAGAGAAAATAAAAAAGAGATATGGTTTTACCAAAAATTTTAATTTAGTAGATGCTGTTTGCATTTTTAACAAGAAACACCAGGCTTCAGATCTAATGCAGATCAATTACTCTGGTGGCAGTTTTGAGCAGGAATCACCATGATGATTTCAAGAAATATTGAGAAGAAGAATGTGAAGAAAATACTCAAAACCTTTAGCATTTTTGATATCAAGAAGTAGACAAATTACATATAGAATCACCTTTTTAATTAAACTAGGCTATTGTTCCCTGAAAAATACCAATAATGAAAGATGTCATCAAATCATTTCCTTTCTTTTGAATGTTTACTCTTTAAAACAAGCTAATCTGGATGTTTTTATATTAAATACAACAAAATGCAAATAAATAAAAATGAATCAACACTTCACTTCAGTTTAAAACTGATCAGGAACTCAAATTGCCTTTTTCCATGAAAACTTTATTTTGCAATGACACAAATTACCCCTATGGTCATCCATCCATCCTTCCATCGTCTATACCAGCTTATCTGTGAAGGGCGATGGTGCCTATCTTCAGCAGTCCTTGGGTGAGAGGCGAGGTACACTTCGGTAAACTCCAGTCTGTCACAGAACAACACACAGACACACAGGACAAACAACCTTGCACACACATACTTACACTTAAGAGCAATTTAGAGAGACATGGTTATTATAAGCTCCAGAAAAATAGATTTGAAAAAGAAACTTAAAAATAGTGCATTGCCTTAGTGTTGTTTTTTCGGCTTTATAAAAGCTCACAGAATCCCTGCAGTGTGCGCACATCTGCCTTGTAGATTGCAACACCTAACACAATGGACTGGTGACCTAGCAGTGCAGCTACAGGACTGAAGGTCACACGGCAAGTCTACACCCTGGTCAGTCACAAGCTTCTAGGATCAGCACCTACAAAGATAAATCGTGTCTAAAACACATAGTTTAATGCCATGAGTTGATGTAATAAAAATGAGGCTGCTTATAAGATGCATCTATCATCATCATTAAAGCAACCCCTGTCCTTAAATAAATTATTATAAAAACATAAAAAAATGTGCAACATTTATTTACTCATCTAAAACATTGTTTTTAGGGAATGGAATGTTTTAGGAGTCTAATAAGTCTTAATATAATTCAAACCTTGTTACAAACAAGACAATGTATATACCAGGAAAAAATCACCGCGCTGGTTCATGCTGTCTTATTCTCGTTGTTAGCTGAGATTTCTGTCCAAGCATTTACCTAAACGTTTACCTAAGCCGATTCTTCTTTTTAATTCATAAAGAAGAAATTAGATGAAGACATGTGCTACAGCAACAACATGCCAGGCCTTTCAAGGATGTACAAATCATTTCTCTACAACATGGTCAGGTCAGAGTCACACTGACCTCCAACTAGGAGCTCACAGAGACCTGATGTTGACAACTATCTTTTCCTAATGCACAGCACTGGTTGTTGATTAACAGGCCCAATGTGCAGATTTGACATAAAGTTTTCATCAACAACCCTGAAAACCTGTGAACAGTGAAAGTTTGACACAAATGTTGTTGTTGAAGGCGATTGCTGTCACCAGTTTCTTCTCACCGTCTGCTGGTGCTGTGTACCACCACCAGCTGGGAAAGGAAAGATGGGAATGCTTCTCAATTCATTCAAAATCATGTTGGCAATCTGCAAAGAGTACAGAGCAACATACCAACGAAAACAGAAGTTCATTTTCAGATTTAGTTGAGTGTAGTGTGAGATTTAGTCAGCTAAACCTTAACATAAACTAAAATGACAACATGAGACTAAACTGTTGTCAAATTCAAATGACATTTTAGTCCAAAGAAAATTCCGAACCTTTTCAGAACTCAAAGTGAGAAAAATTGTGTCAAAAGCAGGTGCTTAAAAATACCCACCTTTTAAAAAGTAAAACAATATTTAAAAGGTAAAAGCTGTTATTTATATGAGGCATAGATCAAGACAAGACAAGACAACTTTATTTGTCATTTTGTATGCACAGAGTGCGTACAGAACGAAATTTCTTTTGCATACAGCTTGAAAATTACAGTAAATTACAGTAAATTACAGGATAAAGTGCAGCAGTGATTTAACAGTAAAACAATTGAAATGTAAACAATGCAGGAGAAAGAGACAGTGTGCGATCACAGTGTACAGGTGAGTATTTTTAGAAACCATTTGTATGTGCAGAAATGATTGTGCAAAGGGCATTTGTGCAAGAATGCATTTTAGAAACTGAGAGTTCGGCAGCATTTGTAATGCTAGATAAGGATGCAATGATGCAAATGTGCAAATATGCGAATGTGGTACAGAGTCCAGTTTATAGCTTCAGCAGTTCAACAGTCTGATGGCAACAGGGAAAAAGCTTTTGCTTTTTCCCTGTTGCCATCAGACTGTTGCCATTGCCATCGCCCTGAGGGGAGCCCGTGCTGAGGGTGATGACATCAGAGGTGTTCTGTCCAACCCGGACTGACTGAGGTCTGTTGGTGAGGAAGTCCAGCAGCCAGTTGCGAAGGGGTGTGCTGAAGCCCAGATGTTCTAGTTTTCCTACCAGGTGCTGTGGGATGATGGGAACAGCATCCGCACATGGGTGTTCTTCTCCTCCAGGTGTGCCAGGCTCAGATGAAGAGCGAAGGAGATGGCGTCCTCAGTGGAGCGGTTCCGTCGGTAGGCAAACTGGAACGGGTCGAGTGTTGGAGGGAGACTGGAGACGATGTGTTCCTTTACCAGCCTTTCAAAGCACTTCATCGTGATGGGAGTCAGTGCAACAGGCCGGTAGTCGTTGAAACAGGTGACTTGAGGTTACTTTGGCACCGGAATGATGGAGGCAGACTTGAAGCATGCTGGCACTGTGGCTTGATCCAGCGAGGTGTTAAAAATGTCTGTGAGGACACCAGCCAGCTGACCTGCACACTCCTTGAGCACCCGCCCAGGTATGTTGTCGGGACCTGGGGCCTTCCGCGGGTTGACTCTCCTCAGAGTCTTCCACATGTCGGCGGTGTCAAGGCAGAGCACCTCCTCTTCCTGATGGGGAACAGCCTTCAATGCTGGAGTGCTGTTTAGTGCACCTGTCATGATTTAAGAGTTTAGTTTATTTGTTTTGAACTTTTGTGGACTTGAAGTTTCAGCTCTGTCACCTCTCAGCCACAGAAAACCCTCCAATCAGCTCGTTCCACTTCTCAGTCATCAGGTATGTAGTTCCACCTGCTGTCACTAATTGGTTCCAACTCTGCTCACCTGTTCCCCTGCCTTCATATACCTGCCTCACCTACACACTCACTGCCAGATCATCACATCACCTCACTCGTGCTCTGCCACTGTGATGTTTTCAGTTTGCGTGTACTCCGCCTGCATCGGCTCAAGTTTGGTTCCACCTGCATCTCCTGGTCTGTTTCTGCATTCAGCATTTACAACAAACCCCTTTCTGACGTAACTCTGTGTTCGGCTGCGTTGCGGGTTCACGCCTACTATCGTTACAACACCCCCAATAAAGGAGAGGTTCTGCAGGTGGTGACCACAGACCACTTCTCAGTTCCTCTGCTTTCTGGCTGATGTTTTGGTCACTTTTGAATGCTGACGGTGCTTTCACTCTACTGGTAGCATGAGATGGACTCTACAACCCACACAAGTAGCTCAGGTCGTGCAACTCATCCAGGATGGCACATCAATGCTAGCTGTGGCAAGAAGGTTTGCTGTGTCTGTCAACGTAGTGTCTAGAGCATGGAGGCGCTGCCAGGAGACAGGCCAGTACACCAGGAGACAGGCCAGTACACTAGGAGGCTGTAGGAGGACAACAAGCCTGCAGAAGGACCGCTACCTCTGCCTTTGTGCAAGGAGGAACAGGAGGAGCACTGGCAGAGCCCTGCTGGTGAGGTTGGCCCTGGGCTCCTCCTAATGCAAGACAATACTAGACCTCATGTGGCTGGAGTGTGTCAGCAGTTCTTGCAAGACGAAGGCATTGATGCTATGGACTGGTCCGCCCATTCCCCAGACCTGAATCCAATTCAGCACATCTGGGACATCATGTCTCGCTCCATCCACCAACGCTGTGTTGCGCCACAGACTGTCCAGGAGTTACTGGCTGAGTTAGTCCAGAGGAGATCCCTTAGGAGACCACCTCATCAGGAGCACGCCCAGGTGTTGTAGGGAGGTCCTACGGGCATGTGGAGGCCCATCATGCTACTGAGCCTCGTTTTGACTTGTTTTAAGGACATTACATCAAAGTTGGATCCACCTGTAGTGTGTTTTTCCACTTTAGTTTTGAGTGTTGCTCCAAATCCAGACCCCTGGGTTAATAAATTTGATTTCCATTGCTGATAATTGTGATTTTGTTGTCAGCACATTCAACTGTGTAAATAACAAAGTATTTAATAAGAAGGTTTGGTTGAAGGAGCCAGCATAAATAGTCTATTTTAACTCATAAGCTAATATGTTCACATTTGAGGTTAGAAAAATGGTCCAGTCAGAATTCCAAATAGAAATATTATGGGTTTCTCATCAACTATTTCCCTCAAAATGCAACCTTATAAAACCAAGTTATAGCTATAGTTTAAAAAGGTTTATTTGCTCTGACAAATTTTCATTAAATCTTTCACAAAAATAACTTTACAGCATACTTTTAATGAACATGCAGTTTATCTGGAAAAAAAACGCAGAGAAAAACATTGTCATTAAGGTCAGGGGGAGTGGCTTTTCCTTTCAGTTTTTCCATATTTTACCATGGTTTCTGTTACTTTTAGCAAGATTTTTAGTTTGTTACTAATCTCTTATTGCCAAAATGACTCACACCTGTGTAAACTGAGCAACTACTCAGCACTAGGGCCTCCGTACATGGGTTGCGCTAACCGCTGCTCCACCAGCGCACCAGCACTAGGCTTTTTAAAGAGAATGATAATTCAATTCAATTCAATTCAATTTTATTTATATAGCGCCAAATCATGAAACATGTCATCTCAAGGCACTTTACAAAATCAAGTTCAATCATATTATACAGATTGGTCAAAATGTCCTATATAAGGAAACCAGTTGATTGCATCAAAGTCCCGACAAGCAGCATTCACTCCTGGGGAACCGTAGAGCCACAGGGAGAGTCGTCTGCATTGTACATGGCTTTGCTGCAATCCCTCATACTGAGCAAGCATGAAGCGACAGTGGGAAGAAAAACCACCCATTAACGGGGAAAAAAAACCTCCGGCAGAACCGGGCTCAGTATGAACGGTCATCTGCCTCGACCGACTGGGGTTACAGAAGACAGAGCAGAGACACAACAAGAGAGACAAAAAGCACAGAAGCACACATTGATCTAGTAATCTGTTCTACATTAGATGGTAGTAACGGGTGAGCCGTCTTCTCTGGATGATGTCGAAGTTAACAGAACGCCAGACCAGGTGTACCTACTATGAAGAAAAAGAGAGAGAGCAAAAAGTTAATAGCTGAAATGACGACAGTCATTTCAATGTAATACAATGCAAAACTGGAGAACCGTAGAATGAAGAACAGTAGAAATCAGTAGAGTGAGAAAATTAGACCCTGATATCCTCCAGCAGCCTAGGCCTATCACAGCACAACTATAGAGGTAGCCCAGGGTAACATGAGCCACTCTAACTATGAGCTTTGTCAAAAAGGAAAGTTTTAAGATTAGTCTTAAAAGTAGACAGGGTGTCTGCCTCACGGACCAAAACTGGGAGTTGGTTCCACAGGAGAGGAGCCTGATAGCTAAAGGATCTGCCTCCCATTCTACTTTTAGAGACTCTAGGAACCACCAGCAGACCTGCAGTCTGAGAGCGAAGTGCTCTGTTAGGAACATACGGGGTAATCAGAGCTCTGATATATGATGGAGCTTGGTTATTAAGGGCTTTATACGTTAGAAGAAGAATTTTAAATTCTATTCTTGATTTAACAGGAAGCCAATGAAGGGAAGCTAAAATTGGAGAAATATGATCCCTCTTGTTGATTTTCATCAGGACTCTTGCCGCAGCATTTTGGATCAGCTGAACACTTCGAACTGCATTTTGTGGACTTCCTGATAGTAAAGAATTACAATAGTCCAGCCTTGAAGTAACAAATGCATGGACTAGTTTTTCAGCATCACTCCTGATAAGCAGGAGAGGGTGAGAAAACCTCTTCATTAAGAGGGGGAGGAGGACCACTGGCACCAAAAGTAGTCCACCAAGATGCCCACCACGGCCGGTGCCCACCACGGCCGGTGCCCAAGCAGGTGCATGACTGCTGTGCGGCTTTAAAATGGGGTAGGCATTTCCCCCTTTACCCTGGACCAAGCACAGCCGACTCACAAAATCAGAAGGATTTTAAATCTGGGTTTTTGGTATTTAATTTTTCTTCAAATAGGTTTTAGCTTTTTATTTTTGTTTCTCTGTAGGTTTAAGTCTGTTTTCTTACCCTACTCATTAAAAGAAACTTTGTAACCCAATCTGGTCTTCCTTGATTGCCAGTTAGGAGTGCTCCATCTGATTCTTCAGAGTTTTGCACCCTCGGGCTCGCTCATTGTTAGCTCCTACTGATAATTGGGGTCAATTTGGCCACTAACTAAACTCAAACTGTTAAAGTTGTGTTCGATGTCGTTCCCAGATCCAAGTTCTGACTTCAGATATAAACGGATCACAGCATCCGTAGCTACCAGAACTCATACCTGGTTGACGTCAGTTTTAACCTTTAGGGAGGTCTTGAAACTTTTGGCACTTTCTAACAAAACAAGGAGGAGCGACGGAATGACTTTTGGCAGTCGATGCTTATTAGCTTCACATCAGTTCGTTTGATACAAGACCACATCTGCTGCCACTTTACCTGCTCTGTGCTGCAGATATCCACCTGGATAAGGAGACAGTGAAATAAACAATTGAAGTTTGATGGAGTGGTGCTGTGTTTTGTGCTTGATTGGCTTTCAAAAACACTGTCTTTATGACCTCGCAGAAAAATATCTCTACCCGCACATCTTCAATGCTTGGTTCAATATCGGACCTCCATAGCTTCTGAAAATTTTTAAACTCACACTATTTTTTCTCCTTTTTTTCTCCTTGCATGCCTGTTTGTACAGACCCACTTTTGAGCAGGTGAATGCATGTCTCAGGAGCTGCAGATGCTCTGGTTTCAGATCTTCTGCAGGACCTGAATTACAACTGCAGTGAAAGCAGGAGAGCATTCAGGGGAAAATATTTTACTGTTGGCTGAAACTGAACATCTTATTAAAGATCATCTCTTTACTGTACTGTGAATATGAGCTGAACAAACTAGTGCAACATTTGTCTTTCCTTTTTGGTCAACTGTAAGTCATATCCATGCAGTCTGAGAACTGGTAAACTAAAACACATCTGTATCAAATGTTAAAATATTTTAAAAACACATTGACATTTCGAAGCTGCCTTTAAGAGAGAAGGCAGCGCCCCCATGTGGTAGTACTGCAACAGTACACTAAGTAAAGGAATAAGATGTGCTTATGGGCATGTTTAAAAATATCTGCTGCTCCTCTGTTTTACAATCTAAACACAAGCATCTCAATAAAGTTGATATGATCAAAATGAAAATTGTATTTCACTCATTCAAGTCAGAAAGTGAAGCCCATATTCTGTAGATTCAGTCCAGAAGGAGTGAACTATTTGATTTATTTATCTTAATTTTGATGATTATGGCTTACAGCTTCTAAATACCCAAAGTTCAGTTTCCTGGAATATTTAAATATTACATAAGATAAAGATAATTATGTTATATCATAGCCACAATGTGGCATACCCAGTCACAGGGAAGAATTACTAACTTTACAGTTCTCCAATTACTCAGACCTTAAGCTACAAAAATACACTCCCTCCTAAAGAAGCTGGCAGAGTGCTGTTATCCAAGCATATGTAGTGGAATGATAAGGCCTCAAAAACTATGGATCATTAACTGTAGTCTGTCCATCTCATTAAACAAAATATTTTATTTCTATCAGAAATCCTCAATTGTTAAGACTTTAACTGATACTTCAATAACTAATTAAGAAAACAAAGAAGACATAAAAAATACTAAATCTAACAACTGAAAAGGGAAATTCTGAGGGGAATGGAGAATGAGCATTCAGATTATCATTAGCTGATTAAAGACTGAACTTTAGCAAAAGTATTTATCAATGTCTCTCTTACTGAAGCTGAGCTCTAGGTTTCGATGTACCTGTGTTAACTTTAGAAAGAGTTTGGATAAGAAAGCAGGATTGTCCTAATACTGGAAAATGACCTATTAATAGGTCAGGCCTAGATGTGGTCCAGCTGAGTCAGATGCAGAGTCAACGTCTCAGTGGTTCATCTTTCTGGATAAAAAAAGAATTGTGAGCAATACGGTAAAAGAAAAAGAAAAATCTCTTGCTGGGAGATTATAGAATACTGCGCTGAATAAAAATAGTGCGATGATTTTTTTAAACAAATGGATAAAGCTAGGCAAGGTCTGCTATCACATACAGTCACCATTATGTTGACATGTATTTAAATGCATTCAAATAAACAGCTCATCATGACAGTGTCATAGTCAAAAACATTGCATTTAGGAGGTATCAGGAGCAGTCTGTGGAATAAAAGGTTGTGTAGTGTGTCTTAAAATATCTAAACTGACAGGTCACATCATGCTTGAAGTTATTCACATCCTTTCAGCTACATTGTTTGCTCTTCAGGATAACACTTGACGGCAGTTCCGTTTGCACTCATTCAGTCTTTGTTTCTTTTCATTTTTTCACAGTTCCTCTGCTGCAGTGCAGCATTAAATCATTTAAACTGCCGTTGTGGCTTTTCAAGCAGCCACTGATGTCTGATTGGCTAACGTACAAGGCAAGTGACTTTCAGACCAAACTTTAATTTAGTAGAAAATACATAACTTTGTATTATCAATGAATTTTGATTTTGACATCCCCCA
The DNA here is from genome assembly GCA_037039145.1 of Fundulus diaphanus. Lineage (NCBI taxonomy): Eukaryota > Metazoa > Chordata > Actinopteri > Cyprinodontiformes > Fundulidae > Fundulus > Fundulus diaphanus. The sequence goes on from CM073143.1 coordinate 36,671,630, forward strand.
TCCCACTGAAATGCTGTGGGTAATCTCTCTGCCAGTTATGATAGGTATTCATGCAAGGGTGTTTTCGGTCAGTTTAGATGTTTCTTGCAGCTTAACACACTGTTGCCTTTAAAAGATTCCTACATAATTTCAGAAATAAAGAAGCTTCCATTGCACAGAAATGCACAAAATCACAAAATACAGCCACACATCCGAGCTGTGGGATTGTGCACAACCTGCAAACATTAATGATAAGCATGAGAATGTTAGAGTAATACATAAACTATAAATCTATTTACTGTTTTTATTTCAGTTTTTATTTGAATCATTGCATTTCTAAATAATTATTTAATTGTTTATTTATTTGATTGGGAACTGTAGACCTCACAGAGAGATGATTTGTAAAAAAAAAAAAAAAAAAAAAAAACTTTTAGGGACTATAAGGCTGCAGGGGCCAATCTATTGACTGAGTTAGTGACACTGTCATTTTTAAGTGACAGAATCTGCTACCAGAATTGTTTTACTTTTGCCAAACTCTTATTTTGAAAGCCCCCAAAACATCTCAAAGAAGTTGGCTTTGGTGTTTAGGGCACACATGGGGGCAGCAAGCTGTTGTGTATTATCTGATTAGCCACCTTGATAGGACAAATCACCTTCTCATACAGATGATTTCCACTTGTCCAGGAATTGTGAGCGCTTCCAGTTGGAATAGTGGCGCAATCCTCAACTACATTAGCAGCAGAGTGGTGGAAACGGACTGAGATCTGGGTTTAGAGTTAAAGTAGCGCAAACTAGTAATTATGTTTGTCTCAGCTGCTGCTGATGCATCGGGTGAGTTTCCATTGGGTCCTCCTCCAATGACAGAAACCCAAATTACACATGAATCAAATTTGTCTTGAGAATCAAAAGCAGCTCAGTAAAACAATAAACATCTATTTAGCTTCGCATGAATCTTTTAAAAAAAAATAATAGTAGATCGTAGATCTCTTTCAGATGGAGTATAATTGATACATTTATCATCAGTTTGTCAATTTGAGGCTCTCTAGATCCACGATTATTAATCCGTAAATTTGGAAAGTTAAACTAGACATTATTTCGTTTTATGCTTTAATACACACAATCCTGTTCGACATGTTTTATTCCCCATCTTGGCCACTAGATGGAGCCACGTGCTAAATATAAATATTTAATGGTGTACGCTAAATAGTTCTTGTCTAGCTACTCTCGAATTTACCTAGAACAAATAGCTGACATTATTTGATGAGAAGACCTTTTAAGTGTTTCCTAGTTCTCTCCCTGCTCTCTGACCTCCAGCTCGCAGCAGATCAAGTCAGAATAATTAGACTCCCATGATCCGCCCTCTCACAGTTCCTCCTCTTTCCAACTATTCCTGCAAATAACGCGTTCATTCTGATCTGTGCGCTCGGTGATGGAGCAATGAGGATGCCGACACTGGACTATACCCTGTAGAACTTTCCCATTTTCGTAGCTCCAGTCTTCCTTTGTGTTTTTGGTTGTCCTACCTGTTTGCAGCCATGCTGCGGGTCGTGGTGGAGTCAGCTAAGGGTCTCCCCAAAAAGAAACTCGGCAGTCCTGACCCAGTTACTTCTGTCATATTCAGAGGTAGGTCTCGTTTCAAGGCGAACAGACTGATTCGCAGACCGATATTTTGACTTTGGAAGAAGTAGGGTGGATTATTTATTTATTTATTACCTTAATAATGATGATTGGTCAATTTGTTTCTGTATTTATATATTTCATGACTGCAAAAAAGAAAATATACATGTGGTTCAGTTAACCTTAACAGGAGACCGTATTATTTCAAACAAAATTGTCAGGGTAGGCTTTTCATGGGCAAAGGGAGCTGGGAGTGGCTCTGCTTCAGGGACACGGATACATGGCTGCAAAAACAGACAAGTTTGAAATTGTAGAAATATTCGCCTAAAGCTACATAAGTACTAACTGTAAAGGTGGTGTATATTTTTTGGGACAGAAGTTAGAAATTCTCACAATTCTAGTTAAAGTAAAGTTGATAAATAACTGTTTTCCCTCTGGTCAATTGTTTGATATTTATCCTTATATTCGACTCTTGGTGCTTTTTCTCTAAAGCTAACTTTAGATAGTTTACTTGGATTCTTTTTTTCCCCCCTTTCTGAATCACTTATAATTGTGTGTGTGCTTGCCACGGTCACACCCGAATTACCTCATTAAAGGAATTATCTTGATATCTCCAAATGTTCCAGGAGGCTTCCTGTGTTCAGTACAGCACACCTCAGCTCTAACACACTTTCTATTCCTGAAGAAATATTTCTCTTCCAGATGAGAAGAAGAAAACCAAATCGATCGACAGTCAGGTGAATCCTGTCTGGAATGAGGTAAATCCACACAAACACTCATTATTCCTCCAACTCAGCATATCATTACTGTGATAATATCAAAATGACCCCCTCTGTAAGGCAATACAAGAAACGGTTGACTATCATCATGAAATTGTCACAGTACAGACAGTAGAACCAATATTTGTTCATTAATCAGGTGGTGATTCCTGCTGAACCTCTTGTTTATATATTTTCCTTCAGGTGCTTGAGTTTGATCTAAAAGGCGTTCCGCTGGACTCCGGCTCCCAGCTAGACGTGGTTGTGAAAGACTACGAGACCATTGGGAAAGATAAGTAAGTAGAATACAGCCCGAAGCCTGCCTAGGCTCATTGTTAGTTTTACACAACAGAGGGATTTCAGTAAAGAGTCAGCCTAAAGCCTGCTTTCAGTGAATCACAGCTTCAACCTGGTGTTGTCTGAAGAGAGTTTCTAGGAAACTTTTTGTTTTCTTTGCACAAAAGGGATCAGTTTTTCAAACATGCCTTAACTTTATTATACACGTATTAAAGTTGAGTAATTTCGTAGAAACAGTGACGGTTATGGTGCTGGTTGCCTCCACCTTCTCATGTCCATCTCACCATGCTGAGACTTGCTGGATCATGTGGGATGACAGAATCTAATTGGGCAACAATGATCCCCTCTTAGTCTTCTCTCAGTGTAGGATTTGTGTACAGAACACTGGAAATTCCTGCTGCCAAGGCGGAGAAACTCGACCACTATGAGTTACTATAACCCAGCCAACTGGATGGTGGCTTCTAATTAAAGCCACATGTGGGACCAATCTGCACCAACAATAAAAGCATGTTTCCACCATAACACTGATTAAAGTGATCACAGTCTTGTCTGGTGTAGAAAGGAGCTCGCAGAGGTAGAGAATCTTTTTCTAACTATAAAATATGTAAAGTTGTATTCAAATTCTCTGTGGATGTGTTTTGCTGTGTAAAAGTTTCCCTTGTCTGGACAGTCATAACGAGGGAGGAGCATACCCAGCGCATGAGACCACATTAAACTGAGCAAAGTTTTCCACTCTGCTGTCCCTCTGTCAGACATACTCCCAGAAGATTTCCACAGTTCTGGTAGAGGGGAGTTGCGCTCGCTCTGGAATAACTTTCCAGCTGCTGTAATGTGTTATTTCCTGTTATCATGGCAACAGAGGGGTCTTGATAATCAGTTACATTTTTAAGAGATTTGTGTTGCAAAGTCTTTTAGTGTGGATGTGAGCGCATCCTTGTTTTAAAAACGGGGTCTTCTTACAGTGAGTTTAAAAAGTAGAAATGGAATTTCTCTCTTTAGCCTTGGGTATTGGTGTTTAAAAAGGGACAGCTCTCCTTTTGGTGGGCTAAAGAATGTGACAGCTTCATTCACAGTAACTTTACACAAGGGCCACTTCTGAACAAGGATATGTTATCTTTTTATGAGCGGTTATGTTCCCAAAAAATGATGCTGTAAACCTGAAACAAAAATCATACTTCTCTTAAGTTTAAACGCTTTCAAAAGCAGGTTTAAAAAAACGCAGTGTGTGGTGTGTTTGTGTGGACTGGAGATTGTCTAAAATCTTTAGACAGAGGCCTACATCCCCACTGATCAATGGTTGGGATTTCAACGCTGAGGACATTATGCACGTAGACCTAATTTAGACGAGTCAGCGGTACTTGTATAAGCAGTCATAATTCAGACCTATATCTTTTGTCTAGGTTTACATAAAGCAAACTTACGGGGTCTAACAGACTTAAAAAAAACTCTGCATATTACATATCACTAAAGGAACGTCTTAATTTGCATATTGATTTTAACAAAGATTTAAAGGTGCAAAGTGCAAGTTTTCATGCTAAATGTTATTCATTTTCTTTCCCCGTGCATTCCCGTGCGTGTAATAGTCCAACGGGTAAAATGAGTTATCAGTTATTTACAGCAGTTGCTGCTATAGGCTGGATAGTCAGTTAATGAGATTGTGATTCAGGCCGAATCACAAGAGTGTGATGCGCTCTTGTTCACCTGATTATTTTAAGACTCCGCCACAATCAATGGATTAGTGAAAGAACATGGCCTAACTTCAATATTTAGAGCTTTCTTCCCTCAGAAGACATTACGCCTCAAAACAGAACTGGCTTTTCCTGCCAATAGCTATTTTACATGGACAAAAGTAATCGGAATAAAGGGCCGATTGGAATAAAAATGTATGATGTAAACATACCAGTCAGAATATCGTGATCGTAATAACTTCAATCGAAAGGAAATTGTAATCCAAATGAGAGGGGTGGTTTATGCCGATTGATAATCCGATCAACGTGCGTGTAAAAGCTTGTCAGGCTCAAGTTACTTCCGAATAAGGCAAACTGACCCGAGTGAGCATGTGCGCCCAACGTATACGCAGTGTTGGGTAAGTTACTTTAAAAATGTAATCCGTTACAAGTTACTTTGTTTAAAATGTAATTGTAGTGTAACTTTTTCGATTACTTTTAAAAAGTAATGTAACTAATTACTTTTGATTACTTTTTGATTACTTTAAGGTTTTAATGAGTATTGACCCATGTTCAACATTTAATTTTTGAGAACTGAATGTGAACCTTAAAAAAGCACTAAACTGAAAGGGAACTGCAGACAGGCAATCACAGGATGTCCACAAGAAGAGATGCCAGCACCAGGCATGTAAGATTTTCTCTGACTCCTCTCATCGGGCCATACTCTTTTCTGCTCCTCCCCTAGGCTCTACCATTTACGCAGTTTGCAGACTAACACAAGCAGGTTCAGAAACCACTTCTTTCCTACAGCAGTCACCTTATTGAACTCTTCCCAAAGACCAGTCTTTCCTTCCCCTCTATCCACAGTAAATGTGCAACTGCAGTAACATTTATCTTTGTTTAAGTGAAAAATGAATATACGAACAAACTTAAATACACTAGGTGAGTTGTTTAGAATACAATAAAATGTAAGTTTGTTGTGACAGTTACTTATAAATCTAATGGAGAAGGCATCTGTTTAATGAAAAAGTTTCATGTGTGTGTGACGATTTTTAAGTTTAAAACAAGGAGGATAGATTTTTCGTCAACTCCTTGCCAAAAATTGCATCCCCTGCTATCTCAGAGGAATTGACACTTGTATGACTCTATTCCTGTATATCCATCAGTAGTTAAAGGACAAGAGTCAGCAAATGCAAATCCTGCCCTGTAAAACAATGACAGCACAATTGTTGCTGTATGATCTGAAGCCCCATTTGGAGCTTTTAAACAGGCTTTGAAAAACTTTGATAATTTGCTGCTGTAATATTATAGATTTTTTAGAATAAAAAGCTAGCAGATGTGCATAATCAAAAATAACAGAAATACAATTATAGAGCATTCAGTATTGTAAGAAAGCCCACACTGTTTCTGGATAAATACATTATTGTATGAGTTAAGTTCTGTTCCGTTTTCTGCCTTTTTCGTTGTAAAAGTGAAATGTCCCATGCTCCTGAATGCACCATAGCTTTCCGACGCTCACGAACGCAACACTGTGAACGCTGAGCTGTGTAGACGAGCGTTTGATTTTCCGCTTAAGACAAAGTTTTGCAGTTTCACAACACACGTGGGCTCTCACGGTTTATTGTTGTGTGTGAATAACAAGAGACTGCATGATTGCAAAGCGCCTTGTTGCATCTTTCTCTTCCTTAAAATGAAGCCAAATAAAACCGTGAAACGTCCGCTCGCTTGCTTTTCTTTCAGAAGGCTCCACCAGCACAGGATGGATCATCAGAGTGATAGAGACAAGGAGCCGTAGCGGGAAACGGCGATACAGGGCGCGAAGCAATAAAAATATCATTACATATTTCGCAAAGGTTTTTCTTTATATTTTTTAAAAAATGTAACTAAATTTGTAATTAATATTTTCGGAAGTAACTAACTGAATTACATATTTTCTCATTGTAACTGTAACGAATTACAGTTACTCTTTTTTTGTAATTAAATTATATAACGTCGTTACATGTAATCCGTTACTCCCCAACACTGCGTATACGTATATACACACACACATTATGATCGGATTAATTGATTCTGTACACATATAAACTGTACAATCATATTGTATTTTTGTTTCTTAATCCAAAAATATTTCAATCCGATCGTGAAATTCTGTGCATGTAAACGTAACTATTGTCTATACAATTGTCGGGACACCCCTGCTGAAACTCAAATAAACTATCAGCTCATTTCATGCACCGTTTCAGCACAAGCTGCACTTTATATAAATACTACACAGTGCATTTCCACGAGTTGAAAAAGTATTTAATATTTAATTTATTTGTTTCCTGGGGGTGTTTTACAGTTTGAGGGTCTTGTCTAAGAATGCTTATTTTGTGTTTTTTTCTACAAGTATTTTTTTTAATTTGTGTCTGTGCATTATATGTCCATTCTGAGCTGATGTCTCACCAAAATTTCAGTCTGGTTATAGAGTGACAAAGACTCTTGATTCTTGATAAACATGTGACAGGAGTAAGTTGGAATTGTGGAACCTACAACTTTTCAAATTGGGAAAAAAAAATTTTTCCCACTGGACCACAGTTACCCTACAGGAAGACTGTGGATAGTTGTTACCCATGCATAGAAGCTAGCTCCTCCTTCTGTGCAAATATAAATCATCCACGCTTGTCATGATCCTTCCCCACAGTCTGGGCATCTAGATGAAACAAAGGCCCTGCAGCGTCTCAGGCAGTTACCATTGTTATGGCTTTGTAAGTAGTATTCACAGGTACATGTTACAATGTCCTCAATACAAAGATTTGAAATTTAGCAGCCTTAAAATGAGAACCAAGCTTGCAAAGTTACCAAGCAAGTGTCCCATTAGCTCCACCTTGAACATTATGGTCTGGAAACATTATGGTCACAATGGATGAGTTAAGAGCTTCATACAGACCAAGTTCTTAAAGACCCAGAATTCTAGTATTGGTTTCTGATCAAACATGCTAATGTTGGGGTAGAGGCTCATCAACCTCACATGTGGCTTCATTTAGCAGGACAAACATACACTGAAGAGGAACCCAGAGAGTATGTAAAGCCTCATGATGTCGGAGACTAATATTCTCAGACATGACTAAAAACACACTAAACAGGATTAAGGATGTTCCAATTGGGTTTCTCACTAACACATTTCCAAACTGCACGGGAAATTTGCCATATATATATATATATATATATATATATATATATATATATATATATATATATATATATATATATATATATATATATATATATATATATATATATATATATGCTTGCTGGCAGTGTCTGCCTCTCTTTGACTTGGCGAAAAGTATGTGAAGACTTAGTCTCAGTTGCCCCTCACCCTGCCTTCTTGGTGACGTAACAAAGGTCGATTTGGAAACAAATATAGACCACACATTTGCGGTTGTAAACATTGGGGGGGTGGGGGACAATACTTACCTGGAAGATAAAGATTTTAAATAAATTTATTTTAGTAATACAATTTTTTTTTTGCCTTATGGTGAGAATGCCTGGTTAAAAGAAGAAAAAATTCAAATTGATTTGCTCTCTAATAATCATAGTGGCAGGGGATATGGGCTTTGGCACATCGAAGCCCGAGAGATGTGGGGATGCCAGCACCAGATAGTGCTGTCCCTTGGTGGGACAACATAAAAACAGTTATGGGGAGGGACAAGAGCAACGTATTTACAAATAAGCGACAGATGGGTTTTGAGTCTGGTTTTGAATAAGGGGAGAGAGTCAATACTGCGGAGGTCAGGAGGGAGGGAGTTCCAGAGCTGGGGAGCAGAGCGGCTGAAGGCTCTGCTCCCCATGGTGACGAGTCGAGCTGGGGGTACACTGAGGTGGATGGAGGAGGAGGAGGATCTAAGGGAGCGGGAAGAGGTGGCGATGTGAAAGAGGTCTGACAGATATGGTGGAGCAAGGTTATGGATGGCTTTGAAAGTATATAGAAGGATTTTAAATCGTATTCTAAATTGAACTGGGAGCCAATGGAGTTGCTGAAGGACAGGGGTAATATGACGAAAAGAGGGGGTTCTGGTGATGACACGAGCCGCTGAGTTCTGAAGAAGTTGGAGTTTATGGAGGGATTTATGAGGGAGGCCGAAAAGAAGAGAATTACAATAATCAAGACGGGAGGTGATGAGGCTGGGGATAAGGACAGAGGCAGTGCGCGTGTTAAGGGAGGAACGGAGGCGGTTAATGTTGCAAAGGTGGAAGTATGCCCTCTTGTCCGGCCCGTTGCCTCCCTTGCCTTGTGTGGATGGATTCAGGGCTGTGTTCTGGATGAATTGGGCCCTGCTCTGGCTCTCAGTGGGGATGCCAGTCTGGCATCCCTGGCCTGGTGGATAGGCCGGAGGCCTTGGTGGCGAGGGCATGGTAGTTGGGGGTGTGAGGACATGGGTAGGTCAGTATAGGGTCTGGGTTTTCGAGGGTAGTTAAGGGATTGGGGTTATGTCCAGGTGGACAGTTAGAAGCCAGATGCACCTGCTGGGGCCCGTTGGTGCCTAGGGTTCTGGATGGTTAGGCAGATTTCTGAATTCTGGGCTGCTGGTGGTGGAATTGCTTCACTTGGTTAGCCTGGATTTTCTCAGTATCTAAAGCAAAACTGCCCTGGCACATGTAGTCAACCATCCTCGCTAAATGAAATGCCTGAAATGCCAAGACGGTACACATGGGGGGGGGGGGAAAGGTTATGTTCAGGAAGATGGCAAAAAGATTTATAAAATAATCTATTTTATTCCTAACAAAATCAATGAAGTCATTAATGTTGAGAGCTGAGGAATGGGTGGCTCTGTAGTGCAATGACTCTGTCTAACTTTGGGTACTGCAATAAAAAGAAACTTCCCTGAAGTGTTGTGATTGTGTGTTTGCTATTCTAATTTGGCTATGTCAAAGGAACTCTGCTTTTCTGAGAAAAGGGGTCCAGTCTAGCAGTAGTGCCAATGTATTTCTATGCTCCATGTATGAGTTGGCCTTCTTGACAGAACTCTGTGGCGGCAGTAGTTTTGCTTTTGTTCTGTGGATCTGTGAAGTTCCTCTGTACTGATGTTAGAGCATCCCAAGACTGTTTAATCTGTGCTGTTGTGGCTTTCCTCACAGAGGTGTAGGGCTGGGTTATAAATCGATTTATTGATTAATTGAAATTTACAATTTTATAAGTTTAACTTTTTGCAATTGGGCATCTAATATCCATCTGTAGCTCTTATATTCCTAACAATATGATTGGAACTAAAAGGCTTTAGGCAATAAATGAGTGTTAGTTGATAGGAAGTTGTTCTGTTCTCAATTAAAAGCAGGCTAATGACACCAGAAGGCTTATTTAGTGTTTCTCTTTTTTATACAACAGGATTCCAATGGCAGGTTTTGTATATTTACGACAAGAAGTATAAGTGACATTGCTTTGTGTTTGTTAAATACAAAGAAGTCAACTTGTTGACAAAGACTGAACTATTTACTTTCAGCAATAAAGCTGAAAAGTAAATAGTTCAGTTCAAAATTAAAAGGATTATATCCTGCTCATATTCTCTCTGACTCACTGCAGCTCGACAAAAGACTTGACGCCTAATTTTGCCACTGGATATTTTCAAAAGGAAGTTCATAGTCCCGCATGTTCTCCTGAAAGTAATGAGTAACTGAACACAACTTATCCGCTGGTAGCTTCGGCCTTCTTGATCTTTTACTACAAAATCCCTCTGAGAAATAAAACTGGTGGATTCACGGAATTGATTAGCCTGCCCTCCATGACCTTGTTTAGCAGTTCAAAGAACGTTATGGAAAATGGAGAAAACCGAGCAGCTTGGAAAATATGACCCAAAACAAACATAAATAAACCTATGCAGCTCCTGGACAGATTACATTAAAATTTCCTGAATTCCTAGAGACTCCAAGTACACAACAAAATGTGTTTTTTAAAGGCTAAAAATTTGGATTTTGCATATGTCCCATTTTAATTGTGCTGTCTCTAGGTGTGCAGGAAAAATATTCCCCACACAATTACACATCAACCACCAGTCTGTGCCATTGATACAAGACCAGATGGATGCATGCGCTCATGTTGTTTCTACCAAAACCTACTATCTTGCCACTGAACTCATGACTTGTCAGACATGGAAGCATTGTGTGTGTGTGTGTGTGTGTGTGTGTGTGTGTGTGTGTGTGTGTGTGTGTGTGTGTGTGTGTGAGAGAGAGAGAGAGAGAGAGAATGATTTCTTGATGGTGGCCTGCATATTTTGTTGGTTGTAACGAGTTGTTGCCAATCTATTCTCTCAAACCAGTCTACCCGTTCTCCTCTCACATCAACAAAACATTTTCCTCCACACGCCTACTTGGCATTGAGGTTTTTCAAATGTTTTTGCACAAAAAAATCCCTTCAATTCAGCTGCTTCTGAAATAATCAGTATTGTTGGTGTCAATAGTCGTGTCTGAGTCACGGAAATCCTCTTTCTTCTCCATTCTGATGCTCTGTTTATACTTCAACAAGTCTTGTATGCCACTGCCAGATGTGTAAACCGCACTGAGGTGCTGCCATGTGACTGGATGATTCGCTGTTAATGTTTAGCAATTAAACAGGAATACCTAATAAAGAGTCCTGTTACTATGTCCTACATTCATACATTTTCTTTCTACATATTCAATCATAAAAAATTTTTTCCGTTCTTTCACCCTTTGTAATTTTATCTATTGCTTTAGATAAAATTAACATAAAAGTGAATCATTGCTTTAATAGATTATTGTTCTAACAGAAACCAGAGAAGGTATTTAATGGTGGTGTACTGTGGGAGTCTGCAGTGCTCATTTTTTGGTCCGGCTGAATTTGACTAGGGAGTAAGACTCTTTTTCTCTGAACATTCCTCCCATTAGGATTGCTGCCAAAGTTTAAATGTGCTCAGTCTGATAAAATGAGATACGGTATGATTTATACATACGTCTTCATTGTTTATGCAGTAGAGTACATTCCACCCACAAGGTGGAACTGGTTCTTTGACATATTCTTGCTTTGTACAAAGCAAAAACATTTATTAAACCAAAAACTAAAACCACAAAGCTATGCTTATTTTTACTGTGTGATAGACTGGATACCACAGTTCATTATAAGGGACCAATTGTAAGATGTCATCACTAGAAAGTGGCTTGCAGTGCTAAAGGATTCATCGGCATTTATTCACATTAACACTTTTAATTCACTACCCTTTTGTATGCAAGAGCAAACACACTGCATATCTGCGTTTATATATAAAAAGTGTTCAATTCAGTCAAGTTGGATGAAGTGTGTCTGAACAACTAAATGTTAGCCTTACCAGAGATTCTCATTTGGATTTAGGGCTGAAAATCACACAAACGTGAATAGATTTTGATCCAGCCCATCTCATTCTTGCACTGGCTGCATGTTTATGCCCTTTTTGTCCTGGAAGTAGAACCTCCAGCCTGTGTCTCAAAATCCTTTGCAGCTTTAACAGTTTTTTTTTACCAGATGGCTCTGTAGTTGGTTCCATCCATCTTAGCATCAACTCTGACCAGCTTTTCTGTCCTAGCTGAAGAAACATCCAAAGGCATGTTGCTGAGTGATGTGAAGCATCAGTTTTCATGAAGTACTGTAACATTTCCTGAAAGATGGGTGTGTTGACTGTGAACATCAGAAGATCCACTCCAATCATCACTGACTGTGGAAACTTTGGACTTCAAGCAACAAGGATCCTGTGCCTCTCCACTTTTCCTCCAGACTGTGACCTTGATTTCAGAATAAAACGCAAACTTCTATCTGAAAGAAAGATGTTGGACCACTGAACAACAGTTATTTTTCTCCTTGGACCAGAGAAGCCGCCTCTGACGTGGTCATTGATTCAGGAGCTGTTGACACTGTAGCCCATGGGCAGGACTTGTCTTTGCGTAGTGTCTATTGATGCACTTCACTTCCTTTTGCTTGACGTTCCTCAAGACAGGTTATCCCTGTTGCTGGTTTCCTACCACACTTTCCTTCCACTCAACTTTCTCTGTGTGCTTGAATACAGTTCTCTGAACAACCAACTTCTTTAGAACTTTTGTGGCTTACCCTCCTTCTGGAGAACAGCAATGACTTGTTTGCCCGTGATATATGAGTGAGTGAGATAGTGTGAGAGAGAGAATATTACAATTCTGAAAAATACACTATTATTTAATACAAGATGTATTTGGTGGATGCTAAAGCTAACTGTAGGGTTTATCTGTATGGAAGTGTATCTGTAAGCACTTGGATCCACACACCTGTGTAGTAGTACGCCAGCAGTAGTACTGCTAAGCAGTAGCCTAGTCAGCTTCTGAGGAATCGTGTTCCTCATTGGGTGCGCTTTTGTTTGTCTGTTCAGGCAGGGCTTGTTGGCTCTGGGTGGTTACCTTCTCTGTGCTTTTTTGTGAATATAACTCCAGCTGAGCACACACAGCATTACATCTAGCTGTGGTCTGGAGTCTGGGTAAAGATATCCTGACTGACTACAAACAGCCAAGTCAGTCAGCATTAAATCAACCATACTGGTACATTGACTTTTACCAAACATTTTCTATGTGACAATGTAGAAACAATTCTGTCTTTAACTATGCGTGGCTGTGCTGTTTTAAATTTTTAGATTTCTTGGGTCCACTAAAATTCCTTTAAGAGACCTTGCATCTGGAAAAGTGAGATCTCTGCCATCCAAAAATGTCCCTCTGGTCAATGAAAGTGGACAGGGTATCGGAGTAAGTATCACTGTGTAGAAATGGTATTAAACCTTATAAGAAAAAGAAAAGTCAAGCTCATTTTAAATTAAACAAAAATGTTCTAATTTTCTTCTAGGCTACAATAGATCTGGTGGTTGCCTACGATGCTCCAGCCAATGCTGCACCGAACCCTAACGACCCTCAAGATGGAAATGCTACAGTGGATGCTGGTATGTTTATTTTCTAGCAAAATGTTACCGCACAAAAGTTTGACCAACTGGATGTAGTTTGCAACTTGAATCTCAAGTTCTCTCTTTATTTTGTCTTTGAAGGTGGAGGAGGTGGGGATGAGGATGGAAATGAGACTGTACCAGACGGGGGCCAGAGTGGCTCAGCAGGAGTCCCTCCCTCTTCTGGCCAGGCTGTCGGTTTCCGCCAGAGGCTGAGCCGGGCACAGAGTCACCCCAGACTCGTGAATAAACCTCAGGACTTTCAGGTCAGTCTGTTTTTTATTTTATTAATTTTTTTTTAAATCAAACCCTTTAACTTAAATTCATTCTGGTGTGTGGAGGGGGGGGGGGGTTAATAAATCTTCGCTGGTTGATTTTTGTGTCCAGTGTACCAGTTCACTTATTTAGATGCATGTTTTGGATCATAATCATGCTTCAAGGTCAAATGACCAGTTTTTATTTCTCTGATAGAACCCAGCAGATTTTTATCTAGTGTTCTAACATTTCAAAGATTAGATTATGCCTTTGGAAGTGAAATGAGCCCACAGCATTACAGATTCTCCATTATACTTAAAACTGGACATGTGCTGCTTCTCCACATATTCATCCCTTGGTTTACCCAAAAGCCCATCGCAAGCGTTCGTAACTAGAAGGTTTAATCATGGTCACATCCAACACGCAGTTGATAGCATCTAATGGTAGTTGTAGAGACTTGGCAACCTCAACACACCAATCTTTCCTTGAACTCTAGAACAGTGAGCTTTGGAGATTTACCACCATTACCAAAATACTCACTGTATGTTGTGACAAGAATCATCATGTGGGTCCTCATCCAGCTTAGTGGCCAGTAGCCAAGAGAAATTGGCTTTTTTATGCTGTGGTTATACCCCAGGGAAACAGTCATTGATAAGTAATTGGAACTTCTTATAAGTGCTGATTTAAATAAAAAAGCAAATTATAAATTGAAAAAAAAATTCTATTTTATGATACTTGTATTGGGTACCTGCAGCTGGCCCATCAGTAATAATTATATAAGGCTTGGATTTTTCTCTTATGCGAGATTGAGTTGTTGCACACCAGATGAAGTAATTGAATGTTTTTTTTTCCCATATTTTCCCTGGGGTCCCAGCAAATTTGTAAACGTCTGTGTAATGTAAAATGGATAATGTAGCCCTAAAATTCTCCTGATATACCACATTATTAAAACTTCAAAGTTAATTCTATATGTTTGACGGCCCAGACTGGTTCAACAAATAAAACTACATAATGTGCAGAAGGAGCCTGAAAAGGTCTGTGAATGTAGTCGCATCCTATAAGGGAAAGACATTAAAGCCATTTTGCTAAAGAAAGCCCATGTCTTTTTTTTTTTTTGTGTGTGTGTGACTAACAGGCAGTGTTGTAATAAGATGTAAACTTTTTGTGATTTGAGTTTAGTTGATAAGGTCTGTGGCTGCAACACTGAACTTGTATATGCACATGACTTTGTGTCAAGCAGTTTACATCGACGAAGCTGCTTTAGCATTCTGTCTTCCTTGTTATGCTGGTTTTAGAAGAGGCTTAGACTCACACGCATACCATCATGAGCTGATGAACTAATCCGCTCTACTGTGTCTTCCAGATCCGTGTTCGGGTCATCGAAGCCCGACAGTTGCCTGGAAACAACATCAAACCTGTGGTGAAAGTTTATGTGTGTGGACAGACCCACAGGACTAGGATCAAGAAGGGAAATAACCCATTCTTTGACGAGGTCTTGTCTTTTTACTGTCCAATGTAGACCATGAAAATTTAAAACGGTGTTCCGTTGACTATGGCTCTCTTTAATCATGTGATTGTTTGCTGGCTTCTCACAGATGATGTTCTACAATGTTCATATGCTGCCATCAGATTTGTTTGAACAGAACATCAGCTTCCGGGTTAGTGCAGCACATGTAAACGTTGTGGTTCTCTTTCAGTGTGTGTATGCTCCAGTATAAACCCTGATGGTTGCACTTTTTCATAGGTCTATAATTCATATTCACTAAGGGCAGACAGTCTTATGGGAGAATTCATGGTAAATATGGTCATTCTTTCATACTTGTTCATGTTTCTAAGTGTCTGTTTATGCTGGTTTGAGTCTACCTGACCTCCTTGTTTTTTGTTGTTGTTTTTTTTGTTTGTTTTTTTGCACACAGCTGGACATTGGTTACATTTATGATGAACCAGGTAAGTTGACACAAGCCATTTATTTTTATATCAGAGTCCATTTCGTTTGGATGATGAAAATTGAAATCTGTCAGTCAAGTTTGTTTTTTTGGAGAAATTTAAAGGTATATAGCCACGTTATATGCTTATAAAAAAGGCCAAAAACCATTTCATCATGATAAAATAGTTATATACACCAAGCCTCCATCCTGATAATGTTTTGATGGTCCTTTTTGTTGATAAATATAGCCCCAGCACATAACACCTTTAGAATGGACATATGCTTTTAAGTTCTTCCTTTTCACATTTAAATCTTCCAGTTGTAGTCTATATCAAGTGGAACTGCAATGCTTGGGGTAGCAACCTTAGTAGGGAGGCCCAGACGTCCCTCTCCCCAGCCACTTGGGCCAGCTCCTCCGGGGGAATCCCAAGGCGTTCCCAGGGTAGCTGAGAAACATAGTCCCTCCAGCATGTCCTGGGTCTTCCCCTGGGTCTCCTCCCGGTGGGACGTGCCCGGAAAACCTCACCAGGGAGGCGTCCAGGAGGCATCCTAACCAGATGCTCGAGCCACCTCAACTGGCTCCTCTCGATGTGGAGGAGCAGCGGCTCTACTCTGAGTCCTCCCCGGATGACTGAGCTCCTCACCCTATCTCTAAGGGAGAGCCCAGACACACTACGGAGAAAACTCATTTCGGGCGCTTGTATCCAGGATTTCGTTCTTTCGGTCACAACCCAAATCTCATGACCATAGATGAGGGTGGGAACGTAGATCGACCGGTAAATTGACAAAAGACCGGTACAGCACCCGCTTCACAGCAGACGCCGCACCAATCCGCCTGTCGATCTCCCGTTCCATCTTTCCCTCTTTCATGAACAAGACCCCAAGACACTTAAACTCCTCCACTTGGGGCAGAACATCGTCCCCGACCCGGAGAAGGCACTCTACCCTTTTCCACCTCAAGAACATGGCCGGAAAAGGAGCAAAATGTGTTGGCATAAAATGTGTCTGAAACAGAACCGCAACTCCAAAGTCCACTATCGTTGTTGTTTATGTTAGCAACTTTTGGATGTGTCCCTTACCCTACATGGCTGATTTAAATTGCTATATTACCTCACTAGCATGCAGTCAAACTCTAATGACCTCATATTGGAGTCAGATGTGTTGAAGCAGAGGTGCGATTAAGAGATGCAGGACTCAGGTCTTCGAGGACTGGAGTTTGAGACTATTGGTGTAACTGGTTATGCAGATAGGCGTGTCAAGACAGAACCACCGCAAGGACCCCCTATCTGACCAGAAAGTTTGTTGGATACATCCATACCTGGCTTGTCTCGATGGGGCCTTAGCTCCACACGCCCTCCCAACAGGCCTGTTCTGATAGCAATTTGTTTTGGTGTGATCTCTTCAAATGCCAAGGAGGAAGGCTCTCCTACATTCAACTTTATTGTACATCTAGAGACTCCAAGTGCACAACAAAATGTATTTAAGGGTTGAAAAAAGTGGATTTTTGCATAGGTCTCTGCAAGATATGTACGCTTTGGTTCAATGGAGAGGAATTATGGTTTCTTTTGTCAGTATTTTGTCAGTACTCTGTTTTGAGTCTGCTTCTTCTCATAAAGTTGGAATTTGAAAGTTCTTTTATAAAACAAAACTACAAAACTTGGAGTACAAATAAGAAAAGCTCCATGTACGTACACCATACCT
The DNA here is from genome assembly GCA_037039145.1 of Fundulus diaphanus. Taxonomy (NCBI): domain Eukaryota; kingdom Metazoa; phylum Chordata; class Actinopteri; order Cyprinodontiformes; family Fundulidae; genus Fundulus; species Fundulus diaphanus. The sequence continues at coordinate 36,688,752 of CM073143.1, forward strand.
CTGCCACTGTTCATGGTTGTTGTGTGTGTCTCTGTGTATGTTTTGGTTTTAGTTGATCCAGCAAGGTCAGTTTTAATCCACATGCTGGTTGTTCAAATGCTGTTTCAATAATAAACATGTCATCCGCATCAGATTCATGAAAATTAGATGGACGCTGGAAGAACCTAATATTTCACTGCTCTGTTTGCAGCTCCAGACTCTGGTTGCTGTCTTTGCATTGTAGCATAGCCCTATGACGCTCTCATTCAGTGAACTCTTCTTACCCATAAAGATCACGACTGAGGCGACACCCCTGTTCCAACTGTCTTGGTTGTTGTGTCCTTTGGCAAGACACTTTACCTGCTTTGGCTGCTGCCGGTGGTCAGAGGACCTGATGTATGAGAGCACCCATTGAATGGGAGCCTCACTCCTGTCGATCTGCGCCAGGACAGCTGTGACCACAAATGTAGCTTTCCACCATCGCCGTGTGAATGTATGAGTGACTGAATGTCGTATAAAGTGCTTTCAAGTCATCAGGACTCGATAAAGCACTATACTACAACAGCAGGCCATTTACCATCTTACCATTCATTACTCTGACTCCCGGGCAGAGTCAGTTTTGAAGGGCAAATACGCACCGAAAAGAAGAAAGTTTAAACTTGCACATTCAAAGAAACACTCATAACCAGAAACACATCTTACTGTTCTATAAATACCATTAAAACAAAAAGATTCTTAAGGCCTGTTTTAAGCCCATTAACTCCTAATGGGCATATAAGTAGTATGCTGCTTCTGCTGACCCTAGGTCATGAAGCCGTGGGCAGAGAGCCATTTCAACCTTATGAAAACTGTCTACTGTTTTGAATTATTAGGGTAGGTGGCAGATGCCCAATAGGCTTAAACCAGCCATTTACACTGATAAGTTGGACTATCATGCTAAAAGAAAACGAACAAACATTTCATTGCCTTCTATCATCTTTGTCTGTTTTCTATTTCTATCTCCACCTTTCCTAGTTTGGTTTAAAGTTAAACAACTTATGTGTACTTTCTACAGCAAATGGCTTTAACCTAAAACAAGCTACAAAGCCCAAGGCAAGGTACCCAGAAGCACACAGAAATGAATGGCTAACACTTATGCCATCATTAATTTATATATATATATATATATATATATATATATATATATATATATATAATATATATATAATACAAATCTAAAGTTAAAAACAACAAAAACCTCTTTGCAATATTTGCCTGCTGCTCTGAATGGCCACGGATTTTAATAAATTACAGGGAGGCGACATTAACTGCTAAGCTACAAGGTAATGGAGACAACTGGTTGTTGTGTTCAAACGTCTCTTGCTGTATGTTTCTAAAAACAAATTTGATTTGAACAAACTGCCATTCATTGTTCTAGCAGTGCATCAGAACTGGGGTTCTCTGAATATATTTGCTAATCTGATGAGAACGTATAAACTCGGATGAATGAATGAACAAATAACTAACAAGCTATTACTGGTGGTTCATTTCAATAGACAAAACGTTGTTTTGCACATTTGAGATGAAGCACCAAGAAATTGGTTTCAATGTAAAGTCAGTGGAGCAGTGGGTAGCACTGTTGCCATGCAGCAAGAAGGTCCTGGGTTCAAGTCCCACCCTTGCCTTGCATGGAGTTTGCATGTTGCTTCCTCCCACAGTCCAAAAAAAAGACTTAGGTTAATTGGCCTCTCCAAATTCTCCTTGGTTGTTTGTCTCTGTGTTGCTTGATGTATAGCTTTATTTCGCCAAATAAAAAAAAAAAATTACTTTAAAAGATCTTGCACTAAGTAAACTATACATTTCCGACAGATTTTATGTGAAAATGCTGTCTGTATTAATACAGTATACACTTACCAGCACTTTATTTGCCGGCTGTCGGTTGCTACCATGGTGGGCAGTGTGACGAGGACTTGCTTAAGTTTGAAGCAAGCCTCAGCAGGTAGGAAAGGGGATTCAAGTGGCTTTGAATGCAGCAAGGTTGTTGGTGGCAGACAGGCTGGTCTGAGTGTTTTTAGAAATGGCAAATTTACCAGGATTTTAACATTTATCTGTCAGATTGACTGCTTAGTAAAAAAAATCCAGCAATGTAAATAAAAAACCTTGTCAGGATAGAATCGGTACACTGATTTGAAATGTTATGCAGGGAACAGTAAAGGAATGCAGAATACTCTAAACACACAACATGTTGATCTTGGAAACAAATAGCCTTTACCAGCAGAGGATGACACTTTCCTGTCAGCTGAGTACAGGAAACTGGGGCAGCAATTCACACAGATTAACCAAAACTAGACAATAACTGACTGGAATGGTGTTGCCTGGTCTGAAGAGTCTCAATTTCACATACATTTAGAAGTTACCCAACATAAAAGCATGGATCCATGCTGCCTTGTATGGACAGCTCAGTCTGAGTATGGTGCAATGTTGTGGAGGATATTTTGTTTCACATTTTTGGACCCTTGAGCAATGTTTAAACGCCGCTGCTGATTACGTCCATGACCTCAGTGTAGCCATCTTCGGATATTGGAAAATGGGTCCATTATCTAACAGGATAATCCACCATGTCACAAATCTCAAACGAATTTATCTGGTTTCCTGAACATGAGTTCACTTAATTCCTCTGGCCTCCACGGTCACCAGATTTCAATCCAACTGAGTACAGTTGTGATAGAACGGGAGCGTTGCATCATGAATCTGCAGCAACTATGATAATTATGTGAATATGGATTAAAAACCCAGAGGAATGTTTCAGACAATTTGAATCATTTAATCAATTTGTGGTGGTTATGCAGCCCATTGTGTGATGAGAAAGTGGCTTCTGCTGAATGACCCAGATGACTCCAGCTCTGGCGCTAAAGGCTACCTGAAAGTCAGCCTCTTTGTCGTAGGGACAGGAGACGAGCCTCCGGTACGTGTTACCACATCACCACTCCATTCATATATATACTGACCCTGCTCGCATTCTCAATTTCACTTACAAATACACAGAATTTTCACTTATTCATGAAGTCTTTTTATATTCTGACAACTGTAGGTGGAGAAGAGGGAGTCTAATGATGACAAGGATGACATAGAGAGCAATCTGCTGCTGCCTGCAGGTGTAACTCTGCGATGGGCCACCCTGTCCTTGAAGGTGTTCAGAGCTGAGGACATTCCCCAGAGTAAGTTGAGTTTCAACTCTAATGTTGTCATTTTCTGTCTGATAAAACATAACAAAATAAAAAAAAATTTTGTAGTGGATGATGCATTTGTCCAGACATTGAAAGGGATCTTTGGAGGAGAGGAAAACAAGAAGAACCTGGTTGATCCTTTTCTAGAGGCTCGGTTTGCTGGCAAAAAGGTTAATGCTGTCACCTTAGTTGAAGTCCTCAAGAAGCATAAACATTCAAAATGGTAACTGCCGAGGCAAAACTAATGTTGTTGTTTTTTTCTTCTTTTTTTTTCTGTGTATACAGTTGTGCACTCAGATCATTGAGAAGAATGCAAACCCAGAGTGGAACCAAGTTTTGAACCTTCAAGTCAAAGTAATAAGTCCTGAAGATGAAATGATGCATAGAAAAGTTGCATGGAAATGATTGTTTTGTCTTCTTCACTATAGTTCCCATCCATGTGTGAGCGTGTCAAGCTGACCGTATTTGACTGGTAGGAACATTTATTTTTTTTGTTTGTTTTCTTTTTTATGCAGGAATTTGAGGCTTCAGCTGTGTATTGTTCTGTTGGAGTCATTTCCAGCTGGCAAAATGTCTCGCCATGTTTCTGCAATTTGGTCAGCAACAGTGTGTGTGTGTGTGTGTGTGTGTGCGTGCATGCCTGGCCCGACAACAACCCCTTGAGAATAATGCGGGGCAGTGACTCAGACTGTGGTGGCCCTTCCCTTTCCTATAATAACATATTCTGTGGGCTGTGCTTAGCTAATTTTCATCAGTTTCTGTGATAACGTACACTCGCATTACTCAGGAAGGCTAGAGGGGAAAAAGCACAAGAGGAAAAGTTTAGACAAACCGCATGCCCTTTTTAGAAGGTGTTGCTAACCCATTTACTTCCCAGTGCAATTTGATACCATGCAGAAAACGTCTGGTCTTAAAGCAAGAAAAAAGTGGTATTTATATTGTGTTTTAGGAAAAGGAGCATAAAAACTCCCTAGGGCGGTAATATTTGAAATGTAGGGAAAATTAAATGTCATTAAATTGTGTTTGGCTCTAGGGATCGTATGACAGGAAATGATGCTGTTGGCACCACATACCTGAATCTGACCAAGATAGCTTCCTCTGGTGGAGAAATAGAAGGTATGGATTTTATGTTATGAATGTAAAAGAAAAAGTACAAAAACTATGGCGTAGCGGTTTATAATCTAAGTAGTAGTACTTTAAATTGTGCTTTCTTTCTTTTGGAATAGAGGAACATGCAGAAAATGGGGAAATGTCATCATTTGAAGGTTCACCTGTGTTTTGTTTTTGTGTTCTCTGTTGCATGCAATGTGATGCATTGCGTATGCTAACAATTATGATTAGCCATGGGGCCGGTATGTAATTCTCATTAACTTTCGGTTTTAAAGTAGTTACACAAACAACAAAATAAAATGTCTAACATAATCTAATTGCTTTTATTTAGAATAGGAAAGCGGCAATCATCCACACTACTTTGAATAGAATATAGAAGACATGGACAAAATTGTTGGTTCCCCTCTATTAATGAAAGAAAATCCCACAGTGGTCACTAAAATAACTTGAAACTGACAAAAGTAGTAATGAATAAAAATTCACTGCAAATTAACCAATGAAAATCAGGCAGCTTGAGTTGTCAGCTTGAGTAGCTAGCCTGCAGGCTGCTGCTTAACAGCCACATGCTACTAGCTTGCACCTATAGTTTCAAAATGACACTATCTCAACAACATGCTGGGATGATCCATCACTTTCCATACCTTGTGTGTCTGTGTTGTAAATAACAGGAAATATTTACAAGCAGTGGAATTTGTCCTGCTTATTAGCAAGGGAATGGTGTTGGGGCCTTCTTTCATCCAGCTAACCAGCAGTGGGCAGAACCTGGAGTGGTATGGTTATCTAAACCCCCCCATACAGACAGGGAAAATGCCAATCAAATGGCACATAGGATAAGAGAACTTTTAAATAAGTGAAACATTATTTATAAATGAGGAGAGCCCGTTGGGAAAAGTCAAATATATGAATCCATGCGGGCAGGACAATTTTTTTTTTTTTTTTAAATACCCAACCATGAAAAGATAGATTGGCTTCAAACCATTATGGGAAAGAATGAAGGGGGGAGGACTCGCCTGGTAAAGGCCAGGTACATTGTTCTACAGAAAATTTTGAGCTGTAAAATGAAAGAAATGAACCAGTAGCATCTAGTTGTATGTAATTTTGCTTAACAACACATCAACTATTCATTCTACATGAAGATCCATTTGAGAACCTTTTAAGTCAACTACTGAAAGGGAGCCAGGCCAAAGGTGGAGAATCTTAATAAAAAGGAATGGACTTGCCGTCATCGTCTTAAACTGTAGCAACAATATGATGAAAAACCTTTGCTGTTTTAAAATCTTGGTACACTTCAATACCAGCCCATGCCTAATTGTAATTAAGCCCAGTTAGTGCCAAACGCTATTGCCGCTGCTCTCTGCTCTGTTTTGAGCTTATTGGCAAGATTTTAAGTGTTTATCTCACACCACCCTATCACTTTAATTTGTGCCGCCTGCTTTCCTCACGTCACAGTGTGACCTACTAACAATTAGAGCTTTTCTCAAGTCAATTTATATAGGGATTAACCCTGTTGCCATCTCTCCAGCTGACTCAGGAAACGCAGAGGTAGGCTTCCTGCCCGTGTTTGGGCCCTGCTACATTAACCTGTACGGCAGTCCGAGAGAGTTCACTGGCCTGCCAGACCCCTACGAGGCTCTGAACCTTGGGGAGGTAGTGGAACAGTTGCTTTTATTTGACACCTTCTCTTTTTGAATGATTGTTTTGTGAGAGATCATAATAATTTTTTTGTTCACTACAGGGAGAAGGAGTGGCATACAGGGGCAGGGTACTGGTCGAGCTCTCCACTAAGCTGGAGGGGAAGGCGGACAAAATGGTTGACAGTATCCACAGTGATGACATCCTTGTGGTGCAGGTACTGTGGCTCTTTATCAGCTCAGTGATACCAAGTATTTGTAATCTTAAATTGCAACACCGAGGTTTGAGATGCATTTGAGGAAATTAGAGAAAACTTTGCCCTATTTCCAATGTCTGGTTTTGTAAAACCTTGAACTGCTGAAACCAATTTTAGCCGACTATGGGTTCTACCTTAACTGACAGCAGAGGAAATATTTATTTCTGGCCCTCCCACTGTCAGTGCTAATTAAGTTTGCAAATTTGCATCCGATGGTTCAGCCCAACCCTCTGACCCCCTATTGAACGCCCGCACTTCCTCTCATTCACTCTTAAAGCTTCTAGCTGGAAAAACACCGAGTTCTGTTAGACTGATGCGCACCATGCACAGAGACATTTCTTCAGGGCAAGAAAGTGGTTTGATGTAAAATTACTTCTTACACCTTTTGTGCTTCCTCTGACTTATTTTTTATTCACCTCTGAGAGCTACTAAAACCTCAGTTTGAGTCATATTCCTACAATAACTTCAACACCAAACAGTGGTGTTAGCAAACCATGTTACCACTTAGTTATAGTACATCCTTTAACTTAAAAAAAAGTTTAGATTTAGAGTTTCAAACTGGCTGATAATGGTGGAAGTTGTTCTATCCTGGTCACCATCAAAAGTTCCCCATTATTTATATAAACTTTACATGATAACTAGTACTTAATCTTACAAAGTTAATATATGGTGTTTTGTCCCTGTTTAGAAGTACCAGAGGAGAAGAAAATACTGTCTGTGCGCAGTCTTCCACAGCGCCTCCATGATTCAGGAACCTGGAGAACCAATCCAGTTTGAGGTCAGCATCGGTAACTATGGCAATAAGCTGGATACCACCTGCAAACCCCTGGCCTCCACCACTCAGTACAGCTGTGCTGTATTTGATGGTAAGCCATTTCAAATCCTTGTTGGAGAAGAGGTACTACTGTAATTTAGAATCTGAAGCTCTTTAAACGTCATGTTTCAGGGCTGTACTTTACCTGACTTGTTTATTCTAGGCAACCATTACTACTACCTGCCCTGGGCAAACACCAAACCAGTGGTTGTGCTCACGTCCTTCTGGGAGGACATAAGCCATCGCCTCGATTCTGTCAATATCATGCTCTACATTACGCAACACCTGGTAATATCACATCATCTGTAATAACTGAAAACCCGTTGCAATGAATAGATTTTATGGATAATTTAAGATGTATTACAGTAAAGCTGCCAGTGTGTTTGAGAGGCAGCTAATCAGTGTAATGCATGTTCTGTTTTAGAAATCCAACCTGGATGCATTTAAAAACGCCATACTGGCTAAAGTCTCAGACAACCAACTCGCTGAAGTGTGGATGAAGTTACTCAATCAGTTGATTGAAGACCTGGACAGGTAAATACGAGAAGTGATGTGGTGTCCGTGTCTCCTTTGGCCATCTTTTACTGAGCGATATGTCATGCAGGATTTTGTAGCTGTTCTCATATCTTGAGTGTACCACAATTTCGGCCTTTTGCCATTTCTTTTTCAGAACTATAATGTAAAAGGATTTGGAGTATTTGTAGCCTTCTTGCCATCAATAATTGTATTAGGAGATGCCATCTCATGTTTTGCTTGAGAGAGCAGGCCTCTTCCATCTCACATTACCAATAACGGAGTTTAAACTAAAACATTTCTTTGTGTTCTAGAGAGCAGAGCCTTAGCTTATTTTGGAATTGAATTTTGAATTACCTCAGAGTGCTAAAATGTTAACCTGGCAAGCCAGATTGATAATGTGTAGCACTCTCAGTTTAGTTTTAAACATTATTGATTGGGGTCTGCTCCCATTGAATCCATTCAGGAAAAGGAGGGACATTCGGCAGACATTTCCGAGCTGATTGGGTGAAGTGACACCTAGTCCCCACCTACCAAAGTTTGGTTTTAGCCAATCACGGTTTCAAATGAAAATGTTGTAAGCCGCAGGCACCATGACAAACTACAACAATTCACTGTGGTTATTTTGGTTCGGCTGTGGACTTGGCACATCCTGCTTTCGTCAAATCTGTATATCCCGCCTCAAACCATTAACATGCAATGTGATTGGCTGACTCGTGCTGGGTTGCTTCTTGAACCGTTGAGGTGGAAGTGGGACAAGATGCATGATTTCCCCTACCATAATATAAGCCTGGCGGGCCACCAGGCTTAAATCAAGGATGTTATATAAAAGGTTGGAAGCTCAAAAGGCTTAAAAGGATAAAACAGAGCTTCTTTGCTGTTTCTGTCCAGCCTTCCTGTTATCTACTTAGCCTTGGCCTCTCTTCCAGTTTGAAGAAACCAGAGGCTTTTAAACACAGTCTTCCATCTCTGTGTTTCTTCTGACTTCATGTGTACACACCTTACAAATGCTAGAAATGGTTAGCATTAGCATTTTTGTTATACTGGATCATATCAAACCAAATGTGGGATTAGACAGGGAAGCAAAACCCAAACAAAGGTGGTCTGGATTTTTTTTTCTTCTATGACTGATTGTGTGTTCACCTCTAGTTTCCCTACACCTGAGCTGGAAGGCCACTCCAACCTGACATCTCTGGACATCCAAATCAAGAAACTGCGAGATGGCACTCTAACCTCCATCAAGGATGCTGCAAAACGTATGAGAGAGGAGGCCAGAGAAATCACAGACACTCTGCCAGACATCGAGACCTGGGTGGACAAACTCAATCAGCTGGCTGAGGAGGTACAAACAGGGGAAGCAGAGAGAATCAGTTTGGTTTATGGCTGACATTCAGGGATCGTTTCAAAAGTTTTAATATGAATTTCTGTTGGATATTTGCAGTTACAACATATATGCAGAAATAATTTAACATGGACACATTCTCTGTGCTTTTAGCCCCAGAACAGCATGCCTGATGTGATCATCTGGATGCTGCGGGGCGAGAAGAGGGTGGCCTACAGTCGTATTCCGGCTCACGAGATCCTCTTTTCCACTTACAACGAGCAGGCCTGCGGACAGCACTGTGGCAAGACTCGCACCATTTTTCTAAAGGTACATAATGTCAAAAAGAGAAAAGGAAGTTTCTTGATGCTGCTTTTTGACCAGATGCTGTTATTGAGGTCACTGAAATGCTAGTTTCTTTACCACTTTATTTTTTTATGTTTACCCACTTAGTACCCCATGGACAAGGCCAAAGGCTTGAAGGTGCCAGTTCAGATAAGGGTCAACATGTGGCTTGGCCTCTCTGCATTTGAGAAAAAGTTCAACGCGTTCTCAGAGGGAACCTTCAGTGTGTTTGCCGAGCTGGTATGGGACTTCAATGCTTTCATTTTTATGAAGACTATTTTCAGATTAAACTTTTAATTTAAGGTTTCATCCAGCTTGGAAGTTGATACTTTAAGGATATTAACTGACAAAGTGAACGACTTGGCGTACCTCTATAACCTTTTAACCTTTCAAGATTTTGTATTTTACAAATGAAAGCATCCAATTGCATTCAGACGCAACTCAAATGATGCACTTAAACAGTGCAACCAATTTCCTTCAGATGTCACGTAATTAGTAAATCTCTCTCCTGTGTGTAAATATTTATGGAAAATAAATCAAAGTTGGTGTATAAAACAACACCCCAAGATAAGTCAATGGGCAATATCATTTCAACATAGAGTATGGCAAAGGTCCATGGCTGCTTTAAATGGAACGGCAGAGATTCACAGCTTAGCATGGAAGATCTGTCAAATGGGCAACTATTAGTCGTTACTCCACAAACCTGTCTGAACTTGAAAGTCATAAAAGTTTGCCACAAAAAAATTCTCTTATCAAATAAGTGCAAAGTGGAACTTTCTGGGCTGGGTTAATTGGAAATGAGGATGTAACAATGCAACTAGAGGATGTAAAAATATACAAACAGATTAAAAACTCAAGAGGAAAGAAACTGGAAGAAAATGAATCCTGCCCCTCACCCTGAACACTCCATCCCCTCACAGAGGCATAGTAGTGGCAGCGTCATGTTTGGTGTGTTTCTTCTCAAAGGACGGGAACGCTCGTCAGAGTTGATGGGAAGATGGATGGTGCTTAAAACAGAGGAATCCTGGAAGAGAATCTGTTAAAGGCTGAAGACTGGGGCATTTTCTCTCTGCCATTGTAGCACTTTCAGATTTGAAGTCAAATGAAAAGTGCTTTACAAATAAAATGTATCATTATTATAATTATGTTTTAGCAGGGTAACTACTGTAAACATACAGCCAGAGCTACAATAAAATGGTTCAGATAAAAGCATATTCATGTTAGAATGGCCCAGTCAAAGTTCAGACCTTAAAGATTGATGTTCACATTCACTGTGTCCTCCATCCAGTCTGAATGAGCTTTTCAATTTTGTAAAGAACAGGTAAAAACTACATGCCACAGTTTTCAGATTTTTATTTGTCAAAAACTGTCCTTTTCGTTCCTATAGCTAATTTTGATCACTGTTTTGGTTCTACACTGCCTGGCCTAAACAAAAAAGTCGCCACCTGGATTTAACTAAATAAATGGGTACGAGCCTCCCATTGGATAATTACTGCATGGGCAATTATGTTTCAGCTGGCAACAAGTTTATTTAACCCCAACTGGTGCAATGAGTACCTTCTCATTTCTTAAACAACCATGTAGAACGACTTGTCCCGTGGTCGTGGAAAAGATGTCAGCCTGCTTCAGAAGGGTCAAATCATTGGCATGCTACAAGCAGAGAAAACATCTAAGGAGATTGCAGAAACTACAAAATTGGGTTCACTCCACGTGAAGAAACAAACTGAATAGTTGCCACTATACATTTCAAAATGTTGAGCCAGTATGTTCTCTCAGACTCCTGTTGCTATACTATGTTTGAATTTATGCATGCATTTTTATTTCCAAGTAATGATAGACTTAGCACAGCAGCGTGATTACCCATACTATTCTCATTCATGCAAGCGATTAGCACAGTTTTTCCAGTCATTAAATCCAGTGACAAATTGATTGTCTTATACTGAACAACTTGCAGCAGTAACAGAATACATTGCCAGTAGAGGGGTGTGTAAACTAACCAGTTTCTTGACAGGGTTTCTCCATTTAGCTTTTGTTCCTTAGTTAAGCTTCTGTTAATGTCTCCATATTTCCTTTGCAATAAACCGTCCCAGTCAAAATATCGGAGACCTGTCTGTATCACAAAGTATTCCTGCATCATGTCGTCAATTTGGTCCCACTTTGCAGCATCAGATGGATAGATTTTCAGTACAGCGCTGTGAATCCTCTTGTTACTGAAAAGTGCTATATAAATAAACTTGCCTTGCCTTACTCTTTCTGGGCCTAGAGGCTCTGTCAAAACTATACTGGGTTTACTCTGTCAGGCCGGCTGCTGTTCTTCCATCATTTGGTCATTCTGTGACTGCGCTGATGTTGACGGCGCCACAGCATCTTCGGGCCGTGTCTCAGGGCCAGGCGTGGCCTCTGGCTCTGCTGAAATGAGCAGGTTCACGGCTATCAGACGGCTGCCCAACAGAAACATCTCCGACTTCTTTTGCTCCTCTTCATTTTTATTTATTTTTTTACGTTTTGCCGCATCTGAAAGCATTTTGAATATAAAACGGCCTGTTCCTGCCTGCTAGCTAACTGTCCAGCTTAGTCCTGACCCCGACCTCCCCTCGGACTGAACTGACTGCCGTTAATGTGATGTAACGAAACATTAAGATGACAACGTAAACATTTCTAGAGAATTGATAAATATTGATATAAATTGTAGACGACATACTAATGATTTGCCTAGTTTGCCTTTGTGTGAATCCAACACAATATTAGTTTGTGTGACGTTTATTTTTTTGCCAGCGAGGCAGTGTATAACATGTCAAAAGTTTGTGGCTGTAATGAGAAAAAAATTTAATAGCTTAAGGATATGCATGCTTGCAGTGTTGTATTTTTTTTTTTTTGTCAACATGTCTTTTATTGTGTTGCAGTATGAAAACCAAGCTAAAGTCTTTGGGAACTGGGGGACCACAGGACTGGTGGGCCGCTATAAATTCTCTGACGTGACTGGTAAACTGAAGCTGAAGAAAGAGCACTTCATGCCACCCAGAGGTTGGGAGTGGGAGTCTGACTGGTTCATTGATCCAGAAAAAGCGTGAGTATACCAGGAGATAATAAAAGAAATCGGCAGCAGAAACCTGTCTAAACTAGCCTTGGTTCAATATGTTTTTTTAAACACATTTTGTTTTTAAACACAGACAACACTACCCCCCCCCCCCATCCTGAATATACATACTTAGAAGAGAAATGGTGCAAAATAATGAAATTGACCCATAAAGTAGTAATAATGACAATATTGATAAACATAGGAAAATGCATAAATAATATGCATTAATTTAATATACATTTCCCCCCCACACACATAAACTCCTTTTTATCACCAGGGCTAAAGTTAGCATTTGCTCTGCTTTGTTAAATTTCTCTCATTCCACTGATTTAAAATTCATTCTAGATTGTACCAGTAAGCTGGAATTTATGGTTTCCTTTTAGCTCGTCATTCTTCTTTCCCCTCAAGAACAATGGTACGTGAACATAGAAAAGCAAAACACAAACCACTACCCAGTCTGACTGATTAGCCATCTAGTAATGTAAGGAAAAGACCACGCAATGGGGAAGCATGAGGAAGTCTCACTTTGATAGCTGAACTGTAAATCATGTTTGCTTAATACTAACTGGAATAAAACAAAAACATGCAAACATTTTTACCTCTCTAACGGCACATGGTTATTCCCTTCCAATAGTTCTGTGGTTCTATGTTTTTGAAGCTACAAATAAAAGATCATGTGAATTTATTTTTAATTATTGTTTTTATTCGAGTGCTATGAAGTCTTTTTAAAACTGTTTTTATATCATTTTCACAAAGATCCATTGTCCGTCCGTCCGTCCGTCTTCTTCCGCTTATCCGGGGTCGGGTCGCGGGGGTAGCAGCTTCAGTAGGGAGGCCCAGACGTCCCTCTCCATCCAGATCCATTGTGTGTATTGGTTTTGTTTCAGCCTGCTAACCGAGGCAGATGCTGGACACACAGAGTTTATGGATGAGGTCTTCCAGAATGAGACACGTTTTCCTGGTGGAGAGTGGAAGGCCGCCTCAGAGCCGTTCACGGACGTGGTGAGCGCAGCAAGCCTGAATGCAGATGATGCGCAGTGTAGCTGCAAATGGCAATCATGCATAATCTTTTTCTCTCGGACAAACATAAATACAGTCACGATTTTTAATGTTTTAATGTTATTCAGAGCCACGTATCATGCTCTTTCCCCTTGTCACTCAGTTGCTTCCAAAGTGATGCACGTTTCTGAATATGGAAATGCAGCTAACATGATTTCTGTGTTGGACAGAATGGGGAGAAAAGCCGTAACCCTAAAGAGTTCGACTGTCCTCCGGGCTGGACATGGGAGGACAGCTGGTCTGTGGATATCAACAGAGCTGTGGATGATCAAGGTGCAGAATTTCACTTCAAAGCTGCAGCATTTGATACCGTCATGTCAATGTAGGCTGAAATAGTCATCTGGTGTCTTGCTAAAGTAGTCACACCCTTTGCACTTTGCCACAATGTGTCATGTAACCACCACACACTGGGATTGTCTTAGCTGACTGTAGCTCTGGACTTTCATTTCAACATGAGTATACTTAATCTGACCTAGGGGTCTCCTTTCCTTGGTCAAGCAGGTGTCCTAATACATCCTTGGTAAAATGCTCCTGAACCAAATGTTAGTAATTACCTCTTCAGCATGCAATCAACTCCTACAGAATCTTCTTAATGACCTTATTTGATTCAAGTGTATTTGAGCAGATGCATATCTAGACCGTTCCCATGTAGCTCTGGGTGTACTATATTCAGGATTGTCTTGCAGTGAACCTTCAACCCACTCTGTGTTGCAGCCTCTATAACTAGTTTTCTTCCAGGAAAGCCCTCTTTAGCTCTATCTATCTTCCCATCTACTCAGTTAAGCTTCCCTGTCCCTGCAAAAGAAAAACTTCTCCACAGCATGAGTCTGCCACCACCATGTTTCACTGTGGGGATGGCGTTCTCCACCACGCAGTGTTTTGAAAGTAGACCAAATGTTCAGTTTTGTTCTCATCTGATCTGAGCACCTTCTTCCACATGCTTTCCTGTGCTCCCTACATGGCATATGGCAAACTATAAACAAGATGACTTGATGCCTTTTTTTGTTTTTAAACGATTGTTAGGGATGGGCAATATATCCATATTTTAAAAAATCAAGATTTTTTTAGATATAGGATGAGACTATGTTGCATTATAACTATACTGTAATGAATTCTAGCATTTTCATATAGCTACTTATCCATGGAAATCATGTTTAAAGTGCAGCGCTAATAGTTGTCCTGTAAACAGACTGTCCTACCTGAGCTGTAGCATGCTGTTTGCTTGCTAATGTTCTCCAACAAACCTGAGGCCTTTTACAGAACAGCCGGATATACACTATTTACTTGCTATTTGACTTCTGGAGACAAATGATTGGACAGGATTTCATCATGGGTTTTCATTAAATATACATTATACGAGATTGTACAGTAAAACGTGCAGAGTAGAAATGCACATCACACTTTTCAGATTATCGGTGCGAATTTTGAAAATGGTGTATTCTTTTCCTTCCCCCTTTTAATTATTCACCACCTTGTGTTGGTTTATCACATAAAATTTTGTTGAAATACATTGAAGTTTGAGGAAGCGACATGACAAAATGGGAAGTTTGTGTGAATTATTTTGCAAGACATTTTAGGCATTTCTTTATATAAACTAAACTTCATTGCCATAAGTATTAGGCCATCGCTCCGGCTCTTACAATTCAAGTGTTCCACGATCAAAAGCTTTTAAATTTCAGCCCTTTGCGGAGGAAGTAGACTGCATGCTAACTGCACAGAGTTCTCCAACTTTAGGCAGAGTTATTAGCGCTTAATCCTGGAGTCAAAGGAACTCCTAATGGTTCAGTATACCAAGGCATTATGGATAGTTTCATGCTCCTAACTTTCTTGGAACAACTTAGGGATGGGCCCCTTCCTGCTCCATCTTGACTGCACCAGTGCACAACGCAAGTCCATAAAGGCTAAGGTGTGAAATAACTTGGCTGGCCTGCAGAGGGTCTTGGCCTCAACCCAACAGTGCACCAGTGGCAGACTACGAGCCGGGTCTTCCCATCCCAACACCAGCTTCTGGAAGAAATTTCAACAATTCTAATAAACACAATCCTAAACCCTCCGGAAATCCTCCCTGAATGGTTGAAGCTGTTGAACCTGAACTGTGGAATAACAGCAAATTCAACCTTATGAATTGGATGGAACGTCACATGTGTGTTTCAAGTTTTTATGTGTGGGAAGGCAGATGAGCAAACAGTTTTTTAGCAATATAGTAGAGAATAAAAAACTAAGAAAATATGTGCCCGTGCCTCCGTTTGCATGTACTGTACAGGCTGGGAGTATGGGGTGACCATCCCTCCAGATGAGAAGCCTCGGTCCTGGGTCCCTGCTGAGAAGATGTACCATGTCCACCGCAGGAGGAGGCTGGTTCGACCCCGAAAGAGAGCTTCACATTCCGCAGCAGCAGTGGAGGTCTGCACACATTTTTAATAAATTAGAACAAATGTTGGCAGATGCATTTTCTGCTGTGAAATTCTTCCATCACCATTTAGTAAGTAAAATATTGTCATCAGATGTGTCTTTTTAACACACACAGAGAAGAGATCAAGGTGACCCAGAGGGATGGGAGTTCTCCTCTCTGATTGGCTGGAAATTCCATCGAAATGAGCGCTCCTCAGATTCCTTTCGTCGACGACGCTGGAGGCGAAAGATGGCGCCCGAAGATCGCCTTGGAGCTTGTGCCATCTTTCAGCTGGAGGGCGCGTTAGTGAGTGAAAATGAATAAATGGATCAACTATTACAGCAAGAGCAACTTGTGAGTCAGAATTCAGACCAGCAAACAGCCCTGTTAGTAATGCAAGAGAAGCAGGGGGAAGCAGGAACTGACTGTGAGCTTAATGAGTCACCAAATATTTACTCAGTATTAATGCCGCAGTTTGTTTCATTTGCAGCATGACGCATGAACGTGTCACTCAAAGAGGTCTTTCTGGTTTGATCCGCAGGGTATTGATACAGATGAGAAAGAAAAAGGCTCTAGAGGTGATGCCACCAAGCTGTTTGGGGCCAACACTCCCACTGTTTCCTGCTCCTTTGATAGTGAGTGTCACAAAGTGAAAATAAAAGATGCCAAAGGGCAGAGTGCACACATTTATTTATTTCTATTCATCTTATTAAAATTTTTACTAAATCTTCTCTAGGGCCCTATATGTACCACCTTCGTGTCTATGTCTATCAAGCAAGGAACCTGACGTCTATGGATAAAGACAGTTTCTCTGGTAAGATTTTACTTGTGGGTAAAAGATGTAAGAATCCACATCAATAAATTTGAATATCATCAAAAAGTTTATTTCAGTTATTCAGTTCAAAATGATTGTTATTATAAATATTTTAAATATCTTGATTTGAAAAAAGGATGATAGGCATACTAAACTGGAGAACTTAACCTTTTGTCTGGCTATGGATCAGGGTTGCAGCAGGTCATAAAAGTAAAATGTGTTTGATTAGGGACTAAAGGTGTTTGACATGAATGGGTTGAATATTTCTGAGAAATCCAAAGTTTTTATTTTGGAGGAACCTCTTCAATGCAGTGTTGAGCTTTTTAGATTGTTATAGTTTTATTGCAAACGTGCTAGTTTGCATACTTGGTCAGTAAACCTGATTTGTTGGGAGGAATAAGTAATTAAAAGTGTAAATGTGTTTTAAAAAAAGACTAATCAAGGATTGTCTGAAAACCTACTAAATTAATGAAATCCTTCTGAACCTTTTCACATATAGTGACAGGCACTCTAACCTATTTTGAATGTTTGAGGTTTGAAAGTGTTAAGTTTTTAAAGACTCTGAGTAACCATCTGCATGATATAAGAGGTTGCTATGATTACTTGAAGTGAGATGGAGAAAAACAGGCAAAGGGTCACATCCAATCTTCATGTTTGCTACAGAGGTCTCTCTTGAACAGGGGACTATGTTATAAGATTAACCTTTACAAATAAAGATCAGGCCCGAAACCTGGGTGTAGTGATGGACTCAGACCTGAACCTCCAAAAGCATCTAAAGACAGTTACAAAGTCGGCTTTCTATCACCTGAAGAACATTTCCAGGATTAAAGGACTAATATCTCAGCAGGATCTGGAAAGACTAATCCATGCATTTATATTTAGTAGAATAGATTACTGCAACGGTGTTTTCACAGGTCTGCCTAAAAAGTGGATCAGACAGCTGCAGCTGATCCACAACGCTGATGCCCGTGTCCTCACTAAAACTAAGAAAGTAGAGAACATCACCCCAGTTCTAAAGTCCTTACACTGGCTCCCTGTATCTCAGAGAATAGACTTTAAAATACTTCTGTTAGTCTATAAATCCCTGAATGGCTTAGCACCTAAATACATCACTGACTTGTTATCAGTGTATCAACCATCCAGAGCACTAAGGTCTTCTGGCTCCACCCTTCTCTGCATACCTAGAACCAGAACCAAACACGGAGAAGCAGCATTTAGTTCCTATGTTCCACTTATCTGGAACAAACTTCCAGAAAACTGTAAAAGTTCTGAAAACCTGAGTTCTTTTAAATCAAAATTAAAAACACATTTGTTTAGGACTGTTTTTGACTGTTCTAGTTAAACTGTTTTACTGAAATATTAGTTCAACTTTTTTAGTCCAACTGTTTATTGATGTTCTATTCTGTCTCTACATTTTATTCCTACTTGCTTATATTCTGTTTTCCTGTATTTTAATCATGTAAAGCACTTTGCATTGTCTCTGTACTGAATTGTGCTATACAAATAAATTTGCCTTGCCTAAAAATATGTTTTCCTCCATTACAGATCCGTATGCGCATGTCTCCTTCCTTCATGTTAGCAAGACGACTGAGAAGCTCAGAGCAACCCTGAACCCAACCTGGGACCAAACTCTGATTTTCAACGATGTGGAGGTTTATGGAGATCCCAAGAACATCAGCGACAATCCTCCTGACGTGGTGCTGGAATTCTACGACAGTGATCAAGTGGTAGGGTTCTTTTACAGCATATCAATCAGAATATCCCAAAACCTTCACACCAACACTCATAAGGCCAAATAGATGAGACTACAAGCGTATTTCTCTCCTGAGACACCTTTGTCCATTTATAGATGCACTTCCATTTATCAAATGAAGTATCTAGAGGCTGTAAACATAGTTCAGTTTAAGTGCTGAAACAAATGTTATGATAGTTGCATAGGGCAGAAGGTGTGTGTGTGTGTGTGTGTGTGTGTGTGTGTGTGTGTGTGTCCTGTCGGGCTCTTTTTGGCATTAAGACAACATTTCTTACTGTCACATTGCCAGACAGATTTAACTTTCACAAGTGGAGCCTTACTGCTTTCCCCATAGTGCTCCGCTTGATTTATATACTTAAGAAGCTATATTCGATTTTATTCTGGGACTATTTCATGTTCAATGGACACTGAAACAGGAAGGTGGAAGAGGAAAAACTGAGAAACAGATGAGGCAAAATGCTAAAAGGGAGAAAAGGTGAAAGAGGAGAGAAAAGGGAGAGAGTCTGCTTCTACACCTGCTAAGAGGGATATAAAAAGAACAGCAAAACCAACCGATAAAGTATTACAGGTACAAACAACCAATGTCTGGATTCAAGCACCTGTAGGTGTTTGTGAGAGTACACTTTTGTATGTAAGGTTTATCCATAAGCAAATAGCTCAATAGTGGTTTTGAGGAGCCAAAGACCAGACTTCCAGAGCACCGAGGCAGACGCCAGGGAAACCAGAACACCAAACGCCCGAAGGATGCCCAGAGCAAAAGGGCCCAAGAGGGACAAACACAGGAATAGCTGCCTCCCCCACCTGAGGGAAGAGCAGAGAAGAGCCCCAGGAAACCCCCCAACAGCCCCCGGGAGCCACGGCAATGAGAAGATTGACTTTTCAAACATTACATTTCCCCACAAAACAAGACAAAGTACTGCACTTCTTTGCAATTTCATTTAAATTTATTCAATTCAGTTTATTTGTATAACTCAAATTCACAAAACACAACGTCTCAAGGCACTTGAGAACATTCAATTCAGACACAAAGTCAAGTGAGGATTTATTCCAAGTGACCCTAGTTATTAAACAATGCAGTTATCAGTTATTACTCAAGTTGGTTAAAGTTAATATATCCAAGGAAACCCAGCAGATTGCATCAAGTCACTGACTTGTAGCATTCAATCCTGGAAGAGCATGTAGCCACAGCGGACTCTAGGAACCACCAGTAGACCTGCAGTCTGAGAGCAAAGTGCTGTTAGAATCATATGGGGCAATCGGATCACTGCGCTTGATTATTAAGGGCTTTATATGTGGGAAGGAGAATTTTGAATTCTATCCTTGATTCATCAGGGAACTGATAAAGGGAAGCTACAAATGGGAGAAATATAAAATTTTCATCAGAACTCTTGCTGCAGTGTTTTGGATCAGCTGGAGGCTTTGAACTGCATTTTGTGGCCTTCCTGATAGTAAAGAATTACACCAGTCCAGCCTTAGGGAAACAAATTTATGGACTAGTTTTTCAACGTAACTCCAGGAGAGGATATAGGAGAGGCATCCTAGAATCCTAGAAACCAGTTTCATGTGGGATTTACATCAGGAATTTATGGAGCAATCAGATCTCTGATGTATGATGGAGCCTGATTATTGAGAGCATGTGAACAAATATTTTTATGCTGTTCCCTTGATCCCTGCAGCACATTCAAGCCTTTCTATGAGAAATTGGTTGGGTCAAACTTCCAAGCTCAAGGTGTAGTGTCTAAGGATACTCCAAGCCTCAGGGTTTGGTTGGAGCACATTCCTAAACTAAATGTTTACACTAAGAGTGTCCAAAAAAGGACATGGTATACATTTCTGGGACACTAAGGAACATCTTGGAGCTGCAGGACTGAGGGAATCTCTATACTTGTACTGTGCACTCACCGAGTGTGTGTATAACAAATGGCTGTAATCATTGTTCTTTGAGAATTCTTCCATCAGCTTTGATTTGCTACAAACTGCTACAAACTGTAGCGTTCTATATGGCCCTGTTTTAAATTAAATACTAATGTGGTATATTAATGTTGTATCGATCAGAGTCTTTCCTGAGGACGTGCCATATTGCTTGGCCTGTCCTCAAATGTTTAGATGAAGCTAATATTGTTGATAACTCAGAAGGTGTAACGGGATCAAAACAGTCCAAGCTCAGATCAGGATGAAGTAATCATGTTAAGGAGCAAGTCAGTGATTTTATGTTGAACAGAATCAATATTATAAAGAATCTAATTCTATTGCTTCCTCAGCAGTACAGACTGCTGAGGGAATGAATGGTTCAACAGTGCTATAACTCTGTATACGTTTGGTGACTGTATGTTGGTGACTGTACGTTGTCTAAGGCAACCCGCAATGAGGAAGTAACACTATGAACAAGAACAGCGTTGCCAGATCTGACAGTTTCCAGCCCAAACGCAACATAAAACCCTTCCACATCAGTAAAAAGCAGCCCAAATCTCAACCTCTCTTGAAACTCATGTTGAAAGCATTAAAATATCAACACGCCACAAGCACCCAATTGCACTTAAAGAAAAAAGGTTACACGGACAGGCTCCCAAATAGGTATGCAACCAAATAACCAACCGATCTTTCCCAATCGTGCCGTGCCAGGAACTGAACAAAAGTCATCCTGTTTACTATGAAATTATGTGGGCTCTTAAAATCTCTCTCACACACGGTCAGATCAATCTAATGATTCAGTTTTACCTAAACAGCCATGGAAATTGTTTATCAGTTATAAATGAATCTGTAACACCAATTGAGTCAGTCACACATTGCATGGAAACAAAGTGACCTTACATTTAGTGTAGTAATTAAATTGCCTTCTCAAGTTTTGCACTGCCATGTTCTTTGAAATCATCATGTTGTGATTGTATTTCTGTGTTATAGTAATTATGATACATTTTGTATTTTCTCCACATCCACATAATGTGGTCTCTCACCGGCAGGAAGGGCCGGGTGTAGCTTGAACTCTTAACCCCATTTGGGGTGTTTCCAATTGACACTGAGTGAGACATTGGTGAGCTCAAGCTCGAAAGGTTCTCTACATTTCAAAATGACTACTGATATGAGTGCAAGGACACATCTTGTTGAAAAATTCAGGTTTTGACTTTTCTGTCGCACAATGACAACTATTTTGACAGAATAGTCCTATGAATGCTTTCCTAAAAATGCGGCAAATGCTGTGAAAAGCAGCCCAAATTTGAGCAACTCGCTCAAAGCTTTTTTTTTTTCTTTCTTTTTTTTTTACAGGCCAGTGTGTTCAAACGAAGTCCAACTGGGTGGAAGCACACCCAGTCTGGCAACACTGCTTGTACAAGGGGGGTAGTAATTAAATATTTGCCCTCTGTTTTTCCTGTGATACTGAGGAAATGAAAAATGGAACAGATTCTTTAAAAGTTTCAGTAATTTCTAATAAAGATCTGGAATAATAAAGTTGTCTTTAAGGGATTGAGTGCTCAGTAAAATTAGAGCCAAAGGTTATTAAACAAATGTTCAGGCAGGGTTATGAGGAAATGCTGTCATTTGTTCACACTCAATGTCATATGTCAGCACATGCTCCAGAGAAGAAGACCCAAGTTTTTTATTGCAGTACAGCATGTATAGTCTCCTCTCCTAATTGGTGTAACTATGGTTGAATAAAAAAGAACCTCATTGTTACGTTCCCAGAAAAAAATGTTGATACACATTAGTTATGTACCCCTTGGGAATTCCAGCTAAACTTCCGTGTAACGGCAACATGTGATCCTCTGCAGGGGAAAGATGAGCTGCTCGGCCGCAGCGTTTGCGTCCCGTTGGTGAAGCTGAACTCCGGCATGGACCAGACGCCCAAACTGCTGTGGCATCCTGTCATCCAGAAGGGGAAGAAGTCCGGAGACGCGCTCGTTGCTGCCGAACTCATTCTTAAAGACAAGGTTTGATATTCCAGCTCTGGGAAATCGGTTGATTTACAGTCACCGAACCTGATAGTGCAAACCACATCAGCAAATCTCTAAACGCAACAACAAATTAAAAAACACATGTTCAAAACATTTTTAAAAAATACATGAACTAAGCACGTACAAATTGGAAAAACACAACATATTCAGAACCACAGCATGTTGAAAAACACATTTCCTTGAAACAAATACAAATTAGATGACAACACAATATTGAAATACACAATAACATAATGAAGTCGCAACAACGTATTTAAAAACAGTACAAATATTAAATTTTCAAACCCACAACATTATCTTAAACACAATGACATTAACCTATCGGAAGAAGTAGGTACCGGTGGGAAACATGGGACATTGCTGATTGGATGGCCAACACTAATTTTCTGCCATGTATTCCAGTTGGTTTTGAACTGGAAGTTATTCTGCCTGTAGCGAGTTTTTGAAAGCTTGAATATTATCTGTAACTTGCAGTTCAAAGGCCAAACGATACTGTTGTCCAATCAGTGATGTCTCATGTTTCCCACTGGTACCTACCTCTTCCGATAGGTTAATGTCGTTATGTTTTTTAAGATGTTGTAGGTTTGAAAATGTTCTGTTGTTAAACAATGTTATGTTTTCATTATGTATTTCAATATTTTGTTTTTAATTTGTATTTGTTTCAAGTTGATGTTTATCAAGATGTTGTGGTTTTGAATGTTTTTTTTTAATGTGCTAGTTATTGTGAGTTCTAATTTGTACATGCTTAGTTAATGTGATATTTTTAAAATGCTGTTTTGAATATGTCATTGTTTTTTAATTTGTGGTTTAGAGATTTGTTGGTGTGGTTTGTGCTTCAGGGCCACCGTATAATAGTCTATAGACCTCAAAGTCTTTGACATTCCTCCGAAAGGTTTTGTCTTGTTTACCTTAAGCACATTTAGATTGAATTACCCACTATTCCAAAAGCTTCTACGTGTTTTCTTACACCAGATATCTGCTGATTTTACATTTAGAGGGTTAGTGGTGATGTGTTCTCACAGTTGGCATTTTGAGCGATGGCACTGGAAACTCTGGGAAAAGATGGAAAGTGCCGTGTGTAAATAATTTTCTTTACGTGTTGTGAACAACAGATTAGGTCATGACATTTCGGGATAATCTATAACAGTTTGGAATTTTAAATTGCGTGGGAACCCTGAGTTTAGTGCATAAGGACTTGTATTTTTAAAACTGTCATTTCATCCTCTTACATTCCTTTTTTTTTTTGTCTTAAAAGTGTAACCCTGGAATAAAATGAGTGTCTCTCTTTGCAGTCAGGTGAGTGGGATCTTCCCCTGGTTCCCCCAAAAAGAGCGGAGAACCTCTATATGGTTCCTCAGGGTATCCGACCTGTGGTGCAGCTCACCGCTGTGGAGGTAATGCACAACCTGAATCACTGATGCACTGGCATAGACCAACTCCCTTAAACCATCTGTTCTTTGTGTGCCATTTTTTCTTCAGATTCTTGCATGGGGTCTGAGGAACATGAAGACGTACCAGCTCGCCGCTGTGTCTTCTCCCAGTCTGGTGGTGGAGTGTGGGGGCCAAAGGGTGGAGTCTGCCGTGATCAAAAACATGAAAAAGAGTCCCAACTTCCCCGGCTCGGTTCTCTTCATCAAAGTGGTAATGATGGCGTCACCGGTTAAAACTAAATTCTTAATTTTACTTTCCATGTGAAAGTAACGTTTTTGTCACGTCAAATATAAGTTGCTGTTGGGTTATGTTACACACTAACACAAATTACTGCCAAATTGAAGAGGAAAGAAAATGTATTCTGATTAGGTTAGAACCAGATTGAATTTGTTGGCCTACATGCAAACTGTGTGTAGGAAAACTAACACTGCACACCTTGCTGACTGTGAAAAATGGTAAAAATGGTAAATGGCTTGTACTTGTATAGCGCTTTAACTAGTCTTGACGACCTCCAAAGCGCTTTACACTACAGTTCAGTCATTCACCCATTCACACACACATTCACACCCTGACGGTGGTGAGCTATGTTAGTAGCTACAGCTGCCCCCGGGCAGGCTGACAGAGGCGAGGCTCCAGGCCCTCTGCCGCCACCAGGCCCTCTGACCATGTTCAAAACATTTTAAAAAAAATACATGAACTAAGCACGTACAAATTGGAAAAACACAACATATTCAGAACCACAGCATGTTGAAAAACACATTTCCTTGAAACTGGTGTGAGCTAATCGGGAGGTCAATGACCCAAAACGAGCAGAGCTGCAATAGAATGGATCAAATCAGTACAAGTCCAGGCTAGTATAGACTTAAGAATCTGTGACATGATGTAAAAATTGATGTTCAGATTCATCCAATCCGACTTATCTTTTGCTGCAGTTACAGATGCAAGTCTTTAAAGGCAAGTCTCTACTAGCTTGGACAATCTAGAGACTGAAATTCTTTACAAATTAGCTCAAGGTATTTCTAAGCATCGACTCAGGGGGTTGACATTTAGTATTTTTGTAAGTCAGCCATATATATTTTTTGTTTTGTTTCTTGGGAGAGGATTTATAAAACGCTGGTAAAACAGGTAAAACAACTAGAAAATGACTGTGGGACTTGACACATAAAGGAGGAAGTCACACGACTATGTGGAGTTGTAGTTTATCTTTTATCAGAGAAAGGTGTTTGGCTGAACACAGGTACCATTTTTTTAAACTAGTTATGTCCAGTGTTTTATAGGTTTAAAGTACTTCTTGATTCTGACATCATACAAGTTGCTATATATATTAGAAAGTTCATGTATTATTATGACCAGAGTAAAAAAAATAAAAAAAATTCGATGACAGTGGATTTTTAAAGCTTTTTAGCGCAAGGCTCATAAAAAATGTTGCGCCAGGTGTCACGTGACCGATGACGTCATTGGTTGACAAGCGTTGATCTGTTGACATTGCAACAAATTACTTCCTGGTTGCAAACTCGCTTTCTCAAACACAAATATTAAACATGGCTAAAAACTGTGTGGCTTATGGTTGGTCAAATACCAACAAGGATAATGTCTCCTTACACACATTTCCGAACCCGAAAAGTCCCGGAGGTGAGAAAATCACCTCCGGGACATTTTAGACATTTTACCCACGCTGAAGTCTCTGGTGGCGTTACATCAGGTGGAGCTGCTCCATTTGAGCAGCCTGCGCTCAATCAGAGCGCACCGAGCTCTCTGCTGATGTCTCCTTCTCTCCTCCTCACGCAGTGGGAGCGGAGAAATCTCGCTGTCATTTGGCGGATTTCAACCGTCATAAACGATGCTAGGCAATTGGGCTTCGATGGGTTGTTTCCGTGTTTTCATCTGAACTGTCAGCCTGAACCGCGATTATAAGCCCCGATTCCAATTATACACCAGCAACCCATTTCGTTTATTCTCCTAAAATGTTTTTCTCAGACTTACCCGAATCGTAACAGACGCTTGTGCTGTCGTTCGTGTTAAAATCATCACTTTGTGAATCCGCATCTGAACTTTTCGTTGTGTACTCTCTGTAGCGTAGCCTGAGCTACATCAACAAACTTCGTCATCGTACCACGTGACCCAAATTGTGGATTTTCAGCGTAGCGGTCGCCGAGGAACAATTTTTAGTCGTTAAAAAAAACCTTTAACGGCGCAATCACGATCTTAATGGCACATTTTTTGAAAATATGGTCACTAATGCATGTATTTCCGAGTTGGTCGATCTCAGAATCAAGAAGTACTTTAAATGTCACATAAGCTTCTTCCTCAGGCTTCAAATTACATTCTATTATTTTCCTTCCTCGCCACTCAGCTCCTTCCAAAGGATGAGATGTATACTCCTCCCATTGTGGTGAAGGTGATCGACCACCGTCCGTTTGGCAGGAAGCCAGTGGTCGGTCAGTGCACCATCACCTCTCTGGAGGAGTTCAGATGTGACCCGTATGTCATCGTTTCAGAGGGAGCCAGGGCCTCCAAGAGTAAGTTTCAGTCATAAAACACAATACATCACTGCAGAAAGAGAACATCTTGATTTCTGTTTTAACAGTGGCTCTGATGACTGCACCTCGTAAAGATGTTTCCATCACTATGGAGGAAGGCCGATCACTGTTGGAAGCTCAGGTAAATGCTAGCTTCTTATGTCTTCCCCACACCCCTTTCCCTATAGCACTGCGGTTGCTTAAGAGCTAAATTTGACTCCTAAGTGTCAAATTTTCACAGACTTCCATACTTTGGCTTGCAGTTTGTGTACAGTATGTCTGCTGCTTTCAACAAACTGGCTTCCCCAACTTCCCATTTTGTATGTATTTTTACTTATTGTAACTTTCTAATTCACTAAACCAATGACACAAGCTTAATAAAATCCCTCATGATGTTGACTCCATGGCTTTAATCCACACCGGCACATAACTGATTTTACTCAGTGTATCTGTAATGGCTATAATGAGCACACTGGATCATTCTGATCACAACAAGGGCATAACATGAATATGATTAAAGGCACCTAGATGGATAACCTTGCATAGAAACCTACTTCATCACAGAATCCTCATTTTTATAAATTTAAGATCTTAACGCGTACAAGAAAATTTAGCAGCCAGCAACCATTCATTGCAAAGCAATTTGTATCCCTTAAACTCTTGCATTTTGTCATTAACACTAAAACCTTTTTAATGTATTCTTCTGGGTTTTATGGAACAGAAAAACACATATTGCATAATTGTAGAGGGAAGGATTCATGGTATTTCATTACAGATAGAAATCTATGTTTGGTATGCATGTGAACAACCACCTGTGGTGGAGAACAACCTTCGTTTTTTGGACATATAGCTACCAGCTGTAAACATCTATGGACTAAGGTTTTTACCCATTTTAGTCATAAAATAGCTGAAGCTCAGATTGGGTGGAGGGCGGCTGCGAACATCAGTATTCAAGTCTCGCCATTGATACTCTATTAGATTTAGGCATGTGTACTTTGACTGGGCCATTGTTGTGGACTTATACGCTTGCCATCGTAGCTCCAGCTGTATGGGGGGTTGATGTCCTGCTGGAAGGAAACCTCCACCTCAGTCTTGAATCTTTTGCAGCCTTAAATGTGCCCCCTCTCCAGTTCTGTCCCTGGTTTAGCTCCATGCCTCTTGGACAAGGTGTGTTCAGGGTGATGTGGAGTCTTAACTCAGCAGCACGCTGTTTTGCATGTGAGCCAAAAAGTTCCATTTCAGTCTCGTCTAATCAAAGCCCTTTATTCAACTTGTTTGCAGCACAAACAAGATCATAAAATCATGAAGGTCAGATTGATGGAGTATATGGCTAGTAGTCATCCAGCTGACAGATTCTCTCAACTGAGCGGTGGATATACCTTCTGCTGTGTTCCTTGGTCTCCATGATGCTTTTTGTTTACTAATGTTCTCGAATAAACCTCGGAGGCCTTCAGATTTGTTGTACAGTATTTAGATTGATCTTTAAATCGCACACAGTAAAAAAATAAATAAAAATCCAGCTAAGTAGGTTTATTAGTTTCGCTGGATATAATTTAAGGGTATCAGAGCATGCAATGCGCTTTTTATTGGTGGAAACATTTGACACCCAGGTGATTAAGTGAAAACCATGTGTTCTATTGGTTTTTGTGGGTTTATTAATGAATGGATCAATAAGTTTGGATCAATAAGTTTGGTGTAATCAAATATATACAGTTATTTTAAATGATTGCATAACCTTTAAATTGGAAAATTCTAATTACAAGCAGGAGGTGTGGGGATGTTATCCTTAGATTTTAAATATTTGACCAAAACTGTTAAAATTTGAATATATCTGCTGTTGGGAAAAGGTGCATCTGGGTTCCTTGTTGTTATGCCCTTGTTTAACAGACTTGCTACCAACCATAAAAGCAGGATTGATCACTAATAAATCTTTGATCCCTCCCCTTCACCATATGGGTCTTCTGGTGATGATGTATATTGTAATGACGTTGCTGTATTTGACTTAATTTGTTTTATGTTTATCTCTCTCCTCTGGTCTTTCTCCAAAGCAGGCAGAAAAGGTAAGAGAAAAACCACCTTTAGCTTTTAGTTCTTATTCTTCATTTTAACTCTGCCAAGGTAATCATGCAATGCAACTGGATCTTAGGAAAAGGAAACGGTTGACTGGTGGAGTAAATTCTACGCTTCAATTGGAGACCACGAGAAATGTGGCCCTTACATAAAGAAAGGCTACGACACCCTCACGGTAAGCAAACTTTATTTCTTCTAAACCACACACTCAACACATAATTGCTATTGTTCGACAAGGAATTGTGTTTCTGGTTGCAAATGTCTAAAATGTGGGCGGAACCTCTCAGGTGTATCACTGTGAGTTGGAAGATGTCCCAGAGTTCAAAGGGTTGACAGACTTCTGTAACACGTTCAAACTGCAGCGAGGCAAGAACGAGAATGGGGATGAGGACCCCACCGTGGTCGGGGAGTTCAAGGTAGTTTGGCACCATTCAGAACCTTCTGCCTTGAGTGGTGATGGTTGACTGTATGCAAACTACCATCGTTTGCTCAGTTCATGGCAGTGTTTACTCGTATCTGCAGGGTGCGTTCAAGGTGTACCCCCTGTCGGATGACCCGAGTGTTGCTGCCCCACCCCGACAGTTCAGGGAGTTGCCGGAAAGCGGGCCTCAGGAGTGCCTGGTCAGGATTTATGTGGTTCAGGCAATTGACCTGCAGCCTAAAGACAACAATGGCAGGGTGAGAATGAAGCTTTGGTGCAGACAGGCATAATACCCACTCAGTTCCCTCTGTTAAACTTGACCTTTTTTGCCTCCTCAGTGCGATCCATACATAAAAATATCAGTTTGCAGAAATACATTTGACGACAGAGATAATTACCTGCCCAACACCATAAACCCTGTGTTTGGAAGGTGAATCTAATGAATATAACCAACCAGTCTTGTCTGCCATTCCCGTAACGGCTGGTCAACAGTTTTCAAACCTTTCTCGTGTTTAGGATGTTTGAGATGACGTGTTTCCTGCCTCAAGACAAGGACCTGAAAATCGGAGTTTATGACTTCGATCTCCTGACTCGTGATGAGAAGGTCGGTGAGACGGTGATTGACCTGGAGAACCGCTTCCTGTCCCGATATGGCTCCTACTGCGGCCTTCCTCAAACATACTGCATGTAAGCAGACCATCTGCCCACTGTTGGGCATGGGAATGTGGGGGGGATACAATAAAACATCTGATCTGCGTTTAAGAAAGAGAATTGAAACATGATTAATTCTCTGTGTCATTCAAGTTCTGGTATCAACCAGTGGCGGGATCAGCTGAAACCGTCTGAGATCCTGGAGAACCTGGCTCGTCTAAAAGGGCTGTCCAAACCCAGAACAGAAGACAATGGCACATCTCTTACTTTCAACGGAAAAGATTACACATTGGCTGAGTTTGGTAGGATACTGGGATATTAAAACGAATTGGGTAGGGAGCGTTTAATTCAACTGTCAAATAAAACTACCTCTGTTTTGTCATAAAGAGAGCAACACAGAAATTCACCAGCACTTGGGCCCGCCCCGAGAACGACTCTGTCTGCATGTCCTTAGAACGCAGGGACTTGTTCCAGAACATGTGGAGACCAGGACCCTTTACAGCTCCTTCCAGCCCACTCTCTCTCAGGTTAGAAATTGTTTAACCATCAGTCCAAAGATACATGATTTTGTAAGTTATTTACAAATAAAAATCTGAACTGTGTGCTGCATTGCTTCTCAGCCCCTCAGTGTAAATCCAGCTGTTCTGTTTCTGGGCTCAGAGGTTTGTTGCAGAACATTAATGAACAAACTGCATCATGAAGACCGAGGAACCCAGCAGCCAGGTTAGGCAGAATGTTGGGGAGGTTGTAAAACCATATCCCATATGAGACCAAAGAGAAGCTCTTTGTTCTACAAGGAGAAAACCATATGCAAAGGAAAAAAAATGGCTTCAAATGACCCTGAACACACTTTTCCAACACTGAAGCATGTTTGTGGTAGCATCATGCTGTGGGCATGCTTTTCTTCAGCAGAGACAGAGAAGCCAGTCGGAGTTGATGTGGACATGAATAAAAGTAAATACGGTGCAATCCTGGAAGAAAAGCTGTTACAGGCAGCAAAAGGGTGACACTAAGCATGCAGCAGCAAGGTCTAGTATTCTTGTTAGGCACCAGTTAAAGGCTGCATTAATGTTTACAGACATGCTCAGTCCAATTGGGCTCAACTTTATTAAAGGAACTATCCCTTGTCCTGCGCAGGTTCGAACCATGAGTGAGGAGAACAGTTTAGTTTGAACTTTAAGCCCCGCCCCCAACTGTTTTTTTCATCATGAGAAACCGTGTACATGCAGGACACTAAACACGTGCCTCAAGCTCTTACACAAGCGTCCGGAGTAAACAATGCTTCGAAGGACTTGGTTTTCTTTTACATAAATGGCTACGTCTAGTATACATTTTTCTTATTTTCTTTTGTCAGCATATGTATTCCGTGCTGTTCTGTTTACATACCCAGTCGTACATGGTGCTGAAGGAGCTGGTGCGTAGCAACGGCTTTGCGCCTTGTGCCATTGGCAAAGAAAAGTCGTCCCAGTTTTTGTCCCCAGTTCGCTGCGTGTTCCTACTAAAAAATGCATCAGTCAGTTATCAAATTATGTCTTTTAACTCATAATACGT
The DNA here is from genome assembly GCA_037039145.1 of Fundulus diaphanus. NCBI lineage: Eukaryota > Metazoa > Chordata > Actinopteri > Cyprinodontiformes > Fundulidae > Fundulus > Fundulus diaphanus. Next base: position 36,719,618 of record CM073143.1, read on the forward strand.
TGCGTGAAAAGTATTTTTATTAATCAGACAAAAACAAGTTCAGGAATAGTTCCTTTAAGAAAGGAAAGGTTTCTTTTACCCGTTTGTATATGTGCGGAACTAGTAGATCCACAACCCAAATGCTTGAATCTGGAATTGTGGTGAAAAGTAGAGCTTCAAAGTATTGACTGGGGGTGGAATGCAAATGCACATAACACTTCAAGTTTTTATTTGTTTTATATATAATATACTCTCCTGCTTCTATGCACTACCTTCTGTGACAGTGTTTTTTGTTTATGCCCATGACACAATGTGTTGATTAGGGAAGGCTTCAGATGTGGGTGGATGTCTTCCCAAAAAGCATCGGACTCCCCGGTCCTCCCTTCGACATCACACCCCGCAAGGCTAAAAAGTAAGTGAACAATGTTTTCTCCCCAGATGCTTATGGACAACACTGATCTGTCTGAATGTCCAGGTATTTCCTGCGAGCTGTCATCTGGAACACCACAGATGTAACACTGGATGAAACCAGCATCACAGGAGAGAACATGAGTGACATCTATGTGAAAGGGTATGCTACAGTTCCACTTCTGTTTTTTTTTAACACAGAACCAACTTTATTAGTTGAATATTATTGTGGAGTTTATCTACACAGGGTCAACATTCTGCTAAGAGGCTCAGGCGTGTATCTTAGTTCTATTACTGGATGTTGAAGGTTCTGGAATGCATTTGAACTTACCAAGGCCTACTAGCTACTTTTTGGTGACCAAAACTGACTATAGTTAGTAGGTTCTCCTTGGTTGAGTAAGAAGAATTCATTTGAAATTTAGTCATCCATTCATTGGACTAAGCTTGACTCTGACTGATGGGAACATCCAAGAAACTTGAAAGATGTAAGAAAAAGAACTGTAGATTTTTAACAGTTGGGGAAATCTTTTGGAGCCACTTCTAGATCTGGAGCCTTCAATTCTAGATCTGAAGATCATTCACATCTCCGTGGACTGAGAGGGTGCTAACTAGCTCCAAAATTGAAAGCTTAAAGTTCATTTGCAGCTATTTTAAGCTAAAATTAAAAGTTTTACAGTCAGACAAGACAAATATTGACCTATTCGGCCACAATGAAATATGCTTGTGGGAGTCAAGGTAAGGCCTTTTCGACGTTGCACCATAGTGCTGTCATACGATCATGCAGAGGGTCTGAATAGCTCCTGGTTGGATTTACGCATCGCATAAAATGGATGGAATAAATAACGAGGAAGAAAACCTCAAAATTGTTCAACTTCACCTCTGGTCCTAATTTCCAAGGTAGAAATGGTTTGATGTTCCAACAGCTCAATGGTCCCAAAGAGCACAGCATATTTCTGGAGTAGTTTTCTCAAACCTGTCCCAGAAACTTAAAACAGGACTCAACCCTACTGAATCTTGGTGATGGCTACAAGAAGCCTGTGGTCAAAGTGCTGCTCGCAAAGGGACATTTAATCAAGCAATAGTTTTGTTATAACTAAATATCTGAGCCTGAATGTAGACTCTTGACTCTTTTGTGGACTAGAGAAAATTCCTTTGCAGAATCAAACTGGTTCACCCAGTTGTCCTAAAATATTTTGAGGTTTTTGTACAATCAATCAAAGCCTCAAATAAAGGACATTCATGAGCCTGAGTGATTGAATTCTGTCCCCATCATTCTCGGCAGCTGGATGCCAGGCATGGAGGAGGACAAACAGAAGACCGACGTCCACTACAGGTCTCTGGATGGAGACGGCAACTTTAACTGGCGGTTTGTCTTTGGCTTTGACTACCTGCCAGCTGAGCAGCTCTGCCTCGTGTCCAAGAAGGTGAGGCTGGTGGCTGGTTTAGTACGACGTTTGTTCATGTTTTTGTGACATTTAGACCTGTTTTGTTGAATAAATGTAGCTATAAAATGTTTTTATTCTTTTTGCATCAGGAACACTTTTGGAGTCTTGACAACACGGAGTTCAGGATCCCCCCCAAGCTGATGGTTCAGATTTGGGACAACGACAAATTCTCATTGGACGATTACTTGGGTAAAAACACAACTGCATCGTAAATCCATGTTTCAGAGTTCCTCTGTGGTGTGGTTTGTGTCTTTGATACGGGTGACCCGGGTTTGAATCCTGGTTGTGTCAGGAAGGGCATCCAGTGTAATCCAGACTCTGCCAACTCTGTGTGCAAGCTGTGACGACTCTCTGTTGTAAACCCCGAGTAAGGGAGCAGCCTGAAAAACTCTGTCACAGGCTTGATGTTATAAAACTATTTACCTTGTTGTTTCAGGCATGCTAGAGCTGGATTTGCGCAAGCTGGTCCCTCCTGCCAAGACTCCGGAGAAATGCTCCCTGGACATGATGGATAATCTGGAAATCGAAGCACCACAGAAACTGAAAACTGCCAAGTCTCTCTTTGCTCAACAATCAGTCCGAGGCTGGTGGCCTTGTTCAATTGAACAAGATGGGAAGAAGGTCCTGGGTGTAAGTATAGAGTTTTATAACCAACCCCTGAATAACCTCATAAAACCATTGTAAAACAACCATTTTAAGATCTTTGAATGTCGTGAATATTTGAATGTATTAAAAGTATTACTATCATCCAAAAAAGAGCAGAACATTTGTTCTCTCTGAACATCTGTGGACAGGTTGCTCCTGATGGATGAGGCTTCCATTGGCACCAAGTCCTTTTTCATTAGGTTTCCTTTTTTTATTGGTAGGGCAAAGTGGAGATGACGCTGGAGATTGTGAGTGAAGCAGAGGTAGATGAGAAACCTGCAGGAAAAGGACGGGACGAACCCAACATGAACCCAAGGCTGGACCCTCCCAAGTAAGAGACCATTGTCCCCAGCTGTACAAGATGGTACGGGAGGTTGTTTCAAAGGGATTTATGCTGCATCATCTAACACATACTGCTTTTATGTTTCTTTCCCTCCAACCACCAGCCGTCCAGAAACCTCTTTCTTTTGGTTCACCAACCCCTGCAAGACCATGAAGTTCATTGTGTGGAGAAGGTTCAAATGGGTGTTCATTGGTGCCATCATCCTCATCATCGTATTCCTCTTCATCGCCATCCTGTTGTACTCTTTACCGGTAAGAACAGATGTGTGAAAGCACTGCTTGCCTGTATCTCAGTGAATTAAAATATCCTGGAAATGTTGATTGATGTCGGTCCAAAAACAGCCCTGACCAAGTGCTGAGTGGGTATACTAAAAGTTACGTAGAAATACTTTTCATTAGGCCCATATTTCAGATGAAAGTCCTTGTAATTTTGATTTTTCATTAGCTATAGGTCAAAATCATCTAATATAACTCAAATAAAAACCTAATAGATATTGATATATGAATAATTGATCTATTAGTTAGTTCCAGTATTTTAGTTCAAACTCTTTGGTATTCTATTTTGTGATCCACCCGTCCAGACAAAAACCTTCCACATTTTGATGCAAGCCATTAAAGAATTTAATACAGTTTTCACAGAGCACAATGTCGCACTGTAAAAACAGGAAACACAACCTTTGATTTGAGTACATTTATTCAGTGCAGAAAATATCCCATGGTAAATGATTGCTTTTAAACCAACTACTATTGATACAGCTAGTGGCCCCTTTATCAACTCAATAAAAAATGTAAGGTAGTCCTTTTTATATCAGTTTTTTTAGGGTTTTTTATCAGCGTCTGAGGTTTCATTTAGCCTCTTTTCAAAATGAGAAAGACAAAAGAACATATCATTCACCAAAGGCAGGTGTACTGATCTTCGTAAACCAACAAATTGCAATACAGAATAATGGTCTAAAGGTTGTCCATATAAATAGAGCAATAATTAAAAAGTAAAATAAACATGACAGTGTTACAGAGGAGGTTGGATGAAAACCTGAGCCCATTTTGGCACAAGGCAAAGTTTGTAGGGCAAGTGACAAAAACGAGAAATGATCTAAGTTTACTGTCAGACGTATCTATATCTAATTCTATCTGACAACTTTTAACATGTCTTTACTGGGGGTGAGAGATGTGGCATATTTAGACCAGGTAGTGGAACAAGAGTGATTTATTTTAACTTATCTTTTCCAGAACTACATCTCAATGAAGATTGTGAAGCCACTTCAGTAACTCTACAACGGAGCGTCTTTGCACCACAAAGGATTACCCTAACTGCGCACAGACTCACTCAAACTGAACACGTGTTGCTGCTTTTTTTTATCAGCTGATAGTGTTTTATTGTTGGGAAGGGGTGCTTGCCTATTTGCACTGTAAACATATCTACACATGACCAATGTCACAAATATTTGACTGTATTGGTGTTAACACTTAGCCATGCAGAGCCACAGACTGGTGATAAACAGTTTAACATGCAACTTAAACACGGGTTCTGATTCTTTGTCGGCATTGAGAGACTGTTCTGTACTGGATCAAACCTTCCTGTCAGTATGTTTCTGGGGATGCCTTTCTGTACACGGTCACTATTAAGATGTTTAAGGTGATGTATCTGAGATGTAATTGTTCTTTCATTACAACGTGGCTTTCAGATTTGTCATCGTCATTGTGCCAAACCCTTTATTCATGTCTGTCCTGTGTTTTTATAAAGAATATTGCCAATGTTTTACATTGAACGGATTAAAGCTAACGGAAGTCTGAAACGTTTATAGAGGATCTGTTTTAACTAATCGGTGCCCATGGCTCTGAAGCATCACTTTCACATGAATGTAAAACTGTCTGCAGAGGCTAAAATATGATCTGTTGCCCTGGGTATCATTAATTCTATTATGATGCAAATATTTTAGGTTGCTAGAAGACTGGAGATGATTTCAACCAATTTATTAGTTGAAGTAAACAGGAAATTGAACGCAAAGCAGCTTGTTTTACTTACTGAATACAAAAATGACTCACTTGTAAATGTGAAAGTCTAATTTTAATGCAAAATTAGGGTGAAAAGATATTGATTAACTGATTAAAAACAGTCGATTTCTAATCCTTTTAGTCCCTTGTTAGAACGTTGAATATCGATTATTTACTGAAAGTCAAACTAAACTAGAAAAACAAGACTGACTGGACTCAGTTTGGCTAGAGGTCAGCCAATATTTAAAATTCAGGGCAGATGACTCACATGTCGGACATATTATTGTTTGTGTTTTTTTTGTTTTTTTTGTCAGTGACGGTATATTTTACATAAACAGGTAAAATAAACTGCAAAAAGCAGCAGTGCACAGACTGGTGCACCATCCAACAGTTTAAATGGAGCGTGTAATGTCAGCAGGGGCTACCCCGTGTGTTTCATACAAGTCTCCATGATTTACCACAAGCTCTCTCTCACTGCAGATGGCCAATATTAAGAAAACTGACTGGGAGGTAGAGCTATTACACATTTATAAGTTTTAAAGTCGTAACATTAAGATGCAAACCAGTTGGAACTGAACCAGCCCCATAATCCAAAATCTAAATTAAGGAGTGTGGTTTGAAGTGACCACACAGAGCTGCTCACTCTGCAGGCCACCGGCTCTGGAGACTGTATATTCTGACCAGGTGATGCAGTTTAGCTCCAAGATAATTTCTCTTCTGCTGGAGAGTCCTGCTGTCTTTTACGTGATTTTAGAAGCAATCTGAGTCAGTATTCCAAACACGAATACCTGTATGTGGTTATGGCAAACAGAAAATTGCTTTCTTCTTTAACAGTCTTCACCCAGAAATGTACAAAGTGGCACCTCTGATAAAGCCATAGTATAAAACCATTATCATACTGCAGAAGAATACTTTGACATCAAATTTTAGCAACAATACAACATTTAACTTTATTCAGTAAGGGGTAAAAATCCATAATAACAAATATGTTTAGGAGAATCACTTGTGCAACGATTGCTGTTACCCCTTCTCATCCTTTTATACTAAATGTAACACATTTAACTATTCTGGCTCATTGTTTCAAGAAACATCTATTTAGCAATGAATTAATAGGTTCCATTGGGTTATAAACATCAGTGTTTCCCCCATCAATTTTTTTCTTGGTGGTGGTTTGTGTAAAAATTAACATAGTGCTGCTTTTTTGGGGGTTGCAAATATTTTCCTTTCACTTAACTTTCCATTAATATCCCTTAACACAGCTTTATATGAGCAGCCAGCTTCGGTCTCTCTCCATCTTTCTGTTTTTATGTTTCTGTCTCTATCATGTATCTTTATACATGGTTATATTTTGAAGACTACCTGCCTCTCATCCCTTCTACTTCTTGATTGAATGAAAATCTCTTTAAATCTAAATCTGCTGAAGTTTTTAATAATTATCAGCATAACTTTATTCAATTGTAATATTACTACGAGTAGAATCTTTTTCGGATACATTCATCGGGTGTATCTAGCAACAAAAATGCATTTCCAAGAATAAATTAGCCATCTGTATTCATTGATAGACTCGGGAAGGTGGATTTTTTTTTCTTCCCAACAAATACGTTTGGTGATGTGCGACAATCAAAGCAAATAGTATTTTTTGTAGGACACCTGAAAATGACCATAGAGCCGTTTAGTTGTTGAGAACGTGCTATTTTGAGCGTTAATGTTTATAATAACCGAGTTTAAACAGACATCATCATTCTTATATTTGTATTAGGCAAACGTTTTCGGTATACTGAAGTAATCATGTGGGGCAGCACGTGAAATAAATGTCCTTTTTCTACACATTTATCCCATTGTATCCCAAGTTCTCAGCGCAAGACTACGTCTTTTTTTTTTTTTTTTTTTTTTTTTAACCATGAAAGGACTTTGTGATGGAACAACAGAATATAGAGTATAATTATGAAGTAGAAGGAAAAATTATAAATACAGGTCCTTCTCAAAAAATTAGCATATTGTGATAAAGTTCATTATTTTCCATAATGTAATGATAAAACTTGAACATTCATATATTTTAGATTCATTGCACACTAACTGAAATATTTCAGGTCTTTTACTGTCTTAATACGGATGATTTTGGCATACAGCTCATGAAAACCCAAAATTCCTATCTCACAAAATTAGCATATCATGAAAAGAGTCTCTAAACGAGCTATGAACCTAATCATCTGAATCAACAAATTAACTCTAAACACCTGCAAAAGATTCCTGAGGCCTTTAAAACTCCCAGCCTGGTTCATCACTCAAAGCCCCAATCATGGGTAAGACTGCCGACCTGACTGCTGTCCAGAAGGCCATCATTGACACCCTCAAGCAAGAGGGTATGACACAGATATTTCTGAACGAATAAGCTGTTCCCAGAGTGCTGTATCAAGGCACCTCAGTGGGAAGGAAAAAGTGAGGCAGAAAACGCTGCACAACGAGAAGAGGTGACCGGACCCTGAGCAAGATTGTGGAGAAGGGCCGATTCCAGACCTTGGGGGACCTGTGGAAGCAGTGGACTGAGTCTGGAGTAGAAACATCCAGAGCCACCGTGCACAGGCGTGTGCAGGAAATGGGCTACAGGTGCCGCATTCCCCAGGTCAAGCCGCTTTTGAACCAGAAACAGCGGCAGAGGCGCCTGACCTGGGCTACAGAGAAGCAGCACTGGACTGTTGCTCAGTGGTCCAAAGTACTTTTTTTTGGATGAAAGCAAATTTTGCATGTCATTTGGAAATCAAGGTGCCAGAGTCTGGAGGAAGACTGGGGAGAAGAAAATGCCAGAAGTCCAGTGTCAAGTACCCACAGTCAGTCTGGGGTGCCATGTCAGCAGCTGGTGTTGGTCCACTGTGTTTTATCAAGGGCAGGGTCAATGCAGCTAGCTATCAGGAGATTTTGGAGCACTTCATGCTTCCATCTGCTGAAAAGCTTTATGGAGATGAAGATTTCATTTTTCAGCACGACCTGGCACCTGCTCACATTGCCAAAACCACTGGTAAATGGTTTACTGACCATGGTATCACTGTGCTCAATTGGCCTGCCAACTCTCCTGACTTGAACCCCATAGAGAATCTGTGGGATATTGTGAAGAGAAAGTTGAGAGACGCAAGACCCAACACTCTGGATGAGCTAAAGGTCGCTATGGAAGCATCCTGGGCCTCCATAACACCTCAGCAGTGCCACAGGCTGATTGCCTCCATGCCACGTCGCATTGAAGCACTCATTTCTGCAAAAGGATTCCCAACCAAGTATTGAGTGCAAAACTGTACATAATTTTATTTGAAGGTTGACTTTTTTTGTATTAAGAACCAGAGGCGATTCTAGGATCTGACCTTTAGGGATGCTCAGCCCCCAGTGTTGACTGATTCCTGGCATGAACAACAGGCTTTCCATGTTTAGTCCAGATGTAAGATTCTTAGAGTTGACACACGTTTGAGCTAAAGCGCGTCAAACAAGCTACAATATAGGCCCATCCAAAAGCAGTGACAAACAGATTGAAATGTTTTCACTTGATAAAACCTTGTGCATTTGTAAAACCTGCATGATGGCAATAGTTAGACTAGCTATATTGATAAAAGTGAGGAATAATTTCCCTAAAAACACAAAACTAGGGTTAGGGCACTGCTGCACAGTGTTTGTCAGCTGGCTGAAAAAAGGGCTGATACTACTACACTTTCCTTATTGTCGTATTGCTTTGCTTACAAGAGAGACAAATTTAGCAGTTTGGAGATATATATATATATACTGTATATATATATACTGTATATATAATATCATAGAAGACATATATATGTCTTCTGTCAAGCAAATTGCTAATAAGGTAATAAATCCCTACACATCCTTTATGAATTTACATACTGAACTTTGTTTTTTTTTTTAAAACTCAGATTAAGAGAAACAGTTTCCTTATTAGGAAAAAAAAACATACAGTTCAGATTTCACTTTTCAGACAGGCATTCTGAATCCACGACTGCATCTACTGAGCTCATGTTTAAGAAACAATTCATTAGAACAGCTGAAGCGCTTTGAACACATATGCCACATGTGCAGAAAAGAATCTAGCTGCACAAAAGAATATAGCTTAAATTAACAGGGGTCTGTTCTTCGTACGTCGCTAACTCAGTTAGCTGGATTTGATTGTTGACGATTTGGCATGATCTTGGATTGTTTGGTTCTTCGAAACTCATCCTGGACTTGCTGTCATAGCAACATGTGCGCAAGCTTAAACCTGCTCGCGAGCATGCTTATTTCATGTAAACAGGATTAGATCACAGTTTTATAAACGGAGGAGATAGGGAAGTCTGTCGTAGCCATGTCTTGTCCGTTTTTACGACAGCAACCTGTTGCGGTAGGTGCAAGAATAATTAGCAGAGCTTTTCGAATTAATCGCATATTGTGCAATAGACAGGATCCTTTAGTGCAGCGCGACAGTGTAATTGTAGAGAGATTTATCTTTGTGTTATAAACAGACAAACACATCATTTAACAGTGGTTTTTAAAAAGAGGAAAAAGTGGTGTTAGAGCCATAAATAGAAAATATTTAAGTTATTTGTATGATGGTTTGCTTTTTATTTTTATCATATTCACTAAGAAGATTTGTTCAGGCTATTTTATTGTGAGGTTTAGTTTTATTTTGAAAGGCTTGCTTCCTGTTGAGCAGGAAAAACACCGAAAGGTCAACAGTTTCATGATACATCAAGCTTAAATGTATAAAAAGTATCGGTATCGTATCGATATCGGCGATACTGCCCCTGTATTTACTTGGTATCGGATCGATTAAAAATTCCTGGTATCGCCCACCTCTAACGGCTACAAGGATTTTCAAAAAATAAAAATCTAAAAGGTATTGTGTGTTTTTGTACTTAGACTTGTTTTGATATTTTTACTGTTTTGGGGTATGTTGCCATCAGCTTTGCCCATCAAGAGACTAAAATGTGTGCTCCCAGTTTTATGCAAAAATAGCTCCAGAGGGATGTTTCACAAAAGCAGAATTTAGAAATTCAGGCTAAGAGATAAAGCCACGCTTGACCTAGTGAGATCAGAACATCCTGGTTTTGTCTGTTTCACGAAGCCCTAACCAGGCTCGGGATGTCTGACTATGTCAAGCCAGGTTTAAGTAATTCAGGTAAAGGCTGTTTTCAGGTAACCATGAGGTCGATCACAGATTCACTGATGCTACACAGGATGAGTTGCGTGTGCCACACCTAAAATTAGATGAGCCACATTTGATGGAGGCTTATGAGGGCTTAAACTACATCATACTCAAGAAAGGAAACACTGCCGCTATTATAAAGGAACAGACGTGCGTTTGGAGCTCATTGCGTGGCAGACACTAATTTTCATGACCCTGACTCAGTGACTCTAGAGGGCGCCGTTTCGCTGACCCCTCCATAACTCCTGAAAGAACAGCAGTAGAGCAGTATAGACCAGTTCATTGTTATTGTTTTGAGGCGGGTTTTTCGCGCCTGCGCGCCGGACTGGTAGGCAAAAGGCGAACACAATGGCGGACGCAAACAGAGAAACTGACAAGTTCTCCGCGTATTTTTCTTCTTTAGATGACGTATCACAAGATCGTTTTAAGAGTAAGTTGATGGTTGATGGTATCAGATTGCCAGATCCACACAGCAAAAGCCTTAAGGGACGGAGCGAGTCTGTGAAATGCTGGCCAAGCGCTCCGTACCATGACATAGACAGCTGCCTTATAAACACGCAGGCCAGTACAGACAGAGAGCACGAAAGCCATGAAACCACTGGACGGCTACAATTATTTTAAATCGGGAAAAAGGCTCCAGCAACGCCCGCGACGCCATGAGGGATTAATCGGTCAGAAAATGGATGGATGGATGTTGTTCACACATGTTTGTGCAACAGCACAAAGCGGCGTCGGACACAGGCCGCGTCTCAGCAGAGGCCCGGTAGGTTAAAAAAAAAAAATTTTCACTACGGATTATTTAGGTGTTTTTGTCTTGTTAAAATGGGTGGCGGTGTCGGCGACATTGCAGCGTAAACACAGAAGTACTAGCGCCCGTGAACCGGGGCGTAATAGCAGCAGCAGCGGCTGTAGCCTGCTGCTAGCTGCTGCTAGCCGCCCCGCGTAGTGTTTACGCAGCAGCCGCTGGCTGCTGCCGCAGCCCGTGAACTGGCAGAGCAGCCGCTGCCTGCTCCGCCGCTGCTGCTTGGCTGCTGCTGCTACCGCTTCTCCGGCCCGTGTAGCGATCTGTGTACCCTCCGCCGCTATTTAAGTAGAACAATGACTAGAGCAGAATTAAGTTGTATTTACCGGAGATGAAGTGTAGACTGCAAATTCTGTCGTAGTACGATGCCCCCCCAGTCCATTGGGAGTGTCTGCCTGCGCTCTTTTCATTGAAAATATCCATTTCTTTCTTCGTCCTTCCTCCTTTGGAAAACGACAGAAAAGTACATCCAACGATTTGGAATGCCTCTGTGTGCAACCGGGAGCGCAACAAGTCGTAGGCATTGCTTAGATTCCATAAATAAACGAACTAAAAGTACGCTCTAAATCACCCGTTTTGTCATGTTGTAGACGAGAGCAGCTCTGTTTTTGCCTACCAGCGGGACCCGGAAGTAGCGCGGACGTCACGCGTTACGTCACGCGCGAACTACCCTATAGGGATGAAACTTTTTCAAGAGACAAAGCCATGTTCACCTCACATCAGATTTTAATAGTGGCATTTAGCACTTTGGGATTTGTATAAACATAAAGTGCATTACTAATCCAATGTATTATTATTATTATTATTATTATTATTAATAATAATTAATACAAAAATAGTTTGTTTAAAAACATTGAGCACATAATCTAAAACAAATGAAAAAAGTTAATGAACGATACCCGATATGAAACAAAATGACCTATTCATGACTTATTAAACAACATAACATTCTTTCGTTTAGTTGTTTTTAAGGATACCAGGCCTTATTGTTTGTATATCTTTTTCTTTTTGGGGCTGTGATTGCATATGGAGTCTGTGCACTCGAGGGGCACTATGTTTGCTCTGGAGGAGCTCTTAATCAGCCATTAATCTAATTCCCTCAAACGCCTTTCTGTCAAACTTAGAACAGCAGTCAAACAATAACAAGGCCCACATGGATAATTATAAAGTTAATAATAGTATACACTACCATTATAATATTAAAATAATAAAACGTACTTTACTGAATGGCAATATGACTCGGTGGTATTTTAATGTAGACCAATAAAAAATATGAAAACATTCAGATAAGAAAACTGACTGACTGAAAAAACTTCTATTGTTACTTGGCCTATATGGCGGTTGTCCTGCCAAAAGGTGAACCTCCGGCCAGGTCTCAAGTCAGGTCTTCTTCCAGTGTGGCCCTGTATTTGGCTGCAACCATCTTCCCATCAGACGTTGCTGGCTAAAGTTTCCCCAGATCCCTTTTCTTATTCAGGGTAAAACTTTTCCAGCAAATAAAGCTGTCAATGTTCTCTCTCCTAAGGCGAACTACAGAAAGGACTTCTTATGGCACTCCAAATTTGCTGAGTGCACAACTAAGAGTTGCACTTTCCACAGAGGCTTCAACCTGAGCTGTGGCTCTCTGCAGCTCCTCCAGAGAAACTATGGTCCTCTTAGAATCTTCTGTAATGTGCACCTTGCTTAGCCTGTCACTTTTGGTGGATTGTCATAGCCTAGTAGGGTTAGGGTTGCAGTTGTGTCATTTTCAGATGTGGACTGACCAGAGCTCTGTGAGATGTTCAGAGTTTGGGTTGTTGTTGAACTCTATGTTCATCCTGGGTGATGTCTGTCTTAGAGCCTTTGGCACGGAGTCCATCACCCAACCCAATGGCCACACATTTATGGCAGCTCTGGCAACCCGTACCTGATGTTGATAGAGCCGCTGACAGGGCTGTCTCCAGGGTTGCAATTAAGAATGGATCTGAATCTTTTTTTTTTTTTGCCCCTGATAATCAGGGCTACATGAGCAGGATGAAGGAGGAGGGCGTCCCTGATGACATGAGGGGGAAGGATAAAATTGTGTTTGGAAACATCCATCAGATCTATGACTGGCACAAAGAGCACGTTCAACACACACAGAGGCATGCAGCTTTCCCTCGGTTCAGTCACAAGCCAAATAACTCATATTTCTCCCCCTCAGTTTCCTCAGGGAGTTGTAGAAATCTCTGGAGGACTCTGATAGACTGGGACCGTTGTTTCTCAAACAGGTCGGTATTTTCTCAGAATCCCACTTTTCCTAGATTTAAACTGGGTGCTGATGAAATTCTGCTGTTTGCTTTCCGTCCACACAGGAGCGGAGGTTATACATGTACGTCGTCTACTGTCAAAACAAGCCCAAGTCGGAGCACATAGTTTCCGAGTACATCGACACCTATATTGAGGTAGGAGGTCGTAGTTTAGCTGGAGAGGCGTCCCGTACAGACAGCTGTCAGACTCTGAGGACGCTCTGCTTTGTTCATTCCTCAAGGACCTGAAGCAGAGGCTGGAGCACAGGCTGCCGATCACTGACCTGCTTATTAAACCCGTCCAAAGGATCATGAAAGCTGTTGCTCAAGATTAGTGCCTACTGATCAGCAGAGGGCGCCAAAACCTCAGCTGCTGCTGTTTTTATATTTATTTTTTTACTACCTACCTTCAATTAACTTAAAAAATGCCTCTATCTCTGACTCTCTGTATTCACCACTGTGAGGAACCTTAAATGTTTAGACTTTTATATCTGTTTTGTCTAATGTAGGACTTCCTCAAATACTCTAAAAAGGCTGGGCTGGAGAGTCCGGACTTGGAGGTAAGATGAGTGGCGGAAAGCTTCTTCTTGAACGGCGTCCTTTGCATCTCAACCTTTTTCATTTGCACCTCTTACAGAAAGCGGTGGAGGTCATGTGCATCGTGCCCAAACGGTGTAACGACATGATGAATGTTGGTCGGCTTCAAGGATTTGATGTAGGAAAATTAAAGCACCTAACAGTGTCTCCTCGAATGTCCCTTTGAACCTTTGCACATATCGTCACGTTACCACAGCAACACACATCAAAATGTTCTACTGGGACTTTATGTGACTGACCAGCGCAAAACGGCGCCTAAATAGGAAGTGGAAGGAAAAACGCTAAATGGTTCTCGGCATATTTGGACACTTCCGAATCTGAAAGGTGTGGCGTGCATTTGTGCACAACCCCGAGTCAAGACTTTTGGACGTCGCCCATGTAGGATGAAGAAATATTGCAAATTGTCTGTGCGTGATGTGGAAGTGCTATATGTCGTCATAGGTTACCTGATGTGTGATGGGAGTTATGGCCTGAGGTGACTCCTTCCCTCCTTTATGTGCTGCGCTACAAGTCTGGCAGTACCTGGGACAAGGCTCCTGGGGGGTTTCAGCTTGCAGCTTCCCCCAATATGCAGGTCTGGGCTTCAACTGGGCCACTGTGAATCTAAAATGTTAGACCGATTGCTGAAGAACGTCATCCTCACACCGTGATGCTGCCATAACAGGTTTCTAGGTCACCTGCATGACTTTTAGCAAACCTTGTAGAAGATTTGCAGTTGTGCAATACTGGATAGTGCTGAGATGTTGAAAGCTTGGGAAACTGTTTGATAACATAACCTGCTTCAAACGTCGCCACAGGGTGGTCTCCAAGACGCTGTTTGTTCAGTAATGCTCTCTAGCAAACCTCTGCGGCCTTCAGAGAACCGCTGCAGTCATGCTGAGATCAGACCGGACTCGGGTTGACGCTATACACTAATTAGGTGACCCTCTAAAGGTGATTGGTGGCGTTTGGGAGAAATGCATGATGGGATTTAGAAGATTTTTCCTTGTAAACAGTTTTGACAACCACATCTAATTTTCTTCCTCTTCACAATTATTCCCGACTTTGAGTGGATTTCTTACATAAAGTCCTAAAAGTCTGCAGCAAAGTGCTGGTTTGTAACATGATGAAATGTGTTAAATTTCAGGGGACGTGAGCACCTTTTCAAGGACACTGTGACTGATTTATACTGAATTAAGCTGCATAGATGACTTTCTCGCTTTGTCCCTCTCCAAGGGAAGATTGTAGCTCAGGGCCGCCTTTTGCTCCAGGATACGTTCATGGTGTCCGACCCGGACGGCGGCCCGCTCGGCAGAATGTATGAGAGGAGGGTGTTCTTGTTTGAGCAGCTGGTTATCTTCAGTGAGCCTCTGGACAAAAAGAAAGGTTTCTCTCTGCTAGGCTTCCTCTACAAAAACAGCATTAAGGTGAAAACACTGCACGTAAAGGGACAAGCTTTTCTTAAAGGGTAACTCACCCCCAAATCAACTTTTTTTTTTTGCCAATAAACTGTTAACATGGTTGTCTTATAGTACTGTATCCTGGTCATTATTTTTGATAAATTAGTGCATATTTGCTGAAATCCTGCTTTTGTGTCTAAACTTGTCAGTGTGGCGCCCTCCAAGGGTTAAACGGTGGTCTTGCATTGAATTTCCAATCCGCATTGCTATTGGTTCAAAAGTTTTATGTGACGCAGTTTGAAGAAACTGACGTCGTTAGCTCTGCCGCTGTGGGGTATAGAAGCAAGCAGCTCCATCTTTTAAAAAAACATAGATCCGTCTTGTGCCTCCGTAGCTCTAGCAACGTTATTTCTTCAAAAAAGCCACTAGCAACAAATCTGCTGACTTTTCATGTGTTATTGGCGAATTTACATAAAAGCGGAAATTGTTCTGCAGTTCTGTCTTAAAGGTATACTATGCTAACCTGACAACAGCCAGCTGTATGTCGTTCCGCCTAGCTCCACTCACATACATCTGGGACACCGCCGGTAGACAGTGATTTCTCCAACCAAATTTATGGTCTGGCCAATCAGGACGCAGGGCTGGAGTTTCATAGATGTGACGTAGTGGAGACGCGACCATGACGTGAGACTGTTTTGATAGCAATGGCGGCTAGTCGATGCTGCTATTTCTTCCGTGTTGTCCAATCTACCTAATATTGTTTCATTAAAAGAACATCAGAGAACGCCTCTGAAGGCCTTTGTTGGTGGAAACGATTTTTTCGCCCTTCTCTCGACCGGATTTGGCAAGTTTTGTTTTCCGGGACCAGCGGACGTGCCGACGCGGACGCGCCCCGGAGCGGTTAGCGGTTAGCGCTAACCATGTTAGGAGGCCTTTAGTCCTCAACGCGGTCGGCCCGGAATCGACTCCGACCCGCGGCGCTTTGCCGCCTGTCTTCCCCCCTCTTCCTGTCAGCTCACTGTCAATAAAACGCATGCCACTAGAGCCGCAAACACATTATTATTATTATTTTTTTTTTTTCCTGCGTCGCTATCATCAGCGTCACGGGTTAGCTTCGGTGTGAGTGGTTGAAATAGCACGTCAATAAAGATGACAGACAAGTGGCTTATCCAATCATATGCAAGAATTTTTGATAAGGCCCAGCCTTCTGTAAAGGCAATCCCTATGGCGGTGTCCCAGATGTATGTGAGTGGAGCTAGGCGGAACGACATACAGCTGGCTGTTGTCAGGTTAATACTATGCAACCGGGTAGTGATGGGTCGATGAGGCGTCATGAAACGTTTCGACACATTGCCACTCTGTGCTGATACTGTGCCGATACTGTGTCACTGAATACTGACACCTGCTGGACCTTAAAAATCCCTACAGGCAACCCGGTTGACAGAGTTAACTGACACTGATTTGATGACCAAGTATACACAATGCAATTTAAATCATTGTAAGTTGCATTGTATTATTTTATATTTTCATTTGAATTAAACATATATTTGATTTTTTTTTAGATACAGTCAATAAATAATGTGAAGGAGGATGCTTGTGGACTGGCTTTTTTATTTTTTACAAATGGTTGATCGGGCGCTGTGTTTAGTTACCTGACTGATATCATCTGTTCTGAAATCGGACATGCTGAGTATGACAAAGGGAGGAAGAACTACTCAGAGTAGCAGCTTTCTACTCAGTGTAAATCAGCCGTTTTTTCTGAAACGACGCTCAGAACAAAGACGCACAGCGCAACCCGCCCAACCATAAAGGCGTCTGCCCAACCCATCAATCAGTGGTGCGCTCCGATCAGCACCTTGCGCTCACAGAGCGAGACTGTGGTACACCATCACACCAGAGTTGCAAAATGGTTAAAAATTAACCATTATTAACCGTTATTTTGTTTACAGTTCAGCTTGGATTTTATTTACTGCGCAGCATAGCTTTGCTGTGCGCGCTGCTGTGCGCGAATGCACACGCGTGCAGCTTGGAGGGAACAGAAACAGTTTGGTGCGTCAGTCAGTTCGAAACAGGTGCTGTATTGGTCACGTGACCGAAACAGTTCCTGTATCGGTCACGTGACTTTTCCGTAGCAATACACACATCGACACGGGTTTCGCTCTATGAGACCGACACATGCGCCGACGCATTGGTGTTGCCGGACCCATCACTACAACCGGGGTTGATTTTCCAGCGAGGCTCCCCCCAGAGGGCGAAAGTAAAAGTGCACTGTCGTAAATATGCTCAGCTGTTCTCCTGGTTTCTTCGTCAAGCCAGGTGCGGTTGTTTTGAGCTTAGCAGACAGGCGAACGCAACGAATACAAAAGTCGAAAAAACGTCAGTACAAACAATGACTAACAGTGAGAGTATGAACATGCACACAGAGAGAGAGAAACCATTCCAATGCGGTGTTTCCCCTAGGAATTTGCTTAGCGGACCGGGGGGGAGACAAGCTTTGCACGACCGGTGGAGCGGGGGAAGACAAGCTTTGCGCGACGGCGGAGCGGGGGGAGACAAGCTTTGCGCGCATATGGAGTTAGTTTTTTTTTTTTTTTTTTTGGAATGTTGGCGAGGCGGTAGCGTGAGGGAAACCCTACAATGTTACTTACAATCGCATCAGCAGGAACGCGAGGTCCGTGTTAGCCTTGCAGCCTTCTCTTTCTTTTAGCTCTCGCCATTCGGAAAAAGCTTGCCCGATGTTCACCCGTGTACGACTCCTCTCTCTGTCGAAAGACCCTTTTCCTCTTTCTTGCCTGCTCCGACATGGGCTTTCGCTGTTTTCTCGCTGGTTCCGCCATGATAACTGCACAAATATCGCCACTGCGCTAGCACCGAGCATGCCTTTCACTGGGGGCGTGTAGCAGTTCTTGCCGTAAAGCAAGACCGACTCTCGCGATGCACGAGACTACTGAGCCTGTGGGTGCGGGCCGAGGGCTCCTGCAGTTGCAAGTGCGGTATTTCCCCTACAGACCACCAGGGCGGCCAAGAAAACCTTTGTTCGACCTGAAATGACTCATTTAATCATCCAAAACGGTATGGAACACATTAATTAACTGAAAAATGTTGCATAGTATGCCTTTAAGGCAGCAGCGAAGCTGCTGTGTGCCCTCAGCACTGTCTCACAGGCAGGCAGCTGTTGCCTCGGCCTGAAACTCGCCTGCAAGCAGAGCAAAGAGGAGACCTTCCACTCTTTTTCCACATTGCAAATAAATCAAGATGCGCAAAGCTGTCGGTGATCCCACCCTGGATTGCAAAGTGGGAAATAAATATGATAATATATAACTGAACCCATCCTGTCCTCCACTGCCTTGGCACCGCCGACTTAAGGTATCGCTGAGTCAGTGCTTTGAGCAGCAGCTCAAACCGATAAGACTCAGGCCCGCTGGGCTCCACAAAGCCTCCCTCAACCCCCGGTGATGACGAGGGGGGTGAAAAATCGTTCACCTCAAAAGACCGAAACATGGGTTTATTTTTTATTTATTTGGATCCCCATTAGCTGTCAGTAATTTGACAGCTACTCTTCCTGGGGTCCTTATAAAATTATACAGGTACACAACACATATCAAATGATCACATCATAAGAACAACTATACATTTCAACTTATTTCACATTACAGTACAATCTGTTACACAATTATTCAGAATTAAGGCTTTCAACAAAGTATTTTTTTTTAAAGTGTTTTAAATGCGCCTTTCGTAGTAGCAGTCAAGATGTTATGTGGCAGTTTGTTCCACAGAGTTACAGCTCTGAACAGCACAGATCTGCACACTGCTTCTGTTCTCGGAATGGGTCGAGTCAAATGACCAGAAGCTGCCTGCCTGGTTGAATAATTGTGCTCATTTCTCACATAATGTAACAAGCTGAACAAAAGAGAAGGTTTTCCACAAACAATAACATTCCTCAGGAAACACAAAACATTACATTTCAGTCTCTCCTCTACTCTGAGCCACGACAGATGCACATGCAGCTCAGCAGAGCTCTGAGTCCACACACAGGGCAGTCCCAGTGCCAGCCTGGCCGCTCTGTTCTGTGCGGTTTGTAGTTTAGCCAGATGTTTCTGAGCTGCACCTGACCATACCACAGAGCAGTAGTCCAGGTGAGACAGCACTAACGATTTAATCACCAAAATTCTAGAGGCTGAAGTCATGAAAGATCTAAATCTTTTAATGCAAGACATATTTCTTCCCATCTTTTTCACCGCCGTATCTACATGTTTTTCCCAGCATAGCTGCTCATCAAATGTTACTCCAAGAAGTTTCACCTCTTGGACCTGTTCTATGTCCATATCCTTTAGCACTATATGAAGTTTATCATCACATTTTTTATGCCTGGCTTTAAATAACATACACTTTGTCTTTGAAACATTCAAGGTTAGGCTGTTCTCATTAATCCAGGCAAATCCAACTGCAGTGTTTCTTTTAACTCTGATATCTTTGTTGCTGCAAAGTAAAGTGTAGAATCATCTGCATAAAGAGTTATGTTGCACCTTTTTAGGACAAATGGCATATCATTAATAAAAATCGAGAACAGCAATGGTCCTAGGCAACTGCCTTGTGATACACCACACTGCAATTGTTGAGGTGATGAAAAGCTACCATTAAAAAACACACATTGTGATCTAGATGTTAAATAATTTTGTATCCATTTCAGAGGAGTGGCACCAAATCTGTATGCCGATAACTTTTCAAGTAACATTTGATGATGCACTAAATCAAATGCAGCACTAAAATCCAAAAACACTGCACCAACTATCAGTTTTTTATCTATGCTAAACAACCAATTCTCCGTCATTTCTGTAAGAGCTGTACATGTCGAGTGTTTTTCCTTATATGCATGCTGTGATTCAAAAATCAATTTGTTACAGTTTAAATATGTTGAAATATGTCCAAAAACAACCCTTTCCAGCAATTTACTAAGTATAGGCAGAATACTAATGGGCCATTTTCAGTAATTTGCCATCAATCTCATCCATTCCTGATGGTTTCTTTTCATGTAAACTTAGAAGCAAACTTTTAACTTTCTCTGTGCTTAACAATTGAAATGTGAAATTAAAGTTTGTATTCTTAACAATCAAATCATTGATTATTTGAGATGAAGTGCCCAGATTGCTGTAACACTTTGTATCATTCATTAACTTATATATTTTATCATAATAATATTTACCAAAATGGTCTGCGATATCTTTACCTTTTGTTAAAAAAAGTCCATTCACTTCTAAAAATGCTGGTGTCTTAATTTTGCTTCTGCCCATCACTGATGAATTCCTCCACCTTAAAATTTTTATAGCTTCTTCTAAGTATTATTTTTGGCCCACTTTTAGGCGCTTTACCTTTTCTGGCTAAAGCCACTATATTGTGATCTGAAAAGCCAACTGGAACAGAAACTACCTGAGAGCACCTAGAGCTATGGTTTGTGAATATGTGATCAATGCATGTTGAGGACATATGCCCCAATTCATTACAGAATATTCTAGTTGGTTGTTTGACCAGCTGTTTAAGATTACAAATTATTAATGCACTTTTTAGCTTTTTCTTAAGATGACAAGTTTTTGAAAGCCAGTCAATATTACAATCTGCCAACACATACATCTCATAACCCAAATTAGACATGTTTGATAGAATAGAGCACATTTCATCAACATACAGTGCACTCGAATTTGGGGGCCTATAGATGCATCCATCAATAATTGGTCGACAAAAAGGAATATGTACTTCTAAGCATAAACATTCAACAGTAGGAACCATTAGGTCTGTCCTGATCTTAGCAGGGATTTGGCTTTGTATGTAAAAAGCAACTCCACCTGCGAAGAGATTCTGATCACATCTATAAATATTGTAATCAGATATAGCCACACAATTATCCACAATTGTCTGATCCAAATGGGTCTCAGTTACAGCCATAATATTTATTCTTTCATTATGAATATAACTGTATAATTCATGTACTTTGTTTCTTAAGCTCCTTACATTAATATGAGCAATTCTCATACCTTTTTTTGGTAGATTTAGATCCATGAGTTTGTTTCAGGTACATTATAGCATAGTTAACAATGTGATGCCATCATATTGCATGTTTCCACCTTCAATCCCTGCTTTTGGGTTTAACAATCAAGCGATCAACTGATGATTGCATAGTCACCTCTCTCTCTTGCCTCTCTTAGAGCAGGTAACAATTCTGCTCTCTTCTTCCTCACTCTCTCTGAAAAGTCCTCATTAATGTAAATGGAGGAGTTTTTCAGCTGGGCTCTTGCTCGCGCCATGATCAACTGTTTGTCTTTAAAGCGCAGCAGTTTTACCACTATGGATCTGGGTCTATCATTTTCACCCCTGAACCGTCCATTTCTGTGAGCACGCTCAATCTCTACTGGAGCCTCCATTTTCAGTTGCTCAGTGAATAACTTTTTAACTTTGATTTCAGTGTCCTCCCAGGTCTCCTCAGGCTTATCTGGCCCCAGTCCTGCTATCACAATGTTGTTTCTCCTAGACTGATTCTCCAGATAATCTATTTGTTCATCACAGGTATTCACAGACATTTCAGACTTAAAACTCTTTAGCTCCTTGTTCACTGCTTCCAAATCAGTCTTTTGAATTTGTGTTTGCTTTTTTACGTCATCAATGTCTTTCTGTGAGTAGTTTAAACTCACTTTAATTTCCTGCACCTCTCCCACCAGTGAATCCACCCTTTTGTTCACAGAGTCCAGGATCATTTGACAAAAGCCACTGAAGGCCTTCTCCTGCCCCTTCAACAGCTCTTCATAATGATCCTTTTGTTGCTCCAGCATAAGCTTAACTGCCTCCATTGTCACATATTCAGCTTCCTCTGTGTTGCTTACTTTGTTTCCACCCTTATTGCGAGTAGTGGTCATTCCGTAGCCTCCTTAGGAAGAAAATAAATTAAAGCAGTAGCAAACAGTTTCTCCACAGCTCAGCTCAGAGTTAACCTGACAACAGCCAGCTGTATATCGCTCCGCCTAGCTCCACTCACATACATCTGGGACTCCGCCATAGGAATTGCATTTACAGAAGGCTGGGCCTTATCAAAAATTCTTGCATATGATTGGATAAGCCACTTGTCTGTCATCTTTATTGACGTGCTATTTCAACCACTCACACCGAAGCTAACCCGTGACGCTAATGATAGCGACGCAGGGAAAAAAAAAAATAATAATAATAATAATGTGTTTGCGGCTCTAGTGGCACGCGTTTTATTGACAGTGAGCTGACAGGAAGAGGGGGGAAGACAGGCGGCAAAGCGCCGCGGGTCGGAGTCGATTCCGGGCCGACCGCGTTGAGGACTAAAGGCCTCCTAACATGGTTAGCGCTAACCGCTAACCGCTCCGGGGCGCGTCCGCGTCTGCGCGTCCGCTGGCCCCGGAAAACAAAACTTGCCAAATCCGGTCGGGAGAAGGGCGAAAACATGGTTTCCACCAACAAAAGCCTTCAGAGGCGTTCTCTGATGTTCTTTTAATGAAACAATATTAGGTAGATTGGACAACACGGTAGAAATAGCAGCATCAATGCTAACGCTTGCTTCCTCGACGAGCCGCCATTGCTATCAAAACAGTCTCACGTCATGGTCGCGTCTCCACTACGTCACATATATGAAACTCCAGCCCTGCGTCCTGATTGGCCAGACCATAAAATTGGTTGGAGAAATCATTCTCTATCGGCGGTGTCCCAGATGTATGTGAGTGGAGCTAGGCGGAGCGATATACAGCTGGCTGTTGTCAGGTTAGCTCAGAGTAGCAGTAGCAAACAATTTGGTGGTGTTTTTCAAACGTCCGAGAGCAGGTTTATGCTTTTAAATGGGGGTTAGTTACACTTTAAGTTGTTCTTTTTGAGGAGAAATGATTATTTCTGGCATGGATATAAAGGAAGATTTTCCCTGTTTTCCCTGAATCTCGGTTGATGCAGGTTAGCTGTTTGGGTCTGGAGGAGAGCGTGGACGGTGATCCTTGCAAGTTCATTCTCACTTCTCGGTCAGCTAACGTGACCGTGGAGTCCTTCGTGCTTCACTCCGCCCATCCAGGGGTTTGTGAGGTTTGGACACTTCAGATCAGCCAGATACTCGCCAGCCAGCGCAATTTCCTCAACGGTAAGCTTTCAGAGCGACAGGCAGGACCTGGTGTTTTCGTACACGGCCGCTCCCGTTTCCTGCACCGTCTTACAGCTCCGGCTTCACCTATAGAGTATCAGAGGAACCACGTCGGCACAGTTAGCGGCTGTGTGGTCGGCGTGGGAGTTCAAGGCGGAGGCATCAGTGGCGTATCACCCGGAGTCGGAGGGGGGATCTCTCAGACCAGCTCCATCGCATCAGGACCGCAGAGCGTCTCCCGACGGCCCTCCAAGATTCCTCAACCCTCCCACCTGCCTCAGCCCCTCCGTCCCCACACTGGGGCCGACGCAGACGGTCACAGCAAGATGTTAGGTAAGGAACGTCGGTCTGTATTTGTGAGCTTTGTTTTCATGGCACATTGAAGGTTGTGACTGAGGTGTGACTTTTGCTCGGTTGTGATTCAGGTTGGTCGTCCTGTCCCTGCTCCCCTGCTTCCTCCAGGGGGTAGTCCGCAGGGCAAGCATCCTTCCCAGACCGTAGAGGACAAGGCACAGACCCAAACCCCCACCAACACTGTAACCCCTATTCCTCGTGTCACTGTGGGGCCTCTGCCCTCCACACCAACCTCCAAACCACGGCCAGGACCCCTCTCTCCAGTTGCCCCGACTCTGGCCACTCCCGCCTTTGGGAAGGACCCTCTTCCTCCTCCCCCTCCCAGCCCGGGTCAAAAGACTGGATCTGGATTCCGGAGCTCTATGCCCGCCTCTCCAGCCAGCAGGCCTGGCTCTTTCACCTTCCCGGTATGGCCTTTATGGAAGAGGGGCAAGGAAATAAAGCCAGGAAAAATAGAAGAAGTTGCTCTGGTCAAATGACACTGAAATGAAACCTTTTAGACTTTCATTTTTAGCTCTTTTGCAGAAGATTTTCAATCTATAGATGTGCATGAGTGAGAGACCTACACTTGCAGCCATTGTTGCAGGAAAAAGTATTGTGGAAAACCTTTGATTTTTCCTCCATTACTGCACTACTTTGTGTTGAACTAAAATCCCCAAAGTACATTGACGTCTTGGGTTGTAACGCAAACAGAAAAAAAGAAACAAGAGTTCAAGGAGTATGAATGTTTTGCAAAGCACTGCGATTATTCATCTTAGATTTCAGTCACTCAGATCCAACAAGAGAAAGGAAGCCAAGTTCAGAAGCAGACTGTGACATGAAATGTGTGTTGTAGTGATACCGGCGAAGCCACGCTCCGGATAATCAGTGCCGCCTCCGAGGATGACGGTGTTTACACTTCCATCGCAACGAACGAGCTGGGCACTGCGAATGCTCGGCTAGCCTCCGGGTTTTGGGTAAGAGCGCGAAGTGATGACAGCGTACGCCGACGGGGATGTGGTAAATGCGGTGTGTCAAGCAGATTTGTGTCCGTCTTCAGCTGTGTCCACTGAC
Source organism: Fundulus diaphanus (assembly GCA_037039145.1). Lineage (NCBI taxonomy): Eukaryota > Metazoa > Chordata > Actinopteri > Cyprinodontiformes > Fundulidae > Fundulus > Fundulus diaphanus. The sequence goes on from CM073143.1 coordinate 36,744,191, forward strand.
GGCCTCAGAGTGACCTGGAAGGACAACTTTGAGTCTCAATACAATGAGGTGGCTGAACTCGGAAGGTAAATGACTCCCTGCCAGATCCCCATCAGTGTTGTGTTTCACTGCTTTAGGTGTGCGATGAAAAATGAGCTGTTTCTTGTCCTCAGAGGTCGTTTCTCTGTTGTCAAACGCTGCAATCACCTGTGCAACAAACGGATGACGGTAGCCGTCAAACACCTCAACAAAAAGTTGATGAAGAAGAGAGACCAGGTGACTCAGGAACTCAATCTGCTTCAAAGACTGCAGCACCCTCACATAGTGAGGCTTGTAGACAAGTTTAAAACCTCCAGCAGCTACGCTATAGTCCTGGAGATGTGAGTAGGAGACATCACTGGAATTGAACCGTTAACCTGCAGCTCACGCTGAAGCCATCTCTCCTGTTTAACGGTGATCTTCCATTTCAGGGCCGACCAGGGTCGTCTACTGGACTATATAGTTAGCTGGGGGAATCTGACGGAGGAGAAAGCGGCCTCCTACCTGCGGAGCGTTTTAGAAGCTTTACACAACTGCAGAATAGTGCATCTGGACGTAAAAGTAAGATCCTTAGCATCTGCACCCAGTCCTCTGGGTTTAGTAATCAATGCCTTGCATCCCCATACCCCATGAACATTTCCTCACATGTTACAACCACAAACCTTGATACATTTGTTGGGATTATTTGATAGACCAACACAAAGTAACTGTCATTTTGATACGGAATAAAAAAGTTTCATTGACCCGCCCTGAGTCAAGTCACCTTTTGCTTTAATCATAGCTGGTAGTCTTTAGTGATTTGTGTCTACCGGCTCAGATAGATTAGATGTGGAGCGCTGGTGAACAGTTGTTTTCAACTGACTGCTCTAACACAGACAGGGCTGTCCAACTCCAGGACAGAGGCTGGGGATGTGTTCCTGCTCCGACGAAGCTGACTCAGACGGCTGAATGACTTCCTGAGCGTTTCTCCAAGTTCTTCAGAGGCCATTTGTTTTATTTAGGTGCACTAAACCAAGCAAACAGCTAAAACGTGGCTGATTAGGGCTGACTTTGAGCACCGCTTGTCTAAAGCGTTCCTTTTTTAGCTTTGGTTATTTGTACAGAGTCGTTAGAGGGTCTTGTTCAGCCTCTAATTCAATGATTCCTTTATATGTAGCTCCATCCATCTGCTCTGTAACCCTGAGTAGCTCCTCTATCTCTTTCGAAGGAAGCATCCCCATAGCTTTAGGCTAGCACCGCCATGGGTTATAGCAGGGAAGGTTTCATGCTGTAGGTCTCTGTAGCTCCTCCAGAATTACCAAAGGCCTCTTCTCTGACTAGAGCCGTCGCTGCTCGGGCTGTACAGCTTAGGTGGGCGGCCATGTCTTTGTAGGTGTCCTGTTGTGCCGTAATCTCTCTATTTTCTGGTTATAGGTTGAACTAGTTGTCAACAGATTATCCCACCTGAGCCGCATTTCTCTGCAGCTGCCCCAGAGTTACCACAGGTTTCTTGGCTGCCAGTTTAAAGGGACGTACATATCTGGGTTTGGAGTTTTGTGTCACTCGTTCCTGTTTTGAATTTTGTTTGTAACTTCACTCTGCTTTAAACGTCTCCTCGACTGTTTCTAAAAGAAACTTTGAAGCCTTCACATAGCAGCTGCACTTATACTGAGACTAAAAGACACAGATTTATATTTTATCTACTAACTAGGTGACCTCTGAAACGTTTACACTGGATTATATTTAGGTGTATAAGAGTAAAGGAGGTGAATGACAACACATGCCACACTTCTCCCATTTGTGTTTGAATGAAAATGTGAAAACCAGGCGTCATTTTCCTTCTACTTCCCCTGGCTTCACTACTCTGTTGGTCTGTCACATGAAACCCAAATGCAGCTGGGAGATGTTCAGGGGTTGTGGATGCCTCTAGTCTGTGACTGAATTTACTGGTAGCGGTACAGTGTTGACAGGCGTTCTTCTTCTCTTGTTCCAGCCTGAGAACCTGCTGGTCGCTGAGAACGCCAGCGGCCAGCCCGTGGTCAAACTCACGGACTTCGGAAATGCCGTCCAGCTCAACAGTGCCCACTATGTTCACCCTCTCCTGGGGAGCCCTGAGTTTGCCTCCCCGGAGCTGGTTCTGGGAGAGCCCGTGTCGCTGACCTCCGACCTGTGAAGCCTGGGAGTGGTGACCTATGTGCTGCTGAGCGGCGCCTCTCCCTTCCTGGATGAGAGTGCAGAGGAGAGGTGCCTCAACATCTGCAGGTTGGACTTCAGATTTCCTGAGGACTACTTCCACGGGGTCAGCCAGGCCGCCAAAGATTTTGTCCGGCAGCTCTTAAGGACCGAGCCCCACAAGAGGCGGTCTGCTGGGCACCACCTCCAGGATCCGTGGATACAGGCCCCCCAGGGCGACATGCGGGGCCGAGGAGAGGGCTGCCTGGACACCGCACGGCTCATTTCCTTCATAGACAGGAGGAAACATCAGACGGACGCACGGCCCATTGGAGGAGTCAGGAGCATCATTCAGAGTCGCCTTCAGTCTCGAACTTGAACAGCCACGTTGCCTCTTTAGGGTTCAGATGTACGCTGATCTTATCCTCTTTCACAGCTCTCAGAAATCCTGTAGTCCTGCCAGGAGTTCAGTCGGGAACTATTGTGTTACCGAGCCCCCGAAAACATTACAAAACCAAGGAAGGGATGCCCTCGTCTACTGCTGCACGCTGAGATTTTCTAGTTTTAGATTAACAAAACAGATGCATTAATATAGTAACTTATTTTCCTTCATAGAATGTGAAAGCTGATGAGAGGAGCGCCTTGATGGAGGCAGTCTGAAAACGTAGCCAAGGACCGGTCCCCGGACATTTTGTTTATTCTTTTACACTAAAACCGTACCCGACACTTTGGAGAAGCAGCTCTATCTTTTAGAAACGATATATTTAAAGACAAAAGTACATTCTCTTTGTTTAATGTAAAAAAAAAAAACAGTTAAAAGTTGGCTGTGCTGCTTCAGACGGTGTTTTGATGGTTGTGCTTCCTCCTGAGATGCCATGTTGACCATGCTGGGTGTAACGATGCTGCACTGTCCATACCCAGAAGGAACAGCCCCCCCCCCCTCCCGCCGAACAAAACCCGCCCTCCGCAGACAGCGACATGTTCTTGCCTTACCTTGTAAATAGTCTTCTGCCTTCTTCCCTCCCACGTTCAGGGCAGAAACCTGCTCGGGGGGGGCGGGATGGTGGGGGGGGGGGGGGGTGGACGGCAGGACGCGGGACCGTCGGCACCTCGGCGGTGGCAGCGATCGCAGAGGGGAAACTAGTGAATGTGGAGGCCTGCGAGGGAGAAATCTTCTTTTTCTTGTACTCCTGCACTCACTGTATTGTTCTGTTTGATTACCATGTGCAATGTTGCGGCTTCAACCTCTTTATGCAACTATTTATGAAGACATGCGTTGTACCCGTAACGACTCTAGAGAAGAAGCAGGTACTTGGTACTGCCAGCTCTGCTGGTAGTTCATGTTTGAGTGTTGGGAGCGCCAGGCCAGGCTAGGGTCACAGTCTACAATCATGTGATTAGATTAAGCGTTATGGTTTGATCAAAACTGATTTAACATGTTTTGTACTGTACGCCTCTGCAGTATTGGGACACCAAAGTTGCTCTAGCTTTATAGTACTTAAGAAAAAGTTTTTAAATGCAATATGTTTAGGTAATCAACGACCTTTTGAAATGACTGTTTACACAAAACTCAAGGAGTGTAGGGTGACGAACACTCCTAGTTTAGTCCCCTTTTTTCCTTCACAAATAAGGAGACTGGAGGAGGACAGGAACTAGCTCTTATAAATAATTAATTAGGAGTTAAATGATTTTATTTCCTTTACTGCGTTTGCGATTGCTGCCAAAATATTTCTTCCATAAATTTCTCTTCTAACTTTAAAATCTCCCCATGAAACTCAGCCGACATTTCCTGGAAATGAAAGCGGCAAAAGCTCGTTTTGAGGGCAGGACGAGCTGTTAGCTTTTTATTTATGCGATGTAATTGTGCACAGGCGTTAAAAACAAGGAAACTTGGACTGGATACCTCGTTTTAGTTTTCCCACCCTTTTTTGTTTTGTTTTTTATTTGTTTGATCATTTACATGTATGCAGCAACATTGTGTTTTTATTTTTAATCTTTGCATGTATATTTCTTTGTACAACTCATAATATTGTCTTCTGTAAATATTACCATTTTGTCATCAGCTATTTAAAAATTAAACATAATGGACAAACATCAGCGGCGTCTTTTTCATTTGTGTTCCGACCGCAAGCTTCAATGTATTATTTATTTTATGTGGGAGAGAATGGTGACCACCCCTTCAATCGTAAGCCCTGCCCACATTCCAAATTGACATCGCCATGTGACCTAAGATTTATGATCACATGACCTATGACCACCCACTGATCTCTATTTATTCACTGGATTGGTGATTTGCCCGAAAAACTGAAGTCACTGGCCACCATCTTGCTACTCCCTACTCTCACAGAATCACAACGTAAACATGCCAACGTGTGCAGCATTTGGCTGCAACAACAAGCAGTTTTCTGGCTGTGGGAATACGTTTCACAGGTAATTTTACAGTCAGAGGATGTACTAACAGTATCAAGTACTGAGAAAGTCATGTCCTGAAATATGTTGCATGTTTTTTATATATATAGATATATATACACTACCGTTCAAAAGTTTGGGGTCACCCAAACAATTTTGTGTTTTCCATGAAAAGTCACACTTATTCACCACCATACGTTGTGAAATGAGACAAGACATAGAGTCAAGACATTGACCAGGTTAGAAATAATGATTTGTATTTGAAATAAGATTTTTTTTTACATCAAACTTTGCTTTCGTCAAAGAATCCTCCATTTGTAGCAATTACAGCATTGCAGACCTTTGGCATTCTAGCTGTTAATTTGTTGAGGTAATCTGGAGAAATTGCACCCCACGCTTCCAGAAGCAGCTCCCACAAGTTGGATTGGTTGGATGGGCACTTCTTGCGTACCATACGGTCAAGCTCCTCCCACAACAGCTCAATGGGGTTCAGATCTGGTGACTGCGCTGGCCACTCCATTACCAATAGAATACCAGCTGCCTGCTTCTGCTCTAAATAGTTCTTGCACAATTTGGAGGTGTGTTTAGGGTCATTGTCCTGTTGTAGGATGAAATTGGCTCCAATCAAGTGCTGTCCACTGGGTATGGCATGGCGTTGCAAAATGGAGTGATAGTCTTCCTTATTCAGAATCCCTTTTACCCTGTACAAATCTCCCACCTTACCAGAACCAAAGCAACCCCAGACCATCACATTACCTCCACCATGCTTAACAGATGGCGTCAGGCATTCTTCCAGCATCTTTTCATTTGTTCTGCGTCTCACAAGCGTTCTTCTTTGTGGTCCAAACACCTCAAACTTGGATTCATCCGTCCACAACACTTTTTTCCAGTCTTCCTCTGTCCAATGTCTGTGTTCTTTTGCCCATCTTAATCTTTTTCTTTTATTATGTCTCAGATATGGCTTTTTCTTTGCCACTCTGCCGTGAAGCCCAGAATCCCGCAGCCGCCTCTTCACTGTAGATGTTGACACTGGTGTTTTGCGGGTACTATTTAATGAAGATGCCAGTTGGGGACCTGTGAGGCGTCTGTTTCTCAAACTAGAGACTCTAATGTACTTATCTTCTTGCTCAGTTGTGCAACGCGGCCTCCCACTTCTTTTTCTACTCTGGTTAGAGCCTGTTTGTGCTGTCCTCTGAAGGGAGTAGTACACACCGTTGTAGGAAATCTTCAATTTCTTAGCAATTTCTCGCATGGAATAGCCTTCATTTCTAAGAATAAGAATAGACTGTCGAGTTTCAGATGAAAGTTCTCTTTTTCTGGCCATTTTGAGCGTTTAATTGACCCCACAAATGTGATGCTTCAGAAACTCAATCTGCTCAAAGGAAGGACAGTTTTGTAGCTTCTGTAACGAGCTAAACTGTTTTCAGATGTGTGAACATGATTGCACAAGGGTTTTCTAATCATCAATTAGCCTTCTGAGCCAATGAGCAAACACATTGTACCATTAGAACACTGAAGTGATAGTTGCTGGAAATGGGCCTCTATACACCTATGTAGATATTGCACCAAAAACCAGACATTTGCAGCTAGAATAGTCATTTACCACATTAGCAATGTATAGAGTGTATTCCTTTAAAGTTAAGACTAGTTTAAAGTTATCTTCATTGAAAAGTACAGTGCTTTTCCTTCAAAAATAAGGACATTACAATGTGACCCCAAACATTTGAACGGTAGTGTATATATATATATATATATATATATCTCAAGATATTTTTGGTCATTTGTTTACTGTACTGTTACTTTCAATATTATTATTATTATTATTATTATAATGCAGAAATGTGTGTGTGCATACACACGCTGTGTATGCAATGTACACTTGAGTGTGTATTTTGCAAATTTATGTGATTTTTCTAGTGTAGAAACTGAAGCTCTGGAGTGCTTAAATTGGTGCAGTAATTTATCTCTATTGTAAATCTGTCAGATTTAAAGGCTAATGCACAAACACAGCATAAAAGTATATGGCATTTGACATTTTAAAAGTCTTAAGCCCCCCTGAACATGAGAAAATCATCGTTGTTTGATGCTGTAGCGCACGTATTCCCTAGTTACTGGAGGAAAATAGGGAGTACCAATATGGCAACTGGTGGCTTCACAGCGACGTGTACTACCAACGGCCAATCAGCAATCCAGCGAGCAAATAGAGATCAGTGTGACCACCTTAATGATTACCGCATGCTAGCGGCCATTTTGAGACAACGAAACCCTTATGTTTAGCACGATACTGGTCTAACAACCCCCACAGTGCGACCTCCATAATGATTACCAGATGCTAGCGGTTAAGTAATATGTTCTTTTTTTTTTTTAAAACGAAGACTCACCATAAGTGGTCACCGGATCATCTGCGATAAATATGAATGAAGAACCAGGCTCAGCCATCCTGGATAACACGGATGCAGTGTGCGAGATTGCTATTATTCAACCCAGAGAAATGGAAAATGCTGAGGACGATCCTGGGATCCGTAAAATATCAGCCTCTTGAACCAATCCTCTTCTTTGATCCCGCCCCCTCTACCCTATAAATGGACTGAAACAAGGCTCCCATGTGACCTCCATATTGATTAGCAGATACGTGCTTAGCAGCCATTTTGAGACTACCTCCTAACTATGCGGGTTTACACATAGACATCATATACGTAGACACCTCGGGTTCTGCTTTTGCTGCGGATGCATCAGAGTGTCCGCCATGTTGAATGTGGCAAATCTGCAGTTAGTCTGAGTCACTTAAACAGTATAAGAGGGAGTTTAATCTCAGAACACTTAATATTCGTAATATTTTTACTTTTGTAATATTACGAGTTTATTTTTGTATCCCTCTGTCTTCATTCTCCTGACTTTATACTCGTAAAGAATAAAAATAATTAAAAGAATCTAACCTGGCCCTATTACTCCAGGATTGAAATAGTTCTGCAAACTGTAATTATTCTGGAAATGTCACCCCTTAATTCTTATAATATGGCTTTTTTTCTCATAATATTACCACTTTTGAATTTTTTTTTACTTTATTGTCCTAGGACTATATATATATATATATATATATATATATATATATATATATATATATATATATATATATATATATATATATATACATATACATATACATACATATACACATATACTGTACATACATATATACATTTCCATGCAGCACAGGAATGAGGCATCTTCTCTGATCGACGTTCACTACAACAGAACTTAACTTCTTTCTGCCACATACAATATGGCGGTGATGTTGACGTACGAACCCGCGCCCAACGAGGCGTCAACGTATATGATGTCTATGGATTTACATATGTGTTTAGGATCTTTCTCTTTAGTAATATTTTGTTCTCTATAAATCATTTTTTTATATTTGATATAATAGAACTAACGTCATCTTATTTTAATACATAAATGAATCAGATTTTCTTTCTCACCACTATCAATGTTGATACTGTTGCCATACCATATAATTTATCAGTTTGAAATTCAGGCAAATGTTACCCAATTTTCAGTCCCTCATTGTAGTTCCTCCTGGTTTAGGCCTCTCGCTGATGTTTGTCGTTCAAAAGCAACCACCACTGACAGTTTTGATCCTGGCATACTCCTACAGCATTCCTACATACAAGCTGATATAAGTATTATACGCCAACCCTTTGTATGAGACTTAGGCCTCATGCAACAATATGTATGTGTTTCACCACATACATATTCTAAAAGCTTTTTTTCTTTAAAAATATTCTTAAATATTGTTTTCTTCTTTACAGACCTGTAAGCTGGTTAAAGTTCCATCTTTACTAGTTTACCTTTTGAGTACCGGTCCATGGATACGTGGTTCACTGTAGTTAGATTTTCCTGTATTACTAGTCAATTCCCTCCAAGTATTCTTGCCGGATCAACCTGCATAATATCTATGTTTTATTGCACACATACAGACAGCATTCTAACAGCTTTCTTCTTAAACATACAACTCTTTCCAGCAGTATCTGATCCCGTCTCACAGAGAAAGTGCTTATGATTATTTTAAGATCCTACCCCCTAAACTCTCAGCGCACACATCCACAAAAAACAAATCCCAACAGCCCCAGAAAATCCTGAATTAAAGAAAGGATTTTGGTTCCCATTTTGTAAATATCAAAGAATCATTGCATATTTTGACTCACCAACTAATCTTATTTCAGGATTCTTTCAATTCTCTATTGTTAGATCTCCACTATTATATAAGGGTATATCAGTCGACAGTTGTAAAAACAGTTTTTAGCTGCAATGCTACATTTCCTACTTAGGAAAGTTAATAAGTCAAATTCACCACAATATAACCACACATTGTTAAATGGTAAAATACTTTAAAAGAATTCTAAGTTGAACCTTATTTAAAGAAAGTAATGCTGTCTTAATAACAGCAATTAGTCTACCTTCTTTCTCAGGAGAGAATATTTAAACTATACATTATAAACATACTAGCGTTTGTAAAATATTTCTGTCTCATTACTCTGAGTTTTAGAACTGACCAGCACCCGATTAATTAACCCTTTTTATCACATTAGTAAATGTATTTTGACAGTTACATCATACATACATTTGTTTTTCTAACCCCTACCCCGGACCTGTCAGCCCACACACGCACACACATACCGACATCCCCCAACAACTCTTCATTCATCATGACTGAATAAATCATGGGTAATAGGTCCATTCTAGGGGTAATTCTATCCACCTTATTTTTGACGGAAACATGGAGGCAGCGAGTTTGTAAGAGACTTCCGCCCGCTCACTTCCTGTCAGTGGATAGCTTGCGGAAAAGCGACACATGAGCCACGCCCACCTCGTCTCGAATTATTGAATTATTCGTAATTATGACTTCGAGGAGTACCGGGATCAGTTGTGCAGTTAGAGGATGTCACAATAATTGGTATAAAAGAAATGAATGAGCGTCGGATTTGCTTTGGCTTGGGTTGACATCAGCTTTCAGGAATATCAGATCGTTGATGTTGTTACTGATTAACACCTTGCCAACTTTTCCACTGTGGAGGTACTGATACGCCTCTGTACTCTTGTAGTTGCGCATCGTAGATCCATCGGCACCGAGTGGCAATACTACATAGTTAAAAATGTCCTCATATGTAATATGAGGACATTTTTTCATATCATCCTCCCACTCACGAATAGTTCGAGGGTGTGGCACTGACCTGCCACTCTGATCGCTTAGCAAACTAGGAAAATGTTGCCATGACATTGATTACTAAATCTGTTAAGCTACCGATAGTTTGCATAGGAAAGCGCTGAAACGGAAGTGCGGCACACACAAACGGAAGTTGGACCCAGAGTTACTTCCGCGTTCGAAAATAAGGTGGATATTAGTCAGAGTATAGAGCAATAAATATGAACACACCACACTTTTCAGATTGATAAAAAATAAAATAAAAAAAAAACGTATCCTTCATGTTCTAATATATATTCATGATTTTCAAAATAATAAAATATATAAAAAATATTACTGGATACATTGTGGTAGAAAGTAAAATTACAGACCAAAACCTATTTCGGTACAAGTAACCTGCAAGACTATCAGGGTATCGTGTCCAATCATTAGTGGATGTAGCAAGTAGATTTCCATTTCATCAGCCATTGACTGTTTTTATCCACTTATCCACTACATTTTCAAATATATATAAACTATTTACCCTGGATACCGCAATTTGTATAATCGGCTACATCCTGTAATTTAGTTTCTTAATTGCGGCATCAAAGAAAGGTAAAAACACAGCAGTTTAAAAAAGTGATTTGCCAAAACATGTTTACAAGGAAGTAGCTAAAACATAAGACTGTGTTTCTGAATTTACTTTACGCTCAGCTGATGTGTCTTTTCAAACCCTGAGACTGGAGAACTACGCAGTGACCCAAGCGGTGGGGAGGCTGTGCTCAGCAAAGATGGAGAAAGTAATCCAAGGGGGTGGGAAGGTGAAAGGAGCTACACATAGGGCAGCCTACCAGTAAGAGGCTGCTAAAGGTTTTTTCCCCTGTTTAGTGCATTCTAAAAAAAATCATATAATGGACATGCATAGTATCTGTCAGACATTTAAAAGGGATAGAAAATCAAATAAAATCCATACAGGCCTGACCCAGTGGCTGAGAAATGAATCATGGACTGAGCTGGGTGTTTAAATCTAAATTGCTCTTTGGAAGTAACTCCCAAAATCCTATTTGATACATTTTGTAAACAGGTTATCTGTGTTTTTGTTCTTTTGAGCTTTAAACAAATATTGGACTACAGTTTATTTATGACAGGCTGCTGGTACCAATGTGCTTCAAGATCCAGTGTAAAATGTGTCCATTGGGGATGGACACATTTTACACTGCTAAAGACTGCTAAACCACCCTAAATGTGAATGCCACGATCCTAACGCTCATCGTGTGCGTAAACAATCCCACACACCGTCCAGGTTGATACAGTAACGCTGTTTTAAGCACAGGAGTCATGAAAAATCCAGAGCTCAGTCACAGCTTAGCCAATATGCCTCCAGTTTTGAAAGCTGAAAGGTTTCCTCCATCCTGTCGAATCCAGCGGTGGGCACAGTTGGCATAATACCAAAATAGATAATTGCGGAGCTAACATTTTGTTCATCGCATTATCATTCAAGCTAAATTTAGAATTGTGTGCGGACTGGTTATCATCCATTTTACTGGGTTTTGACAACTGTAAGTATGATAATGTTTTGACTCAAATCAGCTGACAGGGTAATATTCTAGGCCTTTTTAGCTTAGTGCAATGGCGCACCGCTACAAAGTCTATTGGCTTGTCAACAGGTGTTAGCTCTGACTGCACCGGTGGACCTGTTACTGCACAAAAGGTTCCTTGCATGGCAATAAATTAGTACGCGCAATTAGCACTCGCAATTAGCACGCTTCCATAGTTCGCCTGTCTGTCTCACACACACACACACACACACACACACACACACACACACACACACACACACACACACACACACACACACACACACCTACACACACACACACACGCGAGCTCCTTCGCGGAAGCTATGGAAACGGAATGTTGGCGTCGGAACGCCTATAAAAGGCCGTGGCGTTCTTCAGTCATTCCTTTTGCACTTGGACTTTGGAAGGACACACCTGAAGGAGCTTTACAAGCCTTGGAAGGTCTGAACTTGCTGAAAAAGTCTGCGATTTACTAACCTGCTGAAGATGAGCGCCGGACCGCACGACCGTGTGTTCATGGATCTGCTGGGTTTGTCATTTTTCTTCTATTATAATAAGTTGTTACTGACAGCATCTCTAAATTGTTTATTTGGGTTTTTTGTTTGTTTTTCTGTTATTTTTTTGTTTTTTTTATTTAAGAAATTTTGACCGCTAACATGTAGCATAGTTCTATCTGACTGCTAGCATCTAGCATAGTTTCCATTTTAGGGGCTGAAGGTGTTTTTCAGCTGGCAAAACTTGATGGGGAAAGTTAACAGTGGTGTAATGATGTGGGAAAATGTCTTATTTTAGTTTGACAGAATCAGCTTTGTTGAAGTTGGTGTGAAATTTGGTGTTTCTTGGAAAACAAGATGATGCTTGGCCAGCTTTTTTGAAAAATGCCCTGAAAACATGTTTGGTCTCCGTGGATACGTTGGTGAAATTGCATTCTACACCTTTAAAAGTACATTTTGAGAGACAGTGTGTTTCAAATAATATCCTTAAATTGTTTCATTTGTTCATTTTATAAAGAGAGAGGCATTTCGAGCTGTGGTGAAACAGATACAGAAGTGGACTAAATTTAGCCTGATTGAAAAACTTGGAAAACAAATATTTTGGTTTCAATGAGTTTTGTGATTTGTTTAGTTCATTGAATTTTGCAGAAAATGTCCAAATGTTAACAGTGATTTAAAATGTTATTTATTTGAATAGTTTTTTTTGGGTTTTTTTTTTTCTTTATTGGTGTTCAATAAGGCCCAGTTTTTTGAAAAAATGCCAGGATAAACACATTTGTCTCCTTGGATATTTTGGTAGAATAAAGGAAACAACTTTTGTGCTTTTTTATGTATAACATATTTATAAATTACATGGGGTATTGCAGAGATGTTAACAGTGTTTGAGTGATATTAAAAGTTTCTGGTATCATATAAATCATTTATGTTGAGTTTGGTATCCAGTCCTTGGAAAAGAAGATGCTGGGCACCTCTTTTTGGAAAATGCCCTGAAAAACATGTCTGGTCTCCTTGGAGACCGTAACCTAGTGATCTTGAACTCAAAAGTGTATATCTATCTATATCTATCTAGATATCTAGATATATACTATATAATATAAGTTACTACCCCCAATTCCGACTGCACAAAACTGCGTTCTGACCACTAGATGGGGCCATCTTTTATAGAATCCCTAGTCTGGGAGAGATGGATCAGCCAGCATCTGTGTTAAACATCCACCACCTAATGCTACTGATGCTAATTCGTGACACATATAAAATAAGTAGATAGATAAAGCGTTAAATCATCACATAACATTAGTTATTTTGAAATCAGGCACTTCCCAAAATGTTTTAGTTTTGATTTGAATTGTTTTATTGCTGACTGGCTTAAGCCCTGTGGTGGGACGGTCGTCTCACTGGCTGCAGGATTGCTTGTCCCACATATAGGCTATAGGCAGGGCAGTGGACTCCAGTTATGGGTCTTGAGTCACGTGTAATAAGTTTGGACTTGATGAAATGATCTGCTGCCTTAACAGCACTGATGCGTCATCACTTTTACTTGACTTGACATGTTATATGAAACGGAAAGTAGTGAAGAGTGCAATCACAGCTACCCGCCTCCAAAGTGACACTTTCTCTTTGTTAAACAAAACGTCAAAGTTGGTTAAAAAAATGAAATAGTATAACTTAATGCAACTATTCTCTGTAACAAAAATCAATCCCATGACATTATTCAGTGAATAAAGCTGCCACGTATCCTGCCATTCCTCCATAAAATAGGTGAACCCTATTCAAGGAAACCTGTAGCCTATTGTATTTACATTTGTATTTGATTTTGATCTGAAACATGGAGCCAGATAGCAAAACCTGTGGAATTTTATTTTATAGCCGTCAACAAAACGTAGGCTACAACAAAAAGGACAAACAATAAGAAAACTTCTCTGTTGTCATACTGAGTTAATATTTACTTTGAAAAGCAAAATCCTATCGTTCACGTCTCAAATTGTGGAAAAATAAAAAAGTTCAACAGTTTGTTAATCCCATCTATTTTACTGATAGCAGCGTTTTATCTGTACACAGTGAAAAGCTCTGCTCTACAGTGTGATGAACGTATTGTTTCAACCTTTCTAACAGGTTCTGGTTTACCAAAGTAACCACATTTGATTTGTTGTCTGTAATGACTGATGGGTAGCAAAGGTAAAGCTGATTGGTGGTTGATAATGCTCCCTATTTGGTCGTCCAGTTTATTTATGTAGTGGAAACACGCGGAGTGTTGTTTTTTTGGCTCCTTATTTTTACGTTGAAATTAGCTCTAATGTGTTTCTCGCTGCTTTGCAGTGAACAGAGATCTTCTTTAAATCACACTCTGAAAATGTCCAAATTCAAGTTATTAATGAAGAACCATCTTACAGAGCAATGTCATTATTATATCTGTCCACTCGGACCTGTCAAACACACACAAACACATTCAGAAACCGTAATTAAACGGAAGTTTGCTTTAAAGTGTGGGTGTGCACCAGATATCATGTGATTAATGGTTTGCTTTTCCCCACAGCCCACTTCATGGAGATTCTAGCTGAGACTCTTCTGGAGCTGGCCTTGGACCTGGACCTGGACGTGCGTGATGTTCTTCAGCTAGTCTGGGCCCTGGATCAGGGTAATCTGTATGAAATTACTGTGTTCAATGAGCGTGATGAGGGGGTTTCTGAGGAGGAGGACTTTCTCCCCGAACCTCCTCCAATTTTAAGACACTTGTTGAACCCTAACCTGTGGGAAGAGCGTCAGGGCCATCATCACGGGGACACAGTTTCTGATGAGGGGGAGGCAGGTGTTGACGTAGGTGAGGAGGAGGAGGAGGAGGAGGATGTTGATGTTGAGGAGGAGGAGGAGGATGTTGATGTTGAGGAGGAGGAGGATGTTGAGGAGGAGGAGGAGGATGTTGATGTTGAGGAGGAGGAGGAGGATGTTGATGTTGAGGAGGAGGAGGAGGAGGATGTTGAGGAGGAGGAGGAGGAGGAGGAGGAGGAGGAGGAGGAGGAGGAGGAGGAGGAGGAGGAGGAGGATGTTGATGTTGATGAGGAGGAGGAGGAGGAGGAGGAGCCATCTAATGGTGTGTTGCTTGAGGCTTCCAGAGAGGCCCCTATGTGTGACAATTCCCTTGGAGGGACCTCCACATGTCAGGGTAGTTCAGAACTAGACCCAGCTCCCTCGACAAGTGACACCAGAAAGAGGACGAGGGAGGTAGGTGCTGAGGAGGAACCCCCGGCCAAGAGGATCAGTCATCATGAGGAGGAAGAGGTAGGTGAGGATGACTATGAGGAGAAGGAGGAGGAAGATGTTGAGGAGGAGGAGGAGCCATCTAATGGTGTGTTGCTTGAGACTACCACAGAGGGCCCTAGGTGTGACAATTCCCTTGGAGGGACCTCCACATGTCAAGTGAGTTCAGAACTAGACCCAGCTCCCTCGACAAGTGGCACCAGAAAGAGGACGAGGGAGGTAGGTGCTGAGGAGGAACCCCCGGCCAAGAGGATCAGTCATCATGAGGAGGAAGAGGTGGATGTCGAGGCGCAGTCAGAGGAGCCAGAAATTGTTTCTATTTCATCATCTGATGAGATTCTTGAGACATCCAGCAGGATCAGTCATGATGAGGAGGAAGAGGTGGATGCCGAGGGGCTGTCAGAGGAGCCAGAAATTGTTTCTATTTCATCATCTGAGATTCTTGAGACATCCAGCGGGCTCTCTGGGTATGACACCATGAGCTCTGAGGATGAAGAGTTTGATGAAGACGAGGATGACCTTCCACCCCAGTTACGGTTTGTCCAGCCAATTCCTCCCTACTTCAGACTCCCATTGTACCGCCCCCCTAGAGGAAGAGCCCCTAGAGTGATAATACAACAGTTCCCATGGACGGACCTCTACTGGGGGTCAGGTGACTGTAGAAGTGGACCCCGCTGAAACATAGATTAACCACATGGAGAGAGTCACAATTGGAGATGATTTCTCTAGTTATTGTTTTTGTGAAGCTGATAGCTTTCTAGCAGGACTGGTGATGCCCCAGGAAGCGACTTGCACCAGGGCTTTTCTTTATCCCTATACTGCTAGATTTTGGGTTTGTAAATATTTAGGAGTCTGGCAGGACTGGGTATGCCCCAGGAAGCGACTTGCACCAGGGCTTTTCTTTATCCCTATACTGCTAGATTTTAGGTTTGTAAATATTTAGGAGTCTGGCAGGACTGGTGATGCCCCAGGAAGCGACTTGCACCAGGGCTTTTCTTTATCCCTATACTGCTAGATTTTAGGTTTGTAAATATTTAGGAGTCTGGCAGGACTGGTGATGCCCCAGGAAGCGACTTGCACCGGGGCTTTTCTTTATCCTGCAGATAGATTTTGATTTTTAAAAGCTAAGGGTTTTCTTTTACCGCTGGCATCTGTTCAAAGACTGACTCAACAGCTAGCAACATTTAAAAAGTGTGGAGCATTAGAGCTGTTGTGGCAGACATACTTTAACAATGTAAAAGGAATCTGAGCAACACGAAGGCTGGGGAACCTATACGACAACAGGAGGCAGCTAAAACAAAAACAGGATGAATCAAAACAGATAGCTAGGCATGAGGATGCAATGCACGCACGTCGGTAAACGAAGCACAAGAGAGAAACAGTAAATCCTTGTTGAAAACACAAGCGCTGGGTTTGGATAAAAACTTCCAACAAGTGAAATAACTGTGCTGGTGACACAATACGATCTCAAAGGAATGAGACACCTCTGCTGGGTCTCTGCTGGGGCGAATGGGTAAAGTAGTTGTCTTGCAATCTGGAGGTTGTTGGTTAAATTCTAGCTTTCTCTGTCATACACAGTGTGCCTCTGGGCAAGGCACTTAACCCCAAGTTGCCTACTGATCTGCTTATCGGTATATAAATGTGTGTGTTAGTGAGTGTGATGGGTTGAATGTGTCTCTAGTCTAAAGAGTGTAAAAGTGCTACATAAGTTCACCATTCTCAAATGAGTGAGACAGCGCTGCTGGGTATGTATCAAAATCTGTGGGTGTGATTCTGACTGGTTGTCCATTGGTTGGTGTCTTCATTCTGTCACCCTCCAGTCCAAGTGTCCTTGGGCAAGACACTAAAAGCTAAGTAATAATCATAACTGACTTTGTCAAGTACAGAGTAAAACCGGTGAGGAATAAAACAACGGCCAAAGCACAAACTCAAATCTGCAAAGAGTGTCCAGGATGTGAGAAACAAATTTTAATCTGAGGGCACACAAAACTCTCAAATCAAAATCTGCCTGGAGTGGGACAGTGGTGATTAACAGTTTAAGACAAACCGAGGCAGAGGACAGGACTTGAGGTGTGTGGATGTGGGCTGTGTTTGTTGCTAAGACAGCGTTTTCACCTACACACTAATATAGTTAGAGATATTACTTTGGTAAGTTGTGTTCTGGTCTAGTTTGAGGATATTAACTCTCTGCAGAGATACTACCCTTCTGATCTAGGCCTGATTTAACCTCTGTTTGTCTCACTGCATGTTGGACTGAGCCTCTATGGGCCTTGGCCTACCAGAAGATCTACAGCGATGGAAGAAGAGGATCGTCACCTGAGCCACTGACTTTTACAAAGGTGAGTACCTGTCAGAAAGTACTCGCGATCCATAATTGAACTATGGAGTAAATATTGTTGGCTGCCTCAGGCTGCTTAAATCAAAAAACAAGTTTCCAATGCAGTTATACTCACCTGTTCCTCACTCCGCTCTCCCAGTTCTTCAGCCGCTCCTCCCTGGAGTCTTTTGTTGTCCACTGCATTGTTCGTTTCGTTTGTCTCTCCGGTTTCTCAGCGCCACTTTGTAACTTCTTTATTTGTAAATGGTAAATGGCTTGCACTTAACCAGCGCCTTAACTAGTCTGACAACCCCAAAGTGCTCTACACTACAACCATGATTTGTTTACTTGTTAATGCCCGCATCCTGATTCCACGAGCCACTGATCAATAGTTTCCAGTCAGCAGTTCATTAAAGGACACGACAGAGAGAGATGGGAAGAGAGAATGTGTAAGCTTTTATTAAGAAAACAAACCAATTACTTCTGTTACCAAAGCCTGGTCTGAAATAAAACAAGTTGTATGTTGCAATGTAGAATGACAACTGTGACAAAAATCAAAGAAAAAACCCAAAAGTAGTCTCTTGATTTCAGGATTCAGACTGCAGATCTTTGTCTCTTATATTAAGGGGTGGGTCAGTTTGTAAGCCTTCCATTTTACACCACCATCAAGCTGATGGGAAAAAAAACAACATAAGTGAACTTCTATTCACACAACAAAACATTTGAAATGTGACCAAAGTTGAGACCATTTTGGGCTTTCTGCTGCTGTCCATTGATCCTGCTGTCTTGTCTCCATTTTAGTTTGTTTGTTTTCATGACTGAGCTCCTGGGAGCTTTGTGCTGATGGAAGAAACGTCTGGAATGACACATGGACGACGACCCAAACGGAGGAGCTGCTCCCCATCCCCAGATCTACCGATTGCTACACGGTGTGGAAAAAGGTGAGTGCACGATTGTGACGTGATCAGAAAGGAAAGTGACCTTCAATCATCACAAATGAGGGCCTGATCACACGGTGTATCTAGGAAATGACTGGGATGAAATGTTCATAGGACAAAAAAACAAAAACAATATGAAGACATTATGTGAACATAAAAACCAGAACTAGTTTCTGATTTCAGGATTCGGACTCTGCATAGCTCTGAGGTTTCATCGTCCCAGGTTAGATCTCATCAGTTTGGGCACCTCCACCCTCAACACCAGCAGTCTGATGGAGGAAGATAGGAAAACCAAGTTGAAGAAAAAAGTAAGACACCCGTTTATTTTCCAAATATGCACCAAGTTGAGCTAAAAGTTAACAGTTTTGACTTCCTGCTGTCTACGTGTATTCTTTCTCCTGATTGACCCTGCAATCTTCTCTCTCTCTCTTTTTTGTCAATTTATGCCGAAATGACTGAGCTTCTATGAACTTTCCGCTGATGGAAGAAACGTCTGGAACGGCACATCGATGACAACCCAAGCAGAGGTCCTTCTCCACGTCCTGATCTGATTATACAATATTGTGGAAAAAAGCTAAGTACACTCCCGCATTAAAAACAATACACGATGTGGTCAATTTGACCATTTGCACCGAAGCGGCTCACGTACCACACATTTTTCACACACGTCGATTTACTTGAGTAAACACAAAGACGTGTTAAAATGCGTTGCTTTGACGCAGTATTCTGCAAAATGTGTTTTTATCCATTAAGCCACATAAAACTTGACATTCTGATTTCCCGAAAGGATGAATTACTTTACACCTGCTGAAGACGCAGACATAAATGATGCGAAGTAAGTCCTTTATGCAGATATCAGATAAAACTCGTTTGCTGATTAGTGTCTGGAAGCAACTGGATGCACTGGGCTTTTCCTGTCAGAGTAAAGGGGGCAGAGTACAAAAGCATGCCACACTTTTCAGATCATGATTTGCGAAGGATTTTGAACCACTCTGTAATTTCCCTTCACTGTATAATGATGCATAACATGGTGGTCTGTCACATCAAATCCGTCAAGGTTTATGGATTTCAAGGGGACAAAATGTGAAAAAGCTCAAGGGCTGTTTTTTTAACATTGTGATCAGAAACTATTTTACATGGCTGAAACCAGGACTGGATTGGACGTTTCTGTCATTCCTTTCTGTAGATGACATCTGCAGCCAGATCTGTTCGGTTTCAGGGGAAATTCTGACCAGTCGAGACTTCCTCCTCATTTACGACGGGGCTCTGTGCTAGTTAACACTCCACCTCATGGTTCACTCTCCACCGCGGTCCTGACTTTGGAGGGATCCTGGGACGGGAGGAGATGTTTGCGTACAGCATGTCATGACATACACAGATGGCACCGTTTCCCTCTGCCCTTATTTCCACCTGCTTAAATAAAGACAGTGTTGATGTTTAGGGAGTTTGCCAGGAGGTTTGTCAGCCATGGGGTCGTTCATATGTGAAATGATAGAGTCTTCGAAACTGATGACAAAAATATAGAGTTCAGCCGAGGTAAAGAAAAGAATTTAGTGTCTTGCAATAATATTCACAGCTGTCGAACTTTTGGCATTTTGTCCCATTTTAAGCAAAATTCTTCAGTCTATTTTATTGTGATTCAGTGACGGACCAACAGGAAGTGGAGCAGAGTTGTTGGTGGAATAAAATTGCTTTTCAAATTGTTGGAAACTGTATTGTGCCTCAGTTCCTCTCAGTCAATACTTGAATTTCCCTGCAGTTACAGCAGCAGGTCATCTAAGGTGTGTCTCCATCAGCTTTACGCAGCTAGAGGAGGATTTGTTTTGCCACAACTTCTACACAAAACAGCTCAGACTCATTTCTAAATCTGCACTGCTAATATAAATATGGATTGGTTTAAACCAGGGGTCACCAACCTTTTTGAAACTGAGAGCTACTTCATCCGTACTGTCATACAAAGGGCTACCTGTACCGACCTTTGAACTACAAGAGTAAGCTCACCTTAACTTTACGTGATATAAATGTTTTTAATGCTTTTGACATTTTTAAATCTATGTAAATACAAGTATAAATACAAGCTAGCGCAACTGAATAAAATAACATTTTAAATGCAGCTCACTGGAGGGTTGTGCTTTTGTTAGAACAGGCTTGTGGGCACCACATGTGGTCCTGGGGGGCTACCTGGTGCCCATGTTGGTGATCCCTGCAGCTCTGGCTGGATGTTTAGGGTTGTTCTCCTGATGGAGGCCCAGCCTCAAGTCTTTTGTAGGTTTTCACCCAGGACTACCCAGTGTGTAGCTCCCTCCATTTTCACATCAGCTCTGACTAGTTGGTCCGTCTCAGCAACGTTGTTAGTTTTAGGTATTGTTAGTTTTCCTCACTTTTCTAATTTACATTAAAAAAACTGCAAAAGAGGCTGGTATCTGTGTTTAGACAAAATCTGATGCATAGACGGACTGTTTTACTTGAAACCTTTAAAACCATTTATAATGCTGCTTCCACCTAACAAATATGTTTCCTTTATGCTGGTTTTTCACATGAAAGCCCATTTTATATACTGAAATAAATGTAAAACGGTTGAAGGAATTGGGCGGATGTTGCTGAGGAGGCACCTGCTGACAAGTGTAGTCCAGAAAAAGGACAGGATCTTTGACGTTAGTTATGCACCTTAAAATATGACTACATGGATATAAAGAAATCGCCTCGAGCTACAGCTTATGTTTGAACTACTTGTAATAAAAGTGTACAAAAACTACTAGTAAGATCACCATGGATTAAATGGTAATGTGTGTGCTCTCCATGACCCCCCCCCCCCCCCCCCCACACACACACACACACATCAATCATTACATTTACTGGAGACGGAGTATTGCTTAGAAAATGGGGATTTTACAAGGGGTGCCATCAGGGTTAGATACTCTGACAGCCTGTCAGCTTATATGCTCTAATGTTCAGACAAGAATCCAGTTTGATCACAACAATCCAAAGAAAACAAAAACATTAGCCTTAATACTGTATATACTGTGGTGCATATGGCAAACATGTCAGCATACACGCGATCAAGTAATTAAAGAAAACGGACAAAATGCTTTGATAAATGGGCTTTAAATCGATGGTACTACAGGTGAAAGCACAACACCCCCATACATAGTGATCTGTGACCTGGGTACAGTGTTACATCTACTTCTTCATAGCTTCACATCAGGGGCGGTTCTAGACAGGGGCCAACAGGGGCCTGTGCCCCTGTAGAAATGGTCCTGGCCCCTGTTAAGGCCCCTGTACTAAAGACATAACATTAAATACACTTCTTACGATTATATGCACTGGCGAAGAAACCAAAACTGATCGGTCACTTTGACCAACTTTATTTTTTACCT
Source organism: Fundulus diaphanus (assembly GCA_037039145.1). Classification (NCBI taxonomy): domain Eukaryota; kingdom Metazoa; phylum Chordata; class Actinopteri; order Cyprinodontiformes; family Fundulidae; genus Fundulus; species Fundulus diaphanus. The sequence continues at coordinate 36,765,912 of CM073143.1, forward strand.
ATACAGTTTTACTCTAACAAGGATTTAACGATTTCATATTTAGCTTCAGCCATTTCGAGCTGGAATCACAGTTTTCATCTGTTAGATCAGGGGTCTGAAACCTGCAGTTCCAGAGCCACAAGTGGCTCACTTAAGATTAATAAAGCAATTAAATATTGCCCTGTTTTATTGTTTCATTCTTTTGTTCTGTGCCCCTCTGAAAAAACACTGGCCCCACCTTGGCCCCCCTGGTAAATTTGGTCTAGAACCGCCACTGCTTCACATACTCGGAAAACAGCCGACACTTGGAAGTCTGTATTTGAAAATACTCGGACTTGTGTAAGGATTAGACGGTAGCGGGGCGGACGAGAAGGCGGAGAGGATGGAGATTTTGTGAGAGCAGCTGACCCTTCCTGCCGCTTCTCTCTGGCAGAGCGAGGAGCTTCGCAGGCGAGGACCGGGACCGCTGGGATGCAGCGCTCTGCAAAACTATCCATACGCTTTAAGCCAGGGGTGTCCAAACTGTGGCCCGGGGGCCATTTGTGGCCCCTGTGCTGATTTTGTGCGGCCCTCCAACTGAATTTCAAGAAAGATTTGTTCGACCAGCGCTGGTGGCTTTTTGCAGATGAAAACTTTTTATTTTTAGTGGGGCTAAATTCATTATAGACAAGTCACAATCTTACAATTGAATGTTTAATTGAATGTTCGGTACAACACAAAACATTTGTGTTTTATTAATAATAATCTTCATTATTTGCAACATACATTCCAGTGAAATTTTTTCTCTACATTTTAACCCATCCCCTTGGGGAGCAGTAGGCTGCCACGGTGCAGGGCCCAGGGCGAAGTAAAGGGTTAAGGGTCTTGCTCAGGGACACACTTTTTAAGTTTGCTTTAATTTCCTAGTAAATAGGGCGACTTTTACTCAAATGCAAACTTTGGTGCATTAAAATCTGATTGGAATTAATTTAATAAAATAGGCTAAATACAGTTTAATATACTTTTCTTAAAATGATCATGTTCTGCAAGGCAGGGTTAGTATTTTTGGTTATGTTTTTTATTTTTAGTCATTTTTTGGCCCTCGAGCGCTTTCGCTTTAACAACTTTGGCCCAATGGGTGAAAAGTTTGGACACCGCTGCTTTAAGCCTTTGCGTTTCGTCCTGGGTTTGAGTCCTACCCTTGCCCTGGGTCTTTCTGCATGGAGTTTGCATGTTTTCCCTGGGCATGCGTGGGTTCTCTCCGGGTACTCCGGCTTCCTCCCACAGTCTAACATGACTGTTAGTTTAATTGGCTTCTCTAAATTCTCCTTAGGTGTGAGTGTGTGCGTGAACAGTTGTTTGTCCTGTCTGTCTCTGTGTTGCCCTGCGACAGACTGGCGACCTGTCCAGGGTGAACCCTCGCCCAGTGAACGCTGGAGATAGGCACCAGCAACCCACGCGACCCCCTGAGGGATTAAGCGGGTCAGAAAATGGATGGATGAAAACTTTTGCCTGCGCTGGCTGCCGTCTGATCTGAATCTATGTCTTCACTCGCCCTAGGCCACCCGAGCAGCGGTGCTCCTCCACCATGTGTGAAAAAGAGAGGAGCGAATAGTTTGGGCAGCCAAATACGTCAAACGTAGGCATTTAAAGCCTTAGCTTACTGGCTGGACACGGTTAGGGGGGTCCATCACCGGTGGAGCACAGAGCCAGACTGGAGAACAGCTGACTGGTGACCAGGCTTAGCGGCTATATTATAGTTACATTTTGGACAGGGTGTCCCAACTGTGGTTCACGTGGACTTTCGGCAGACAGAGGGGGACTTTCAATTCAATTCAATTTTCACCACTTTGCTATCCCGCCAAACACGGTTGAATCTGTCGATGGAAATGTTGCTGTGGAGAATCTGACATGGCGTCGGTTTTTGATGATTCGACGCAGCATGTTGCCCTTAGCGCCCCTCTTTCTTAGCAACAAGGCCACGGTGTCTTTCAGCGCTGTCGGTTGTGATGCTGAAAATGGGCCGACAGCAACTTAAACGGAAGCGTTACGAAACTGCACAAGCCTGCTACATTTCATTATTCTAGTCTAGTTTCATTTCTGATTTATTTCTGTTTGGTTCTTTTGTAACTCTCTCTAATTGTATCAGAAATGTTCTGACAGAAGTGAGGGCGGGGTTTATTCTCTTATGAACAGTCTGCTCAGAAAACGGCCTAGAAAACACCAGAACAAAGCAAGACCTTAATTCAAACACGTCTGATCCTTACATTACTGCACATTAAAGTGCTTAAATAAATGATAAAAAAAACACTAATTGTCACATTTTTGAAGCTGGAACTATAAAATTTGGCATTTTTGCTAAAACAAAAGTTTTGAAATAGTTAACTACGTTATTCAATGTTGGGGAAATGACGCTATTTTTGACGAAATCTGGCACTCGGAACCCAACGTTTAGTAGGGATGCCGGACGAACAAAGAAAAGTCCACTGAAGATGTTAGATAAATCTGGTTATTGTTGCATTTTTACAAGCATTACGACAGCCTTATCAAGGAGGCATCAGATTTTCTTAAATGAAAGTACAGACATGGGTAATGTTTATATGCACAGCAATCTTCCCAACCTCTACCCTAAAATGGGACAACAGCCTTATTACTGTGTTCATGGTCCGTGTATCTTTTGGTCATTGACGAGATTTGGCGTGCAGCCATCTTGGAGCGGTCAAGAGCTCTGCTCAGTGTAATGTGTTGACCAGGCGCAGAATTAATTTTAATCAACTACAACTCGCTGAATATTGAACTAATTTTCATGTATTTTATTTTATTTTATTTTTTTTGCTGAAAACTTTAAAACTAAACTAACCTGCTCACTCACTGATTGACTAATGGTGACTTAACTGTTGGTTCCTGAGGCCCGGTAAAAAACCATATGACCACCCACGTTCATCCTGAGCTAAAGTCTATGTGTATATGTGACACACCCAAAACCCAAACAAATTCAATTAACTAATTAAACAAATTCCTAACAAATAATTGTTTTCTAAGCAACTAAATTTAAACAAAAATATTGATGAACTAAATAATATAAATTCTCAAACATAACAAAAATAGAGAAATAGCTACTACAGCAAGCTTGAATTTTGTTGGTGGACAAAAATACAGAAAAAGAACGTTCTAATCAGAAATATTTGTTCATCCTAATTGTGAAACGAGCCCTAATGTACGACGGAGTATTAGGGCCACACATGAAGAGAAAAAATATTTTTGCCATGACGAGATTAAACTCGACATGTCGACTTTAAAGTCGACATGTCGACATTAAACTCAACATTTCGAGAATAAAGTTGAAATGTCATGTCGACTTTAATCTCGACGTGTCGACTTTAAAGTCGACATTAAACTCGACATTTCGAGAATAAAGTTGAAATTAGTTCAAAGTAGTTTGGAGAGAGCCAACCGCTGCACAGGATACCTGCACTGAATCCAGAATCAGACAGTTGGCTGACGATTCAACATGCCTTGTGTAGATGATTTGGTCAATTGTTCTTCAGAATCGGGTTTAGCAATGAGGAAATCCTCGGTCTTTTAGCCCAGAACCACAGCACAACTTTTTCAGCGTCCTTATTAGTGTAAGGACGCTGAAAAAGTTGTGCCGAAAACGTTGTCTGTTCAGAAGGAAAAATCATACAAACTTGGAAGAAATGGCCGCATTCTTGCATACTGAAATTGCTGGAAATGGGCAGATGCAAGGATATCGATGGTTACATCTGCGTGCAATAAAGAGAGGTTATGTTGTATCGCAAAATACAATAAGACAATTGATCAAGTTGCTTGATCCTGAAGGTGTGGAGCACAGGCGTGCGCGGCGCCTGAGACGCAGGCAATATCACAGCAAAGGTCCCAATGCGCTCTGGCATATGGATGATAAGCTAAAGCCATACGGCATTGCCATCAGTGGGTGCATTGACGGTTTTAGTCGCTATATTGTGTGGATGGAGGCCTACATAACAAACAACGATCCAAAAGTAATTGCAGGCTACTTCGTCACTGCGGTCAAGTGAGCCCTCACTTGATTTTGTTGGTCTCGCAAACACTAAGGATTACGGCACAGACGGCTGAGACTACTTTTCAAAATAAAAGCAGCATGTTCGCGGTTTATCGACTACGTCTTTTCACGCATATTTACATCATTTATGATATATTTATGTTCATGCTTCATGTGTCATTTTTTTTCCATTATTCTGTCCTGCCGGTGAAAATGGAAATATATACTTTGGTCACACTCTTGAGCCTCAAACAACTTATTTTTTCCAGGTGACTACCTTCACTTACAGATGACAGATGATGATCTCCAGAAGTCCATCTACATGATTTGTGATTTAAAAATAAAAACATTTAAAAACCCTTACATTGATTCAAGTTAACCAGTTTTGACAATATTAAACCTCCTTATGTTGCTCAACAACTTACATCCAAATGTGATGTAGAATTGAAAAATAAGAGCCACTTATAATCAGTATATATTAACTGACTATTAACAAAGTTGCTGTAGCTCTAGCAACTAAACCGTAGGTAATCAGTGGATGCAACCACCTCAGCATGACAGTAGAACACCCACAGATGTGGTCCAACAAGTTTCAGACAATTCTGATGTGGCATTTCAAAATAAGAGCCATTTGAAATTGCTACATATTAATTAATTATTAACAAAGTTGCTGTAGCTCTAGCAACTAAACCGTAGATAATCAGTGGATGCAACCACCTCAGCATGACAGTAGAACACCCACAGATGTGGTCCAACAAGTTTCAGACAATTCTGATGTGGCATTTCAAAATAAGAGCCATTTGAAATTGCTATATATTAACCCATTATTACCAAAGTTGCTGTAGCTCTAGCAACTAAACCGTAGATAATCAGTTGATGCAACCACTTTAGCAGGACAGTACAACACCTCCAGATGTGGCTCAACAAAGCTCATTAAGATTTGATGTGGAATTTCAAAATAAAAGACTGTTAAAACCTTAAGTGCATTGGCCATACACTATATTGCCAAAAATATTTGCTCACCCGTCCAGATTATTGGAATCAGGTGTTCCAATCACTTCCATAGCCACAGTTGTGTAAAATCAAGCATCTATGCACACAGACTGTTTTCACAATCATTTGTGAAAGACTGGGTCGCTCTCAGAAGCTCAGTGAATTCCAGCGTGGAACTGTGATAGGATGCTACCTGGGCAACAAATCCAGTCATGAAATGTCCTCACTCCTAAATATTCTTCAGTCAACTGCATCACAACAAAATTAAAGCGTTTGGCAATGACAGCAACTCCGCCACGAAGTGTTAGGCTACATAAACTTTCAGAGCGGGGTCAGTGGATCCATCCATCTATCCATCTTCTGTCACACTTGTCCCTATTGGGGCCAAGCGTGACAGAAGGAACAATCTGCAATCTACTGTAACAATCTGTAGTATACAAATGTTTACTGTTATTTTTCCTTATGAACATAAAATATTTTGTTTTTTCGGGTAAGTTATCTTTTGTGGCAACCACTATTGTCGTGATTAGTCTTGATGAACCTAGACAGAGCACACACACACTCACAGAGCTTATTTCTGAGAGTTTATTGAAAGAAAGATGAGTAGTGGATGAGCAAACCAGAGAGGCTGTACTGGGGTGTGGATGGGAGCAGGAGCTGGAGGACCAGAGAGAGTTCTTGAGATGTAGGGCTGCTGGAGCACAGGGGTAGCAGACAGTCCAGCAACAGAGCAGAGAGCAAACCTGGGGCACAGGGGTAGCAGGCAGTCCAGTTAGCTGAGGCCTTACTTAAAGCAGAGAGGTAGCCTGAAATCCAGCAGCTAGCAGAGGCTTCACTTGAGACACAGAAGTGGCAGGAACTCCAGCAACTAAACAGGGAGCAAAGTAGGCTGACAGACGTGGAGAATGATGACGAACCGACGGGGAAGAGAAGACTGAGGGAGGCTTATGTGGGGAGATTGGCAGGTGGAGTGAGTTCTGACTAATTAATGTTTAACAGGTGTGACTGTTTGCTGAGGGAGTGGAAGGTGAGCTGAGTGAGAGGAGGAGGAACTGGAAAATAACAGGGAACAAAGTCAGACCAAAACTAAACCATGACAAGTATTATTTTTGTTATTAAGAGTAACTGTATTGCACTACCCCTCCCCTGGACTGCCACTTTATCACTGGTGGAGGGGTTTGAGTGTCCCAATGACCCTAGGAGCTATGCTGTCAGGGGCTTCATGACCCTAGTAGGGTCACCCAAGGCAGACAGGTCCTAGATGAAGGACCAGACAAAGAGCAGCCCAAAGACCCCTTATGATGAATGAAACAAATGAACGCAATGTTCCCTCGCCCAGTCGCAGGTCACCGGGGCCCCACTCAGTGGGCCTCTCTGGTGTACACCGGTGATGAGGAAAGCTGTCAAGCTGAAGGAGTCCTGTCTGGCTTTCTGGCCTGTGGGACTCTGGAAGCAGCTGATAGGTACCAGCAGTCCAAGCGGCAGGCGCCAGGCTGGTTGCTGAGGCAAAAACTCTGTACCAAAGCTGTGTATAGTGGGGGTAATGTGCTGCTGACCAACCCAGAGCGAATCTCAATGATAGCTTTTATGTTAAAATTTTCTCTGAAAACGTACACAAAAGTAGCAACCTCGACAACAACTTGGTTCAGAGTGACTAAATGATGACAGCAACTTTGGTCAAAATCACTTTATTTATAGAGATTTAGAATGGCTCTTATTTTGTAATTCCACATCAGAATTGTCTGAAACGTGTTGAGCCACATCTGGAGGTGTTCTCCTATCATGCCGAAGTGGTTGCATCAACTGATTATCTACGGTTTAGTTGCTAGAGCTACAGCAACTTTGGTAATAATGGGTTGATATATAGCAATTTCAAATGGCTCTTATTTTGAAATGCCACATCAGAATTGTCTGAAACTTGTTGGACCACATCTGTGGGTGTTCTACTGTCATGCTGAGGTGGTTGCATCCACTGATTATCTACGGTTTAGTTGCTAGAGCTACATCAACTTTGTTAATAATTAATTAATATGTAGCAATTTCAAATGGCTCTTATTTTGAAATGCCACATCAGAATTGTCTGAAACTTGTTGAGCCACATCTGTGGGTGTTGTACTGTAATGCTGATGTGGTTCCATCGATTGATTATCTACGGTTTAATTGATATAGTGACAGCAACTATGGTCTAAATTACTTGAATTTCAAGTGACTTATTTTAAATAAAAAAACACATTTGGATGAAAATGGTTGATCGATATCTGAAGGTTTTCTATTGTCATGCTGATGTTATAGTATTTGCAGAAAACACCCAATTCTATAGCAACATTTACAACAAATAAAACAGCAAAAATTGAGTCAATCTAGAGATTTTTAAATGCCTTTATTTTTAAAACACAAATGATGTAGATGGAGTTTGATGAATAAGTTCTAAAGAACATCATCTGTCATCTGTAAGTGAAAGTAGTCAGCTGTAAAAGAAAACAGTGTTTTGAGAGTTTAGGCTAAAGAGTGTCACATAAAGTATTGCATTAAGCATGGAAACATTTTTAATATATGTAAATATGTGTGGAAACACGTGGTCGATACACCGCGAACATACTGCTTTTATTTTGAAAAGTAGTCTCAGCCGCCTCTGCCGTAATCCTTAGTGTTTGCGAGACCAACAAAATCAAGTGAGGGCTCACTTGACCGCAGTACTTCGTCTCATCCACTACTCGCTTGGGAGGATGTCCGGAGCGACTGCGCACTGACAGAGGGACGGAAAATGGGCACATCGAAAACATGCTTATCTTCCTGCGCAGGAATCATACAGACTACCTTCACACTTAATTAAAACGCAGAGACTGCAGCTGTGGAGCGCGGTTGCTCTTTTCTTCAAACTTTGGACTGTCGAGATTAAAATCGCCACGATATATGAACTTTATTCTCGAAATGGCGAGTTTAATGTCGACATGTCGACTTTAAAGTCGACACGTCGAGATTAAAGTCGACATGACATTTCAACTTTATTCTCGAAATGTTGAGTTTAATGTCGACATGTCGACTTTAAAGTCGACATGTCGAGTTTAATCTCGTCATGGCAAAAATATTTTTTCTCTTCATGTGTGGCCCTAATACTCCGTCGTACTAATGTCAATAGTCCATCGCAAAAAAAAAATACGCCGCACAGTGCTGCCGCATCCATCGGTTCTGCTTCAACCAGCCGGTTAGGATTGCAGGTCGACCGTATTTGCACGGTGACAGTCAATGCGGGGTCTACTCTTATATAATGTCTGTGCCTGAGACAACGTTCTAAAATAAAAGTGTTGACGTGTTTGACGTGTATCAGCCTTTTTTTTTTTTTTTTTTTTACACACAACAACTTCAGTTAGTTGAAATTATTTGTTACAGCTTCGTGTAATGTTTTTTATTATTCATGTCTGCTGGTGAATATGGAAATATATATTTTCCATATAAATTATGTGGAATCTCTAAATAAAAGCCCTCCAAAATCTCAGCTCAGACAATTCCAGCATGAAGCTGTGATAGGATGCCACCTGGGCATTAAATCCAGTTGTGAACTTTCTTCACTCCTAAATATTCCTCAGTCAACTGCTGTATCATAAGAAAATGCAAGCGTTTGGGAACGACAGCAACTCAGCCACGAAGTGTTAGGCCACGTAAACTGTCAGAGTGGGGTCAGTGGATGCTGAAGCACATAGAGCGTAGAGGTTGCCAACTTTCTGCAAAGTCAAACACTACACGCCTCCAAACTTCATGTGGTCTTCAGATTTGCTCAGGAACAGCGCAGAGAGCTTCATGTCATTCCAAAGAACGTGTCTTCACATTGGAGACACGTTCTTTGGAATGGCATTTCATGCCTCTCCATCTGGAAATCTGATGGATGAGTCTGGGTTTGGCGGTTGTCAGGAGAACGGTGCTTGTCTGACTTCACTGTGCCAAGTGTAAAGTTTGGCAGAGGGGGGATTATGGTGTGGGGCTGATTTTCAGTTCCAAGTCCCTGGAACCAAGGGGCTTGTTTCAACAGGCCAAGACATCTTGGACAATTGCACGCTCTCAACTTTGTGGGAACAGTTTGGAGCTGCCCCCTGCCTCCTCCAACTAAGCACCAGATGATGCATTAATGTGGTGTACATTGCCATTTGTGGGATGGATAAAAAAACAGGCTCTTACTGGGTGACGGTGAGGGAACCGCTTACAGCCTTGTTTTCGAGGAAAGAAGGATGTCCAAGAAACAGCGAGGATAAGTAGACCTACATCTTTACAATACAACAGTTAGATTATGTTTCTTATTTTCAATGTGAGAAGCCATATCATAAAGGATGAGCAAAGTTTTATGAATACCGGGCTTCTTGAACTTCAACATACTGGCATTATTGAGCTTTTTTGTATATTGGTCAAAGCACTAGCTTTGACGTGTGCTAGCCTACCCTCCCTTTGAAATGTGCGTTTTACATTGATCACATTCTTTAACAATAGCTGCCTGCTACCCATTCAGAATATTACCAGTGACAACAAGGGAAAAAAGTGATGTTCATTAATAAATGGAGAGTCAACACAATTAGGTTGACAGAATTATCACCCAAGAACTAATAATACTTTTATATAGCATGTTTATGTACCGTAATAATCTGTAATGTACAAACATTTACTGTTATTTTTCCTTATGTTCTCTAAAAATATGAAATTCTTTTGGGGAAGTTACCTTTTGTGGTAACAAAAATTTACTTAGTTTGTTATAAAAAAAAATTATTTGTGTTGCACTGATAGTACTACAATACTGTTCCCTTAGAGTTTTACAGTTCTGGCTATTTGGTGTTAGTACAAAACATAGTTTTTATTCTTTATTGAAAATGTTACATATTTTTAATACTGGCCAACATCTTCTTACAGAAAACTATTATTTGTCTGTTCTACAGAACAAAAAGAAAACATAACCATACAGGAAGTTGTATCACTGACAGAGAAACATTTGAGAAAAGGAGAAAATTATGATCAATAGGTCTTCTCCAACGATAACTTTTGGTCAGAGGTGTGTGCTGCAATCAACATCCCTAGTGTTGCAAGTCATCGCTACATGCTTCTCCAATGTTACTGGTTACATAAGGTATGTATGAATTTGGGCTGGACTAATTATCACATTTGAATTATAAGGGAGGTGTTGTCCTAGTGGTTAGAGCAGTGCGCTTGTGCTCTGAGAAGGTTGCAAGTACACGGTTCGATCCCCACAGCCTGCACTCTGGGTCTCGGAGCAAGACCCTTAACCCCTGATTGCTCCCCAGATGCTGCAGAGTTGCAGCCTACTGCTCCCCAAGAGGGATGGGTTAGGATGCAGAAGTGAATTTCTCCATTTTGAGATCAATAAAGTTCAATCATTATTTTTATCGCAATTTTTAAGAAACACAATTTCTAAATTGCAGAGGTCTGCAATTCTTGTGTTAGAAACGTAGTATTTTGATTGGCTTCATAAGTCAGTGTTTGGATGAACAACATTTACTTCCACATAAATCTTAAAAAAAATATACATTTGAAATTCTTTGAGTTCTTTTCAATAAGCTTCCCTGTTGAGCTGTCTGTGGTGGCCATTTTGACTCGGGTTGAGTCAAATTTTATTGATTTTGTTTGATTTGATAAAAACACTGTTTTTTTTTTTGGGGGGGGGGGGTTGGAAAAAAACTTGACCAGTTTTGTATTGTTCGATGACTAAATTTGAAAATGAAAAGATTGTATGAACACACTAAAAGCCAACTCATTGTCCCCCTAATGTCTTTATTATGTAACTTGTGCAGATACAGGGTGACACATTTGGCAGATGGTTCCATGAGCAGTGCCTAGGTTAAGATGAAGATGTCCTGAAAGCTATGATGGAATCCAACTGGAACTGTCCATTGTTTTGTTTGTTGAAAACAAAGTTCTGTGTCAGCAAACAATGTAAATGTTCTTAATATTTTTGAACATTATATGGCTACCTTTTCTATTTCAGTTTTTTCTGGACCTTGTTTTATTTTGTGTGTATGTAATTAATATGTACATAGTGTGAAAATGTAAACCTCAGCAATTTGGATAAAGAATTGTAAAATCTTTTGTCGAGTTGCTTTTTTAAATTTTCACTAAAAACGTAAAGGTTAGTAGCAACTCAGGTCAAAGTGACTATTGATCGACGATTTAATTTAGAAATTCAACATCATGTAGATGGATTTTAATGAGCAAGATCTCGAGATCTTAATCTGTCATCTGTAAGTGAAAGTAGTCACTTGGAAAAACAAATTGTTTTTGTATCCCTGTGCAAATTCTCCGGGTCATCGCAACAGCAAGCCTGTTTAAGCTTTCCCTCCTGCTATTGTTTCAGTAGATATTCAGGCTAAACAGGGATTCTAACCAAAATATATATTTCCATCTCCAGCAGCAGACCTGAATAATAAAAAGATACATAAAGCTGTAAGAAATTATTTCAACTAAGTGAAGTCGATATGTGTAAAAAACAAAACAAAGAATAAAACAGGTCGATACACGTCAAACATTTGTTTTATATTGGAAAGTAGTCTCAGGCATTACTACCGTAATACATGGTGATTGCATGACCTACAAAACGAAGTGAGGGGTGCATGACTGCCGTGTCCCCGGTGTCGGCTGGCTTGACCACAGTAAACTCTGCCATTTTCATTGGAAAATCGCCTCACTTTTCTTGCGGAACATCCCCCCACTCACCTGGGAGATCTACACTGAGATTTTTATGGATGACAAGCCTTTTTTTGTTGTGTCTGAAATCTGTGCAAGGTTCTAAAGACATTTTATTCTAGAAAAATTCGGTGCTTTTGCCAAACATACGTGACCACTTCCGGTCTCGGAATATGAACAAACAAGTCTTTTTTTTTGTTTCTGTTTAAAAGCATTTTTGTTTTTTGTTACCCGAAATAGAAAATTAAATTCAAGTAATTTTTCAAATTTTACTTTTCCCTTTTTGACAATGAAAAAGAGAAACGCTTTATATTTCGATTTTCATTTTTTTATTTAGAAACAAAAATCAAATGGCCATTTGTTTTTGTTTTTTCACTTCCTGTTTCTGAAACGAAAATCCAATGACCAAAAGATACACGGACCGTTCACGAGTAGCCTTTCTTCAGCTCATGCCACAGATTGTCTATAGGATTTGTTAAGTAAGATGGCTGTTTTGAGCTAGTTGCTACCCTGACTGGAGAAAGACGGGCAAGTTCTGGCATGTGGTCATTCTCTTGTAGGTATTTGCTAACCTATTAAAATAAAAACATGCCTGCCTTACTTGAATGGCGTGTTGTCTTGTTTACTGCATTTTATACTGGCTGAAAGAATCAGGCTTCTGTGGCATGTCCCATTTATTCCCCACAGAAAAAAAGCTGAGACTGAAGTGTTTGTGGATCAGGGCGACGCTTCTAGGATCGGTGCAGAGTTAGGCGCCATCTCTGAATTCAACATTTGATAAAGTAAGGTGACGGCAAAGACCGTTTATTGTGGAAGTCCAAAAGAGCCAGTTCATTAAAAAAGTTCATTTTACATGATTACCATATTTAAATCTGTCTGACTTAACATCAGAATATTGCAGTGCATGCAAACAAACCCACTGTCATGTTTGCTGTCAGCTTTAAAAGATCTTTTCGACTTGTATACAAATTTGGAGGCTAAAGTTCAAGATTTAAGATTGTTGCCTGTATGCTAAATATGAAGCTGCTATCTTGGTATAGAGAATATTACTGTTTAAAAGAGCTACTGTCAGCATAAAACTTAGAGAAACATACCAGACATGGGCTATGTAGATAAAAAAATAAAAATAAATCAGGCCAGAAAAAAAGAAAATCTATGATTTTGACAAACTAGCACCAGAAATGGTGATCTGGAAACTTTGTAAAAAAACAAACAAAAAAAGCAAAAACTAACGTGTGTTTTCATTTGTGTAGCTTAAAGGTCAGTTCATAATCTCAGTAACATTCAAGCTTTTGTTCAATTTAAATATCTTAATAAATTTACAAGTGTAAATAAAAAACACTCCATATAGACCCCTTGCAACCACGTGACTCGTTACCCAGAACCCCTTGCGTGGCGGCCATATTGGTTGGCATGCCATTGTCTACACAACGCGCCAACATGCAAACAAAGTCTTACGTGGATGAGTTACAGCCTTCTGATAAGGCAGCTTACTTCGCTAAATGTGCAAGGATCGGTAATGCGGACCCTTTGGCTCTTCCTGATAAGGTTTTTTCTAGTAATCCCGATGATTGGCCATCAGTTTGCTACGCGGATCTGGTGAACTACCTTGTGTTGTCACCCACCCCAACGTACAGTGGCGATCAGATGAAGGCCTACAAGAGTTTGGAAGCGCACAAACAGTTCACTGCCGGATGGATACGTGAACTGTCTGTTTGTTACCTGAATGATGTAGCAGTTGTCCGTGGAAGGGTGAGTCTAATGTTTTTTATTCTCATAATTTAGCCGGGCGTACACTGTACGCGCTGGCCATCTTTTTCCGTACGGGGGTGCGGGCCGGGCGGTCTGCCGTGCCGCGCGGCCGGCGGCGCGTCTCGTCTTTCCTCTCTCCCCTCCGTTCCCCCTGACGCCCGGTGCCTCCCGTGGTCTGGGTCCCTGTCACCCACCGGGGCACGAACAGTATGAGCACTCCGGTCGCGCCGTACACAGGTCGTGAGCGGTCATCTTTTAAACCCCGCGGTTCTGTAGCTGAATATAAGTACCACGACTGAAAAACTCGTAGAGTGTATGCCCGTGAACGGGCGGGTGGGGAGGTGGCGATCGTTACACTGGCCGGAGAGCCGCCGCTGTCTGGAGCAGCAAGAAGCGGGTGCTGCTCCAGACAGCGGCGGCTACAGCAGCAACAGCGGCTTCTCCGGCCGGTGTAGCGATCGCTACACCGGCCGGAGAGCCGCCGCTGTCTGGAGCAGCAGGAAGCGGGTGCTGCTCCAGACAGCGGCGGCTACAGCAGCAACAGCGGCTTCTCCTGCTGCAGCGCATTAACTCCGCTTCTCCGGCCCGTGTAGCGATCGCCACCTCCCCTCCGCCGCTATTTAAGTAGAACAATGAATAGAGCAGAATTAAGTTGTATTTACCGGAGATGAAGTGTAGACTGCAAATTCTCTCGTAGTATGATGGATCCCCCAGTCCATTTGGAGTGTCTGCCTGCGCTCTTTTCATTGAAAATATCCATTTCTTTCTTCTTTCCTCATCCTTTGGTAAACGACAGAAACGTCCATCCAACGATTTGGAATGCCTCTGTGTGCAACCGGGAGCACAACAAGTGGTAGGCATTGTTTAGATTCCAAAAATAAACTAACTAAAAGTACGCTCTAAATCACCCGTTTTGTCATGTAGTAGATGGGCTGTCAGGCTAGCGTGCCCACCAAGATGGAGGCGCGCGCCCCCGATCACGTGACTGTGACGTCAGATGCAAGGGGTCTATTTAGCATACAGTTCTAAAAGGGGCAAAAAAAAAAGCAAGAAAGATAATTTCCCAAAATCTAGCGCTATCCCTCGACATACTGGGGTCCGTTCTTCGTACGTTGCTTAAAACATCCAAGATCAAATGACACATCCAAGATGATTTCATCCGGCTAATCATGATCCGGCTAATTGGGTTCTTCGAACACACCTGTTGTTTACGATTAGTATGGCTGGATTGAGTTATCTGAGATAACTGTGTGTTCATGCGTTTGTTTAAAAGGGGAAATGTATCGATAGTAGAAACATTGATCAGCAACGCCGCTATTGGCTGTTCAGCATAGCCAAAGAACGCCCACAGTTTTTCTCCCAAGCAGAACAAGAGCTTGGAAGGTTATGCCGAATTTGAGTCATTAATTAAAACACCTCAAAATCTGTTAAAGCCAGGAGAGAGGGCTGGCCAAAAGCAGCAGACAAATTAATGCGTAAATACTGTCCATGGTAGATGTTTCTATCACTTTCTACAGTATGAATTTTTGCATTTTAATAATCTCATATTTACTTTGTTCTTTTATGTCAGAGCCTCCACGGGACCCACTAGAACATGGGGACAAGTAAAAGTGAAATACAAGAATATTCTACAAAATGGTAGCCTTTAATTATTATACTTTATTTTGAAAAGGCACTTGTTATCTCAAGAGATCCAAATTTCAGTGTCATTCCTTAGACACGGGAAGTAAAGGACGCATGCAAACTGGTATTTTTAATAAAAATTATTTATCTATGAAAAAAATGAAGTTCTTCCTTTTCCAAGTCATCCACAGTTTACACGGTAAAACTGTATTGCTCCGTGGCTAGATAATCCATCCATAGTTTTTTCTAATACAATATACGGCTCGACAGGAAGCAAGCCTTTCAAAGTAAACTAAACTTCACAATAAAATGGCCCGAACAAATCTTCTTACTGAATAGGATAAAAATAAAAAGCAAACCATCATACAAATAACTTAAATATTTTAGATTGATGGCTCCAACACCACTTTTTCCTCTTTAAAAGCCACTGTTAAATGATAGTTTGTCTCTTTAAAAGCCACTGTTAAATAAATGTTTGTCTGTTTATAACAGCCACCAAGAAAATCTCTCTACAATTACACTGTCGCGCTGCGCTCAAGGATCCTGTCTATTGCGCAATTGAATACGCGATTAATTCGAAAAACTCTGCAAATTATTCTTGCACCTTCCGCAACAGGTTGCAGTCGTAAAAATGGACATGGCTACGACAGACTTCCCTATCTCCTCCGCTTATACAGCCGTGATCTAATCTTGTTTACATGAAATAAGCCTGCTCTCGAGCAGGCTTAAGCTGGCGCACATGTTGCTATGACAACAAGTGCAGGATGTCTTTCGAAGAACCAAACGATCCAAGATCATGCCAAATCGTCAACAATGAAATCCTGCTAACTGAGTTAGCGACGTACGAAGAACGGACCCCTGGTTCACATCATCACTCGCAACGTCCTTCCGCCCCTTCCAATGGCAAACGTCCCACTGTATGTGCATTTTAAGATAGCTCCTTCAATTTCATACACATGGCTCATCATTTTCACTTAAGGCAAGTGAAGCTCAGTCGACTACGCAGCTCCCCCAACGACTGAGTTCACATTCTTAGTGTCATTTGTTCAAATTCCATATTTAAAGTTAAAAACAATAACAAAGTTACGAGAGTGCTTTTGTTGCTTTGTACGAGGGAGCAGTGGTCAGAATCCAAACGGGACAGCTCCAACCACAATAAGAATGATTCAAATGTGCAAGTACTGAACTCGGATTAGACTCAGGAAAATAAAAAAACAACATTCGAAGACAGATTCACCCACAAATATAACCCTTCTGATTAAAAACAACAACAAAAACAAAGATATGGTAGAAGCTTGGTAGTGGACGATTTTCAGGAGTCTATATTCCTCCTCTTCCTCGGAGTCTGGAGGCGCTGCAGCTGGTTCAGGAGCACATTCATTAGTGGCGGTGTTATTGCTGCGAGTCACGTTGGGGTAATAAGATGCTCCTAGACCTCTCTGATAGGAGCTTCATAATCAGCTGCTCCCACGGCGCTGTCATCCAATGGGGTCTGGTGGGGAATTCACGTGCCCACTTTGCAGAAACAGAGCGGGGGAGAAAGAGGAGGGCAGCTTCATTTAGCTAGAGAGCTGTTGTCTGTCCGCCCAGGAGTGCAAAACTAGTTCTGCATTGAATCGACACAGTGCCGGCCCGAGCCTCTTGGGGGCCCTAAGCAGAATTTTATTTGGGGGCCCCCCTCCCACCACGCAGAATCACCTATGCTAGAAGATTATTGACACAAACGTCACACTATAATGTAATAGCGAAAATTAGAAACTAATACAGTAAGGTTATGTATCAATACAAAATAAATAAACAATACTTAAAATACTTCACTCTTATTAAATCGTCTGAATACAAACTGTCACAAAACATTAAATTTCACCATCATTCATTCATTCATTTATATCAGTGGTCCCCAATCTTCTTATCACTGCGGACCACCAGTCATTACGCTTACGCATTTAATTTGTCTGCTACTTTTTGCCAGCCCTCTCTCCTGGCTTTAGCAGACTTTGAGGTGTTCCCTGTCGTTTTTTTTTTATTTTTGTAATTTTAGTAGTTTTAGAAATACACATACATGCATACATACATACATACATACATACATTCATTCAACAATTGGGCCCCAATAATGGGCCCAACAAAAATTACAGAGCAACTGGTTTGACAGGAGCAGTTGAATAATAATAATAATAAAAAGGAAAAAAGTAATTACATTACTTATACAGTTGGTGTCAAGTTCAGATGAATGTTCCATTTTTTTGAATATTTATTGTATTTATAAGTGGCAAGTCTTAATGAAAAAGTCATGCATTGTGTGAATTTCCTCAATAATGTCCTTCCAGTCCGAACATGATGGTGGTTTCGCATCAAGCCACCTGCGAGTTATAGCTTTCTTTGCACCTGCTATTAATATTAGTAGGATATATCTATCAGACTTCCTCAGCTCTTGGGGTAAACTACCCAGGAAAACCGTAGTAAAATCACAAGGTAAATTTAAGTCCATTTTGGTATTGATTTCTTTTATCACTCCTGACCAGTAGGATGCGATCTTAATACGTACATTCCCAGAAGACATGAAAATGTCCTGCAGACACATTCCCAACATTTTGCCTTCTCAGTGTAGTTACAATGTTTACTTTTAATGTTAGGTGTAACAAAAAAACGCACCATGCATGTCCAGGAAAATTCCCTCCATAGGTCAGAACTTGACGTGTGGATCACAGAATTACAAATATTTAACCAAACATCATCAGTTATTGTTATTTTAGCTTCTTTTTCCCATTTAACCTTAAGATATGTTGTATCACATTTTCTCTCTGTTTGTAGATATGAGTATAGTTTGGATATTGTTTTTTTTTTTTGGGAGGTCTTCCGTTGCTGGAATCTAATAAGATTTTAAGTATACCTGTCTCATCCTCCCCCCAAAATTTTATATTTTTATTGTAATGGTATCTTAGCTGAAGGTATCTAAAGAAATCACATTTTCCAGGTTATAGTTATCTTGAAGTTGTTTAAAACTCTTTAATTCACTATTACTTGTAATATTCCAGTAACTTTTTTGTGACTACTGTGTAAATCCCCTGTCGTTTTAATTAATGACTCAAATTCGGCATAACCTTCCATTAAAAGCTCGTGTTCTGCTTGGGAGAAAAACTGTGCGCGTTCTTTGGCCATGCTGAACAGCCAATAGCAGCGTTGCTGATCATTGTTTCTACTATCGACACATTTCCCCTTTTAACCCGACGCATGAACGCGCAGTTATCTCAGATAACTCAATCCAGCGATACTAATCATAAACAACAGGTGTGTTCGAAGAACCCAATTAGCCGGATCATGATTAGCACGATGATATTATCTTGGATGTTTCATTTGATCTTGGATGTTTTAAGCAACGTACGAAGAACGGGCCCCAGGTCATAAAAGAACAGCATCTGAAATGACAGCAATGAAAACAACCAAGAGGTCATATCTAAAGCTTTATAAGCCTTGGCAGGACTAATGACACTCATTCTCCTCACTCCTTTTTCTGGACCACCAGCTGTTCTGTTGCACCTTCACAGCCTAACTTCGTACTTAGAGGGCTGTACTTTATCAGAATCCCATGATTGTCTGTCGTTATTAACCCTCATTCATCTCCTGTCAATCTGTTTCAGCCAGCTGTTGATCAATGGTTAGATATCAATACTAAAATCAGTCAATTTTTAGAAATGTTACATCAAATCATTATAAGTTAAAGTAGTCTCTAAACTCAGTTAGAGAAATGCCTACCTAAAACGTAGGACAAAACAAGAGACAGTGGTAAACCTATTCATTTTTAGTGGGAATAGGTTTAGTCAAATCTTCTTTGACTAAATACAGGCATGCAAATATATTTTTGTCTCGTCGTGTATAAACTGCCCACTGGCTGGTCACCATTAGGTGTAGGAGCGTTGCAGAAATCCTCTCCCCCAGTCCTCTTCTAACATAGCGTCTAACATGGCGCACCGTGGTCCCAGCCTGCTCAAAGGCCCTTGGAAGTTCAATCTTCCAGTCGCTGTAGATGGATCTATTGCTGGAGTCTTTAAGATCTGTAAGGAAATTAGAAACTGGGTTCGCTGAATAAGATATAGTTCCTATTTGCACATAAAATCCATATTTGGCACCAATTCCACCAATAAGACATTTACCTGTTATAGAAATGTAAAATATTTGTGTAACTGTTGTTTTGCAAAGTATGTTTATTTTATTTATTTATTTAGCTTCCTAATAATAAAACTGAATAAAACATTAATTGAAAAGCAATTATTACTGTAGTAATGTAGTTATTGTAAGTACAGCAAGGTGATTTACTGAATACTGTATGTCCCTTTTTAGAAAACTGCATTTCATAAAATCTTTAAATGAACACAAACTTGCTCCTTTTCAATTCTGTACAATTAAATTCAAAATTACTTTATTAATCCCAAAGGAAAATTAAATTGTCTTTGTGGCCAATAACTTAAAATGTTAACCTAAAAATGGAAAATATTTCTGCTTAAACATTTATAGCCTGAGCTGTTATGTAGTTCTGGTAAAGTATAAATTTGACTTTCATGTGCTGGGAACTTATTAACATCGAGACAAAGCTATTATTACCCAGAAAACTCTTTAAGGTTTGTCCTCCGTGAATTTGATCCTCCAGGCTCCAGCAGGAAACACCACAGCCTGGATATAGCCTGACAGAAACACAGAAAGAGGAGAAACGCACTCAGGAATACGCATACATTGACAGACAGGGACAGCCCAGTGCAGTCAAACTCTTACGGTGTAATTTAAACTAAGATTGCTGATTCTTTAAAGTGGTTTATTGAAATAAATTAATTAAAATAAAAAGGTTGTCTATAGAAGGATGTTTATAAAATCTATTTTTCTATACATGTAAAGACAACTAATAGTCAAATGATAATGTGGCTGCAGCGTGTTTTAAATATAAAATTTTTAACATTTTGTGATGTTGTCTCCACTTCCTGTCCTCTTAATCATCATGTAGTCCGTGGAGGGGCAACTGGCGGCCCCCGGGCCGAGTATGGCCCACGCCCTCACTTGGAAAATTTTATGTATAACAATGTTTCTGCAGCATTGAGTTGGTTGTAATGGCACAACTGACCACTAGATGGCGATCCCGGGGTATTCTTTACCAGTGAAAATGAGACGTGAGCTATGTCTGAGAGTGGAGAAGAGAGAAAATGACATTTCAAAGCAAACCGGTGTGTTTAGTCTACTTAGAGACCCTATCTGCCACAAAGAAGTTTAAAGGAACCAAGACCACACAGGAGTCTGCACTCAAGGCAAAAGAAATCTAAGTGGATATTTTTCTACATGCATTTGAGTTGGTTTAATAAACATATATACACAAACATCTTTAAAATTACAGTTTATTATATCTGGTTAAGTTTGCCACCCTGTGTGGTCCGCTGGTGGTGTCGCCAAAAAGTTGTGGCTCCTTCATTTGTCTATCCCTCAGGGCAACAGTGGTGTCCTCAGTGTCAGGAACTGCTCCAAAGTTAAAGGTCGTAGCTACAACTTTTTCATTAAGACGATTAATCAAAAAATACATCCACAGAATGTGCAGAATAAACTTATTGATTTTACTAAAAATAAATACATAGTTTATAAACACTGATGGTGTGGTTAATTTACGTTAATTTATGAAGTTGCGAGCGCAGAGACGGAGCGCACAGCTGGTGTTGAGCGGAAGGAGCAGGTCCAGCGTGAGTGCAGAGTCGCAGGCGAGCAGAAATGGAGCCGAGTGTGCGCAGAGATGGAATCGAGCGCGAGGACAGTGGGTTGAGAGTTTTTCAGCGTTGAGCAGGTGCCAGACAGGTATTGAGCGCACATGTGAGGCTTAAACGCTGAGTACATGTCTCACTGCGCTCTCAGATTGGTGCCTGCGCGCTCAGGTCTATGGCACAAAAATTGCGCCATATTAAGCCCATTCTTTTTCTTTCTGGTTACACAAATTATGTCTGTACATATATAAAAAATGGTCAATTCCAGGGTATTTCGGCTTTAGATAGACAAAAACATTACAGCTAGCTGATGACACCGCATTATTTATTTCTAACGATACAAGGTGAGTAAAGCAATTGAGTGTATACAAAAATTTTCTTCTCTCAGGTTTAAAAATTAATCTTAAATCTGTTCTGTTTCCTCTAAAAAGATTCCACACTAACTCGGGTTAATGACATTCCTGTTAAAGAGAAAGTTACATACCTGGGAGTGGTTATTGAGAAAAAACATTTACATTGTAATTCTAACTTTGATCCCACCCATTATAAAACAAATAACAAAATTTAACTTGTAGCTAGTGATGTTAAGTGATGTGCCGAGGCTTCGAGGCGTGTGTCGAGTAATGAAGGGGGCGTTTTCGTAATGTGCGTATCGAAGCTCATTTAGGGGAGGGGCCGAAAACGATGACATCCGAAGCCTCGCTGCCCGGCTGTACCACGTGACTGCTTCGGGAAGTGGCTCAGATTTTGGCGCGGGGTTTGACCACTGAGCTATATTATACACTGGAGTGCTAATAGCCCGCTGTCAGAACGAGTCGCTTTGAAGCCACCAGCCACCATATTGGTACTCCCTATTTTCCCCCAATAACTAGGGAATATGTGCGCTACAGCATCGAATAATGAGGATTTTGTCATGTTCAGGGGGGGCTTAGAACTTTTTAAATGTCAAATGCCATATACTTTTATGTTATGTTATAAAACTATCAAGTACTGAGAAAGTCATGTGCTGAAATATTTTGCATTTTATTCATTTAAATATATATATATAACATTTGTAAATATATAAATAACAATATACAAAAATATATATTAACATATATGTATACATATATATACATATATACATATACACATACTTATATATACATATATATATATTTAATATAAATAACATGTAAAATATTTCAGCACATAATTTCCTAGTAGTTGATAGTGTTAGTACATCCACTGACTGTAGAATTACCTGTGAAACGTTTTCACACAGCCAGAAAACTGCTTGTTGTTGCAACCAAATCCTATGGGGTTCTGTGAGAGTAGGGAGTAGCAAGATGGCGGCCAGTGACTTCAGTTTTTCGGCAAAATCAGCACTCCAGTGTATTATATAGCTCAGTGGGTTTGACAGCTTTAGAAACCCCACAGCAGTGTTTCCCGCAGCACTATGTTGGCGAGGCGGCTGCCTCGCCAACATTCCAAAAAAAAAAAAAACTAACTCGATATGCTTGCATGTTTATTTGACGTTAACACGCGTTTTTTTGTTGTTGCTTTCTCGCGTGCATATAGTGAATGGCAGGGGAAAAACAGGCAAAAATACATGGATATTTTGAAGCGAGAACCGACTTCACCGACGCACCCCCCCCCCCCCCCCCCCCCACCACCACCACCACCACCACCAGTCATCCGCGCGGTTACAAAGACACTATCACAATTTTTGCATGCTGATGTTCGCTTGTTGTGCAAATAAAGACAGGTAACAGACACTGTGTTTATTCCCTTTTAACCAGCCACCAGAAAACAAGAGCTGGATGAAGCTCTGGTCTCCATGATAGTGAAGGATACCCAGCCTTTCACTATTGTGGATGACGTTGGATTCAGGACAGAGGCAAAAATAAGCAGGCTGGAGAACCCCCTGGAGTACTGGGCTAATCATCGGTCACTGTACCCCAATCTGTACAAACTTGCACTTATTTATTTATGCACCCCGGCATCATCTGTGCCATGTGAGCGTGTCTTTTCAAAGGCTGGAGAAGTAGTGTCAAAAAAGAGAAATCGTTTGAAACCAAAAACTGTAGAAATTGTTGTTTCTTAATAAAAATGCATGAAATCATCCAAGTTACACAAGCATTAGCCTATTAATTACCCCCTCCCTAGTTCCACAAGCACTTTCATTGTCCTCTGCCTGATTAAGCCCATGCCATTTTTCTAGAGTCACAGAAAAACATTATTACACACCATGCCATATCATGTCACTACTATTTTGGGAATAATTACACACAGAGAATACATTCAAACAATATTTTATTATACACACATGTGTAGACAAAATTTATGTAGACAAATGATTTCGTCCTACACCTTTTGTGAAGTCATTCCCAAGAGCCATAATAGACAAAAATTCAATGCATCACACGTGTTAAGATACAGCTGGCTGTGATTATACACCTGGCCAGTAGGTGGTGTCGTGTGCACATGAAGCGTCAAGAAATGAACCCTTTCTCAAACCAGTTGGCTCAAGTGGCTCAATGCCTCAAGAGGCTTCATCTCACCATGAGAGACCTGTCACTAAATGGAAGGATTTGACTATCATAAACTGAAGGAATCTCCAGAGCTGTTGTCACATCAGCTGCTGTGACCCTCACACCTGCAGGTCGTCCTCTGATCAGCAGTGGGTTCCATATAAGGGCGGAGCCGCCACCTGTTCGGCGTCAGATTGTTGTCTAACCCCTAGTGGTAGTGATGGGTCCGGCAACACCAATGCGTCGGCGCATGTGTCGGTCTCATAGAGCGAAACCCGTGTCGATGTGTGTATTGCTACGGAAAAGTCACGTGACCGATACAGGAACTGTTTCGGTCACGTGACCAATACAGCACCTGTTTCGAACTGACTGACGCGCCAAACTGTTTCTGTTCCCTCCAAGCTGCACGCGTGTGCATTCGCGCACAGCAGCGCGCACAGCAAAGCTATGCTGCGCAGTAAATAAAATCCAAGCTGAACTGTAAACAAAATAACGGTTAATAATGGTTAATTTTTAACCATTTTGCAACTCTGGTGTGATGGTGTACCACAGTCTCGCTCTGTGAGCGCAAGGTGCTGATCGGAGCGCACCACTGATTGATGGGTTGGGCAGACGCCTTTATGGTTGGGCGGGTTGCGCTGTGCGTCTTTGTTCTGAGCGTCGTTTCAGAAAAAACGGCTGATTTACACTGAGTAGAAAGCTGCTACTCTGAGTAGTTTTCTTCCCTTTGTCATACTCAGCATGTCCGATTTCAGAACAGATGATATCAGTCAGGTAACTAAACACAGCGCCCGATCAACCATTTGTAAAAAATAAAAAAGCCAGTCCACAAGCATCCTCCTTCACATTATTTATTGACTGTATCTAAAAAAAAATCAAATATATGTTTAATTCAAATGAAAATATAAAATAATACAATGCAACATACAATGATTTAAATTGTATTGTGTATACTTGGTCATCAAATCAGTGTCAGTTAACTCTGTCAACCGGGTTGCCTGTAGGGATTTTTAAGGTCCAGCAGGTGTCAGTATTCAGTGACACAGTATCGGCACAGTATCGGCACAGAGTGGCAATGTGTCGAAACGTTTCATGACGCCTCATCGACCCATCACTACCTAGTGGTAAAACACTCTCAGGCCATCTGTCCGCTCACGTCAAAGCTTTGACTCAGCCAAGTTTGTTCCCTTTCCTAACCTGCCTGTTTCTCTCCCTTGTCCAGTCTCGTCTGATTTCCTGAACCCTCGCCCGCTGTCTTGGACTCCCTGGTGACGACCTCCTGCCTGCCTGACAACTGATTCCTGGATAGCCCCAAACCCTGACTGACGCCACGGATCTGACCCTTGCCTGCCTGACCAAGAATTACCAATAAACACCATCTGACCGTGCCAACTGCTCTGTTTCTGAGTCCATCCGTGCCTGAAGTGCGTGACAGCTGTATACACTTTATTATTGTTAGAAATGCCAAAGGTGTGCAAAAAGTTACATAAAATTCTGTTTGATTTTAGATGGAAATGTCATTACTTAAAAACATTCTTTGTAATAACGAAAATGTTTGATGGCCTAATGTTCCTAAGTTTTGACACACTAAACAATTCCCTTAAAATTAAATGGTTAACCAAATTGTTAAAGGGTAACGATACATTTTGGAACACTTTCCCCAACTATATTTTTTATCAGATGGGTGGACTCCAATTCTTGCTAAAACGTGATTATAAAACTGAAAAGTTACCAATTAAAATGTCCAGGTTTTATCAACAAGCCCTCCTGACCTGGAAACTTGTCTACAAGTATAATCTCTCCCCAACATGTTACATTTGGAGCAATGGAAATATTTGTTATAAGAATAAATCCCTTTATAAGAACTGGTTGGAAAATGATAGCGCTTGTCCAACAGTTTTTAAATGATAATGGACTCTTTATGACATACTCCGAATTTCTGTCGAAATTTTACATCCCTTTAACACCTAAAGAGTATGCTGTGGTTTTTGACACTTTACCAAACATTGTGTTAGTTATTTAAAGGAACAAAACCAAATATTTCAATTAGTGACCAGCTAAAAAAGTACCACAAAAAAATACATGTTATGATCAAGGCATGTTTACAGAGGATTGCTATACATTATGGATGTTCCTTTTGGTGTTCTATATTTGGAGAAATTGATTAGAACCAGATCTGGTTACGTAGAAAGAATTTTTGCAAAACAAAGTTAGAGATTTTACCTATAAAATTGTACATAATATATAAACTGCAAAAAAAAAAACTGGAAAGATTTCAGCTTGATATTGCCTATTCTTGCACATTCTGTGAAATTAATACAGCAACTATTTCTTTATTTTATCAATGTACACATACAATGACATTTTGGACAGATGTACAACTTATATGGGAGAAAACCGGAGAATCAATTTAATTTGTAGAGAAAGACATATTATGTTTTGATGATTAAAAACTTGAATAAAGACTTCATCTACCCCTCCAGAGAAAATTCCACATCCACAAGAAGAAATGGTCTTTTAGAGAGAGAGAGAGAGAGAGAACGAGAACTGAAGTGAGCACTCGGGATGATCTAGAGACACTGTGTAAAGGCTCTGCCTGTGTGCTCCAACTTTGTGAAATGTTTTAGGACTAAAATACTGAAAGTACTCCCTTGTGGGCAAGTAGGGGTTCTACAAAGTTATACCAGCAGGGGTATCAACAATTGTGCCATGTTTTGTAAGCAGTTTTTTATAAATGTGCTCAAAATAAAGGCTCGAGTATTTTACAGTTTTCAAGTGTTGTTTTTTTTCCTCTTTCACAGAAACGTTTGTCCACTATCACTGAATGGCTCCTGGGTTTACGCTTCCTGTGAGCTGTGATGCTGTCTCAGCAACGCCTCTGCCTCTTCTCTCCGTGCTAGACTGTTCGCTTTGCCTTGGAAACGGCCATTCTTCCCTGCCCCTTTTCCTTGAAGTATCTCTGAAATCCTGGAGAGCACAGAGACACATTGAACAGCTCTGCTTTCCGGGAAACAAAAAGCTGAAACGTACCCTTGAATCTCTTACCGTGGTCCCAATTCAGCCACTGGTCCACTGGGTCCAGCGAGGAGAAACAAGCCGGGACCCTTTTCCTCTCCAACGGTGAGGAAAACCAGAGTTTCCTTGAAACAAATAAAACAATTATTCCAGGAAAAACTATCAGCCAAGTACTAAGCAGCCAGCTGGAGGTCTTACCTCTGTGTTTATTTCATTGGCGATGATATTCATGAACTCATTGTCGCCTTCTTTCCTGTAGTTAAAGATTTAAACTATTGTCAAAGACCTAGCATGCACTGCAATGGTGTTCATAGCCCTTAAACTTTACATTTTGACATGTTAACAACCACAAACTTCAGCAAACATTCTGCCAATATGATGCTGCTGAAACATTTCTTTTCAGTGGGTACAGCGGGTTCAACTGGTGTTAGTTTTCCATCACACACAGTAGACCGGAGAGTTCAGCCTTGATCCAGCTGACCGCACTACCTTCTTCTACACGTTTGCCGTGTCCCCTCTGCAGGGCTTGGTGCAGACCTTAAATACAACTTCTTATAGTTGTCAGCAATGCTATCCCTTTATTCTTTCCATTCTACTTTACACAATGATGTAGTACTACTTCAACTCGGTTGAATGCATAAAATCCCAATAGAATTTAAGATTGTGATTGTAGTGAATAGTGTTGCAGAGCAAATATGCTGACTAACTTACTTGTGTAAGCTGAAGACGTTTCCTCTCTCAGGGTTGTTCTTAAAGTTCTGAGCAATAAGGACGGCCATATCCCGAAGCAGGCTCAGGTTGGTCTGAAAGCAGTTGGAGAAATTCAGGCCAAAGCTTTAGCCTACATCCTGAAAACCAAATAATCTCACCTTCTGTAGCAGCTTGACAGACTTCTGCAACTTGTCTACTGCCTGGACATGCTCATCAGGGCCCGTCCTGTTGAATTATGAGTAAGATTAGTTTATTTTTTACCTTTAGCTTTATTTTGGGGACTCGTTTGAAATTCAGTTTAAACCTACTTCAGAAGAGACACCAGCGAACGCTCTGTGCTGTAGCTCTTCTCTGCATACTTCAGCACTCTGTTTCCTGCTAAGAAGATCAGGTTGATTTTGTTTTTCTTTCCCTTCTCGGTTCCCAGTAACTTTATAACCTAAGATCAAAAAAATGGAGTAGAGAACGAAGAGTTTATTATCACCTCAGTTGCGCTGTGGTCTGTCCTTGAGTGTTAAAAGGCACCTGTAAGTGGCTGAGGTTGGCCACATGGGTTCCACAGCACATGTTGGCATCAACGCCCTCTATATCAATAATCCGAATAGGTCCTGCATGATCATCCGGCAGCCCTCGACTTCTCACCTGCCCCGCGGGAACATAATGTGTTGAATTGGTAGTGAAAATAAAAAAGAAATCACACATTCCAATCACTGATTGCTAAACGCTCAGCCACGATAAGTACCACCTTCGTGGATACACACTTTCTCCACAGCAGGGTCGTCTAAAGAAAGGAGTTGAACATGAACAGGAACGTGAGATCGGATCTTCTCATTCACGGCTTCTTCCAGTTCCTGAAGCTGCGCTGCTTTCACTGATGGAGTGTCCAGTTCAATTGTGCTTCTCTGACGGCCCAAATCCCTGAAGATAGGGGGTGAAAAAAAGCATCAGATCGGGTAAAATGCTCAGGTCTCGATGTTGAACCAGTGAATCTAATCTGTCTAAGGACGTACCATGATGTTGTCTTGTATCCGAACATCGTGTCTGCCAAAGCTGTGATCAAATGCTGACCTAAGGAACAAGAAGGAAACCAACTATATCTCAGAACAGTTATTGTTACTTCTTTAATTCTTCCTCATTTTATCACATTACAACCACGATGGTTTTTCGGAGGACAGGACAATCAAAAACGTAAAAATACATCATCCCCAGGTTCAACCAGCTTCCTCATCCATTAAAGGCCAGTAAACATGCCATTCATGCCTTGTGACACACACACACGCCCACATCAACACACCCACCAACCAAGTGTCACTTGTGCGTCATGATGAATATGCTAATCTCACTCATGTAGCTAACACGGTGTTTTTTTCCTTTCTTTCTTTCTTTCTTGCAAAATGGCTCAATCACAGTCAGACTGTATGGAGAGTGTCTGTGACCATCAGTTTTTAAGTCTAGCCACAGATTGTGAATTGGGTTTATGTATGGACTGGAAAGCACCATTTCATACATCTCTGGCCGCATGTATACAGCCTGTTAGAGGGTGAAACTCCACCCGTCAAGTTTTTTGCAGCCTCTAAAGCTGCGTTTTGCCAGGATGGTCCGGTTTTAAGCTTCAACCATCATCCCATCAACTTTGACCAGCTTCCCTGTTCCCGCTTAAGAAAAGCATTCCTACTTTGTAATGCTTCCAACGACAAATTTCAGGGGAAAGAATTTGTGTTCAAAGTGAGTGGTAGTTTTTTGCAACAGGTAGCAATTTGCTAGCCTCGTGAGACCATCCTGATCTCGCGAGCTTTCAAGGTTTCACTCGCAGATCAGTCTGGCTACTCTCCGTTAAAGAAAATTTGGAGCAGTTCACCAAACGAACGTCCAATCAGCGTTGGCTATGAGGCGGGTTGAGGTGTGACGCAACGAGAAGCGCGACAGTTCAGTCTAAAGAACATGGCGGCTTCAGCCGATGAAACTAGTGTTAGCGTGGCTATCGAGCAAGTTTTATCGGTTAGGTGCTAATGGAGCGGGCACCTGAAATTCTGCCTTTTATTTGCAAATTATCTTTACATAAACGGGAAATATCCTTTGCCGACATGTTGCTTATTTGCTGAGCTAACGAGCCTTTACCTGCAGCAGCAAGAGTAGCCTGGCTTGTGGTTGTGTTTTCGTCGTCACTCTGTTAGTACGTCATATGCTTCGTTGATCTGATTGGTTTATTTGGCCCGTCTATCACCAACATAGGCCAACCAGTATTTTCGCCCCTTCCCAAAATTACTTCAACGGAAGGTTTCCAGATGGATATGCGGAGCAAATCCATCTGGCGGAGTCAGGTTAGCAATTTGCATGTAGGCTAAAACATTTCATTTTGGTCACATACGACCTGAATATCTGTTTTCGCAAGTTAGCTGTGTCCCATAAGCAACTTGTTGTAAACTGCACCCACTTTCAACAATAACAAGATTTGTGGGGTACATGACTAATAGTTGTCCAGTAAGCAGAATCTCTTACCTGAGCGCTGGGTCTTAGCAGCGCCTCCAGAGTTACCGTAAACCTGTTAGTTGCTTCCTTAAATTAATCCTTTTTTTTTTCTTTTATTTTGCTCGGCCTGTAAGCTTAGGTGGACGCTCGTGTTTTAGTAGGTTTGCAGTTTTGCCATATTTTTCTGACTTCCAGATGACAGGTTAAACAGTTGTCAGTGAGATGTCCAGAGTTTGGGATATTGTTTCATAACCTAATTCTGCTTTAAACTTCTCCACAAACTATCCCTGATTTATCTGTTGTCTTCCTTGGTTTTTGTGACGCTCTTTATTGTTTATTGTTCTCTAACAAACCTCTTAACAGCTGCATTCATACCGGGAATTAATTAGACACAAGTGGACTCTGTTTATCAATGGAAGGATTTCTGAACCCAATTAGTAGCCCTGGATTTTATTCAGCGGAATCAGAATAAAGGGGCATGGATCCAAATTCATGCCAAGCTTTTCTGATATTTATTTGCAGTGGAATTTGAAAACCATGTATCATTTTGCTTCTATTTCACATTTCTGCACTATTTAGTGTCGACCTATTATAACTAATAAGACAGATTTCATGTAGCTCAAGCAGTCAAAACACTTTAGTTTAACCCTCCTCCTCACCTGAGTGTTGCTGCATGTGATCAAACCTCCTCTCCCAGTCTACTTTCACACGCACCTCCTGACCCACCTCCAAAGGCGAGCTCACAAAGTGCACAGCATCCGATCCTTGCCTGGTCACCCTTAGAACCGGAACCTCTCCTATCAGGCCGCGGTCATCTGGCTGTGGGAGCATTAAGGGTTACACGCTGATTTCCAATGGTGGAACAGGCGTGATGGTGAACACGCTTACTTGGCCGCCTCCTTCAGGGAACAAGACTGTATCTTGGAGGATGACGTTAAAGCCTTTCAGGGTTTCTTTCTTTCCATTCACCTCCTGCTTTAGCTCCGCAGGGCAGCAGGATACAACAGACGTAATAAACTGAAAGCAAAAGAATGGGAACGTGTAATCTAGCAATGCATTCAAACTACAAGTTTCGTGCATTTAATTTAATAGGACATTTTTTAATTCATAAGAATTTTAAACAAATAAGGCAAACAAAAACTTTAAATTTCGCCTTAAAAACAAAAGTGAAGTTAGCTTTAGCTACAGTAGCTGGCTAGCTAACAACTCCAGGGGGGTTCAACGATTACGTTTCCGGCATGTTTTGTCCGTTTTGTAAACGCATACCTCTTTCATATAACAATCTCGCTGACATTGGA
Source organism: Fundulus diaphanus (assembly GCA_037039145.1). Classification (NCBI taxonomy): domain Eukaryota; kingdom Metazoa; phylum Chordata; class Actinopteri; order Cyprinodontiformes; family Fundulidae; genus Fundulus; species Fundulus diaphanus. The sequence continues at coordinate 36,796,699 of CM073143.1, forward strand.
AAGCCATTCTGGACTGTTTAAGAGGAAAATCCAGAGCCTGGAAGCGGTGCCGACTCGCAGCTGTCAGTTTATAACGGGTAGCAATGTAGCCCAAACTTCACAGTTTCGAGTTTTGCCCCTTCATGGGATGTCCCGCGGAGAGGCTGGATCGTCCCGTGACACATTTGCGTTCCTTTTTCCGCTGTGTTCGGACTAAATTCGGTAAAAAAAAAAAATAACATAAAAATATGTGATATATAGTTTTTACACTGGAGTATATATGAATAAAATGAATGAAAATTGAACAAATAAATGTATTTGCTGTGGAGCAGAGCATTATGACCAGTGTTGCTCCCCTTTTTGCTGACCTGAACAGGACTGAACCGCAGAAAGTATAGTGCGGCATCTGTCAACAAGATGTTTAATAGCAAATCCTCCAAGTCTCTACTTGGAGCCTTGCAATGAGATTCCACTCAAATGTACACTGTGAATGTGCAGTTGCATAACAATAAAGTCTATGTCCAGAATGCGAGTGGAAAGAAGAAGAGTGGTAAGAAAAGGTACACCAGCAACAGGGAGAACCACTAGCCTGGCCAGCAAGACTTTTGCTTTGCTATACAGCGAACTGACTTCAGCCGTATCGAAGAGAGACAAGTTAGTCTGGTTGGCCAGCCTAAAGAACCAAAGCCTTGAGAGGAGTTTTAAACTAAAGATCCACAAGGACTGGACTGAGGCTGGAGTCAGCCTGATTCACGGAGAGCCACTACACACTCATGAATCCTACACACGGGTTACTAATGTTGCCTTCCTTGTGTTAAGCCAACCCTGAACCAGAGATTACATCAGAGGCGTCCAACCTGGGTTAAGGAGTAAAAGAATTGGACTGTTGCTCAATAGTCCAAAGTCTGCTTTTCAGATGAAAGTTAAGTTTGCATTTCATTTGTGAATCAGGGTCCCAGAGTCTCAAGGAATAGCAGAGAGGTACTGAATCCACGTTGTTTAAAGTCCAGTTAGAAGTTTCCACGGTTAAGGATTATTTGGGGTACCGTGACGTCTCCCTATGTTGGTTCACTGTTGTTTTTTAAGTCCATCGTCAAGCTGCCAAGCTTTGTGAAGATGTTGATTTTATTTTCCAGAAAGACTTGCTACCGGCCCACGCAGCCAGTAATGATTACTGCTGGTGGTGAACCTGATATACAGCCGGATAAAGAGTTGCAGTTAAAATGTTTATTGTGAAGATGATGAGTAATGACAGGTGAGGCAGGCAAACAGAACTAGACTAGGCAGATGAATTTTGACTGAATTTTTGCAGGCAGGGATGAGCAGGAGACCAGAGGATGCAGGTAGTGAAAGGTGACATAGACCGGGGAACCACCAGAAAATGTAGGTATATGTAGGCCGGTGAACAGGTGACCAGAGTTCCCTAATTAGTGCAGCAGGTGGGTCTGATTAACAGCAAGGTGTTGGCTGGAAGGAGGCTGAGCTGATTGGATAATGGCTGAGAGGTGAAGGCTGATCCAAGAAAAGTCCAAAATAAACAAACAAAAACGTAAATCATGACACTGCCAAAGGTATCAAAGGCTGGTTCACTGACCTTGGTGTTACTGTGCTTGTCTGGCCAGCAAACTCCCCTGACGTGAACCCCACAGAAAATCTATGGAGTATAATCAAGAGGAAGATGACAGACACCAGAACCAACAACGCAGATGACCTGAAGGTCCCTATCAAAGCAACCCGGGCTTCCAATACACCTCCGGAGAACCACAAGCTCATCTCCCCAATGTCACGCTGTGTTCATGTGGATATTTATGCAAAAGGAGCATCAACCAAGTACTGAGTTCTTTGAAATGAACGCACGTTTCAGAAGCCTGAAATTTCTTATTTATTGTACTCATGTAACATTCTAATTTTCTGAGTCACTGAATTTGGCGGATTTAGGGCCTTATTCACCAGAAACACAAGAAATAAAGGTTTGAAATATTTTAGACTATGTGATAAAACTGCCTGAGTTTTACTTTATTAATAGACTGACAAGACCAGGAAAACCCTGCTCTGCAGTTTTTTTCTGGTTCTAATACATTGACTTGGTATTTATCTTGCACAGCTTTGCCCATTTCTTTGGCTCCTGCATGATCAGGGCTATCCCACCCTTGATCATAATTGGGTGGATTCATTCAAAATTCCGTCCCAATCCTCTTTGTGGACACATCACTTTTAATAATCTTTTAAATTTTAATCTTTCTAATATAAAACTGAATATACAAAAATATGTTACAATAAACCATAAAGCACAAATAAACACATGGGAAATATACTTGTGTGAAAAAACTATTTAAAACAATCACATTCATTTCACAACAAATCTCACAAGCATTAGCATAGTATTTAAAATCCAGGGGCAGTATAAGGAAATCTGTCCACGACAAATGTATTAAAGAGCTCTGTCCGTGTCAGTCAGACTGTAAGAGGGAAAAAAGGAGAAATATCAGTGTACATGTTTAAATGACAAATTTTCACTTTTCTACAGTGCATTGTTAAAGCAGATTACTGAGCTTACATCACTGAGGTCCCCCATATCCGGTACTGCTCCTTTGTTTTCACTGGCCATTTCTTGAATCATCTGACGAATAAAAACATGCAGGTGTTCAAATAAGCCTATGTTGATTAATTGTGATATACCTTTGAACTTCTTCACATTTTCTCACATGATATCCACAAACTTCAATGAGTTTTATTGAGCTTAAAAGCGATAAAGCAGTATTTGCCTATATTTATATTAAGCCTCTTTACTCGAACAACCCTAATTAAATTCTGGTTCAACCATCTGTCTTTATGTTTCACCTGGTTAAGAACTAGGGTCCACCTGTGTAGTTTCATCTCAAACTAAATCTGGCTGTTCTCTGAAGGCCTCAGAGGTTTGTTAGAGAACGTTAGAGAACAAACTGCATTACAATGACCCAGGAACACAGGCCAAGGAGGAAGTTGTGGAGAAGTTTATAGCAGAGTTATGCTATAAAACAATATCTGAAGATTTGATCACTGGGCAATTAAAATTGACATGCCAACCAAAAAGAGCACTGATGAAAAAAGCAGCAATAAAGCCCATGGTAACGGAAGAGCGGCAGAGACCATAACTCAGGTAGAGGAATTCGTTGACAGGATATTTACCTATGCATTTATGAAAGAGTGCTAAGAAGAGGTCTGTTATTGGAAGAAAAAAGAACTGTAAGAACATCTTTGCTGTGTGTTGCAAGTCATGTACGGAACATAGGAAGTATGTAGAAGAAGATGTGAACACTTTTGGCCTACAACCAAACTCTGCGTGGAGGGAAATTTGAACATCACTCGAAGCATACCATCATTATCAAGTGAAACAAGGTGGTGGTAGCACCATGCTGTGGGGATGTATTTATTTTTTTATTCTACGTACAACGTACTGCTTTGTGTTGGTCTATCCCATAAGAGCCCAATAAAATGCAATGAAATTAGTGGTTGTAATGCAGAAAAGTTGAAGGTGTATGCTTTGTTTTGCAAGGCATTGTATTATGGCTAGGTCACGAGGGCTGAGTGTGGGGCCCACTCACATCCACGTACTGGTCGAACTCCGCCTTTCCCTCATCGTCCTCGTTCTCCCAGTCTCTCCAGTTATCAAAGTCCACGGAAATCCAGCTGGGCTACAGAAAGAGCAACAGCACATAGTTCAACATAAAAAAGTTACTTAACAATGCAAATATGTCATAAAAGAATCTGTGCCAGACTTTGGGAATGGAAGAACTGATGAGCCTGTTACTACTCTCACCTTTGCTGGATCCTTCTGGAGACGAGGCCATGCCACATCAGGTTTCACCTTTCTTAGCAAGACGTTAATGGTGCGGTCATACACTCTCTCCCTGGAGTCCTTGAAAGTGGTTAAAACATATCCACGTTTATATTTAGCGCCACTGACTAGCTTTATATGTACACATATGTTGCTGAACAACATAGGTTTCAAAAAGTGAACTCTTACATAGATTTGGACTTTGTCGTAAAAGTGCAATTCGTTGTAGAAGACGTCATCTGTGTCATTTTTGCAGCTGTTTCACAGAGAGAAGTTTGGTCAGTAAAGTAAAGTTACACAGATATCAGAAGACATCAAAATTATATAAACCCACCACAAAGTCATTTTGTCTGGCTGGATGTCTACTTGGACATCTTTGGGCTTATGAACAACAAAGTTGATGGTGACGTACTTCTTTCTGTCGAACCATAGTGCATGCGCTGGCTGGCTGTTGAGACACGGAGTCAGTGGATGAACCAACATACGTGTGTAAGTAGCTTCTTCCTCCAGTTCTGCTAACAGAAAGCCAGCACTTACCTTGCTTCTGGTCTTACAATCTTTGGTTTGTTCATTCTGATTCCTGTAGGGAAATTAAAAGAACAGCTACTTCTTTTGTTCCTTTAACTCATAGAAAAGTAAAAAGCACGTGTCCGTTCTGCCAAGTTGTATGCACTAATACAATGGCAGGGCCCAAGAAGCTATATATAGAGCTATATCAGCTGCTGGGGGTGAGTCCTCCCACAGCCCTCTCTCTTCCCTTTATAGGCTGACAGTGGAACACTCGGGAAGGCAAACGCACTTTCTGGGTTCTACAACACTTCACTCACCCCTCCTTGTCCTCCCAACTGGGCAGAAGAATGTGGGGGATGGGTGAATTGGAGAATGAAAACAAAAATCCTCTGCCCCCCAAAAAAACCTGTTTCACAGGTTTTCTACTTTCAGAAAATAATAAATGCATTTTCTGATGCCTATGTCCAGCTTTCACTGGGCGAGAGGTGGGGTACATCCTGGACATGTTGCCAGTCTATCACAGGGCAACACAGAGACATACAGGACAGATAACACTCACACCTAAGGGCAATTTATAACTACAGTAGTAGTTCACCTACAGTTACGAACCCACACATGTACAGGGAGAACATCCAAGCCCCAGGCAGGACCCAGGACTCCGATTCGAACCCCTGGTCCTTACTGTAAAGCAATACTGCTGCCACTGTGCAGCCCTTATAATGATCTAGTCATATAATATTCAATTACTGCCTAAAGCCCATTTTTCTGTTAATGATTATGTTTTTACATTTTTAATACAGAAATGTTTGCTTGATGAAAAATATGTTATTACTTGCTAATAGGTTGTTATTTTCAAAAGGTACTTTCAATCTGATAAATGAGTCTCATTGGACCCCATATTGCAATTTATTAAATATGACTGTATAACGTGTACTTATTATAATTAGAATGTCCAAAAGGTAACTGTATTACCATATTCACTTAGAATAAATCCAGATTACTTGGTTCTTGAGTAAGAAGATAATGGTTTTTCAAAGAAAAGCCAAGACTAAAGTGAACTTCTAACATCTTTAAATATCTCCAATTTCAAAAACGTCACACCAGGTCACATGAATTGAATTGAATGCTATTTTATGGACCTTCAAACCATAATCGTATTTGCAATGGGGGGTTACTTACACAGAGGTCAATGATTTAACCCTTCTAATAAGATCTGTAACACTACCTTTCAAATCATAACTATATTGCTCCAGCAATATCATTTTGAGTTAAATCATCATTTTTACTTATTTATCATTGCAACTTTGTGCATTCCAATGAAATTTGTCATCTTTATTTAATCCATCCCTGGGCTGCCACTGTGTGGCCGCCAGGACAGAACCTTTATTTTATTACTGCGAGGCCATTCACAATATAAACTTTATGGAATCCACCAACTGTTGCAATCTAAATCCACAAATACTGATCTCTTCTCTGTCAATTAAATTAAATGTGCTATGGTTCTGAAGAATAAAAATATTACACAAATAGTATATAAAACTATATACAAAAATGTGTTCATAGTTAAATCTTTTTTTTTCCCCTCTTTTGTTTTCTGAGCAAGTGTGGAGAAACGAAACCATTGAGATGAGAGAGCAACTTGACGCCCCCTGCTGGTCTGGAGGCCCTTGCTTTCGTCACCGGAAATGTAATTCCTTGCCCTGTCTGGTAGGAATGTGGCGCCAGACTAACCGGGCGAACATAAACAGATTCATGACAATAACCATCAACTAGTGTCTCGCTCCCTTTGTTTTATCGTAGATCAATAAGAGATTTCTCTTTGTTACTCCAACCTCAGTTGAAATAACCTTATTCAAGGAAGACATGCCGCGCACACGACAGGTAAGACAACAGATAGCGGTTGCTACACACGGCTAGCTTTAGCAGCGCTAGCATCAGAGCGCTCCATTCTCCAAGCGGGGAACTAGAAGGTTCCACGATATTTCATGTAGTAAAGCGGACAATTACTGCCCTGAAACAAACCCGGGCTACTCATTACATCGGAGAACGATAACGCACTTACTTTTTCGCATTCCCCTGGTCACGTTGGGCGTTTGTCAACGTTTTTAACCAACACCGACATAGTTTACCCTCTCTGGGCGTTCGTGTAACATTTAGGCTTTGGTATTATCAAAAAAAAGCCAAACATCAGAATCGGATGAATGCCGATCTTATCTTGTTGCTGTATACGCGGTAACCATGTTCCGTCTTGTTTGAATATACCCCGTTAACGTTGTTTTTGTGAATAGTAAAACTTAAAGTACTGTATTTGTTAATGGAGTCCGTCACAGTAAGGCTAACCGACAATAATAACGGGCTGCGGAGCTAACCTTGTTACCTGCCTCGTATGTTAATTAGCTGTGGCTCACTGCAGGGACATTTGAATGTGTGACAAAGATGTTTTGTGTGAGACATGTTTAAATGTATGGCAAGAAGAACTCCACATTTAGATATCCAACCGAGAGTTAAAATGCAGGCTAACCTTTTAATACATTTGGTACTGAAATGTGTTTATTCTAAATAGAGTGGCCTAAACTGAATAATTTTAGCTTTCATTTGTAATTCTGCACTCAGTAAATGTTATATTATGGTTCTATGTAACAACCTGGGACTGGTATGATGTGATGATATTCACCCTTTTCCCTGCATAAGTGATGTTTTAAAGGCGGTTTATTATGCTTCCTTTAAACATTTAGGGTAGGTCTCTGGGCTGTTCATTACATTTTTTGTGCACCAACTCATTCTGAGATAATGAGATTTTACCCCCCACGTTTTACCTATTTTAAGCTCATTTAAATGTGCTGTTTTAATTTTATGCAAATAAGCTGTGGCTGGCCACGCCCCCCACGGGAAAGTGGGTTCCAGCAGAGGATCAGCAGTAATGCTGGACGTCTCTGATCCTGAGTCAGACCCACAAGCAGAATGTAGCCTCTTGCAAAACCAAAATGAATCAATCCACACACACCATAATATCACAGAGCTGTTCTGGCGGTGGTGACAAGCTCATGCTCTGCTCTTATGTTTCCTGTCTTTTAAAGGCGCTCTGCCCTCTTTGACAGGAGCCCAACCGGAGCTACCATAACAGCTGTTGTTACGTGCAACATGTTAATTTGCTCTGTCGACTCGGCTTCCGTAATAACACTCTATATTCAACATTTTCTTATCATCCCTCAAATGCTACAATCAGGGTCATGTCCGAGGACAGCTTTTGTGGTGGACTGGTCGTTTAAAATTGTGATTTCCCTGGAAATTGGGGACGCTTGCCAGGGTTAGGGTTGTTCGGTATGCTGGTACTAATTTGGTACCGGTGTACTGGGCATTTGGATGGTACCGGTACTTGCAGCGCTGCCGACAGCCCCCGCAACAGCACGGAGGCATCGCTGAGAGGACGGGGAACAAGTCAGAGAGAGAGCGATAGACGGTGTTGTTAGATTTAGCGAGTTTTCAGACCCCTCTTGTGGCTTTTTTTCAGAATAGCGACAAATCTAGCAACTTTTCTCTGTCTTGTTTGAGACTTTGGCAACAACGAGCAAAAGCATCGATGGATCTGCAGTTTACTGTTTTTAGCGAGCAATGAGAGCTTCTGCGAGCTCTGTCCCTCAACTACTGCTCCACTGTCCACATTTCAAATGAATCACACATGTGCAAAGCTGCCACTGATCCAGCCCTGGTCTACAAAGCGGGATGTTAATATAATTATTTTTCACTGAACCGTTGTTGCACTAAAATAAATCTCTGCTTGAAGAGAGAGAGCGGTCTTTCCCCTGCGTTAAAATGCTCAGGTCAGGCTGTGTCTAGTTTGTTTGAGCTGATCACATCACATCAGATCGTGACAACTATCAAAGCTTTCTTCTCATTATAGAAGCGTTTTTCTGGTAATATCACAACTTTATTCTCATATCATCTCTGCTTTATTCTGGCAATATTATGACTTTCAAGATTCTTTATGGTCACCGCGTGTTACTGTGGAAAAATTCCTGAGGGGCGTTTCACTTTGGGACAAATTGCGATCACTGCAAAAAAGCAGCAGTCAGTTGCATAATCATTAATAAAGTTGTCAGAGCGCAAATGGCAACTGCAGACTTACCTATGGCGAGATTAAAACATCTAATAACTGAAGGAGCAGAGATAGAGCAGGAATGGATCTAGAAAGCAGTTTTTCAGGTGTAATTTTAGTCCAGTAATATGTAAACTAGGTTGCATAATTTAGTTTTTTTTAGTCCGTATTTATGCTCTTTTCTCTTTGCAGAGGCCTTTGACTGGGAGTGTCTCTGATGGAACTGAAGACTCTGATTCCTCTGCTGAAAGAGAACAGACCAACAGCTCTGAGAGCGATGGAAACATGCCCAAGAGACAACGCCTCACCAGAGCTTCTACCCGCCTCAGCCAGAGCTCTCAGGGTTGGTTATTATATCTCAAGACATGTTGTGACTTTCAAAATCTTAGCTGTATCAATAAAGCTGGTATTTTTTTGTTTGTTTGTTTGCTGCTTTCACATCAGATACTCCAGATTTGAAGCGTGCTGCGGAGCACGATGAATCTCCGCCGCTCACACCCACTGGAAATGCCCCCTCCTCTGAGTCCGAGCTGGATATTTCCAGCCCCAATGCCTCTCATGATGAGAGCCAGTCCAAAGATCAGGCTAACAGAGACTCGGATAAGGACCTCTCCCATCGTCCCAAGCGCCGGCGCTGTCATGAAACATACAACTTCAACATGAAGTGTCCGACACCCGGGTGTAACTCCCTCGGTATGATTTCAGCCTCGATGCACATGTTCCTTCTAAGCACTTACTGCATGTATTGGCATCCGTGGTAAAAATGTGAAAACAGCCTTAAATTAATATTTTATAGTGGTAGCATAGTTTCACACTGAAAATAAAATCAACCTTTAATATTAATGTCTTTACCCGGTGGCAAAATCACAACAGCTTTGCCTAAACATGGTCTCCAGACCGCTGAGTCTGGATCCTCGGCTATTCTCTCTTCTCTTTAGTTCAACCCACAGAGGTTCTGTAGAATTTGTCTCTGAGGACTTAGATGGCCATGGACCCAGGCTGGTTTTGTGGCTAGTGAACCATTTTTGTGTTCATTTGGCCATATGTTTTGAATCATTATCTAGTTATCGCAGGCATCCGTTTTTCACTTTTCTGCCAGAGGACTCTAGGTTATTTAAAATGTCCTGATATTCCAGTGTTCGTTGTGCCTTCTAGGTTTCTGGGGGCCTTTTGAAGAGAACAGCTCTCTGTGGTTTAGCCATGTTATGTCACCTGTCCAGTTGTTTTATACGTGTTTATCTGACTGCTTATACGGTACCAGTTTCCTGCCTTATGCATATTAACTCTCATTAGCTTTTTTTTATTGGAATGTTCTTTTGATTTCCCTGTTTTGAAGAGTGACTGAAGCTTTCTTCAGATCATTGCTTCACAATAAAGACGGAATCATAGCTCTCATTATCATTTAGCCATTCAAATTCTTCATGATCTGGCCAGACTACGGGCCATGCATGCTGTCATAGCAGGCAGATGGGAACCAAAGAGGCGGAGCCTAAAACTCGGCAACATTCACCACTTTGTGTAAGATCTCAAAGGAAGATTTCCTCTGTCTTGCTGAGGTCTGTCGCAGCCCACATACAGGCTGTCTAAAATGCATTCTGGCTAAATTAAAGAATATTTACATTTTCTTGTATTTCTCAACATTTTATGATTTGCTTCAGATTCTGCTGATCAGCATATTTCTTATATTAGCCACTTGCTGTAGGATCATCTTCTGTCTGCACTCTTGTTTGCTTCTGTTGCTGATTCAGAGTTTTGCTTTCTATCATATCACCTGGTCCGACTCGTTCTGCAAACAGTTCATAGTTATGGGTTTGTGACCGCCTCCTGAGGTGGTTCACAGGTGTACTTGTGGTGGTCAGTTTAAAGATCTGTTTGGTCTTTATGTGGTTTAGACTGAAAAGATCCGCTCCGCTGCCTTTTGGTGAAGATCAAGTGTAAGAATGTTCTTTGAGGAGCTTAAAGGTATATAGCCACGTTATATGCCTATAAAAAGACCAATAACTGTTTGAGCATGATAAAATAAAGTTATATAGACCAAGCCTCCATCCTGATAATGTTTTGATGGTCCTTTTTGTGGATAAAAATAGCCCCGGCACGATGAACAAATATAAACAGACGTGGCGCCATCTACCGGCAGTATTGCAGTACTGTCATAATGCCAGTTTGCTTAATTAATAAATCATTTCTAAATAATGCCAGACCAAGCCTGATGCTCTGCAATGCCTCGCAGTAAAGCAGCAGCTCGGTGTGATCAAAGACCAACCTTATAAAAATAATATAAATATATATGTTTGAATACCCTGTAGGAAACGGCATTCGGGGTTTACTAATAAAATGTTTAGGCACCGTAACAAACTCATAAAGTATGAATTAATAATGTTTTCTCTTTACATTTATTTTGTAAAATTTGTTAGGTGATGATTTTGTTAAAAACATTCATTTCTTAACACAGAATCAATGCACTGAAATCAAACATATTTTCTCATTTTCAGTGTCCTTTATTGCTGCTGCGATAAAAGATGACTTTATGTTTTTGGCTTTTTATGCCAGGGATTTCAACTATTTGGAAAGCGCTGCATTTGTCTGTGAAGCGACTTGTTTTCATTCATCTTCATGTCACTAAACCTCGGTATGGTCCTAACCATCGCCTTCTCTTTCTTTGTGTAGGTCATCTCACGGGGAAACACGAGCGTCATTTCGCTATATCGGGGTGTCCCCTTTACCACAATCTGTCCGCTGATGACTGCAAGGTACTTCAACAAAAACTTTGATTAGAACAGCTAGCTTAAAGTCACTTTAAATGAACAGCAGCAGCGTTGTCGTTTCAGACCGACAGTTCATGAGTCTGCTGGCGTTCTTAGCTTGGCGACAATATGACCCCAGCGAGTTTTAATCCTTCTTTCATTTTTTTTCTTGTCAGGTGAAAGCCGTCAGCCGCGAAAAACAAGAGGAGGAGTTGAAGACGCAGGACGAAGGCAATTCACGCCACGCCACCCGTCACCAGGTAGTTGAGATTATTTAGCATCACGGCTTTTGGTCATAGTTTAGGTTTGTTGACGTTTTTGCAGCCCTGGTCACGAGACAGTTCTCATGCGCGCAGGAAGGTGATTTGTTCGTTTTGGTCCTCATCTCTAGACACCTACACCAAAACAGAGTAGATATAAGGAGCAGGTTGCTGAGATGAGGAAGGGAAGAAACTCTGGCCTGCAGAAGGAACAGAAGGAAAAGCACATGGTATATCCTCAACACCCCAACATCGCCCACTTCCTATGCATCTGTTTACAGCTGTGATCGCTACTTCGCCATAACGCAGCCGTGTTTACGGGTCTGTCTGACTTCCTGTTCCATCCACAGGAGCATCGGCAGACCTACGGCAACACCAGAGAGCCTCTGCTTGAGAACATCACCAGCGACTATGACCTGGAGCTGTTCCGAAAAGCTCAGGCCCGCGCGTCTGAAGACCTGGTAATGGCGTTTGTTTCATTCAGCTCTCACCACTACACTCAAAAGCTGGGATTCACAGTACACCCCCCAGATTATGTGCTGTACACAGGGCCTTGAACAGATCTGTTTTCTCTTGCGCTCGCCATTCTGCAGGAGAAGCTGCGTATCCAGGGTCAGATCACGGAGGGCAGCAACATGATCAAAACCATCGTGTTTGGACGCTACGAGCTAGACACCTGGTACCACTCGCCCTATCCTGAGGAGTACGCACGTCTCGGTCGCTTGTACGTCTGCGAGTTCTGCCTGAAGTACATGAAGAGTCAGACCATTCTAAGGCGGCACATGGTGAGACTTCAGGCTGCACACTGCGACACATACCCTCGCCATGTTAGGCGAAGGGTTGCTCAGATAGGGTATGGAAAGTTTTGGAAAAAATATCAAAATATTCATGATTTTTTTTCCCCCTCTAAAGCTCGGCTTAATGCATGCTCCAAAAAATGAGAGGAACACTTTTTAATCAGAGTATAAAATCAAGTCAGTTAAACGTCTGGGCTATTGATCTGGTCAGTTCAGTAGCAGAGGGGCTCGTCGGTCGGTATCGGCTGTTCTGGTGTTAATTACATGAAGAAAAGGGTCGACAATGAGACGACCCAGAAACAGGAATGGTTCTGCAGGTAGAGGCTACAGACAGTTCTTACCTCCTTATTTTTATTTGCTGCTTTTTGGTAGTTTTGCATCTTAACCAGCGTCAGAATCATGAAGCGATACACACTCCACCCGGATGGTACAGCTGTAGGGGCCATTGCCAGAAGGTTTGCTGTGTCTCTCAGCACAGTATCGAGAACATGGAGGAGGTTCCAGGAGACAGGCGGTTATTCTAGGAGGAACAAGAGTTCTGCAATGTGAACTCCAAGGGGCCTCTGGTGTGAATGCCTCTGACTAAACCATTAGAAAGCAGCATCATGAGGGTGGCCTGAGGGTCCGACTTCCTCTTGTAGACCCAATAATCATGGCCCGGGACCGTGGAGCTCAGAACACTGGAGTGGACAGATCCATCACCAGCGCCCTGTTCTTTTCCCAGATGACAGCAGGTTCACTCTGAGCTCTTGTGGCAGATGTGAAAGGGGTTCAGAATGAAGTCCTCAGACCCATTGTTAGAACCTTAGCTGGTGCAATGAGTCCTGGGTTCCTCCTGGTGCGTGATGATGCCCAGCCTCGTGGCAAGAGGCGGGCAGTTCCTACAGGAAGAAGGACTTGATGCCATTGACTGGCCTCCACGCTCCCCAGACCTAAATCCAACAAAACGTCTCTGAGACATCATGTTTAGGTCCAGGTTGCATCTCAGATGTCCAGGAGCTCAGGATCTGGGAGGAGACACCCCAGGAAGCCATCTGTCATCTGATGAGAAGAAAGCCCCAAGAAGAAGAAAGCTACCAAGTAACATTTTGAATTGCTGGAATGAGATTTCAGAAAATCAGACTAGCCTGGCACATCAGATTTGCTATTTTTTTTTCTTTATGTGACTTCAGATTAAGCCCTCTGTGGGTTGGTAGTTTTCATTTTATTCATAAGCCATTCCATATCAGTATGAATATCCAGCCTGATTTGTTTTTCTAAGTGAGATCTGACGTGTTTTCAAAGTGTTCCCTTACTTTTTTGCGCAGTGTATATTGAGGACATTCCATACTTGTTAAGTTTTGCTGAGTTTTCTTTGTAATAGTGCTCATGGTTCTTTTATCCCATGTGTTATCAGGCCAAATGTGTGTGGAAGCATCCTCCAGGAGATGAGGTCTACAGAAAGGGCTCTATATCTGTCTTCGAAGTGGACGGCAAAAAAAATAAGGTGGAAAAACTCAAACTTAAATTTTCATCTGTCCGACCTTTCCTTTGTCCGTTTGTCATCCATCCATCCGTTTACCTTTTCACCCATCCAACTGTGGAGTGTTTCCCCTTTTATATTAGACCCTAAAAGAATCCTTTGGGCTGGCCCCTTATTCATTACCACTTGCACATACAGTCTCAATCCAAGATCCCCTTTCTGACACAACTGTGATTCAAACCTTGGTCCATCACATAAACACGCTGACTCAGCCCGCTGCCCCATAGAGGGACTGGTTAATTAAGCTGCTAATATCAGCTTGTTAGACTCGTAGTTTTATTCTATAAAGATCAGATTGCCAATATTTCACATAAAACAGCAGTTTGCTTAGAAAGTTGTACTTAAATCAGCTGGAATTTATTTTATATATCACTTTAGTCTTCCATCCATGTACACCTGTAAAAATAAATAAAACAACGTTCTGTCTGTAGCTGACCCTGATTTACATTTGCCTCTACTGGTGACTACTGGCGAGAATTATTTAGTTAAAGATATTTGTATTTAATTTTCAGCAATATATGAACTCTCATAATTTCAGCCTGTGAAGGTATGAAATTCGGACATGAAAAATGTGTGGGAGCCCTGAGGGAACATCTTCCATTAAATGTCCAACTGTTATCATGTCTCCAGATTTACTGCCAGAACCTGTGTTTACTTGCCAAGCTCTTCTTGGACCATAAAACCCTTTACTACGATGTGGAGCCTTTTCTCTTCTATGTGATGACGGAGGCTGACAACACCGGCTGCCATCTAGTGGGCTATTTTTCTAAGGTAAAACAAAACTGTTTGTTAGAATTCACACACAGTTTTATGGTAACAAATGTCACTGTGGTCTGTAACTTTTCCAACTCGTTTTAGGTTTGTTTCTAAACATTTGTTTTTCTTATTTAAAGGAGAAGAATTCCTTCCTGAACTACAACGTGTCCTGCATCCTGACGATGCCGCAGTACATGAGGCAGGGATTCGGCAAGATGCTCATCGACTTCAGTGCGTACATGACCTCTGACCTTTCTTTTATTCTACCAGTATTAATTCAATGTTTGTCCTAATAAAAGGAATAGTCCTAAAAAGAGCTTACATTTGTTTATTTTGGTTGTTGCTGTTTTGCTGACTGACCGTTTGTGCTATTAAGGTTATCTGTTGTCCAAAGTGGAGGAGAAGGTGGGCTCACCAGAGAGGCCTTTGTCTGACCTGGGCCTCATCAGTTATCGCAGCTACTGGAAGGAAGTGTTACTCAGATACATGCACAACTTTCAGGGCAAGGAGATCTCCATCAAAGGTGAGGGGTGACTTAATGCAACTCTTCCCAAACGAATGAAAGGGAAGGATAGAGATATTTGACGCAGCTAAGGCCCCGTCCCCTCTTGACGTACGTTTGGTTCTCGGTACTGACGATAACAAAAGGTCAGTTGACCTAAGAGAACTACGTGGCATGAGGGGCTGTAAAAGCTCAGAGATGGAGAGCGGGGCAAGGTCATTGAAAGACCTAAAACCAATCATAAAATGGATGGGCAGCCAGTGGAGTGAACTCAGAACTGGTGAAATGTGCTCAAACGTGTGTGTGTGTGTGTGTGTGTGTGTGTGTGTGTGTGTGTGTGTGTGTGTGTGTGTGTCAGGTAAAAGACGCGCAAACGGGATTAATGACCCACTGATGACAAAAGAAATTGCATCACAGTAATTCAGCCGTGTTGGCAGGCAATGAAAACCCAAAATTCAGTTTCTCAGAATACATCTTTGGAAACTCTGGGGGTCACACCCTAATCAGCCAATTAACTCCAAAGCTCAGCAAAGGTTTCCTGGGCCTTTAAATGGTCTCTCATTCTGGGACAATAGAAGACTGCTGACTGGACAGATGTCCAGAAGACAGGTCCAAAGTCCTGCTTTTAGATTGAAGTAGATTCTCATTTGAAATTCAAGGTCCCAGAGTCTGGAGGAAGAGTGGAGAAATACAGAATCCACGTTGCTTGACATCTGGAGTGAAGTTTCCACAGTCAGCGATGGTTTGGAGTGTCATGTCATCTGCTGGTTCTGATCCACTGGGTTTTCTGAAGTCCACAGTTAATGCAGACATTCAAGAACACTTCATGCTTCCTCTGCAGACAAGCTGTACAGAGATGCTGATTTTATTTTCCATGTCTTCATGCGGCGGCTCTTCAAACTCTGACTGTAGCTGTAATTCACACGATATAAATGTTCCCAATCTCTTGAATGGGCTTTGCTTACAAATCCTCTTACGGCTGCAGTCATTCCTGTTTCTTTTGCAGCTTTTTCGACTATAATTTCTTTCACTCATGCTTTTTTTCTATATTGTCCGACTCCAGCCCTAGTATTCAGAGATATTAAAAGAAAGTTATCGATAAAATGGAAATCATTGATTGATATTGATGATTATCAAAAAATTCAAAACATACATTTTAAGTGTAGCCCTGGCCATTTTATGCTGTTGCTCAATAACCTATTTTTAAATAAACACTGAATTCAAATATAACCCTTTATTCAACCAACATTTTACCAAAGCTCTAAATCTAAAAAAAGAACACATGCTCTCTAAACACTTTAAAGGGGGCGGAGCGTTCCTGGGTCTGCCTTTGTGATTGGCTGGGAGGATATAATGATTGTAATATTAATCTATATGATAGGCGAGAATAGAAAAGGAAGGAAACCTGTTCTTCTGTTGAACTTTTTACTGACCCCTTTTTTTTCCTATTGGACCACACGTCTATCGATCGATCCATATATATATATATGTTCACTGAATTATTGTCCAGCCCTACTATATGCAGCACACAGTGGACACTTAAGTGTCTTTAAGCAGTGACTTTTAATGCCTTGCCCTCTCTATGGTGGCTGTCAATGACTGTCTGTTGGACATTTTTTGTAATAAAAAGATCATAATATGTCTGTATTAAATATACTTTTTATTGGTTGGATATACAGTGTTTATTCTTGGAAACTGAGTTTTGGTTTTCCGTCAGCTGTAAGCCATAGCTATCCCAATAAATAGAAAGAAACGCTTCAGATGTCCTTTTTGTATGCATAAATGTGTATGAAATGAGTTTCTATTTCTAAATTGAATTATGGAAGTAAGTTATATTTTCCATTGTAATTTTTTCAGATACACCAGCGTAAATTCAATCATGCCTTTACTATTTACATCTTTTGAATGTACAGAGATCAGTCAGGAAACTGCAGTGAATCCAGTGGACATTGTGAGCACCCTGCAGTCTCTTCAGATGCTGAAGTATTGGAAGGGAAAGCACTTAGTACTGAAACGACAGGTAAGATCAACTCAGTTCCTTTCATTTCCCATTGAATGACACAAACATTCTGTGCGATCATCAGATTCGGTTTCGTAAATGTGTCCCTCTTTATATTCCACCTTTTTGAGCATTTCTTTCTTCTTATGTTTCCTCGTCCTAGGACCTGATTGATGAGTGGAAAGCTAAGGAGATCAAACGAGGCAACAGCAACAAAACTATCGACCCAAGCTCGCTAAAATGGACCCCTCCCAAAGGGACATAAGCACAAGATCCTCAGGCTACAGAAAAATAACCCCTCACTCACTACCAGCCTCGAAAACCACAAGTAGCCTAAGACCTTTGACTCGTCAATGAATATCAGTGTTACGTTTCTTTTACATTTGTATTCAGATCATTTCCCTGCATCTTTTATTTTCCTTCATATTCCCAGCATCATATGCTAAAGCATTTAAAGCTAGAGAAAGCTGTTTTTGGTTTTAAAAGGGCCTTTGTCTACTTTGTTGTGAATGTTAGATGGAACGATTTAGTTTGGTGGAGAAACATGAATGCTGTGCTTTGGTCACAAATGAATTGAACACATACAGACATTCGGCAGCATTTCCAGGTTTTTTTTTATTATTTCTCTCAAATAATGTGCATCATGAAGATGGTAGTTATTCCTGTTTGGCATGATCGAGGAAAAAAGAAAGCAGGGTGAAATTTTTTACTAAAAATATTTTTTATAGTCTTTGGTTGCCGTAAACGTTGTATAGATGTTTTGTCCGATTAGTACAAGATGCGTATCCATTCCTTTAGGGAAGCTGCCAAATAAATGAAAAAAAGATCAGGTTTTTAATTTGCTTAGAAAAAAGGGGAGATTCAATGTAACACAACCTCAGGTTTTTGTACTGCTACGATCATACCTTGCTTGTATGGTTTCTCTGGATCGTGGATCTCTCTGGTTGTTGCCGAAGGAATCACTCCACCTAAAGACTCTGAAATAAACAGAAAGCATTTGAATGGGACCACATTTGCTTTGCGTTTTTCATTCCTTCTAAATAATCACTGTCAAAAAAGCTGCCTTGATATTCTGAACTATTGTTTTGCTTGTTTTAAGTTGCTCACCCTCATTGGAAACACTTCTTCCCATCAGGCCCACGAATGTCTCCCCTTTATTTCCTACAAGTATAAAATATGATTTTCTATATTTTTAAGAAATGGATTTATAAAATGACACAAAAAAATAAATTCAATAGGTCCTCCTGACAAGTTCTAATTTGTCTGAAAAAGTCACTCGGAGAAGAGATGAAACGTTTCAACAAATAGGAACCCATCCGGAGGACTTATCCAATTTTTTTTGTATTTTTCTACCTGGATGCATCGGGATGTTTACAAGGAGGGCTCAAGTTACTCACGCTTTTTAGGTTGAAACGATTTCTTTGTCACTGTGAAGAAATCCAACAGAATCCCAAATATATCTATCAAACATTGAAGTTATATACACACATATTGCAACATGTACTTTGTTCAGGCATGTATGTGTTTAGATGCTACCTTCTCTTTTTCCCATCAGACCATAGAAGCGAAGGGCTTTGGATCTTTTCATCAGACTTTCCACAGGGATGGTCATAGCGCTTTCCATAGACTGGTGCTGTCAGGAAAATGATGTAAGTTTAAGGGTTATCCCATTAATGATGCAATAATTATCAAATAATCTGTTAAATAAACCCGTAGCTCTTACCTGCCAGTGCCTGGATAGCCTTCTCTCCTCTTCGGTGCTACTAGACGATCCTTGAGAAGTTTGCACCAACACGCAAAAAGTCATCACGACCAGCTGGATCTTCCAGTTTTCCATTCTTTGATCCGGAAAAAAAAATGATTCCGCTCAGGTTCCCTACAATCTAATCTGTGCTTTCAATTGAAAAACATGCATTGATGTCTGATGAATCGTATTCAGTCGTCTGTTCTAGCCTAAGCCTGGCTGTATTTATATCCTTAAACTCTCTTGCTCTTCTGGACCCCTCCCCTCTAATCGTAATTATCCACGCATCCCGTTGAGATGTCTAATGTTTCAAATATGTTGCATTGAAGCAATTGTGTGAGATCTAGATTTTTATCATATCATACCCTTAATTTAACAGTTGAATAATAATAATACATATTATAGATTGTTCTCTTCTGCTGCAGAACAGGACTGAAATGTCAAAGTTTTACAAGCAGGAGGAAACATAATGTCCTCACTCAAATATTTACCTTTTGAACTGGCACCTTTCATTTCCAATTTTATTAGACATCTGGATTGTTGCCAGTCCTAAAAACATCCACTCGTTCCTTGTTTACCACCTTGTGATGTGTACACCTTTGATATCATGGAGACAGGCAGACGCCGGGGCTTTCAGCGAGGCTTTACTAATATCGCTGACATTTATTTTGAAGATTTTATTGGCGACTTGGTGAGCTGAAACCTCTAAATCCCAAAAAGAAAGTGTTATGCTTATGCCGCACATTAATATCTAACATCTGACAAAACTTCAGATCAAAGTGTTTACACTATATTAATGCTTTATTTACTTTCTTTTTTCAGTTTACTGTCATCACATCATCTTTACGTGCCTATCCATATAAATGTTCTGTTTTTAAGGAAATATGATGTCTTCCTTTGACTACAGCCATAGAAATTTCTAGAGAGGCAATTACACGACAATCCGTGTGCTGTGAGGACACCCACTTGAAACAAAGCTGACAACAAACATCGGATGCTTTGATCCCCACACAGGTGCTTCCACAAACAAGAAAAGCCTGCGACAATTACGCCTGAAAGGCAATTACACCTGAACAGCCCTCGTGTGTGTGCAGTCTTAACCCAGTGCCTGACGTGCAGAGGCGAATCAAAAGAAATCTCAGGCGCGGGATCTGCATATGAAAAGACTGAGTCACAAAAGAGCCCCTGTAATGGCAGGACGCCGCATTTCAATGTGACGCAGGGTGGATCTTGTCGCCCAATTTTGATTCTCTGCAGGGAGCTGAGTCTGAACTTAACCTGGGGTTTTATTTCCTTGCAGATGAATTCATGGGAATAAAGGAAGCAAAGGAAATGGAGGTTGTTAGGTCAGTCTTTCCTTCATTTTGGACATTCCTGACAAGTTGAATTGTTTTTCAATCTGAAACAGGGTTGGCATATCTGTAGTTGGTAACCATGAACAACATCACATTAAGACATTTCATCGTCTTTCAACCCTCCACCACCTTAACGTGGTCGAGGTATTGAGTACCCAATGACTCTGAGGGCTACGCTGTCCAGGGCATTAGCTCCTTCTAGGTCTCCCATGGCAAATTGGCCTTGGGGGAGAGGCCAGACTAAGCTACTCGAATATTCCGATGATATAGCCGGCCCCAATTATCAGCAAACCCTGCCCAGATTTGGGTGACCAAGACTGATGAGTTATCGTGCCTGTCGCAGTGGTAACTAGAAGACTCATTGATCATGGGGATAACGTTTAATCTTTTATTGACTGTTTTTCCGAGCCATCTTTAAACGCATCAAGAGCGTACCCATGCAAACACAGGCACCCGGTGGACCACCGACAAGACACGTGCTGGTGAGCAGTGCTGCACGCTGGTGTGTGTCAAAATTATGTTCAGCTAACTGTCCAGACCCAGCAAAAAGCAATAAACTGCAGATTTTTCCAAACAAACCATGTAAGCTCATTAAGGCTGTTGCAAGCTGAAGTTAGCTAAATGAGGACTAGTTAATACATAACATATCATGTTCAGCTCATTATAAAGAATACTAATGTTGTTACCTATGTTACATCCCTTGCTACATCCCCATGCAAGGAATAAACCCAATCCTCTTCAATTTCCATGCAGAATGTGTATTCTAGCTTTACACATATTTAAAATACCTTTTTTGCCAAAATAGAAAGAACAGAGACAGGGAGGAGACATTTCATGTTCATTGTTGTCATTTGGCATTTAATTATCTGGGTACTTACCTTGTGGATGTTTGAGAGTCATTGTTTCAACTCAACCAGAGTTTGGCAGCTAAAATGTTAAGATTTTATTGGTATATAGTTTAAAGAACTAAAGTCAGCCCCCCGGTGCTATGCTGTGGGTTTTTAGTGATTATGTGGTAAGGAGTGTTGTGTGAGAGAGGATGATTAATCACTCAATAGACTTCTGAAAAATTTGTCCCCTCACTTCTGAGATGATGGTTACGCCCATGCCGCTGGTGGACACCAGTGGTGATGGAAGCTGTCAAGCTGAACAGGGCTTGGCTGTCCTTGGTGACTCCTGAAGCAGCTGACAGGTACCGGGTAGCCAGAAACACTGCAGCTTTTGTGGATGTGGAAGCTAAAACATGGACATGGGAGGAATTTGAAGAGACTAGAAAGAGACTTTCTTTTGGCCTCCAGGAAGTTCTGGAAAACCATTCAGCGACTCAGAAAACAAAAACAGAGACCATTCCATACTAGACTACGAAACTAGTGCCAGTTAAGAAACTAAATATTATCTGCACTAAAATAGGGGAAAGCCTCTTTAAAGAAGCAGGAGAGACTGTGTTGATTTGTGGAACTTGAGAAATGTAAGTAACCAATGTTAGCATCTCAAAATAGCATCTAATTCTGAAGTATAATACATTCCTCAACAGAAACCTAATCTGTTTTATAAAACTAAATATTCTGTGCCAGGCAGGAGTTCTGAAGACTGCTGGAAAGATGGAAAAGCAAAGACTGTAGGCTATTAAAAATTCTGATTCTTAGCCACAGCTGCCTGAAAAAAGAAAAGATGAAGGTTTCCCTTTTACCATATTTTGTTGCTATTATTGCTTTAATTTTTGTTGACCCTTTGATGCAGTTCAGGTATAAATAGCAGGTGATATTTATTTTACATGATATACAACACAACGACACTAGATGCTGCCTAAACAACTGCTATATTTTGTTTAGACTTTTGCTTATTTATAATAGCGTAATTAGGATTCCAAAAAATGATAGTGCTATTTATTTCACTATTTCTACTTTTAGAATTACGACAAATACAACCGAGGAACACCATTTGCATTGTTTTTGTTGTACAAAGGTTTTCACACTGTCCATTAGTAAATTAGTGCAAACCAGGGGTGGAGTTAGACATTCTCATCATCAGGGGCTTAGCCCATAAAATATTTCATCAATATGAGGGTAATTTGGTACACCAAAAAAGTTAAAATTATTTAATCTGTTGATGTGGTCGTAAAATTAATTTAATATAGGCCTTTACATATCTTAAAGGTTTATCTGCTGTTCTTTAATAGTATTACTAAGATAAGATAAGATAGGGCTTTATTGATCTCACAGTGGAGAAATTTACTTCTCACTCATCGGCTTAATAAACAAAAAGAAAGGTGCCAAAAGGAGGAAAGGTGCATAAGGTATAAGGTATATACAGTATGTCCACATATGTACAGTGTTCAGTATATACCAATAGTATATTGTTCTCATTTGAATGATGAAATGGACAACCACTCATGTTACAATTCAGTCTTGGTGTCACCAATCTTACTCAAAGTACAGTATTGGGTCCTCCATGCTCCTTATGTATTAAGATTTACTGCACATTTAAACATTGACAACTCACTATTGTTAGGGAAATAATTAGTTGTCTGAGAGGATGTAGGTAAGGAGATACTGTTATCTACACTTCAGATATATGATGAAAGAAATGTGTTTGGAATGTTAAGATAAATTACATGAAATGGGCTACAGAGAGTAACTACAGCCCAGTTGTACATTTGTTGAAGTTTGAATTTAATATTTGTAATGCTGTTAGTGTCCGTGACACTTCTACTTCCAGTGCAGAGTAAATACAAGAAAGTTATTTGCAGTCCCTTGAATGTACAATTTTGCTGTGTTTTATGATGCAGACAGAGTATCTTAGATAAAAAAATAAGGGTGGAGTTTATCTCTGCACATTTCTATATCTTCTAAAGAAAATACAGGATATATCTAGACAACAGACATATTTTGAATATATTTGGTTTAATTGGCACGTTTTTACCATCTGGCTCTGTTGCTAGTAAGTTCAAATGCAAACTTTTTCAAAGTGGGAAAAAAGTCCCAATTCAACATTCATCAGATCGGGCGCTGCTTTATAATTTATAATTATAATTGAACATTCACTTCTGCATCTTTACCCATCCCCTCGGGGAGCAGTGGGCTGCCATGTGCGGCGCCAGGGGAGCAATCGGGGGTTAAGGGTCTTGCTCAGGGACCCAGAGTGGTAGTCTGTGGGAGTTTAACTCAGAACCTCTAGGACCCAAGCTCAATGCTCTAACCACTAGGCCACCAGATTAACAAAAAGCATCTAGTGTGTGTCGTGCTTTTAAAATTTGTATAAATGTAGCAAGAAATACTGCTTTTCTCTTTAGACAGAAGAAACGCGTCCTGACGCTCAAGTCAAGCATAAAGAAATAGGAGCATGCATATTGCGTAGGACCAATGAAGCTTTGGGCCAATAGTGTCCCTAGGGTTAAAGTTCAAATCAAAGTTCAAATCAAACCTACGCCCTTGATTCCATGTTACATTCTTTATAGTATGGGTTGGTACATTTCAACCGGTTTTATAGCAAGGTATGTTTCTGTATCATGTTTTAAATCCGTGGCCCATGTGTCCTCTTTTAACTTTGAGCACCTGCCCCTCCAACGGTCTCTGCACGTCCCTGCTGAGGACAATGTTTGTGGCTCTCCTCAACCCGGTCATCATGTCCTCCAGGGAGGAGGCAGAGCTTGAGGAATGGAATTCTATTACTGTGACAGAGGTCATTAAGGTTGTTCAAAGGCTCCCCAGCGGCAGGGTACTAGGTGTCAAGGAGATTTGGCCTTAGTTTCTGAAGGTCCTGGACATTGTAGGGCTGTCGTGGTTGACATGCCTCTTTAATGTCATATGGATGAGCGAGACAACACCGCTGGAGTTGCAGACCTGGGTGGTGGTACTAACTTTGAAGAAAGGGGACCGGAGGACATGTGCCAGTTATTGATTGATCACACTTCTCAGCCTCCTTTGGAAAGCTTACTCTGGGGTGCTTGATCAGAGGTTTGACTGATTGTCAAACGTCTGATCCAGGATTGGCAACGGAGCAATGGTCATCCTGTCTGTGGAACAGTGGACCAGATCTTTACCCTTGTTGATTTGCTGGGATGGGGCTTTCTCCGGTTTGTAGGTGAACGCCGGTCCACCATCTGATTGATGTCTGAACTTTGGCTACAATTTTAACACATTTAAAGGTTTCCCCTTAAAACCACTGTTAATTTTGCAGTATGCTTTGAGTCATTGTTCTGCTGGGAGGTAACCTTCATACCAGTCTTCAATCACAGGCAGACAGATATAAGTTTTGCTCAGACCACATTCTTTATAATAATTTGTATTTATGATATTAGTAGACATCTTCATGTTACATGCTTTTCAGCAGAGTACAGAAGCAGAAACAGCTGCAGAATCTCAGGTGACACAGATTGACTGAGATATACAAAATACCTTAAAACCTGTCTCATAGTATAATTCTACAGTAAAGAAGTATGTATGCTGTATTTAAGCCTCATATTTTGTCTGTATGTAATTCAGCAAGGCACAGGCATACTTATGCCAGCCAATTCAGGGACAGCTGCAGAGTGAGACTCACAGGTGAGACATACTTATAAAAATGTAGCGTTCTACGTTTAAACCATGAGAGACTAAAAGCATAGACAA
The DNA here is from genome assembly GCA_037039145.1 of Fundulus diaphanus. Taxonomy (NCBI): domain Eukaryota; kingdom Metazoa; phylum Chordata; class Actinopteri; order Cyprinodontiformes; family Fundulidae; genus Fundulus; species Fundulus diaphanus. The sequence continues at coordinate 36,821,390 of CM073143.1, forward strand.
CAGAGTAAAAATCAGTGAATTAATGATTTAAAATATAACTTCCATTGTTTAGATTTAGGCCATCAAAGATGTTGTGGGACAAAATCTAAAACTGCACAGAGCTTTGCTTGGTGCAGCACTGCGCAGCTCGGAGGACCAAGAGAAGAGTACCTGGTCATCGGATATCTGTGTCCATTAAGCTAATAACATCTAGCGTTAGTTTATGTTGTCCGGGAGGTTTACTTCTAAACTGTCACAGACAGCTTTGCTGACCTTTTAATGTTGTTCTCAAACATCGAGGCATCAATTATTTTGACAACCCTACTATATAACATCTTTGGTATCACTCTTACTGTTGTATAAAAGATGTATTTAAAATAAATAAACAAACAACGCTTAGCCTGGCAGGGTGGTCGTTTGGACGAGGGAAAGTAACACGTTGAAACATGAAGTGACCAGGGCAACACTGGTTTTCGCTATGGATGGCTCTTTTGAGGTAGAGGATTCTTCAACCCCCTTGTTAATGGAGGTTGAGGTTGGCTTTGTGTAGTCCAGCGGCCCTGAGCGTCATCAGTTTGAGCCGCCGGCTCAAAGCCTAACTCAGCGATGCCCGGAGCCGGCGCTGCAAAGGCAGTGGCAAAGAGAAAGGGTGCAGTTTCTGAGTGTTAAAGTGACGTTAGCATCATTGCTAGAATGGGCTAATGTTCAAAGCAGTAACAAATGCTAAACACTATCGATCAATGCTCATAATTCCAACTCCAATCTGACTCGCCACCAGTACTGCCAGATCTTGTGTGAGAAACAAGCGACTAGCTCTATGAAAACAAGCCCAACAAACAACCCACCACACTGTAATACAGAGGCCGCTTCTAATCCATATAAATGTATGTGGGTAGGGATGTGTGAAGGGGTTTGAAGCTGACAAATATTTTAGCCGCCTCACAATGCTGCCGCTATCTGTAACGCTGCAGCAGTGAGACTGGGTCATTTAATAGCTCTTGTTGCATGGGCACGATAACCAGAAAAAAAGCGTTTTCTATTGGAAAAAGAGCCAGGTCCAAATTTTTACTGTTCCCCCTCAGCCCTCTTTTGCCTCCGTTTTGAGGTGCGTCTGAGAGCAACCCATTTTGGTGCTGTGCAAAGGAGGCACTTTACACCTCGCCTCCCTCCAGGTCACAGAGCATTCCACTCAAACCTGTTTGGACAACTTTGTAGTATGCTGAGGGATGGTGTAATGAATTTTGTGGCTTAATACACCCAACAATGTGTCATGTATCCACTTGTAGCTTCGGCATCCTTCAGCTTGGACTACAAAATCCCAGTGAAAAAAATTAAATAGTGGATTTGCAGAATTGGTAAGCCAGAAGTCCATGACCTTGTTTAGCAGCTCCACAGCAAATGCTGTGTCATTATTGTTCAAAAAAATTAACAGAGAAAACTGAATGGCTTGGAAAACTATGACCCAAACCGAATATAAGAGAACCACCCTCATACAGTTGTAGGACACTGCCATTTTTAGTCCCTGCCAGAAGTTTACACTGGAACTTTTGGACATTTCTTCTTCTTCGTATAATATGTGGAGAACGGCAAGGAAACCTAAATCTAATTTAATAACTGTATTTGATCCCTTCACCTAAGGGCTAAACCTAACTTTGGTGGATAAGAAACTTAAACCCAAGGTCAGTGGATTTAATACAACTTCATTAACTTCCTAACCTCCAGCAGTTTCAGGAGCAACTCCCAGTAATTTTGTTACTCTTCAGGTGTGTAATTCCAGCATTGATTATAAAAATGGAGGCACCCTGTGACTGCTGTAGGGTACTCTTGCAACATAAAGACATCTACGCAGAACCTGCGCAGACTAAATTCAACTTTTTGGAACTCATAGAGACTCCAAGTGCACAACAAAATGTATTTAAGGGCCAAAAAAGTGGATTGTATATATATCCCCTTTAACAACTCACAGACCTACAGTGCCTGGCCAAAAATAAAGTTACCACCCAGATTTAACTAAGCAAATAGGCACGAGCCTCCCATTGGATGATTACTGCATGGGCAATTACGTTTCAGCTGGTAACAAGTTATTTAACCCCAACTGGTGCAATGAGTTGCTTCTCATTTCTTAAACAAGCATGTTGAATGACACATGCCGTGGTCGTGGAAAAGATGTCAGTCTGCTTCAGAAGGGTCAAATCATCGGCATGCTACAAGCAGAGAAAACATCTAAGGAGATTGCAGAAACTACCAAAATTGGGTTAAGAAATGTCCAACGCAGTATTAAAAACTGGAAGGATAGTGGGAACCCATCGTCTTTGAGGAAAAATTATGGCCGGAAGAAAATCCTGAAAGATCGTGATCGCCGATCACTTAAACGTTTGGTGAAATCAAATCGAAGAAAAAAAGCAGTAGAACTCCGGGCTATGTTTAATAGTGAATAGTGTAACAGCATTTTCACACACATATGGTCTGATGAATCCAGATTTACTCTGTTCCAGAGTGATGAGCGCATCAGGGTAAGAAGAGAGGCGGGTAAAGTGATTCATCCATCATGCCTAGTGCCTACTGTAGCAGCCTGTGGGGGCAGTGCTATGATCTGGGGTTGCTGCAGTTGGTCAGGTCGGGGTTCAGCAACAGTATGAGCTCAAAGAATGTGGTCAGCTAACTACCTGAATATACTGAATGACCAGGTTATTCCGTCAATGGATTTTTTTCTTCCCTGATGGCACAACCATATTCCTAGATGACAGGCCACTACTGAGCCCAGACCTTAACCCCATTGAGAAACTTTGGGATGTACTGGAGACAGTGGGGGTTCTAGACCAAATTTAGCAGGGGGGCCAGGGTGGGGCCAGTGTTTTTTCACAGGGGCACAGAACAAAAGATTGGGGGGGGGACTAAACAGGTCAACATTTCATCGTTTATATATTAAGTAAGCCAAAGAGCCAATTGTGGCTCTGGAACTGCAGGTTGCAGACCCCTGATCTTTTCTCAATACAGCGGGAGCTTAACGTGAAACAGCTCAATTTTTAATTATTGTTATTTTTTTTATATTTATTTTTTAATGATTTAATTATTTTATTATTGGGTAAAAACATAAACGAAAAAAATACAACTGATCCAAATGACCAGTCAGTCACGGTATCTTTGTCAGCATTTATCATCCTAAGAAATTTAATATCATGTTTTTAGTACAGGGGCCATAACAGGGGCCAGGAACAGTTCTACAGGGGCACAGGCCCCTGTTGGCCCCTGTCTAGAACCGCCCCAGCCTGGAGAAGGCTTTGCGCAGCGGGCAGACTCAACTATCATCAATGCAAGATCCTGGTGAAAAAACTGGGTGGAAATAAATCTTGTGAGATTGCTGAAGCTTATCGAAACAATGACACAGCGAATGCATGCCATAACCAAAGCTAAAGACGGTCCAACGAAATATTACAGTGTGTGACCTTTATTTTGGTGGTGACTTTTTTATTTGGCCAGGCAGTGTATATCTAGTCTTCCTTTCTTATAGAAAATGTTTGAGAAAATAGTTGCTAATCAAATATGTGAGCATTTCCACAGTAATGAGCTGTTTGAAGCAACTGTCCACTGTTCCAGGAGGAGTGAATGCTGCAAGTTAGTTACTTGATGCAGTCTGCTGGGTTTCTGTATGTAACACAAGGAGATTGTACCCTGGGTTGTGGCAGCGAGGGCTGGACCCACTTCACCCACTGGTAGACTAAACCTAAAACATCAACAAAAGGGGTGGTGGGGACAGGGCAATGATGCATTTGCGGGCCAACATAAGTGGGAAATTACAAAGACTACAATAATGTGCAGACTACTAAAATCACCTGGTTACACATAGAACACTTTTTAACCAATTAGAATAATAGATTGATCTTAACTTAACCAGAATTTCCCCATTTTGGGACAATAATACCTTCCACTGCACTTTAATTTAGATAGCTTCTGTCCGAACTTTATTTATTCATTTTATAGTAATAGCCACCTGTATTTCATGCTCACAATTCTGCCTATAGTAATAGCCATCTGTACATATATTCATAGTACATATTCACTTGTAAACTCTGTTATACCAGGCTAGAATGTGCCCATTATGAGATGTACTTGTATAAAAAAATCTGTAAATCTAGATGAATTTATTGCTAATTGTTCTTCTTATCAAAAACTGCATTTGTAAATGGAGAACAACTGCGGACTATGCAAGAACATAACATTTTGGCCGTCTTAGTGTAGACAGGGTTGGATCCTGAAAAAGTACGGATCTTTGAAATGCAAGATATGTAGGAACCCTGACTTTTTCTTAGATTATTGCTTGAGTAATAAAAGGACTTTAATCCTCATGAGCAATCAGCGCATTTGGTGATGGCAGAAAGAGTGCTTTGCAGTCTATAAATAGGGTTTAGCACCTTATTAATTTGGATTTAGTTTTCTTTGGTGTTGAAATAAAACCCCTTTGAATTCATGTTTAGCTTCCAATCCTTAAGTCATCGATTTCTCCTTCAAATTAGAAATATAGTTTGACTTCTATACATATTTTCTCCCCTTTTCCTTTGACATGCAGACACTGAGTCAGCTCTGTAGGTTTTTCTCATATTACAGCTGCAACACAGCCCACTGTCTACTGTATTTTACCGATCATCACCAGAAAGGGAAATTGTACATGGCAGATCAAATATAAAACATATGTGAATGATTTTCTTTCCTAGGCTGGAACTAATAGGAACCAGTGCCTTTTCTGTCGTGGACTGTTGACATAAATGTGTTCATGTGGTATAAAAAAGGCCACCACGTTCTCTGTTTACCACGGCCACATCATCTCCTAAACCACTCCGCACAGATTTGAGAGGCTGGCGTTCTTACAGGTGACCACAAGGTGGCAGAAGCAGCCAATGTTGAAGCTGAGGATGCATTGTCACCTGTTGACATAAACTGTTGTCAGATAAATAAGGACTGATAAATCTGAGTCCTGCTGAGTGGCTTTAAGGCTCTTGGTGCTGGTATCTCTAGAGAGTCTTAATTGATTATTCTGTACAAAGTAACTGGCTGAGGAGGACGAGCTAGTGAGCGCAGAATTAATGCTGCATGACTTGTGTTTAGTATATAAGTGTCTTTGGAAGGAAGTCACTAAACTTACGCAGATCATTTATACGCAAAAATATCAGTGCCCCTTAAACTTTTTCAATATTTTTTTTATTCTATTTTCAAATAGTAGTGAAGCAGGCTTCACGTGGGTGATAATTGTGAAGTGGAAAGAACCAGATGCATAATTTTCACATTTCTTTTTAAAGAAACATCTGATGCTAGCACCTGTGCAAATCAACAGATTGAAATTGTTAATTTCTGTTTTGTAAAAATAGCTTAAGTTCAATCAGGTTAGAGGAAGAATTTATGTGAACATCAATTCTAAATTCTTGAATGGATTTAGCTCTAAGTGGGCTTTTCCAAAACATAACGATGCTTTGGTTCTGTTGTAGCTCCGACTGTGTTTAGGGTCATCACCTTGCTGAAAGTGGAGCCTCTGCCCAACATTCAAGTCTAACGCTGCTTCTAACCGCTTTTGTTATAGTACTGTCCTGTATTTGGTTCTGACCCTGTTTCTTAACCTAGTTAAACATCCCCACAGCATGATGCCGCCTCCACCATGTTTCGCTGCAGGAAGGAGGGTTCAGAGTAATGTGCAGTGTTAGTTTTCTGCCGCACAAAACATTTTAATGTTCTCAAATGTTTGATCTTTTAACCTCTGCCTTGCTGTGTTTTCTGCATGGCTTTTTGCAAAAGGGAGTTCTTTTGATTTTCTGCCAACAATTAGTAACTTCTTGCCACTATTTCATTAAGGATAGATGTTTGAAGAGATAAATAATAGTTGTCTTGCTTGGAGATTCTCTATTCCAGAATGATGTGCTGCATTGTGTTGGCCCATCTTCTACACTTTTTATAAAATATGCTGCAATTTGTGCTTGTAATGTGACAAATAGAAATGTTTAAGGGATAATCGTCAATCGTATCTTCGTGAATCGTAGTGAAAAAAACTAAGGTGAGAAAAATAACTAAACTTGTTGAAAGAAAATTCAACCAATGACTTCAAGCAAAATCAAATAAAAATTTGTATTCATAAAAAAATTAAGAGTTTTACATATGTTACTGACTAACAGTGAAAACATTTTCCTTTTTTTGTTGTGGTGTCACAAAATAAGCCAATTCCATCCATCCATCCATCCATTTTCTAACACGTCTATCCCTTGTGGGGTCGCGAGGGGAGCTGGTGCCTATCTCTCGCTGTCAATGGGCGAGAAGCGGGGTACACCCTGTCTATTGCAGAATAAGCCAATTTATTTTTCAAAATATCACCTCAAAAATGTCTGTGATTTGTTGATGGATTGTTTGATGTTAGATTACAATGCTAACTTAGATGTATTCAGTTGCAGCTAGTTTTCAGGTGGTGGCAGTGTTGCCCAACAAATAGATTTAGCATCTTCAGCATTTCTTGCCTCGCAGCTTAAATGTTACCACCACCTTACTGAGCACTAAAGCTCTGAAAAGACCAAGTCTTTCGATTTTTTTATGGCCCCTTTGTTTAGACTTGTTTTGTCTCCATGACTGACACGTAGAAAAATGAAAGAATATGCATGTTTTGCTTTGTTTTGATCAATGTCACACATGTTGCGAATTGTGGTTAATGTTTGTGGCCTGCTTTTGTTCATTTTTGCCAGCATGCAATATTTTGCATGCTGGCATTAAATACCTCAAACAAATGTGTTTATTTGTTGTTGGAGGGGCATTAAATAACCCTTATTAGAAGTTGAAAACATGATTGTGGTGAAATGTGAAATTAGCTAAAACCACATGAAGGACAAATTCTGAACACATTTTTAGCAGTTTTAGCTATAGCTTAAAATCTAACCAGTACAATCTTCACTGAATATTATTTGTTCTGGTTTCTGCTTTATTCCCATACGCAGTTTAAATGGACACATAACCCTTTTTTTCTAAACGAAACATTTTCTGTTTTAGGTTGGGTAGGATTGGCAAAATCAGAAATGGCAAGATAATTTGTCAAAGACCGTTTTAGAGATTGTTTTTACTTTTGGCAAAATTAACCTACATTTCTTTGGTGCTGTTGCCTTCAAACTGTAGCAGTCATTGGATCTGATGGTCAATCTAAAATATTGGCTTTGTTGTCTTTGAGTCACTTTGTGATTAATTTGGTGGTATGCTGAGGGTCATTAGCATTTGAAAGAACAATTTGGTCCCAAGCTTTAACTTTCTGGCTCATATCTGGAGATGTTTCCACATAACGTCCATTACTCGTGATATCATCTATCTGGTGAAGTGCACCATAAAATATGCACCCCCTGTGCTTTACAGTTTAAATGGAAGTTGTTTTTTTTTTTATCCAAATGTTACAATTGTAAAAATGGCAAAGCCAAGTGCAGGACATGTCTCCAAAATTCAAGCTCTTTGCCCTTCAGTGCATTTGGAAGCTGTAATCAGTGTTTTATGCTGTGTTAGCAGTAGTGGCTTCTTCCTTGCTGAGTGGCCTTTCAGCCCAGCATCTTCCTTTGAGTCTGTTGCTTTTGTTCTGGGGGACATTAACACCTTTCACCAAGTATGAAATAGACTTGTGGTAAGATGCCTATAATGTTTTGACTGATTTCTTTTGATTTTTGTATGATGCCACACAAGGAAATATTGTGTTCATGTTGTTGGCCTATAATATACTCAGACAGGTGTCCTTTTAACTCAAGTGTGGATTTGAACCTATCAGAAGCCTACAAAGCCATATCATCACGTGGGCTTTGCCAAATTGTTTAAAGCCATACAAGTCCCAGTACACAGTATGTAAACTTCTGAAGAAATTTATAAAATTCTAATATAACTGACCAAAATGGTAAGATTGTCATTCTTTCTAAATGAATCCAGTTTAGGTTCCTTTAACTCTATAAATTCAAGTCAACATTTAGGAACAGCAGTTACATTTCTACTGTCAAAAAACAACTCCTAAAAAGGACTAAGAACGACTTAAACATTATGGCTGTGAGAGTCAACCTTGTTTCTAATGTGATCATAAATTATGTTTGACATTTTCACTATTGCACTTCTTGTGAATTTCTCCTCACTAGCCAGTTCCCCAAGTTGTTTTTCCCGTTTGCTGCCCTGGGGCACTTTAGTGTGGTTTCTCCACGGAGAGGCATAAATATGGCTCCCCAAGGCTCTCTGAGGATGAAATACCACTGTCTGCCCTTGCATGCTCAGACAGGGGGCTTCAGGCTGGTACTGTGGCCTGTTCTGTCTCTACAGATCCATGAGAATGACTGGTGTCATGAGATGGGCTTAGCCACAGGGACCAAGGGATGCTTCTCGTGTTGCATTTGTTCTGGCCACGGCAACAAGCCCCAGAGTTCCTCTGTCTATATATTCTCTTGAAAAAAATTGCAGGTGCTTGAATATGCTTGATGGCTGTATAAGGGGGGATCTGATCTGATAACAGAGCCTTTTCTCCTCCTCCGGCCACTCATTGTAGAATGTTGATAGTCTGTCTTAAAGGTGTTTAAGATTAACCTGACCCTAGCCAGATGGATGTCGCTCCGCCTAGCTTCACTCACATCCATCTGGGACCTCTCCATAGGAATTGCCTTTATTGAAGGCTGGGCCTTATCAAAAATCCTTGCATATGATTGGATAAGCCACTTGTCTGTCATCTTTATCGACGTGCTATTTCAACCACTCACACCGAAGCCAACCCGTGATGCTGTGAGAGCGACGCTGTGAGAGCGACGCTGTGAGAGCGACGCTGTGAGAGCGACGCAGGTTTTTAAAAAAAAAATTTATGTGTTTGCGGCTCTAGTGGCACGCGTTTCATTGACAGTGAGCTGAAAGGAAGAGGGTGGAAGAGGGGGGAAGACAGGCAGCAACGCGCCGCGGGTCGGAGTTGATCCCGGGCCGACCGCGTCGAGTACTAAAGGCCTGCTAATATGGTTCGCGCTATCCGCTCCGCCGCGGGCGCGCCCCGGAAAACAAAACTTTTCAAATCCGGTTGGGAGAAGGGCGAAAACATCGTTTCTACCAACAAAAGCCTTCAGAGCCGTTCTCTGATGTTCTTTTAATGAAACAATATTAGGTAGATTGGACAACACGGAAGAAATAGCAGCATCAATGTTAACGCTTGCTTCCTCGATGTGAGCCGCCATTGCTGTCTAAATCAAAACAGTCTCACGTCACGGTCGCTTCTCCACTACGTGACATCTATGAAACTCCAGCCCTGCGTCCTGATTGGCTAGACAATAAAATTGGTTGGAGAAATCACCCTCTATGGGAGAGGTCCCAGATGGATGTGAGTGAAGCTAGGCGGAGTGACATCCGTCTGGCTAGGGTCAGGTTAGTTTAAGATGGCACCTTCTCAAATTGTTTTTTTTTCAAAGTCTGTTATATAAGAGTGGCTTTGAAATTATTTTCAAGGCTTGAAAATGTAATGGCTTCCAAATAGGCTTGCCACTAAGTTACACAACAGGTTATCTTAGCTGTTTTCATTTTAATTGTTGTCTCATAGTTCCATCCACTGACGGTATTTTTCACTGAAAAGAAACTGACTTTAAGGATAGGCATGCTGCCGTTTACAAATCTAGGTCATTCAAATTCAAAGAAGTTGACACATCCTTAAAAATGGATCTAACTTCATACCAGCTCCTGTAAGGAAGTAGTTTGTTTGTATTGCTTTAGATATCTCACAGAGCTCTGTTAGATCCATCAACTGAAATTGGAAATATTAGAGCGCAACTGCAAACCTACCAAGACCCAGATGTCCACCTAAGCTGACCTGCTGGGCAAGGAGAACATTTATCAGAGCAGCAGCCAAAAGGCCCATGGTTACTCTGGGGGAGCTGCAGAGGCCCACAGCCCCAGTGAAAAAAAAATCTGTTGACAGGACCACTGCTTGTTTTGCCCTTCACAAATCTGGCCTTTCAGGGAGATTGGCAAGAAGAAAGAAGACATCAGAAGTCTTATTTCCAGTTTGCAGGTAACACAACAAACATGTGGAAGAAGGTGCCGTGGTCAGAGGTGACCAACAACCTATGTGATGTGGAAAACTAACGCTGCACATAACCCTGAACACACCATCTTTACAGTTACCTATGGTAGTGGCAGAATTATGTTGAAGGAATGCGTTTTACATCAGCAGTTACATGAAAGCTGGTTAGAAGTGATGGGAATATGGATAGCTGGATGATAACGGGTCCCAAACAGCTTGATACTGAGGCCAAGGTTTATCTTCCAACTGGGCAGAGGACTACAGCCAGAGCCACAATGCTTTAGAAGGATCTAGATAAAAGAATATTAACATATCAGAATGGCCCACTCAAAGTCTAGACTTAAATCCAAATGAGGATCTGAGACAATATCTGAAGATTGGTGTGCACATATGCTATTGATCTGTGTACTTTTGTCTATAGATGTGCAAAGCTGGTAGTGATATACCCCACAAGAAAGTTGGTTCTACAAAGTGTGGACTCTGAGGGGCTTAGTGAAAATGCATGCCGCACTTTTTAGATTTAAGTGTAAAAACATTGAAAACCATGTATTGTTTTTCTTCTACTTCCTAATTATGCAATAGTTTGTTTTGGGCTGTCTCATAAAATGGTAAGTGGGTTGTATTTTTATAGCGCTTTATCAAGTCCAATGACCCTAAAGCGCTTTATACTACAGTCAGTCATTCACACCCTGACTCTGGTGAGCTATGTTAGTAGCCACAGCTGCCCTGGGGCAGCCTGACAGAAGCAAGGCTGCCATACATCAGCACCACCGGGCCCTCTGACCACAACCAGTGCAGGTGAAGTGTCTTGCCCAAGGACACAATGACTGAGACAGTCAGAGCGGGGGATCGAACCGGCAACCCGCCAGTTACAGGACAAACAAGGCAATGACGCTATGGACATGCAGTGTTTGCAATGAGTGAAAAGAGGAACTTCCACATTCCTCTTTTAATATTTATAAGGTTGGATATATTTCTGGTCAAACACTGGAGACATGGTCACACTTACAGGACACTTAAATATTTCCATGTCAAAGATCTACATACCCAGTCTCTGTATGCCGACACCTGAACACCTAAAGCATCAAAGAAGCTTGGTTACACCAGACTTGGCAGATGATATCAGTTGCCACAAACCAACGTGATTAGGGAATCATTGGCGTTGTACAAATGATCGAGGAGGCAGGAGTGACTGTGCGCACACAATGGGAATCCCCCTGAGTACATCGTAACATGAGATATGGTATTAAACGTTTTCAGATAGGGTATAAAAACATTTTGGGTGGTCAATATGACTAGAAAAGTGCTAAAGAAATTTAGATCATTTACCATCAAGCAAAATCAGAGCAGTGCACTGTGGAACTTTATTTTTTTAAATCAGAAAATGCATGGAAAGATAAAGGACAAAATCTTCTATTTACACCTACACACTTTTCACTGAAGGCAGCTCAATAACACAACGCATGTTTTAAAAATTTTATTTGGAAATTAAAACCGTTTATCTTTTTTAGTTCCACTTAAGAATTATGTACTGCTTTGTGTTGGCATATCACATAAAATCCCAACAACATACACAACAATGTATAGTTGGAATAAGGCGCTGTACTGAAGTGTTCAGAAAACAGAAATTTTACTCATCCTAATTCTAATATGGATCTATACATGTATTCTATTTATAAATGGGAAAACTTGCAATTATGGTAACTGTGGAATAATGTGAACAATTAAGTTCAGTTCATAACACATGTAATCACAAGGTATTTTACAAAGTCAATTCAATCCAATCATACAGATAGACTGGTAAAAAGTTTTCTATCTAAGGAAACCTAGCAGATCGCATCGAGTCTTTGACTTGCAGGATTCACTCCTCCTGAAAGAGCTTGTGGTGACAGTGGACAGTTGCTTGAATTGTGTTGCTGTCTTTGCAGCAATACCTCATACTGAACATGCTTGTAGTAACAGTGGAGAGGAAAACTCCCCTTTAAGAAGAAGAAACCTCCACCAGAACCAGACTCAGTGTGAACGGCTATCTGCCTTGACCTACTGAGGGTTAGAGAAGACAGAGTATACATACAAAAATACACTCTATGCTGGAGAAGGTAATTGCAGATTAGCTCCATAGGTGGCTACGTATAGGAAAGAAACACAGTTAATAAGATTCTGAGTTCTGAGCCAGTTTTCAGGTCTAGAAGATGAAAGAGAGCACAGACAGTTGCAGTAAATGCTCACCCAATAGCTATGTCTAGGAGAGAGATAGGGTAAGTGTTGTTCAGAGAAAAGAACCCAGAACCTAAAGTAAAAAATTGGAATAACAACAAATGCAAAACTGGAGAATAGTAGCAGAGTGGGGGAAATAGGTGTTTATGTCCTCCAGCAACATAACTGCAGAGATAGCTCAGGATAGTCTAAGCCACTCTATCTACAAGCTTTTATCAAAAAGGAAAGTTTTATAAGTGCTTGGTCATGTATTTTCACCATAAAAAGTAAACACAGAAAAACACATATTTATTGTCAAATAAAACAACATGTGGCAAATGTTCATCCTGACAGTGAATTTTGCACCGGGCGCGATCACCAGACATATGCACTGTTGTGCCATATGCTGGCAGTACAGCGGAACTATCAGAAAGCAAGATAACAAAAGAAGCAGCTACTGTAAGAGCCAGTAGACCATCCTGCAACGTCTTGCAGTAAACTGATAGCTCAGGGTGGTCCAAGACCAACAACAGGATTAGGGTTACTTACTCTTTCTTTTCGCACCGGAGCTGGACGTTGCTGACTCACTTGGCTCCATCAAAGATATGTATAAATTGACACCTCGTTGAGTGGTGAATTGCATGTCGACATAGCCGCCATTTTGGAGGTGACATAGTGGAGCGATATGGAGAATAGGCCTCATTCATGTGTTGCGTGGAATTGTACCAACTGATTCACAGCACAAATCAGACCTAATGGTCTTTCAAAGATAAGAATGAACATATACTTATTATTGTATTTATTCATTATAATTTCGTACGGGCTTCATTGGTTCTCCCTGTTTACTCATTTTATGCATGCACAATATGCATGCACAATATCGTCACATGGTCTTTTTGTAGTAAATATACACAAAAGTGCTTTGTTTACTAACAGAGCAGAAACAAAGTGTAAAACACAGAAATAAAATATAATAAGCCAACAGGGTGCGATAATTTAATCAAGAAACCTTTGTATGCAACCAGAGAGAGCTACTGGCATAGAAATATATAAAGTCATAGTACATGACTAGGCCCCTTTAAAACTAGATTCAACCAACTCCCAGTTTTGGTCTGCCTGATAGCTAAAGGATCTGCCTCCCATTCTACTTCTAAAAACTATAGGAACCACCAGCAGACCTGCAGTCTGAGAGCGAAGTGCTCTGTTAGGAACATACGGGGTAATCAGATCTCTGATGCATGATGGAGCATGATTATTAAGGGCTTTATACGTGAGAAGGAGAAATTCAAAATCTATTCTTGATTTAACAGAAAGACAATGAAGGCAAGCTAAAATAGGAGAAATATGATCCCTCTTGTTGCAGCATTATGGATCAGCTGAAGGCTTTGAATTGCAATTTGTGGACTTCCTGATAGTAAAGAATTAGAATAGTCCAGCCTTGAAGTAACAAATGCGTGGACTACTTTTTCACCGTCACTCTTGGATAGGATATTTCTAATTTTGGCAATATACCAGAGGTGAAAAAAGGAAACAATGGAAAACCAAATATGGGATTTAAATTACATGTATTGGTTGAAAATAACACCATGTCTTTTTACTCTATTACTGGAGGGCAATTTAATGCCTTCCAGATTAAGTGATTTATTAAGATGTTTCTTTCAAAGACTGGTCCAAAGATGGCAACTTCTGTTTTGTCTGACTTTAAAAGCAGAACATTTAAAGTCATCCTGTTTTTTTATGTCATCAAGATGTGTCTATAGAAATTAATCCCATGCTGTTTGATAATTTTACCAATCAGAAGCATATATATATATATATATATATATAGTAAAGAGAATTGGCCCAAGGACTGGACCCTGTGGTACTCCACAATGACCCTAGAGTTTGAAGATTTCTCATTTACATGAACAAACTGGAATCTGTCAGACAGATAATATTTAAACCAGTTCCCTTAATCACTACAGGATGTTCTAATCTTTCCAAGAGAATATGGTGATCGACTGTGGTAAATACTGCACTGATATCTAACAGGACAAGTACAGTCACAAGGCAATTATCTGAGGCCTTGAGAATATCATTAGCAACTTTCAAGAGAAGGTTTGTTAAATAAAGCTTTTATAACTGCTATGTTAAAAGCCTGTGGTACATATTCGTTTACTAAGGGTAGATTAGCCATATCTAAAATGGGGACATGGATCAAAGGGTACACGTCTTTAAATAATTTGGTTGAGATTGGGTCTAACATACAAATTCAAGGTTTAGATGAAGCTAACACTAATAATGATAGCTAATTCAGAAAGCTCAATTGAACCAAAATAGTCCAAGGACTGAGGGAATGGATGGATCAAAAGAGCTATGATTATGCAAAGGTTTTTTATACAATAGTAGAATTTTTTTTCCAGATTAAGTAGGATTCTCTAGATGTTGCTAGAGGATCGTGATTCAAAGTACACAGCTCTGGATTAAACCAGGGAGCCAACTCCCTATGAATAATTTCCTTTTTTTTTAAAGGGGGCTACGTTGTTGTCACTACCCTATCTGCACTGGAAGCACAATCTGTACAGTTGGAGCATGTGCAAACAGAATAACTTCCATGAAGGGAATTTTTAATTTTTCTTACTTTTTTCTTGTTTTATCTTATTTTGGGTGGGATGTTTCTTTTTGTATTTCGTTGCAATTGTGTGAATATTGAAAGATTTGAAGGGAATGACAAAAATTGTTATATTGCATTTCAATTTACGCTTTGACTACTCTGGCCACATTACACAAAAACTTTTTTTACTCATTTAACTATTTTATTTTCTCTGTACATTATTTGATCAACAGTGTTGATCAAAGAATGGATCTGTTTGCAGTCTTTCGTAAACTGCAATTTTTGCAAGAAATAAACGATGTGGCTACCATAACAACAAGGTCTTCTATTGTCCATGATGGGTCCACCAGAGGGTGCATTGACAACATAAATCCGTTAAAGCTCACTCAAGTTTAATAAACAATTTTCTAACATAATATATATTTCGTACAAAATGATGACAGTTGTTATAAAGTGGACCATAGCATTTTGTAGGAAAGGATGGAAATACTTTATTCCGGTCCTTTTTGAACTAATAAAGCACATTCAATGGCGACCCAGCAGTTATTCTGTTTGCGCATGTGCAAAGGAGCTGATGGTACGGATCGTGCTACCGGTACAGATTGGGTAGTGACAGTTGTCTAATGCAAAACGTAATGAGGAAGTAACACCATCGACAAGAGCATCAATTTGGGAAGGGGAAGAAATTAAATGCTGCCCTCTGCTGCATTATAAAGGTGCTGCAGCTGCTGCAGCTCCGCATTTAGGATCATCAGATCACATCTTTGTGGAGCTGATATCTGCCTACAAGCCACTGATCCGCAGAATCAGACCTGTGATAAAAATCGCTCAGGTTTGGACAGAGGAGACCTGCTCAACTCTTCAGGACTGTTTTGAAAACACAGACGGGGAAGTGTTTAAAGAGGACTTAGAAAGTTACACTTTGCTGTCTTATATCCGCTTCTGCACTCATACTGTCCCACTAACAAAGACAATCAGTGTTTCTTAACCAGAAACCAGTACGGTCCCTGCTGAAGGCCTGTGATGGAGCGTTCAGATTAGGAGACAAACTAGCCTACAGCAGGGCTAGAAGTGAACTTAAAAAAAGCATCCAAAAGGCAAAGCAAAGATACAAGCAGTGCATCGAGGGCCACTTCAGCAACAACAATCTATGCTACTTGTGGAGAGCATCAGAAACATTACAGACTACAAGCACAGCGACCAATGGCTCAGCAATGTCCTGGCTCTCCCTGACACCTCAAAAAGCTTTTTTGCACTCTTCGACTCTCCAAGCAGCAAGGAACCTGAACATCTTTCCCAGCCAGAGGAGCACCACCAGCCTCTCGTCCTGCAGCTGCGCCAAGTGACCTCCTCCTTGAAGAGAATCAACACCAACAAGGCGTCAGTTCCAGACATGGTGTCATGTCGGACTCTTAAATCCTGTGCTGACTAGCTAGCAGGGGTCTTTCTGGACATGTTCAACCTCTCCCTGCAGTTCTCCACTGTTCCTGTCTGCCTGAAATCATCCATCACTGTGCCTGTCCACAAAAAAACCCCACCATTACCTCCCTCAATGATTATCATCCTGTTGCTCTGACCCCCATCGTCATAAAGAGCTTCGAGAGGATCCTCCTTAAGTACATCAAGGATGCCATTCCTTGCTGGTTTGGACAGCCTGCAGTTTGCCTATAGGGAGAATCGCTTCACAGAGGATGCTGTCTCGTTAGCACTTCACTCAACTCTGACTCATTTGCAGCATCCCAACACTTATGTTAGGATGCTATACATGGACTTCAGCTCAGCATTCAACACCATGCTATGGTTCTGCTCCACAACATATAATTATACACACCTCTCTGCTCCTGGATCAGTGACTTCCTCACCAACAGGCACCAGGTGGTGAGGATAGGGAAACACACATCTGTTCCAAAGATCCTCAACACAGGTATGCCGCAGGGTTGTGTCCTCAGCCCTGCTCTCTTTACCATCTTCACCCAGCACTGTTCTGCTGTCCACTCCACAAACATAGTGATTTGCGGACACCACTGTGGTGGGTCTCATCTCCAACAATTAAGAGACCCACTACAGAGATGAGGTCCACAATCTGACATAGTGGTGCTCCAGGAGCAACCTGATCCTGAACACGAGTAAGACCAAGGAGGTAATAATAGATTACAGGAGGTCCAGGAGGACTGAACATACTTCTCTCTACATCCAGGGGGAGGTAGTGGAGCGTGTGGACAGCAAAGGTGCTGGGCATCCACATCTCCTCCGACCTCTCCTGGACTGTGAACACCTCCCACCTGTTGAAGAAGGCTCAACAACAGCTCTTCTTCCTCAAGAAACGGAAAAGGACAGGACTTTCCACTAAACTGCTAAAAAAACATCTACAGAGCAACCCTAGAAAGTTGTTATTTCTCAGTATAACTGTATGGTATGGGAGCTGCTTAGCGTGGTTGGTGAGAACAGTGCAGGGGATTGTGAGACGCCATCTGCAGGATTTGGACTCAATTTATGGAGAACGAGTCCAAAGAAGGGCCAGGCGCGTCTACACTGATCCCACCCACTCATGCAACACACTGTATGGCCCCCATCTGCCAGGTAAATGCTTCAGAAGCATTAAATCCAAAACTAATAAACTTAGAAACAGCTTCCTTCCAAGAGCTGTGAGGGCTATCACTCCCTGATGGGAGACTGCGGTCCAACATATATGTTAAAATCACTCCACTGTTATTGCTGCGGTTCTTCAGCAGAGGGTGATAGACCCCTGCTGAGAGTTTGTCCCTCAAATGTTCATATGTTACAACCATGTATGTTACAGTCCATCTAACGTTAAATATGTTATCACTGTACAGTTATTGCTTATTTGCATGCTCTTCTCTCAGGAATATCAATTGCACAATTCTGTAAATGTGGCCTCAACATCAAATCATTGCACAAAAGCACTTTATTACATCATTACTTGTGATTCTAGAAGGACGAACAAATCTATGTAACATGGCCCATATCACTTGCTAAGGGACTGATATCAAAGCCCTCAGACTCTGACACAAACCTTTTTTTATATTTTGTCTTTTTATCTTTTGGACATGCTAATGTGGAAAAAAAAGCTGTACACATGTTTATTGTCTGTTGTTTGTCGTGTGTACTCTAAGCCAGTCCTTTAAGGAATTTTGGGGGTGGAGAACTGAGTTAGATTAAACTCAAAGGTTATTTAAAATGTCATATCCTTGGGTTATTGTGTTTTTTTATTTTGTGTTTGGATCATGTTGTCTTTAGTTACTTATACTTTATTGTATGTCTAGTTTGTATTCTGTTTCTGTTAGATTTCTGTTTCCTCTCCGTCTAACTTTCTCCCTCTCCTTCAGCAGTCTAGTTAATTGCCTTCCTGTTCTTCACCTGTGTAATGCTAATCATCTGGTTAACTCCACTTGTTTCTCATGCTTTCTCTCACCCTATATCTTCCAAGTATTTAAGCAGTCCCAGTTCACATTTTATCACTGGTTCCTCCAGTTTGCTATGCTTGGTCTGCCTGTTTCTGGTGTTGTGCTCCCGCCTGTGCTCTTTTTAATCATTAAACATCTTCCTTTTCGTTCTACATTTCCATTTTGAGTTCTTTGCCTATTAAACCATGACAAAAAATTGGTCAGATAGGACAGGGTTGTAAGGAAATACTATCATTTATTTGCAATCAATGCCATATGTCAACATATGTCCAAAGTATGAAGCCAAGAATGCATAGGTCTGTGCAGATTTTCAGCAACAAAGCATTAAAGACTACATTAAGGCTATCACATTCATGTCAACATGAATTTTAACCCCCCCCCCCCCCCCAATGAAGATGACCTTGTCAGTATTTAACACTAAATCTGATAAGGAGTCTGAGAATGGATCTAAAAACTGAGAGTAAGGGCCTGGTGGAAGATACAAAACAACAAACGGTGTCTTTCCCACGGACAAAACTAAACAAATTAGAAACGGATCTTAAAAGGAGCAAATCATAAAAATCTAATAAAAATCAATACGGCTCACTTTGAACCAAAAAATAAAACAATTAAATGTGGTTTATTAAATATAAGGTCTCTCCCTCCAAAGATACTGTTAGTTAATGAATTGATTTCCGATAATCAAATTTATTTATTTTGTCTCACAGAAACCTGGCTACAAGAGAACTACATTAGTATAAATGAGTCAACTCCCTCCAGTTATTTAAACTTCCATATTCCCAGATCTGTGGGAAGAGGAGGAGGAGTGGCAACCATCTTTCAGTCTGATTTATTAATTAGTCCCAGGCCTTAGCTCTTAGCAGTAATGACTTTATGGGATTCTTCATAAATAAAATTGATGCCATTAAAAATAAAATGATTGGCATCCTCCCAAACACGATTACCTCGTTCTCAGTAAGTGAGGCAGCGTTGGAGGAATCTTTAGAACCTACACAGTATTTGAACTGTTTAGAAGCAGTAGAGCTATCTGAGCTATCTAAAATTTTAGCTTCATCTAAACCTTCTACCTACATGTTGGACCCAATCCCAACCAAGTTGTTTAAGGAGGTATTCCCATTGATTAGTGGCCCTATTTTGGACATGATTAATCTATCCTTAGTAAATGGATATGTACCACAGGCTTTTAAAGTATCTGTTATTAAACCTTTACTTAAGAAACCATCTCTTGATCAAGATGAGTTAGTAAATTACAGACCTATATCTAATCTTCTTTTCCTATCTAAAATTCTTGAGAAAGTAGTTGCTAATCAACTATGTGAACATTTACAAAGTAATGACCTACTTGAGGAGTTTCAGTCAGGCTTCAGAGCTCATCATAGCACTGAAACGGCTCTGGTGAAGGTCACTAATGATATTCTCATGGCCTCAGATAATGGACTTGTGTCTGTACTTGTCCTGTTAGATCTCAGTGCTGCATTTGATACAGTTGATCACAATATTCTCCTACAAAGACTTGAGCATACTGTAGGAATTAAGGGGAAAGCATTAGGCTGGTTTAAATCTTATCTATCGGACAGATTCCAATTTGTTCATGTTAATAATAAATCTTCTTCAAACTCTAGGGTCACTTGTGGAGTACCACAGGGTTCAGTCCTTGGACCAATTCTCTTTACTATATGTATGCTTCCGATTGGCAAAATTATCAGACAGCATAGGATTAATTTCCACTGTTATGCTGATGGCACTCAGCTATATTCATCCATAAATCCTGATGAATCCAATCAATTACTTCGACTGCAGTCATGTCTTGATGACATCAAAAGCTGGATGACTTTAAATTTCCTGCATCTAAATTCTGACAAGACCGAAGTTGTAATCTTTGGGCCAGAGTCCTCAAAAAATAAACTTCTTAACCAATCACTTAATCTGGATGGCATTAACTTGGCCTCTGGTAATAAAGAAAAAACCTTGGTGTTACTTTTGACCAAGACATGTCATTTAAATCCCATATTAAACAGGTTTCCAGAGTTTCCTTTTTTCACCTCCGGAATATCGCCAAAATTAGAAACATTCTGTCCAGGAGCGATGCTGAAAAACTAGTCCATGCATTTGTTACTTCAAGGCTGGACTACTGTAATTCTTTACTATCAGGAAGTCTACAAAATGCAGTTCAAAGCCTTCAGCTGATCCAAAATGCTGCAGCAAGAGTTCTGATGAAAATCAACAAGAGGGATCATATTTCTCCAATTTTAGCTTCCCTTCATTGGCTTCCTGTTAAATCAAGAATATAATTTAAAATTCTTCTTCTAACGTATAAAGCCCTTAATAATCAAGCTCCATCATATATCAGAGCTCTGATTACCCCGTATCTTCCTAACAGAGCACTTCGCTCTCAGACTGCAGGTCTGCTGGTGGTTCCTAGAGTCTCTAAAAGTAGAATGGGAGGCAGATTCTTTAGCTATCAGGCTCCTCTCCTGTGGAACCAACTCCCAGTTTTGGTCCGTGAGGCCTGTCTACTTTTAAGACTAATCTTAAAACCTTCCTTTTTGACAAAGCTTATAACTGGAGTGGCTCATGTTACTCGAGTTCTACTGTTCTTCAATTAAGCATTGCTTGTCATCATTTCTGCTTATAACTTTTTGTTCTCTCTCTTTTTTTCTTCATAGTAGGTACATCTGGTCTGGCGTTCTGTTATCTGAGACATCATCCAGAGAAGACAGCTCACCCGCAATTAACATCTAATATAGAACAGATTACTGGATCAATGTTTGCTTCTGTGCTTTTTTGTCTTTCTTGTTGTGTTTCTGCTCTGTCTTCTGTAACCCCCAGTCGGTCGAGGCAGATGACCGTTTATACTGAGCCCGGTTCTGCTGGAGGTTTTTCCTTCCCGCTAATGGGTGGTTTTTATTTCCACTGTCGCTTCATGCTTGCTCAGTATGAGGGATTGCTGCAAAGCCATGGACAATGCAAACGACTCTCCCTGTGTCTCTACACTTCTCCAGGAGTGAATGCTGCTTGTCGGGACTTTGAAGCAATCAACTGGTTCCCTTATATAGGACATTTTTGACCAATCTGTATAATATGATTGATTTTGACTTTGTAAAGTGCCTTGAGATGACATGTTTCATGAATTGGCGCTATATAAATAAAATTGAATTGAATTGAATTGAAACAGAAGTGGTTTTAGTGCTTTGCAATTTGGATGAAGGAAATTAAGGATTAGTGTTCAAAAGAATTGTAACTAATAATTGGCCTTGAACTAATTAATAAAATAGACTGAAACATGGTTACTACTCCTCCACCACATCCTGTGTTTCTGAGAATATGAAAATTACTAACTTATACTAACGTAGTCCTCCTGCCACAGTCAGGTTTCTGTGAGAGAAAATAAATCAATCTGATGATCACAAATCAAGTCATTAACTAACAATGTCTTTGAAGAGAGAGGCCTTATATTCATTAAATCACATTAAATTGTTACATTTTTTTGTTCAATTGGAGTCATATTGATTGTTATGAGATTTTCATGATTTGCTGCTTTTAGATCAGTTTTTAATCTATTTGATTTTAGCTCTGGGCAAAACACTGTCTCAATGGGGTAATGTGTGTGAAACCCAAAGAATTCCCAAATGTGAAGTACAGCAACATAAAATATATGTTTTAAATGTGTTTATGTGTTTATGTGTTAGAATAACAGAGAGATGTCACAGTAAAGAGAATTAAGATCATATCCAGAGAGTCTGGAACACCACACCACACAGATATACCGAATGCAGCAGCGAAAACAGGAATAAGCCTTCTTGCTGTAAGGCAACACTGCAACAGTGCTATACATCAGGTATGTTCATATTGAGCTTCGGTGGAAAAGTGTGGAATAAATTAGCCTTGTTATCATCACAGTAATTCTTAAATTGTTCAAATTTTCTTCATTCACGCTGTATATTAGACACCACTGTATCACTATGATTGTGTTTGGTATTTACCAGCCACTCTACAGTGCTCATTTGTTGGCTCTTGGATCAGTCCCCATAGGGTCTCCAGAGGGCCATTCTTATCCCTGTTAACAACACTCTTGTTTGCTGGGCTCTTGTGGCTGCTCCAGCACTCTCTCCTCATGGTGAGGCCTCCTTTTGGTCAGATATGCTTACTTTGTCCAGGAGCCAATCACCATTTCATTCCCAAAGCCTCAGAGGTTCAAAAGCCAAGTGCATAATTGCTCTTTAAATCAATCTGCAAATTTTGCGGTATCCAGGCTGCAAACAGTTGGCCTAGAAGAGTTTACTCGCACAGTCCGTCCGCAAGTGCATAGTTAGAGTCACAGAACATATGACAGCGTCCTGGAGAAAATTATATATGAATTAGGAAAGATAAATTCAATTACATGCCTGCGGTTTCCATACATTTAACATTAGCTTTGGTTAAGAGTTATGCCATTTGCTTAGGCTCTATAGGTATCATTGTGTTCTTGTGGTTGTGTTTGGGGGAACGGGCCACACAGCGAGGAAAACATCTCTGCTCTGCATCTAGAAGGCTTTCCCCCAACATTTTTCAACCAGCCGCTTCAAGCCGGTTTGTGTGTGAGCTGGATGAACAGAGCAGGGACTCAGTGTGGTTGCTGCAGTGTCACCTTAAAAAAGACAAAACATCTTTGTCTCTCCACCTTAATAACTGCTTCTTTACACACACACGTACGCTGACGCCCAGGGCTTTATGAATCTTCTTTAATGCATGCCGTCCTGCTTGCTACTCCAGTCTCTATCTCTCTTGTGACTTTTCTGTCTCCCATCTTCTTCCTCCTTCATGTCTTTCTCTCTCTCTCTCTCTCTCTCTCTCTCTCCGTTTCTTCACTCCTCCTACTCCTCCTCCTCTCCATGCTGTATTTGCAGTCAGCTTTAGTGCCAGACACCCTGAGGCAGCGGTAGCGCCAGCAAGTCTTCCCACCTCTGTTTTTGTGGTGGAAGATGACATGTCGAAGCTTTGAAGGGCAGGAGAAGGGAGGGAGAGGGGGAGGGAACAAGGAAGGGAAGAAGGGAGGGAGCACATCACTCAGTGCGGAGGAACGACGGACCCAGAGAGGGAATGTCATGTGGCCTGCAGTCCGCCCAGATCCTCTGGTTCTGCCGCTCTTTTCCTCGCCTGTCTATGTGGGCAGGCAGGAATGGCGACAGGAAGCAACTCCCCTCCTCCATCCTTCTTTCATTCATCCTCTCTTCACTCACTTGCCCCTCATGTACTGCCCCCTCCTTTTTCCTCGTCCCTGTCCCATATTCCTCTCCTCTCTGTTTCTAGTCTCTGTCATGTGAAATTCCCAAACTGTATTTTCTCTTTCTTTCTGGCCCTCGTCTTTCAGGCCCGTCAGTGTCCCGCGCCCACAGGCGTGCCCGTGCATCATAACTCACTCCGCGTTGAAGTGTGCTGAGGTGTGCTGAGGTGTAAACTGTGAGTGAGCTGCAGACAAAACATGTTTGATTTTGGATCCTCGGGCATTACTCATCCTTTTCGTGAGAGAGCGGAGAGCAGCAGCGTTTTTTTATTCTCCATAAGTAGGTGCCATATCAGGTCACACTGTGCGCTGTATCACTAAAACTATTTCAGGGTGCAGTTTTCCTGGAAAACAATAATGAGAAAGGTTTAAATCTTTGTGGTTACCTTTTTGGAAAATTCCTTAGCCTAACTCCAAATATTATAGTTTTTATCTAAAAGGTCCACGCAATCACATACAGATTTATCTGACTAAATGAGAATATCACTTAAAAGTTCATTTATTTCAGTGATTCAAGTCTTTAAGCCATGCTCACATACAGTACAATCAAACGTTTCAGCGCAGCAAATGATTTCTAATTTCAGCCAAAGCTATCCTGAGTAAATATTAAATGTAGTCTTCAATTGCTGCGTTCATTTATAAAGGAAACATTAAGCTATCAAATCCTACTGGGACCTGCGTGAAAGCATAATAACTGAACTTGCCTGCCTTGGCATGACCTGTTATGCCGGAAAGTACTGAGCCAAGCGTTTGCGATGAATGACAATGGACTTTGACTATGCAACTCCAATTTCCTTCTTTGTTTCTGAGTTTCTGTCTTTCTTTCTTGATCGTTTTCTGAAAAGCGAACATCATAAGATGTGACAGTACACACACCATCCAAAAATGTCCACTTTTATCTTATCATTCCACTGAATACTTTGCCCAAACACTTCAGGATTATCTATATACTGTATTTTCCTGAAAAAGTGATAGATGGTCTGGGTTCTGTTGTGACCTATGTGCTCATTTTGGTGGGCCAGCCACTCCTGGGAAAGTTCACCACTGTTCTATGGTTATAGAAAAAAGCTCTCAGCGAGGTTCACTGGAGTCGTAAAGCCTTAGTAACCTTGAAGCCCTTTTCAGACTTATAGAGGTGGAAGAGTTTGTTCATCGCCTATTTTGGAATTTCCTTAAGAGGGGTGTGATGTGTTGCTGTTTGAGAGTGTAGCCTACTCCATGGTGTCAGACAGGTTCTATTCAAGTGAATCCTTAATTCTGCTGGTCAAAGCAGTAATCAGGCCCGGGTTTGGCCGATGAAGTTGAACCAAAAAATCATAATCAGCCTTAATCGCACGTTTGTGAACACAGACAGATAATTTGACTTTGGTAAAAACACAGTATATATATATATATATATATATATATATATATATATATATATATATATATATATATATATATATATATATATATATATACTGTGTTTTTACTGAAATTTAGTTAATTTGTGATCTAACAAATTATCTAACATGGCAGAAAATTCTACTTTCACGTAGGGCCAGGTTGGTCTGGATGGTCTTTTTCCCCCAAGAAAATGATAAAATGTGTTAGCTAATGTTTGATCAAGAAAGGCATGCAGCCTATTAAAACCTTTTCCTTCAGATGCTTTTTGTGTTTTTATTCCCACCGGAGGAATGCTGGGTTTGTGTACTTTAATTCGAGAATCAAAGTAGTGGGATTAGCACTGAGGTAGACAGGATGGGGCCACACAGAAATGATCAAACATCCGGCCAGATATGCTCAGCTGGATGAGTAGGAGTCGTGTGTGTCTTTGATTCCTTGACAGAGTAAAGCTCAACACTCTCTCTGATACTCACAGCCAAGCTAATAAAAGGATGAAAGGAAAATAGAAGCCTTCCTTGTGGTTTATACGTACATATAAAAGAAGTGTCCATTGACTTTAATATGAGCTCCTGGTAACACTTCAACCAAGTCTGCCTGTTTTTATGTAGATGACATTTTACCTGCTTTCTTTCAAAGATGTGACTTATAAGTTCAATCAAAACACGGACTTCAAAGGTTAATACTCAGTAAAGGAAACACGGCGCAGTTATTGGTAAATGTGTAAAATGCCATGAAATAAATCATCTTTTACTTCACCTGAACAATCTCATACTAAGGATTTTACAAAATCCAACATTCAATTTGAGCACATGCATCTATGTAAGGAAAAAAAAATCCCTCTGAAAAAAAGGTTTTATTTGTAATGCTATGATTTCTGAAACAGCGTAAATGAAACATTTCTTTTATTTATGTTTTCTTCTTTTAATTCAATCTTTTTTTATTTTGCTTTAATGTAAAGTTTGCATGGGATACAAATACAACATGACACAGAAGCCACTTTTCCTAAGTCGCTCTTCAGCATGGGACAGAGTAAAGAACATGCCATTCTAGTAACAAAGATACAGCACATTTCCATCCTCATACGTTGGAAAATGACTACAGAAAAGGACGACTTGTCTAAAGTTGCTCATGACAGTCATGAGATGCTCTGTACAGTAAAAATGAAAAATCTACACGCACCCTCGAAATCGGCATGTTGTTAAGTAGTAAAAACCAAGATTAATCATTTCAGAACTTCTTACAAATGTAATGTGACATGCAGTTTTATTCAACTGTCCCAAACTAATCAGCTCAAAAGAAAAACAAAACGCTATAACCTGGTTGCAAGTTTGCCCATTATTAAACTAACTTTTTGTTAAACTGCCTTCTAATTCCATCCATCCATCCATTTTCTTATTCGATTTATCTCTAATGGGGTCACGAGGAGTGCTGGTGCCTAGCTCCAGCATTTCAATGGGCGAGAGGCACCTTCTAATTCAGTTCTAAAAATCACTCTTTTTGGTTTTGCACCTATCATCAGTAATAGTGATTCAGATTAACCTGAAACCAGGTTGCTTTCCTAGTAGGACTTGCTGCAGATTTACTTATTTGTTTTCTTCTGCCTAAATCCAAAGACTCTCCGAGAGACGTGAAAATAGCCAGAACCAGCTAGATGTTTTGCCCTTCCAGGTCAATTGAGAGCCTGACCATCTTGTCAAGTTTCAGATGGAAATGGTTTGGTTTGCATCATAAGCTTGGTTACTTTTATTTCATTTTGTGCAAAATTCCTCCAAAGTTCTTTGCTTTGCTTTTCACTCAGTAGCTGTTTGTCCTTCTTGTCACCTGATTTGGAATAAAAACCGAACCAGAACTATCAGCCTTCCAGTTTTCAAAGGACCTTTTGGCCAGAATCACAGCTGAGAAAGGGGACTGTGGGAGGTGCATGAAGTGAAGTCCAAGTCAGTCCAATGAGCCGATTCTGAACCAGAGGAAGGAGCTCGATGCTCTCTATAGTTCTGGTGGTGGTTCTGAAATGCTGAATCCTTCTCTATTTTGGGTCACTACTTCGATACTGCCATGCTTGATTGACATATGATATTAGAACCCTGCTTAGATAATATTTTGAATATTCAGCTTGTTCCTAAAATGTCTCATATTAGCTGTAGAGTTAGCTTGTAGAATTAGTGTTGTCACCTTTAGTTAACTCTGTTGTTTTTCTCTTCTTTCCGATTCAAAGAACAAATAAAGATAAACTAGATTTTTGATTACATTGATTTATAGTTTCCTCTCCTTCATTAAAATAATATTTTCAATTGATGCTACATAAATCTTTATTTTCCTTGCATCTTTCAATGTGGGATAAGTTCAAGGTAAGGGATTGCTCCTTTGGACAATTTTTAGAGAAAGATGATGAGACTGAGCTACCTTAACAGGGTTTACCATAACATATTAATGCTAAACGATAACATGAGTGACGCGGGTACAGGTAATATAGTACCAACCTCAGTTGGAAATTCAACTTTGGAGGGGTGTTGCCTTTGTGGATGCAAACTTGTAAAATCTTTATTCTGACTACAAAGAGAATGCACCCATTAAAAGAAAAAAAATGCACACATCATTTGAGAATACAGCTGAACTGAAATTATAGTTTAGCCCAAAATATTGATACACCTGTCAGATTTGTCAAATTTTCCATCAAATGTCATTCAAAAAAATATTTTTTTTCAAAACTGATATGATTTTACATTGTCCTATTGACCTTTGAGAGATGCCCATCTCATTTCCTGAAAACTTCTTGTTGTGTAATGCAGTAATAATCAGAGAACTCGACATGTGAGCCAGACATGGTGTTTTGCTTTAAAGGGTTTCTTGATAAAATAAACAGGGCCTGGTAAAGGCAGTGAACAGGCCCAGGCGAAGCAGATAGCAGGCTGCTCGCGGCAGACAATGACAGGCAAAGAGGCAGAAGTAGTGTAAACAGATCCAGAGGGCTTAGAAAGGATTGTGGTCATGAAACAATCCAGGTTAATGTCTAGAAAAACAGACAGTCAATGAAGTTTCCAACAGGCAAGGCAAGACGAGAACATCCAGAAAAAAATAATTTTGATCAAAAACTTGGCAAAGCAGGTAAAGATCGCGGAACATCTACTCAGAGAAGGCTTTCGATAATCTGGCATTGGTTGACTGTGGGATCCCAGTGTATGAAGGTGAACTGAGTGGGGCTGATTGGGCTGAGGCAGAGGAGCGCTGGGGAAACTGATGATGCTGATTAGTGGAATCAGAGGCAGACACACAGACGACCAGGTCAGAACATTAAATGTCGTTTAAATGAAGATCATTTTAAATCTAAATCCGCCGGATGTGTGAACAATTTGGACCTTAAGTCTATTGTGTCCAAACACATGGACTGAAAATAACACTGCAGCAAGAATACCTCCCGCACTAAGGATCAACAACAAAAAAGCTGTCACTTGTTGACGGAAGAAATTAGTCTGTTCTGGTTCAGGTGAGCTCACTGGGAGCAAATACATGTGTGCTAGTTTGTGTGTGTTTCTGCCACTGTATGACACAATATTTTTGCCAGTGTAGAACGTGTCGGTTGTAGGCCAGTTTCAAATTTGAAGTCATAGCCAGCGTCAGAAACGGGAGAGATTACAGGGTGCAGCGGCAGTAACACACACTATTAGCAAGACAAGGTGTTATTATGCCACTGGTGTCAGGTGAGATGTCAGAGAAACTAACCTGTGTCATGCTCCTAATTGCTGGATCAGCAGCCTTGCTCTGCAACACGTCAGGAACACAAACACATTCACAAAGCGGCAACTAAATAAATCTTTTCTGAATGGACGGTCATATGACTTGCTTGTTTTGACTCGTTTACTTTAATGTAGTGTAACATCCACCATTAAGCTTCACGGCCTTTTCACTCTCGAATTGCTTGCATGGTCGCAAACTGCAATCACATAGCTTTTTTTTTTTCTTTCACTTTCAGATTTGGATTTTTTTTTTCTTCTGCCGGCCCTCCTCTGAACAGAAAGTGTGTTAAAAGCATTAGGAAAATGCTCACTGCCGCAAAACTGAATGAGCACATAAATTTCGCATGCCTCACCCCCCCTCCACCCGCTTTCCCTTCTTTCTTGTTGTGTTTAAATTTTCCATGCCTGGCCTCCCCACTGCTGAGAGTGCTGTTCCTTGAAGCCGCAGTGTATTTTGAAGCAAGGTCGGGAGAGAGCCAGCCTCCAAAATCAGGCACAAGACTCCCAGTGTTCCACTGTTGGGCTTGCTCTTGGCTTCCTCTCCTGACCAAAGAGCTTGAGTTAGCCACAGCAAATGTATAAGTGTGTGTGGATTTGTGTGAACATATATAACCCCCACCTCCACCTTCCCAGCTCCCCTTGCAGCTTCCAAGACTATATAGAAACAGCTATGGCTGACTCATTTATGGGCTCTCCTACATAGATGTGGCACTTGGGTGTGAGTAAGACAGATCTATAAGAGTGTTTTCCTTTAGAAGAATTTTCATTTTTTGTCATAACCTCCAGCCTCCGCAATAGTACAGTGTGTGTGCAGCTGAAGTGGAAGTTGGCCCAGACGTAGTTGAGTTTGACAAAACCGAACACACAACAATTCTGGGGAGCTCCTCTAAATTGGTTCCATACCTTGGCTGACAGCGGTGAGGTCATCTCTGCGAAGAAAGATCCGATCAAGTTTCATCACATTTCCAATGCTGCCAGTATAGATCATCACAGGAGATATCTGTCTTTTACAAGAGGGCAGTCTGTTTTCAACTGTAACCTCTTGTGAAAGACAGGCCTACAGCGCTGAGGAGAGAAACGGAAGTGGGGCATGTTGGTGTATGGAAGCCGACCACACATCAAATACTCACACACCATTAACACATATGGATCTGACATTAATGCTTAAGGTTCCTTCAAGTGTGTAGACGGAAAGCCATCCATCTGTCTTTGTCCTCAGACAGCGTATTCACTCAGGGTCTGGAAGTCTAGTATCCAACACGCAAAACCACAGAGAATATAAATAAATGGCTTTATTCCTCTCCCGGCTTTTGTCTGGTCAGGACACTCTGAGCAGAGCCTGCCAAGTTGAGCATCTACATTTGGGTTTGGCTGTTCCCTTCGCCCGACAGCTCAGCCTTGGCCAAACCACAGGAAAAGGAAGCTAAAGGTTCTCTCTGAAGCGCTTATAAAATATTGTCTTGGGTAAAAACGTCAGACGTGAATGGCAACAGTCAGCTTCTCCACTGCAAACAAAAGGCCTTTGAAGGGAAGACATTAGGTAGTCACTGATGTTTTCTTTTTTCTTTTTTTTTGCTGCTTCGATGCCCAAACTCTTGTGTTATGGTTTCTCATAATTCATCCATGCTTTTAGAAAGACCTGCTTCTTGGAAGTGATTCTGATCATGTTAGGCTATGCTGTAACAAACCTCCTAAAGTCGCATTTCTGTTTATTTACAACTCATCAAAGTAAGGCTTCTGAATCAACTTGAAACACCTAATAATATAAATCCAGGATTTAATGTATTAAAAATACACATTTTATGATACAAACCTAGTGGAAAGAAGGAATGAATTGTTGATAGGACATAAAATATAATACAAATGTTCTACAGGTATAAAATGTCAAGTTCCTGTCTTCCATGTTATCTGATTTCCTGCATCATCTAATCCCACATTCCATTTGGCATGGAAGATGGACCTCTGTTCTGGGAATGATGTTGCATCCAACCCAACCATGTTCTAACAGCAGGTCTGAAAACCTGCAGGATTTGCTCATTATTGTACTCAGTCTGACCAGGCTAATGGCTGTTTGTATTAAAGCTCAGTACTGTGAGTCTTACCTATTCCAGTAGATAAAAGAAGTGCGAAGAAAAAGTTTATAACTGAAAATATCACTCAGTGTTTTGTGTGCAACGGTCATCAGATTTTTAGTTGAACCTCTTTGATCTCTGAAATTTCCCGTGTTATATCTACAAACTAAAAATAGATTGTTTTAGGGTCTAGACAAATAAAAAGTAGTGCAACACTTTCTTACAGAAGGAAAATTATAGATGCAATCATTGTTTATCCATTGTTTATTAATTTAAAGGAACTAAACCTGAATTTATTTCTGTCTCGTTAAGAAAAATGCATTTTAAGGCATGTATTCCTACCTATTGTGGCCCCTATCTTTTTCACAAAGTAATGGCAGCGCCCTGTGGGCACCGTGTAAGCGGTGTCCTTGGCAGCATGGCCTCAGTAAATCGTCTCCCCCTGAAATATTTGTGATATATGTTATGTTATGGCGGTTGTACTGAAACAGTTATTTCCCTCTGGGATTATTAAAGTATATCTGATTCTGATCTGATTCTGTATTATGAGTCAAAATACATAATTTCATAATAACAACTGACTAATTGATTGCGTGAACAAGCTTAGCCGTTGCCAAGCAGCAGCTCATCCAGGGTGTGCATGACAGGGTGTGTAAACATAACAGCATGGCACATGCATGTAAGTGTTGACCATTCACATAGGAAAATATCATTTACCCGAGACGTAGCTGCTCAAAGAAAATGAAGACAAGTCCCTCTAAGCTATGTTTGAATGTGCTTTGCTTTGAACCTTTCCTTTTCAGCGGTGGCTGTTTGCTTAATTTTGTGTAGTGGGAAGTGAACATTCGCTCTTCTCTCATATCTGTTAGATTCAAGATCCCGTTGGACCTTGGATTTTCTGATCGAACCTACAGGGCAGAGAACCCTGTATTTAGCCTCATCCATCTTCCAGTCATTTACTAGTGCAACATAATGATGCTCCCATTATGGTTGCTGAAGAGAATGGTTTGTTCAGAGTGAAAAGCACTGCTAGATTTCCTCCATATGTAGCATTAAACCTGTTAGCCAGACAGGTTAGTGTTTGGCTTATTTGACCAGACGTTCTAGACGGTGTGTTGCAAGCTGTGAACAGGACTTCTTTTGGCTTTACTTTTGCCAGTGTTTTATGAAGGCCAGATTTGTTAGTTGGCCGTCGGCTTGCCAACAGATTCTCAGAGGCCCGTGGTAACTCTGCAACTCCTACGGAGTAATCATGGGCCTCTTAGTTGCGTCTTTAATTATTGCACTCCTTGTTCATGTCCACCAATGCTCCAGTATTTTGTTGCCAAACCAACTGCAGTCATGTCTGGATATGTGATGTGCATCCCCTAACTTTGTTTTCAAACACCTCAATAAAATGTATAACTTGGAATCCTTTAGTAAGCTTCCTTATCCAAGAGTGCTGTTCTCACAAGGTGATGGCTGTTAGATGGTGTGTTCACTAATCAGAGAGACATCAGATTTTTGAGTTTTCAGTTGTTCGGGAGCAGTGTTTTATGTGGGCCGGTATGGACCGGTATGCAGTACCAGCACTTCTAAATTTTACACCTCAGTGTGCCGGGACTTTTTTCTAGAGTGCGGTGTGTACCGGGACTTCTACCCGCATCCCCGCCTCTCCACAGTTTACAGTTTGTACTCTATTTGTTGATTTAAAAAAATCACCTCATAAGAAACCCAACCCAAGTGGATGCAGGCGCTTCGCATGAGAGGATAAGTGGAGGAAAATGATCATGGTTGTGATGTTTACCTGGCTCCAAGAGGGCTCAAAGAGGACCTCAACTGGACCAGAGTTGAATAACTGAACAGTCCTTCACTACACAAGAACATAGATCTTGGACTTAGCTGGTATTACCGCATCCAACAGGGAACATGATGCTGCACAAACACCTTGCTAAGAGCAGGGGCGGTGCTAGCCATCTGGGGGCCTTGAGCGCAAATGCTGTGCGGTGCCCCCCATGTGGAAATGAACAATAATAGAGTGTGTTTTTCTTTATTTCCGAAATAACTTCTGAATATTAAAGTTTTGAAAACAGTGGCAATAAGAGGAGGAATTAAAATCCTGAAAAAAACATTAAACACATTTTTTTAAATCAACAATAGTGCATATACTTCAACACAAGATAACTCTGTTTTACCTATCAAGGAGGAAAAATAACAGACAATAGATTTTAAGAGGGATTAAAATTAAAAAACAAATAAAGTATAATGAATGAAATGCAGCAATGGGCAGAGTAATACAAAACTAGGTCTCATCATATAAAATGCTCTTAGAATAACAAAGTTGTTTTTTGTCCTGTTTTCACATGTATTTGTTTGATGAAGACCCCTAAAAACGTCATAAATGTCAAACTTTCCAGAGGAAACTGAACAATGAGTTTTGTGTTTCTGAGGAAGATTCAGTAAGAGGAGCTCATTAAAACCAAAAAGTCCTCAAAGTCTGCAGAATGTCTGGAAATTATTTTAGATTAACAGACTTTAACACTGCTCTTCAGAGTAAATCATTTGAGAATTAAAACAGATGTACCAAGCTGAACGTGGGATCAACTCTCATGTCTTTGTTACTTTTGCATTTATCATTACTGTGAATGCAGTAGGCATTCACAGTTCTTGAGATCCTGTTTCTCTTTATTCTTTATTACTGTGAATGCAGTAGGCATTCACAGTTCTTGAGATCCTGTTTCTCTTTATTCTTTATTCTTCTTCTTCTTCTTCTTCTTAGTGTTTATTCTTCCTAATGCGTTTTTACTGTTTAAAGTTTGATTCGCTTCTCCTCCTACAATTTTTCTCCGATTTCAACCATTCAACTTTTAAACTATTCAGCTTCTTCTGGAATCGATGGCTATATCTTTTTGTAGTTTTAACTCTTCAACTTTTTAAAATATTCAGCTTTTTCTGCAAATTTTCAGCTTTTTTTCTCCCATAGGAAATGAATGTAATTCACTGAAATTCTGCTCATTTCAGCTGCTTTTTGACAGCTTACTGCTTCAGCCTACTTTCAGCTAGAAACGCCATTCAACTTTTAAAATGTAGTGATATCTTTCAGCTATTATGGTATATTTCAGCTTTTTCATATCTTTTACCATTTTCATATAGTACCTCCTTAAAATAATTTTGGCTTTTCAAGAAATTCAGCAAATAACATGCGTTGCTATGGTCGTCAAGGAGGCAGTTATAGAGTGCGCACTCTAGAAATTCAACAAATTCTTCTTCTCCGAACAACTTCTTCTCAGTCACTCAATTTTCAACCTATCCACATAAATTATACATCAAAACGTAGGAATTTTTGTCTGGATTCAGGAAATGTAACCCTCATTGCTGTAGCATTTATAGATTTTTCGCAAATCACCTCAGAGCGACACAAACCCGAAACCTCCCCCATTCATTTCCTATGGAGCGGTTTTGAAAAATGACGCCTGAAAATTGAAAACATCACACGTTTTCGCATCGTCGCTACTCTGAAACCGTTTCATGTACAAGCATGAGACTTTCACACATGAATGTCCCGACCCTTCTGGCACTCATAAAAAAGGAATTGTTTGGATAACTGTTACGGTTTTACCGCAGGAACAATTTGTTCGGGAGTAGCGAATGTGCAAATTCCTGAAAACGCTTTTCAGCTGCATTTTCCCACATCATCCACTTTTTTACATCGTCGCTGTGCCTACACCGATTTTTGTACAAACATGAAAATGGGCACCATAGTCCTCAAAAGCCTGCTGATACTCATAGTGAAAGAATTATTTTGATATCTCTTATACTTTTTCAGCTACAGCGATTTGTTCGGGACCGTTTTTAGAGGATTTCTGAAAGTCCATCAAAATTACCTTTATATCATAATTTTTCACGCCTTTATTAAACTTTTTCCAGCAAAAACCGATAGCCTGTCTTCTTCCCCTATCCGTTACGAAATAAACGCAGAAAAAATTACGTCTCTACCATTTACGGATCAGGAGATATGGAGCGTTGTTCGGGGCAAAGTTCTCCATTATAATCCAATGGGACTTATTGTGAGCAAAGTCTCTGCACTTCGGTAGACTGGCCTGCAGCAGAGGTGTGAGTGAGTTTCCATGACGACGGAACTCTGAGGGCCAGAGGGAGAAGCTCCATTGGGATACAATGGCAACTTTCGACGCCCGCTGCAGCGGCTGTGATTAATGTAGGAATCTGAAATTCGCACAGTCACTTCCTCTTAACATTTTTAAATTTTCAAGTGACTTTCAGCCATGTGTCACTTTTCTGTCCCATTTTGGATTTCACATGCTTTCCTATTGGGCCTTTGCTTCCAACAGGATCTGGCATGATGCCCAGACACGACATAATTGGCCAATACAGCACCACCCACATGTGGGAAATGGCGCTACTGACCATTTTGGTCAAATGTTGAGTTCTGGGCCCAGATGTGGTGAGGCTGAGTTGCTAAAGGAGGCCAATCTGACTCATGACCTTTGGTGACCTTTGGTGACATTAAGTATTGGCACCCTTTTTGAGGCACTTCCCAGTACAGGATTTGGACCAAACTGACAGAGTACACTCACCTGGTGATACTGAACACAACCCTGTTAGTGGCTCACGGTTAGCATGTTGCTAATTGGAAGTAGCTCTAGGAAGCTCGGACAAACTTCTGCTTTACAGAGTCTTTACCTCCTTTATACAGAATGCTCCACTATAAATTTGGGCCACGTCACGTAAAGCATCTCCAAGCTAGGAGGTGTCAAACATCCAATGCTTTTCAATGGGGGCGAAACCCCTTATACTCCCTAGAAATGCAGGCCCACATATGGCTACAGTATATTCAAGTTTGAAATTCTACTTCTGCTTTGTTAAATGATTCAGTGTTTAGAATGAGTTAGGAAATGTTTGGTGCCTTACCCTCAGTTTTTCTTCTTCTAATCATTCAGCTATTGTTCTTTCATGTTCAAATTCTTCAACTCTTTCAAATTCTTCAACTTTTTCAACTTCTTCAACTTTTTCAACTTCTTCAATGCTTTTCAGCTATTTTTTCTCTTCTTCAAAGATCTTCTGCATCTTTTGCTCAATCATTCAGCTATCTGCATTCACAGTGCATTTTCGCAGGAAATGCAAATTTTTCTAGTTCTTCTTATTATTATTATAGGATATTCTTCCAAATGCGTTTTTACTGTTTAAAGTTTGATTCGCTTCTCCTCCTACAATTTTTCTCCGATTTCAACCATTCAACTTTTAAACTATTCAGCTTCTTCTGGAATCGATGGCTATATCTTTTTGTACTTTTAACTCTTCAACTTTTTAAAATATTCAGCTTTTTCTGCAAATTTTCAGCTTTTTTTCTCCCATAGGAAATGAATGTAATTCACTAAAATTCCGCTCATTTCAGCTGCTTTTTGACAGCTTACTGCTTCAGCCTACTTTCAGCTAGAAACGCCATTCAACTTTTAAAATGTAGTGATATCTTTAAGCTATTATGGTCTATTTCAGCTTTTTCATATCTTTTACCATTTTCATATAGTACCTCCTTAAAATAATTTTGGCTTTTCAAGAAATTCAGCAAATAACATGCGTTGCTATGGTCGTCAAGGAGGCAGTTATAGAGTGCGCACTCTAGAAATTCAACTAATTCTTCTACTCCGAACAACTTCTTCTCACTCGCTCAATTTTCAACCTATACACATAAATTATACATCAAAACGTAGGAATTTTTGTCTGGATTCAGGAAATGTAAGCCTCATTGCTGTAGCATTTATAGATTTTTCGCAAATCACCTCAGAGCGACACAAACCCGAAACCTCCCCCATTCATTTCCTATGGAGCGGTTTTGAAAAATGACGCCTGAAAATTGAAAACATCACACGTTTTCGCATCGTCGCTACTCCGAAACCGTTTCATGTACAAGCATGAGACTTTCACACATGAATGTCCCGACCCTTCTGGCACTCATAAAAAAGGAATTGTTTGGATAACTGTTACGGTTTTACCACAGGAACAATTTGTTCGGGAGTAGCGAATGTGCAAATTCCTGAAAACGCTTTTCAGCTGCATTTTCCCACATCATCCACTTTTTTACATCGTCGCTGTGCCTACACCGATTTTTGTACAAACATGAAAATGGGCACCATAGTCCTCAAAAGCGTGCTGATACTCATAGTGAAAGAATTATTTTGATATCTCTTATACTTTTTCAGCTACAGCGATTTGTTCGGGACCGTTTTTAGAGGATTTCTGAAAGTCCATAAAAATCACTTTTATATCATAATTTTTCACGCCTTTATTAAACTTTTTCCAGCAAAAACCGATAGCCTGTCTTCTTCCCCTATCCGTTACGAAATAAACGCAGAAAAAATTACATCTTTACCATTTACGGATCAGGAGATATGGAGCGTTGTTCGGGGCAAAGTTCTCCATTATAATCCAATGGGACTTATTGTGAGCAAAGTCTCTGCACTTCGGTAGACTGGCCTGCAGCAGAGGTGTGAGTGAGTTTCCATGACGACAGAACTCTGAGGGCCAGAGGGAGAAGCTCCATTGGGATACAATGGCAACTTTCGACGCCCGCTGCAGCGGCTGTGATTAATGTAGGAATCTGAAATTCGCACAGTCACTTCCTCTTAACATTTTTAAATTTTCAAGTGACTTTCAGCCATGTGTCACTTTTCTGTCCCATTTTGGATTTCACATGCTTTCCTATTGGGCCTTTGCTTCCAACAGGATCTGGCATGATGCCCAGACACGACATAATTGGCCAATACAGCACCACCCACATGTGGGAAATGGCGCTACTGACCATTTTGGTCAAATGTTGAGTTCTGGGCCCAGATGTGGTGAGGCTGAGTTGCTAAAGGAGGCCAATCTGACCCATGAACTTTGGTGACCTTTGGTGACATTAAGTATTGGCACCCTTTTTGAGGCACTTCCCAGTACAGGATTTGGACCAAACTGACAGAGTACACTCACCTGGTGATACTGAACACAACCCTGTTAGCGGCTAACTGTTAGCATGTTGCTAACCGGAAGTAGCTCTAGGAAGGTCCTACAAACTTCTGCTTTACAGAGTCTTTACCTCCTTTATACAGAATGCTCCACTATAAATTTGGGCCACGTCACGTAAAGCATCTCCAAGCTAGGAGGTGTCAAACATCCAATGCTTTTCAATGGGGGCGAAACCCCTTATACTCCCTAGAAATGCAGGCCCACATATGGCTACAGTATATTCAAGTTTGAAATTCTACTTCTGCTTTGTTAAATGATTCAGTGTTTAGAATGAGTTAGGAAATGTTTGGTGCCTTACCCTCAGTTTTTTCTTCTTCTAATCATTCAGCTATTGTTCTTTCATGTTCAAATTCTTCAACTCTTTCAAATTCTTCAACTTTTTCAACTTCTTCAACTTTTTCAACTTCTTCAATGCTTTTCAGCTATTTTTTCTCTTCTTCAAAGATCTTCTGCATCTTTTGCTCAATCATTCAGCTATCTGCATTCACAGTGCATTTTCGCAGGAAATGCAAATTTTTCTAGTTCTTCTTATTACTGTGAATGCAGTAGGCATTCACAGTTATTGAGATCCTCTTTCGCCTTTTTAATGTTTAAAGTTTGATTCGCTTCTCCTCCTACAGTTTTTCTCCGATTTCAACCATTCAACTTTTAAACTATTCAGCTTCTTCTGGAATCGATGGCTATATCTTTTTGTACTTATATCTTTTCAACTTTTTAAAATATTCAGCTTTTTCTGCAAATTTTCAGCTTTTTTTCTCCCATAGGAAATGAATGTAAATCACTAAAATTCCGCTCATTTCAGCTGCTTTTTGACAGCTTACTGCTTCAGCCTACTTTCAGCTAGAAACGCCATTCAACTTTTAAAATGTAGTGATATCTTTCAGCTATTATGGTCTATTTCAGCTTTTTCATACCTTTTACCATTTTCATATAGTACGTCCTTAAAATAATTTTGGCTTTTCAAGAAATTCAGCAAATAACATGCGTTGCTATGGTCGTCAAGTGGCAGTTGGTAGAGTGCGCACTCTAGAAATTCAACAAATTCTTCTTCTCCGAACAACTTCTTCTCACTCGCACAATTTTCAACCTATCCACATAAATTATACATCAAAACGTAGGAATTTTTGTCTGGATTCAGAAAATGTAACCCTCATTGGTTTAGCATTTATAGATTTTTCGCAAATCACCTCAGAGCGACACAAACCCGAAACCTCCCCCATTCATTTCCTATGGAGCGGTTTTGAAAAATGACGCCTGAAAATTGAAAACATCACACGTTTTCTCATCGTCGCTACTCCGAAACCGTTTCATGTACAAGCATGAGACTTTCACACATGAATGTCCCGACCCTTCTGGCACTCATAAAAAAGGAATTGTTTGGATAACTGTTACGGTTTTACCGCAGGAACAATTTGTTCGGGAGTAGCGAATGTGCAAATTCCTGAAAACGCTTTTCAGCTGCATTTTCCCACATCATCCACTTTTTTACATCGTCGCTGTGCCTACACCGATTTTTGTACAAACATGAAAATGGGCACCATAGTCCTCAAAAGCCTGCTGATACTCATAGTGAAAGAATTATTTTGATATCTCTTATACTTTTTCAGCTACAGCGATTTGTTCGGGACCGTTTTTAGAGGATTTCTGAAAGTCCATAAAAATCACCTTTATATCATAATTTTTCACGCCTTTATTAAACTTTTTCCAGCAAAAACCGATAGCCTGTCTTCTTCCCCTATCCGTTACGAAATAAACGCAGAAAAAATTACGTCTCTACCATTTACGGATCAGGAGATATGGAGCGTTGTTCGGGGCAAAGTTCTCCATTATAATCCAATGGGACTTATTGTGAGCAAAGTCTCTGCACTTCGGTAGACTGGCCTGCAGCAGAGGTGTGAGTGAGTTTCCATGACGACGGAACTCTGAGGGCCAGAGGGAGAAGCTCCATTGGGATACAATGGCAACTTTCGACGCCCGCTGCAGCGGCTGTGATTAATGTAGGAATCTGAAATTCGCACAGTCACTTCCTCTTAACATTTTTAAATTTTCAAGTGACTTTCAGCCATGTGTCACTTTTCTGTCCCATTTTGGATTTCACATGCTTTCCTATTGGGCCTTTGCTTCCAACAGGATCTGGCATGATGCCCAGACACGACATAATTGGCCAATACAGCACCACCCACATGTGGGAAATGGCGCTACTGACCATTTTGGTCAAATGTTGAGTTCTGGGCCCAGATGTGGTGAGGCTGAGTTGCTAAAGGAGGCCAATCTGACTCATGACCTTTGGTGACCTTTGGTGACATTAAGTATTGGCACCCTTTTTGAGGCACTTCCCAGTACAGGATTTGGACCAAACTGACAGAGTACACTCACCTGGTGATACTGAACACAACCCTGTTAGCGGCTAACTGTTAGCATGTTGCTAACCGGAAGTAGCTCTAGGAAGGTCCTACAAACTTCTGCTTTACAGAGTCTTTACCTCCTTTATACAGAATGCTCCACTATAAATTTGGGCCACGTCACGTAAAGCATCTCCAAGCTAGGAGGTGTCAAACATCCAATGCTTTTCAATGGGGGCGAAACCCCTTATACTCCCTAGAAATGCAGGCCCACATATGGCTACAGTATATTCAAGTTTGAAATTCTACTTCTGCTTTGTTAAATGATTCAGTGTTTAGAATGAGTTAGGAAATGTTTGGTGCCTTACCCTCAGTTTTTTCTTCTTCTAATCATTCAGCTATTGTTCTTTCATGTTCAAATTCTTCAACTGTTTCAAATTCTTCAACTTTTTCAACTTCTTCAACTTTTTCAACTTCTTCAATGCTTTTCAGCTATTTTTTCTCTTCTTCAAAGATCTTCTGCATCTTTTGCTCAATCATTCAGCTATCTGCATTCACAGTGCATTTTCGCAGGAAATGCAAATTTTTCTAGTTACTGTGAATGCAGTAGGCATTCACAGTTATTGAGATCCTCTTTCGCCTTTTTACTGTTTAAAGTTTGATTCGCTTCTCCTCCTACAGCTTTTCTCCGATTTCAACCATTCAACTTTTAAACTATTCAGCTTCTTCTGGAATCGATGGCTATATCTTTTTGTACTTATACCTTTTCAACTTTTTAAAATATTCAGCTTTTTCTGCAAATTTTCAGCTTTTTTTTCTCCCATAGGAAATGAATGTAATTCACTAAAATTCCGCTCATTTCAGCTGCTTTTTGACAGCTTACTGCTTCAGCCTACTTTCAGCTAGAAACGCCATTCAACTTTTAAAATGTAGTGATATCTTTCAGCTATTATGGTATATTTCAGATTTTTCATATATTTTACCATTTTCATATAGTACCTCCTTAAAATAATTTTGGCTTTTCAAGAAATTCAGCAAATAACATGCGTTGCTATGGTCGTCAAGGAGGCAGTTATAGAGTGCACACTCTAGAAATTCAACAAATTCTTCTTCTCCGAACAACTTCTTCTCACTCGCTCAATTTTCAACCTATCCACATAAATTATACATCAAAACGTAGGAATTTTTGTCTGGATTCAGGAAATGTAACCCTCATTGCTGTAGCATTTATAGATTTTTCACAAATCACCTCAGAGCGACACAAACCCAAAACCTCCCCCATTCATTTCCTATGGAGCGTTTTTGAAAAATGACGTCTGAAAATCCAATACATCACACGTTTTCGCATCGTCGCTACTCCGAAACCGTTTCATGTACAAGCATGAGACTTTCAAACATGAATGTCCCGACCCTTCTGGCACTCATAAAAAAGGAATTGTTTGGATAACTGTTACGGTTTTACCGCAGGAACAATTTGTTCGGGAGTAGCGAATGTGCAAATTCCTGAAAACGCTTTTCAGCTGCATTTTCCCACATCATCCACTTTTTTACATCGTCGCTGTGCCTACACCGATTTTTGTACAAACATGAAAATGGGCACCATAGTCCTCAAAAGCCTGCTGATACTCATAGTGAAAGAATTATTTTAATATCTCTTATACTTTTTCAGCTACAGCGATTTGTTCGGGACCGTTTTTAGAGGATTTCTGAAAGTCCATAAAAATCACCTTTATATCATAATTTTTCACGCCTTTATTAAACTTTTTCCAGCAAAAACCGATAGCCTGTCTTCTTCCCCTATCCGTTACGAAATAAACGCAGAAAAAATTACGTCTCTACCATTTACGGATCAGGAGATATGGAGCGTTGTTCGGGGCAAAGTTCTCCATTATAATCCAATGGGACTTATTGTGAGCAAAGTCTCTGCACTTCGCACTTCGGTAGACTGGCCTGCAGCAGAGGTGTGAGTGAGTTTCCATGACGACGGAACTCTGAGGGCCAGAGGGAGAAGCTCCATTGGGATACAATGGCAACTTTCGACGCCCGCTGCAGCGGCTGTGATTAATGTAGGAATCTGAAATTCGCACAGTCACTTCCTCTTAACATTTTTAAATTTTCAAGTGACTTTCAGCCATGTGTCACTTTTCTGTCCCATTTTGGATTTCACATGCTTTCCTATTGGGCCTTTGCTTCCAACAGGATCTGGCATGATGCCCAGACACGACATAATTGGCCAATACAGCACCACCCACATGTGGGAAATGGCGCTACTGACCATTTTGGTCAAATGTTGAGTTCTGGGCCCAGATGTGGTGAGGCTGAGTTGCTAAAGGAGGCCAATCTGACTCATGACCTTTGGTGACCTTTGGTGACATTAAGTATTGGCACCCTTTTTGAGGCACTTCCCAGTACAGGATTTGGACCAAACTGACAGAGTACACTCACCTGGTGATACTGAACACAACCCTGTTAGCGGCTAACTGTTAGCATGTTGCTAACCGGAAGTAGCTCTAGAAAGGTCCTACAAACTTCTGCTTTACAGAGTCTTTACCTCCTTTATACAGAATGCTCCACTATAAATTTGGGCCACGTCACGTAAAGCATCTCCAAGCTAGGAGGTGTCAAACATCCAATGCTTTTCAATGGGGGCGAAACCCCTTATACTCCCTAGAAATGCAGGCCCACATATGGCTACAGTATATTCAAGTTTGAAATTCTACTTCTGCTTTGTTAAATGATTCAGTGTTTAGAATGAGTTAGGAAATGTTTGGTGCCTTTCCCTCAGTTTTTTCTTCTTCTAATCATTCAGCTATTGTTCTTTCATGTTCAAATTCTTCAACTCTTTCAAATTCTTCAACTTTTTCAACTTCAACTTTTTCAACTTCTTCAATGCTTTTCAGCTATTTTTTCTCTTCTTCAAAGATCTTCTGCATCTTTTGCTCAATCATTCAGCTATCTGCATTCACAGTGCATT
The DNA here is from genome assembly GCA_037039145.1 of Fundulus diaphanus. Lineage (NCBI taxonomy): Eukaryota > Metazoa > Chordata > Actinopteri > Cyprinodontiformes > Fundulidae > Fundulus > Fundulus diaphanus. The sequence goes on from CM073143.1 coordinate 36,864,389, forward strand.
TTCGCAGGAAATGCAAATTTTTCTAGTTACTGTGAATGCAGTAGGCATTCACAGTTCTTGAGATCCTGTTTCTCTTTATTCTTTATTACTGTGAATGCAGTAGGCATTCACAGTTCTTGAGATCCTGTTTCTCTTTATTCTTTATTCTTCTTCTTCTTCTTCTTCTTCTTCTTCTTAGTGTTTATTCTTCCTAATGCGTTTTTACTGTTTAAAGTTTGATTCGCTTCTCCTCCTACAATTTTTCTCCGATTTCAACCATTCAACTTTTAAACTATTCAGCTTCTTCTGGAATCGATGGCTATATCTTTTTGTACTTTTAACTCTTCAACTTTTTAAAATATTCAGCTTTTTCTGCAAATTTTCAGCTTTTTTTCTCCCATAGGAAATGAATGTAATTCACTGAAATTCTGCTCATTTCAGCTGCTTTTTGACAGCTTACTGCTTCAGCCTACTTTCAGCTAGAAACGCCATTCAACTTTTAAAATGTAGTGATATCTTTCAGCTATTATAGTATATTTCAGCTTTTTCATATCTTTTACCATTTTCATATAGTACCTCCTTAAAATAATTTTGGCTTTTCAAGAAATTCAGCAAATAACATGCGTTGCTATGGTCGTCAAGGAGGCAGTTATAGAGTGCGCACTCTAGAAATTCAACAAATTCTTCTTCTCCGAACAACTTCTTCTCAGTCACTCAATTTTCAACCTATCCACATAAATTATACATCAAAACGTAGGAATTTTTGTCTGGATTCAGGAAATGTAACCCTCATTGCTGTAGCATTTATAGATTTTTCGCAAATCACCTCAGAGCGACACAAACCCGAAACCTCCCCCATTCATTTCCTATGGAGCGGTTTTGAAAAATGACGCCTGAAAATTGAAAACATCACACGTTTTCGCATCGTCGCTACTCCGAAACCGTTTCATGTACAAGCATGAGACTTTCACACATGAATGTCCCGACCCTTCTGGCACTCATAAAAAAGGAATTGTTTGGATAACTGTTACGGTTTTACCGCAGGAACAATTTGTTCGGGAGTAGCGAATGTGCAAATTCCTGAAAACGCTTTTCAGCTGCATTTTCCCACATCATCCACTTTTTTACATCGTCGCTGTGCCTACACCGATTTTTGTACAAACATGAAAATGGGCACCATAGTCCTCAAAAGCCTGCTGATACTCATAGTGAAAGAATTATTTTGATATCTCTTATACTTTTTCAGCTACAGCGATTTGTTCGGGACCGTTTTTAGAGGATTTCTGGAAGTCCATAAAAATCACCTTTATATCATAATTTTTCACGCCTTTATTAAACTTTTTCCAGCAAAACCCGATAGCCTGTCTTCTTCCCCTATCCGTTACGAAATAAACGCAGAAAAAATTACGTCTCTACCATTTACGGATCAGGAGATATGGAGCGTTGTTCGGGGCAAAGTTCTCCATTATAATCCAATGGGACTTATTGTGAGCAAAGTCTCTGCACTTCGGTAGACTGGCCTGCAGCAGAGGTGTGAGTGAGTTTCCATGACGACGGAACTCTGAGGGCCAGAGGGAGAAGCTCCATTGGGATACAATGGCAACTTTCGACGCCCGCTGCAGCGGCTGTGATTAATGTAGGAATCTGAAATTCGCACAGTCACTTCCTCTTAACATTTTTAAATTTTCAAGTGACTTTCAGCCATGTGTCACTTTTCTGTCCCATTTTGGATTTCACATGCTTTCCTATTGGGCCTTTGCTTCCAACAGGATCTGGCATGATGCCCAGACACGACATAATTGGCCAATACAGCACCACCCACATGTGGGAAATGGCGCTACTGACCATTTTGGTCAAATGTTGAGTTCTGGGCCCAGATGTGGTGAGGCTGAGTTGCTAAAGGAGGCCAATCTGACTCATGACCTTTGGTGACCTTTGGTGACATTAAGTATTGGCACCCTTTTTGAGGCACTTCCCAGTACAGGATTTGGACCAAACTGACAGAGTACACTCACCTGGTGATACTGAACACAACCCTGTTAGCGGCTAACTGTTAGCATGTTGCTAACCGGAAGTAGCTCTAGGAAGGTCCTACAAACTTCTGCTTTACAGAGTCTTTACCTCCTTTATACAGAATGCTCCACTATAAATTTGGGCCACGTCACGTAAAGCATCTCCAAGCTAGGAGGTGTCAAACATCCAATGCTTTTCAATGGGGGCGAAACCCCTTATACTCCCTAGAAATGCAGGCCCACATATGGCTACAGTATATTCAAGTTTGAAATTCTACTTCTGCTTTGTTAAATGATTCAGTGTTTAGAATGAGTTAGGAAATGTTTGGTGCCTTACCCTCAGTTTTTTCTTCTTCTAATCATTCAGCTATTGTTCTTTCATGTTCAAATTCTTCAACTCTTTCAAATTCTTCAACTTTTTCAACTTCTTCAACTTTTTCAACTTCTTCAATGCTTTTCAGCTATTTTTTCTCTTCTTCAAAGATCTTCTGCATCTTTTGCTCAATCATTCAGCTATCTGCATTCACAGTGCATTTTCGCAGGAAATGCAAATTTTTCTAGTTCTTCTTATTCTTATGGGTTATTCTTCCAAATGCGTTTTTACTGTTTAAAGTTTGATTCGCTTCTCCTCCTACAATTTTTCTCCGATTTCAACCATTCAACTTTTAAACTATTCAGCTTCTTCTGGAATCGATGGCTATATCTTTTTGTACTTTTAACTCTTCAACTTTTTAAAATATTCAGCTTTTTCTGCAAGTTTTCAGCTTTTTTTCTCCCATAGGAAATGCATTGAAATCACTAAAATTCTGCTCATTTCAGCTGCTTTTTGACAGCTTACTGCTTCAGCCTACTTTCAGCTAGAAACGCCATTCAACTTTTAAAATGTAGTGATATCTTTCAGCTGTTATGGTATATTTCAGCTTTTTTATATCTTTTACCATTTTCATATAGTACCTCCTTAAAATAATTTTGGCGTTTCAAAAAATTCAGCAAATAACATGCGTTGCTATGGTCGTCAAGTGGCAGTTGGTAGAGTGCGCACTCTAGAAATTCAACTAATTCTTCTTCTCCGAACAACTTCTTCTCAGTCGCTCAACTTTCAACCTATCCACATAAATTATACATCAAAACGTAGGAATTTTTGTCTGGATTCAGGAAATGTAACCCTCATTGGTGTAGCATTTATAGATTTTTCGCAAATCACCTCAGAGCGACACAAACCTGAAACCTCCCCCATTCATTTCCTATGGAGCGGTTTTGAAAAATGACGCCTGAAAATTGAAAACATCACACGTTTTCGCATCGTCGCTACTCCGAAACCGTTTCATGTACAAGCATGAGACTTTCACACATGAATGTCCCGACCCTTCTGGCACTCATAAAAAAGGAATTGTTTGGATAACTGTTACGGTTTTACCGCAGGAACAATTTGTTTGGGAGTAGCGAATGTGCAAATTCCTGAAAACGCTTTTCAGCTGCATTTTCCCACATCATCCACTTTTTTACATAGTCGCTGTGCCTACACCGATTTTTGTACAAACATGAAAATGGGCACCATAGTCCTCAAAAGCCTGCTGATACTCATAGTGAAAGAATTATTTTGATATCTCTTATACTTTTTCAGCTACAGCGATTTGTTCGGGACCGTTTTTAGAGGATTTCTGAAAGTCCATAAAAATAAACTTTATATCATAATTTTTCACGCCTTTCTTAAACTTTTTCCAGCAAAAACCGATAGCCTGTCTTCTTCCCCTATCCGTTACGAAATAAACGCAGAAAAAATTACGTCTCTACCATTTACGGATCAGGATATATGGAGCGTTGTTCGGGGCAAAGTTCTCCATTATAATCCAATGGGACTTATTGTGAGCAAAGTCTCTGCACTTCGGTAGACTGGCCTGCAGCAGAGGTGTGAGTGAGTTTCCATGACGACGGAACTCTGAGGGCCAGAGGGAGAAGCTCCATTGGGATACAATGGCAACTTTCGACGCCCGCTGCAGCGGCTGTGATTAATGTAGGAATCTGAAATTCGCACAGTCACTTCCTCTTAATATTTTTAAATTTTCAAGTGACTTTCAGCCATGTGTCACTTTTCTGTCCCATTTTGGATTTCACATGCTTTCCTATTGGGCCTTTGCTTCCAACAGGATCTGGCATGATGCCCAGACACGACATAATTGGCCAATACAGCACCACCCACATGTGGGAAATGGCGCTACTGACCATTTTGGTCAAATGTTGAGTTCTGGGCCCAGATGTGGTGAGGCTGAGTTGCTAAAGGAGGCCAATCTGACTCATGACCTTTGGTGACCTTTGGTGACATTAAGTATTGGCACCCTTTTTGAGGCACTTCCCAGTACAGGATTTGGACCAAACTGACAGAGTACACTCACCTGGTGATACTGAACACAACCCTGTTAGCGGCTAACTGTTAGCATGTTGCTAACCGGAAGTAGCTCTAGGAAGGTCCTACAAACTTCTGCTTTACAGAGTCTTTACCTCCTTTATACAGAATGCTCCACTATAAATTTGGGACACGTCACGTAAAGCATCTCCAAGCTAGGAGGTGTCAAACATCCAATGCTTTTCAATGGGGGCGAAACCCCTTATACTCCCTAGAAATGCAGGCCCACATATGGCTACAGTATATTCAAGTTTGAAATTCTACTTCTGCTTTGTTAAATGATTCAGTGTTTAGAATGAGTTAGGAAATGTTTGGTGCCTTACCCTCAGTTTTTACTTCTTCTAATCATTCAGCTATTGTTCTTTCATGTTCAAATTCTTCAACTCTTTCAAATTCTTCAACTTTTTCAACTTCTTCAACTTTTTCAACTTCTTCAATGCTTTTCAGCTATTTTTTCTCTTCTTCAAAGATCTTCTGCATCTTTTGCTCAATCATTCAGCTATCTGCATTCACAGTGCATTTTCGCAGGAAATGCAAATTTTTCTAGTTACTGTGAATGCAGTAGGCATTCACAGTTCTTGAGATCCTGTTTCTCTTTATTCTTTATTACTGTGAATGCAGTAGGCATTCACAGTTATTGAGATCCTCTTTTTTAAAGTTTGATTCGCTTCTCCTCCTACAATTTTTCTCCGATTTCAACCATTCAACTTTTAAACTATTCAGCTTCTTCTGGAATCGATGGCTATATCTTTTTGTATTTATACCTTTTCAACTTTTTAAAATATTCAGCTTTTTCTGCAAATTTTCAGCTTTTTTTTTCTCCCATAGAAAATGAATGTAATTCACTAAAATTCCGCTCATTTCAGCTGCTTTTTGACAGCTTACTGCTTCAGCCTACTTTCAGCTAGAAACGCCATTCAACTTTTAAAATGTAGTGATATCTTTCAACTATTATGGTATATTTCAGCTTTTTCATATCTTTTACCATTTTCATATAGTACCGCCTTAAAATAATTTTGGCTTTTCAAGAAATTCAGCAAATAACATGCGTTGCTATGGTCGTCAAGGAGGCAGTTATAGAGTGCACACTCTAGAAATTCAACAAATTCTTCTCCTCCGAACAACTTCTTCTCACTCGCTCAATTTTCAACCTATCCACATAAATTATACATCAAAACGTAGTAATTTTTGTCTGGATTCAGGAAATGTAACCCTCATTGCTGTAGCATTTATAGATTTTTCGCAAATCACCTCAGAGCGACACAAACCCGAAACCTCCCCCATTCATTTCCTATGGAGTGGTTTTGAAAATTGACGCTTGAAAATTGAAAACATCACACGTTTTCGCATCGTCGCTACTCCGAAACCGTTTCATGTACAAGCATGAGACTTTCACACATGAATGTCCCGACCCTTCTGGCACTCATAAAAAAGGAATTGTTTGGATAACTGTTACGGTTTTACCGCAGGAACAATTTGTTCGGGAGTAGCGAATGTGCAAATTCCTGAAAACGCTTTTCAGCTGCATTTTCCCACATCATCCACTTTTTTACATCGTCGCTGTGCCTACACCGATTTTTGTACAAACATGAAAATGGGCACCATAGTCCTCAAACGCCTGCTGATACTCATAGTGAAAGAATTATTTTGATATCTCTTATACTTTTTCAGCTACAGCGATTTGTTCGGGACCGTTTTTAGAGGATTTCTGAAAGTCCATAAAAATCACCTTTTATATCATAATTTTTCACACCTTTATTAAACTTTTTCCAACAAAAACCGATAGCCTGTCTTCTTCCCCTATCCGTTACGAAATAAACGCAGAAAAAATTACGTCTCTACCATTTACGGATCAGGAGATATGGAGCGTTGTTCGGGGCAAAGTTCTCCATTATAATCCAATGGGACTTATTGTGAGCAAAGTCTCTGCACTTCGGTAGACTGGCCTGCAGCAGAGGTGTGAGTGAGTTTCCATGACGACGGAACTCTGAGGGCCAGAGGGAGAAGCTCCATTGGGATACAATGGCAACTTTCGACGCCCGCTGCAGCGGCTGTGATTAATGTAGGAATCTGAAATTCGCACAGTCACTTCCTCTTAACATTTTTAAATTTTCAAGTGACTTTCAGCCATGTGTCACTTTTCTGTCCCATTTTGGATTTCACATGCTTTCCTATTGGGCCTTTGCTTCCAACAGGATCTGGCATGATGCCCAGACACGACATAATTGGCCAATACAGCACCACCCACATGTGGGAAATGGCGCTACTGACCATTTTGGTCAAATGTTGAGTTCTGGGCCCAGATGTGGTGAGGCTGAGTTGCTAAAGGAGGCCAATCTGACTCATGACCTTTGGTGACCTTTGGTGACATTAAGTATTGGCACCCTTTTTGAGGCACTTCCCAGTACAGGATTTGGACCAAACTGACAGAGTACACTCACCCGGTGATACTGAACACAACCCTGTTAGCGGCTAACTGTTAGCATGTTGCTAACCGGAAGTAGCTCTAGGAAGGTCCTACAAACTTCTGCTTTACAGAGTCTTTACCTCATTTATACAGAATGCTCCACTATAAATTTGGGCCACGTCACGTAAAGCATCTCCAAGCTAGGAGGTGTCAAACATCCAATGCTTTTCAATGGGGGCGAAACCCCTTATACTCCCTAGAAATGCAGGCCCACATATGGCTACAGTATATTCAAGTTTGAAATTCTACTTCTGCTTTGTTAAATGATTCAGTGTTTAGAATGAGTTAGGAAATGTTTGGTGCCTTACCCTCAGTTTTTTCTTCTTCTAATCATTCAGCTATTGTTCTTTCATGTTCAAATTCTTCAACTCTTTCAAATTCTTCAACTTTTTCAACTTCTTCAACTTTTTCAACTTCTTCAATGCTTTTCAGCTATTTTTTCTCTTCTTCAAAGATCTTCTGCATCTTTTGCTCAATCATTCAGCTATCTGCATTCACAGTGCATTTTCGCAGGAAATGCAAATTTTTCTAGTTCTTCTTATTATTACTGTGAATGCAGTAGGCATTCACAGTTCTTGAGATCCTCTTTCGCCTTTTTACTGTTTAAAGTTTGATTCGCTTCTCCTCCTACAGTTTTTCTCCGATTTCAACCATTCAACTTTTAAACTATTCAGCTTCTTCTGGAATCGATGGCTATATCTTTTTGTACTTATACCTTTTCAACTTTTTAAAATATTCAGCTTTATCTGCAAATTTTCAGCTTTTTTTTCTCCCATAGGAAATGAATGTAATTCACTAAAATTCCGCTCATTTCAGCTGCTTTTTGACAGCTTACTGCTTCAGCCTACTTTCAGCTAGAAACGCCATTCAACTTTTAAAATGTAGTGATATCTTTCAGCTATTATGGTATATTTCAGCTTTTTCATATCTTTTACCATTTTCATATAGTACCTCCTTAAAATAATTTTGGCTTTTCAAGAAATTCAGCAAATAACATGCGTTGCTATGGTCGTCAAGGAGGCAGTTATAGAGTGCGCACTCTAGAAATTCAACATATTCTTCTTCTCCGAACAACTTCTTCTCACTCGCTCAATTTTCAACCTATCCACATAAATTATACATCAAAACGTAGGTATTTTTGTCTGAATTCAGGAAATGTAACCCTCATTGGTGTAGCATTTATAGATTTTTCGCAAATCACCTCAGAGCGACACAAACCCGAAATCCTCCCCATTCATTTCCTATGGAGCGCTTTTGAAAAATGACGTCTGAAAATCCAAAACATCACATGTTTTCGCATCGTCGCTACTCCTAAACCGTTTCATGTACAAGCATGAGATTTTCACACATGAATGTCCCGACCCTTCTGGCACTCATAAAAAAGGAATTGTTTGGATAACTGTTATGGTTTTACCGCAGGAACAATTTGTTCGGGAGTAGCGAATGTGCAAATTCCTGAAAACGCTTTTCAGCTGCATTTTCCCACATCATCCACTTTTTTACATCGTCGCTGTGCCTACACCGATTTTTGTACAAACATGAAAATGGGCACCATAGTCCTCAAAAGCCTGCTGATACTCATAGTGAAAGAATTATTTTTATATCTCTTATACTTTTTCAGCTACAGCGAATTGTTCGGGACCGGTTTTAGAGGATTTCTGAAAATCCATAAAAATCACCTTTATATCATAATTTTTCACGCCTTTATTAAACTTTTTCCAGCAAAAACCGATAGCCTGTCTTCTTCCCCTATCCGTTACGAAATAAACGCAGAAAAAATTACGTCTCTACCATTTACGGATTTGGAGATATGGAGCGTTGTTCGGGGCAAAGTTCTCCATTATAATCCAATGGGACTTATTGTGAGCAAAGTCTCTGCACTTCGGTAGACTGGCCTGCAGCAGAGGTGTGAGTGAGTTTCCATGACGACGGAACTCTGAGGGCCAGAGGGAGAAGCTCCATTGGGATACAATGGCAACTTTCGACGCCCGCTGCAGCGGCTGTGATTAATGTAGGAATCTGAAATTCGCACAGTCACTTCCCTCTTAACATTTTTAAATTTTCAAGTGACTTTCAGCCATGTGTCACTTTTCTGTCCCATTTTGGATTTCACATGCTTTCCTATTGGGCCTTTGCTTCCAACAGGACCTGGCATGATGCCCAGACACGACATAATTGGCCAATACAGCACCACCCACATGTGGGAAATGGCGCTACTGACCATTTTGGTCAAATGTTGAGTTCTGGGCCCAGATGTGGTGAGGCTGAGTTGCTAAAGGAGGCCAATCTGACTCATGACCTTTGGTGACCTTTGGTGACATTAAGTATTGGCACCCTTTTTGAGGCACTTCCCAGTACAGGATTTGGACCAAACTGACAGAGTACACTCACCTGGTGATACTGAACACAACCCTGTTAGCGGCTAACTGTTAGCATGTTGCTAACCGGAAGTAGCTCTAGGAAGGTCCTACAAACTTCTGCTTTACAGAGTCTTTACCTCCTTTATACAGAATGCTCCACTATAAATTTGGGCCACATCACGTAAAGCATCTCCAAGCTAGGAGGTGTCAAACATCCAATGCTTTTCAATGGGGGCGAAACCCCTTATACTCCCTAGAAATGCAGGCCCACATATGGCTACAGTATATTCAAGTTTGAAATTCTACTTCTGCTTTGTTAAATGATTCAGTGTTTCGAATGAGTTAGGAAATGTTTGGTGCCTTACCCTCAGTTTTTTCTTCTTCTAATCATTCAGCTATTGTTCTTTCATGTTCAAATTCTTCAACTCTTTCAAATTCTTCAACTTTTTCAACTTCTTCAACTTCTTCAATGCTTTTCAGCTATTTTTTCTCTTCTTCAAAGATCTTCTGCATCTTTTGCTCAATCATTCAGCTATCTGCATTCACAGTGCATTTTCGCAGGAAATGCAAATTTTTCTAGTTACTGTGAATGCAGTAGGCATTCACAGTTATTGAGATCCTCTTTCACCTTTTTACTGTTTAAAGTTTGATTCGCTTCTCCTCCTACAGTTTTTCTCCGATTTCAACCATTCAACTTTTAAACTATTCAGCTTCTTCTGGAATCGATGGCTATATCTTTTTGTACTTATATCTTTTCAACTTTTTAAAATATTCAGCTTTTCCTGCAAATTTTCAGCTTTTTTTTCTCCCATAGGAAATGAATGTAATTCACTAAAATTCCGCTCATTTCAGCTGCTTTTTGACAGCTTACTGCTTCAGCCTACTTTCAGCTAGAAACGCCATTCAACTTTTAAAATGTAGTGATATCTTTCAGCTGTTATGGTCTATTTCAGCTTTTTCATATCTTTTACCATTTTCATATAGTACCTCCTTAAAATAATTTTGGCTTTTCAAGAAATTCAGCAAATAACATGCGTTGCTATGGTCATCAAGTGGCAGTTGGTAGAGTGCGCACTCTAGAAATTCAACTAATTCTTCTACTCCGAACAACTTCTTCTCACTCGCTCAATTTTCAACCTATCCACATAAATTATACATCAAAACGTAGGAATTTTTGTCTGGATTCAGGAAATGTAACCCTCATTGCTGTAGCATTTATAGATTTTTCGCAAATCACCTCAGAGCGACACAAACCCGAAACCTCCCCCATTCATTTCCTATGGAGCGGTTTTGAAAAATGACGCCTGAAAATTGAAAACATCACACGTTTTCGCATCGTCGCTACTCCGAAACCGTTTCATGTACAAGCATGAGACTTTCACACATGAATGTCCCGACCCTTCTGGCACTCATAAAAAAGGAATTGTTTGGATAACTGTTACGGTTTTACCGCAGGAACAATTTGTTCGGGAGTAGCGAATGTGCAAATTCCTGAAAACGCTTTTCAGCTGCATTTTCCCACATCATCCACTTTTTTACATCGTCGCTGTGCCTACACCGATTTTTGTACAAACATGAAAATGGGCACCATAGTCCTCAAAAGCCTGCTGATACTCATAGTGAAAGAATTATTTTGATATCTCTTATACTTTTTCAGCTACAGCGATTTGTTCGGGACCGTTTCTAGAGGATTTCTGAAAGTCCATAAAAATCACCTTTATATCATAATTTTTCACGCCTTTATTAAACTTTTTCCAGCAAAAACCGATAGCCTGTCTTCTTCCCCTATCCGTTACGAAATAAACGCAGAAAAAATTACGTCTCTACCATTTACGGATCAGGAGATATGGAGCGTTGTTCGGGGCAAAGTTCTCCATTATAATCCAATGGGACTTATTGTGAGCAAAGTCTCTGCACTTCGGTAGACTGGCCTGCAGCAGAGGTGTGAGTGAGTTTCCATGACGACGGAACTCTGAGGGCCAGAGGGAGAAGCTCCATTGGGATACAATGGCAACTTTCGACGCCCGCTGCAGCGGCTGTGATTAATGTAGGAATCTGAAATTCGCACAGTCACTTCCTCTTAACATTTTAAAATTTTCAAGTGACTTTCAGCCATGTGTCACTTTTCTGTCCCATTTTGGATTTCACATGCTTTCCTATTGGGCCTTTGCTTCCAACAGGATCTGGCATGATGCCCAGACACGACATAATTGGCCAATACAGCGCGACCCACATGTGGGAAATGGTGCTACTGACCATTTTGGTCAAATGTTGAGTTCTGGGCCCAGATGTGGTGAGGCTGAGTTGCTAAAGGAGGCCAATCTGACTCATGACCTTTGGTGACCTTTGGTGACATTAAGTATTGGCACCCTTTTTGAGGCACTTCCCAGTACAGGATTTGGACCAAACTGACAGAGTACACTCACCTGGTGATACTGAACACAACCCTGTTAGCGGCTAACTGTTAGCATGTTGCTAACCGGAAGTAGCTCTAGGAAGGTCCTACAAACTTCTGCTTTACAGAGTCTTTACCTCCTTTATACAGAATGCTCCACTATAAATTTGGGCCACGTCACGTAAAGCATCTCCAAGCTAGGAGGTGTCAAACATCCAATGCTTTTCAATGGGGGCGAAACCCCTTATACTCCCTAGAAATGCAGGCCCACATATGGCTACAGTATATTCAAGTTTGAAATTCTACTTCTGCTTTGTTAAACGATTCAGTGTTTAGAATGAGTTAGGAAATGTTTGGTGCCATTCCCTCAGTTTTTTCTTCTTCTAATCATTCAGCTATTGTTCTTTCATGTTCAAATTCTTCAACTCTTTCAAATTCTTCAACTTTTTCAACTTCTTCAACTTTTTCAACTTCTTAAATGCTTTTCAGCTATTTTTTTCTCTTCTTCAAAGATCTTCTGCATCTTTTGCTCAATCATTCAGCTATCTGCATTCACAGTGCATTTTCGCAGGAAATGCAAATTTTTCTAGTTATTACTGTGAATGCAGTAGGCATTCACAGTTCTTGAGATCCTGTTTCTCTTTATTCTTTATTCTTCTTATTATTATTATAGGATATTCTTCCAAATGCGTTTTTACTGTTTAAAGTTTGATTCGCTTCTCCTCCTACAATTTTTCTCCGATTTCAACCATTCAACTTTTAAACTATTCAGCTTCTTCTGGAATCGATGGCTATATCTTTTTGTACTTTTAACTCTTCAACTTTTTAAAATATTCAGCTTTTTCTGCAAATTTTCAGCTTTTTTTCTCCCATAGGAAATGAATGTAATTCACTAAAATTCCGCTCATTTCAGCTGCTTTTTGAAAGCTTACTGCTTCAGCCTACTTTCAGCTAGAAACGCCATTCAACTTTTAAAATGTAGTGATATCTTTCAGCTATTATGGTCTATTTCAGCTTTTTCATATCTTTTACCATTTTCATATAGTACCTCCTTAAAATAATTTTGGCTTTTCAAGAAATTCAGCAAATAACATGCGTTGCTATGGTCGTCAAGGAGGCAGTTATAGAGTGCGCACTCTAGAAATTCAACAAATTCTTCTTCTCCAAACAACTTCTTCTCAGTCGCTCAATTTTCAACCTATCCACATAAATTATACATCAAAACGTAGGAATTTTTGTCTGGATTCAGGAAATGTAACCCTCATTGCTGTAGCATTTATAGATTTTTCGCAAATCACCTCAGAGCGACACAAACCCGAAACCTCCCCCATTCATTTCCTATGGAGCGGTTTTGAAAAATGACGCCTGAAAATTGAAAACATCACACGTTTTCGCATCGTCGCTACTCCGAAACCGTTTCATGTACAAGCATGATACTTTCACACATGAATGTTCCGACCCTTCTGGCACTCATAAAAAAGGAATTGTTTGGATAACTGTTACGGTTTTACCGCAGGAACAATTTGTTCGGGAGTAGCGAATGTGCAAATTCCTGAAAACGCTTTTCAGCTGCATTTTCCCACATCATCCACTTTTTTACATCGTCGCTGTGCCTACACCGATTTTTGTACAAACATGAAAATGGGCACCATAGTCCTCAAAAGCCTGCTGATACTCATAGTGAAAGAATTATTTTGATATCTCTTATACTTTTTCAGCTACAGCGATTTGTTCGGGACCGTTTTTAGAGGATTTCTGAAAGTCCATAAAAATTCCCTTTATATCATAATTTTTCACGCCTTTATTAAACTTTTTCCAGCAAAAACCGATAGCCTGTCTTCTTCCCCTATCCGTTACAAAATAAACGCAGAAAAAATTACGTCTCTACCATTTACGGATCAGGAGATATGGAGCGTTGTTCGGGGCAAAGTTCTCCATTATAATCCAATGGGACTTATTGTGAGCAAAGTCTCTGCACTTCGGTAGACTGGCCTGCAGCAGAGGTGTGAGTGAGTTTCCATGACGACGGAACTCTGAGGCCCAGAGGGAGAAGCTCCATTGGGATACAATGGCAACTTTTGACGCCCGCTGCAGCGGCTGTGATTAATGTAGGAATCTGAAATTCGCACAGTCACTTCCTCTTAACATTTTTAAATTTTCAAGTGACTTTCAGCCATGTGTCACTTTTCTGTCCCATTTTGGATTTCACATGCTTTCCTATTGGGCCTTTGCTTCCAACAGGATCTGGCATGATGCCCAGACACGACATAATTGGCCAATACAGCACCACCCACATGTGGGAAATGGCGCTACTGACCATTTTGGTCAAATGTTGAGTTCTGGGCCCAGATGTGGTGAGGCTGAGTTGCTAAAGGAGGCCAATCTGACTCATGACCTTTGGTGACCTTTGGTGACATTAAGTATTGGCACCCTTTTTGAGGCACTTCCCAGTACAGGATTTGGACCAAACTGACAGAGTACACTCACCTGGTGATACTGAACACAACCCTGTTAGCGGCTAACTGTTAGCATGTTGCTAACCGGAAGTAGCTCTAGGAAGGTCCTACAAACTTCTGCTTTACAGAGTCTTTACCTCCTTTATACAGAATGCTCCACTATAAATTTGGGCCACGTCACGTAAAGCATCTCCAAGCTAGGAGGTGTCAAACATCCAATGCTTTTCAATGGGGGCGAAACCCCTTATACTCCCTAGAAATGCAGGCCCACATATGGCTACAGTATATTCAAGTTTAAAATTCTACTTCTGCTTTGTTAAATGATTCAGTGTTTAGAATGAGTTAGGAAATGTTTGGTGCCTTGCCCTCAGTTTTTTCTTCTTCTAATCATTCAGCTATTGTTCTTTCATGTTCAAATTCTTCAACTCTTTCAAATTCTTCAACTTTTTCAACTTCTTCAACTTTTTCAACTTCTTCAATGCTTTTCAGCTATTTTTTCTGTTCTTCAAAGATCTTCTGCATCTTTTGCTCAATCATTCAGCTATCTGCATTCACAGTGCATTTTCGCAGGAAATGCAAATTTTTCTAGTTATAGGATATTCTTCCAAATGCGTTTTTACTGTTTAAAGTTTGATTCGCTTCTCCTCCTACAATTTTTCTCCGATTTCAACCATTCAACTTTTAAACTATTCAGCTTCTTCTGGAATCGATGGCTATATCTTTTTGTACTTTTAACTCTTCAACTTTTTAAAATATTCAGCTTTTTCTGCAAATTTTCAGCTTTTTTTCTCCCATAGGAAATGAATGTAAATCACTAAAATTCCGCTCATTTCAGCTGCTTTTTGACAGCTTACTGCTTCAGCCTACTTTCAGCTAGAAACGCCATTCAACTTTTAAAATGTAGTGATATCTTTCAGTTATTATGGTCTATTTCAGCTTTTTCATATCTTTTACCATTTTCATATAGTACCTCCTTAAAATAATTTTGGCTTTTCAAGAAATTCAGCAAATAACATGCGTTGCTATGGTCGTCAAGGAGGCAGTTATAGAGTGCGCACTCTAGAAATTCAACAAATTCTTCTTCTCCGAACAACTTCTTCTCAGTCGCTCAATTTTCAACCTATCCACATAAATTATACATCAAAACGTAGGAATTTTTGTCTGGATTCAGGAAATGTAACCCTCATTGCTGTAGCATTTATAGATTTTTCGCAAATCACCTCAGAGCGACACAAACCCGAAACCTCCCCCATTCATTTCCTATGGAGCGGTTTTGAAAAATGACGCCTGAAAATTGAAAACATCACACGTTTTCGCATCGTCGCTACTCCGAAACCGTTTCATGTACAAGCATGAGACTTTCACACATGAATGTCCCGACCCTTCTGGCACTCATAAAAAAGGAATTGTTTGAATAACTGTTACGGTTTTACCGCAGGAACAATTTGTTCGGGAGTAGCGAATGTGCAAATTCCTGAAAACGCTTTTCAGCTGCATTTTCCCACATCATCCACTTTTTTACATCGTCGCTGTGCCTACACCGATTTTTGTACAAACATGAAAATGGGCACCATAGTCCTCAAAAGCCTGCTGATACTCATAGTGAAAGAATTATTTTGATATCTCTTATACTTTTTCAGCTACAGCGATTTGTTCGGGACCGTTTTTAGAGGATTTCTGAAAGTCCATAAAAATCAACTTTATATCATAATTTTTCACGCCTTTATTAAACTTTTTCCAGCAAAAACCGATAGCCTGTCTTTTTCCCCTATCCGTGACGAAATAAACGCAGAAAAAATTACGTCTCTACCATTTACGGATCAGGAGATATGGAGCGTTGTTCGGGGCAAAGTTCTCCATTATAATCCAATGGGACTTATTGTGAGCAAAGTCTCTGCACTTCGGTAGACTGGCCTGCAGCAGAGGTGTGAGTGAGTTTCCATGACGACGGAACTCTGAGGGCCAGAGGGAGAAGCTCCATTGGGATACAATGGCAACTTTCGACGCCCGCTGCAGCGGCTGTGATTAATGTAGGAATCTGAAATTCGCACAGTCACTTCCTCTTAACATTTTTAAATTTTCAAGTGACTTTCAGCCATGTGTCACTTTTCTGTCCCATTTTGGATTTCACATGCTTTCCTATTGGGCCTTTGCTTCCAACAGGATCTGGCATGATGCCCAGACACGACATAATTGGCCAATACAGCACCACCCACATGTGGGAAATGGCACTACTGACCATTTTGGTCAAATGTTGAGTTCTGGGCCCAGATGTGGTGAGGCTGAGTTGCTAAAGGAGGCCAATCTGACTCATGACCTTTGGTGACCTTTGGTGACATTAAGTATTGGCACCCTTTTTGAGGCACTTCCCAGTACAGGATTTGGACCAAACTGGCAGAGTACACTCACCTGGTGATACTGAACACAACCCTGTTAGCGGCTAACTGTTAGCATGTTGCTAACCGGAAGTAGCTCTAGGAAGGTCCTACAAACTTCTGCTTTACAGAGTCTTTACCTCCTTTATACAGAATGCTCCACTATAAAGTTGGGCCACGTCACGTAAAGCATCTCCAAGCTAGGAGGTGTCAAACATCCAATGCTTTTCAATGGGGGCGAAACCCCTTATACTCCCTAGAAATGCAGGCCCACATATGGCTACAGTATATTCAAGTTTGAAATTCTACTTCTGCTTTGTTAAATGATTCAGTGTTTAGAATGAGTTAGGAAATGTTTGGTGCCTCACCCTCAGTTTTTTCTTCTTCTAATCATTCAGCTATTGTTCTTTCATGTTCAAATTCTTCAACTCTTTCAAATTCTTCAACTTTTTCAACTTCTTCAATGCTTTTCAGCTATTTTTTCTCTTCTTCAAAGATCTTCTGCATCTTTTGCTAAATCATTCAGCTATCTGCATTCACAGTGCATTTTCGCAGGAAATGCAAATTTTTCTAGTTATTATTACTGTGAATGCAGTAGGCATTCACAGTTCTTGAGATCCTGTTTCTCTTTATTCTTTATTACTGTGAATGCAGTAGGCATTCACAGTTCTTGAGATCCTGTTTCTCTTTATTCTTTATTCTTCTTCTTCTTCTTCTTCTTCTTCTTCTTAGTGTTTATTCTTCCTAATGCGTTTTTACTGTTTAAAGTTTGATTCGCTTCTCCTCCTACAATTTTTCTCCGATTTCAACCATTCAACTTTTAAACTATTCAGCTTCTTCTGGAATCGATGGCTATATCTTTTTGTAGTTTTAACTCTTCAACTTTTTAAAATATTCAGCTTTTTCTGCAAATTTTCAGCTTTTTTTCTCCCATAGGAAATGAATGTAATTCACTGAAATTCTGCTCATTTCAGCTGCTTTTTGACAGCTTACTGCTTCAGCCTACTTTCAGCTAGAAACGCCATTCAACTTTTAAAATGTAGTGATATCTTTCAGCTATTATGGTATATTTCAGCTTTTTCATATCTTTTACCATTTTCATATAGTACCTCCTTAAAATAATTTTGGCTTTTCAAGAAATTCAGCAAATAACATGCGTTGCTATGGTCGTCAAGGAGGCAGTTATAGAGTGCGCACTCTAGAAATTCAACAAATTCTTCTTCTCCGAACAACTTCTTCTCAGTCACTCAATTTTCAACCTATCCACATAAATTATACATCAAAACGTAGGAATTTTTGTCTGGATTCAGGAAATGTAACCCTCATTGCTGTAGCATTTATAGATTTTTCGCAAATCACCTCAGAGCGACACAAACCCGAAACCTCCCCCATTCATTTCCTATGGAGCGGTTTTGAAAAATGACGCCTGAAAATTGAAAACATCACACGTTTTCGCATCGTCGCTACTCCGAAACCGTTTCATGTACAAGCATGAGACTTTCACACATGAATGTCCCGACCCTTCTGGCACTCATAAAAAAGGAATTGTTTGGATAACTGTTACGGTTTTACCGCAGGAACAATTTGTTCGGGAGTAGCGAATGTGCAAATTCCTGAAAACGCTTTTCAGCTGCATTTTCCCACATCATCCACTTTTTTACATCGTCGCTGTGCCTACACCGATTTTTGTACAAACATGAAAATGGGCACCATAGTCCTCAAAAGCCTGCTGATACTCATAGTGAAAGAATTATTTTGATATCTCTTATACTTTTTCAGCTACAGCGATTTGTTCGGGACCGTTTTTAGAGGATTTCTGAAAGTCCATAAAAATTACCTTTATATCATAATTTTTCACGCCTTTATTAAACTTTTTCCAGCAAAAACCGATAGCCTGTCTTCTTCCCCTATCCGTTACGAAATAAACGCAGAAAAAATTACGTCTCTACCATTTACGGATCAGGAGATATGGAGCGTTGTTCGGGGCAAAGTTCTCCATTATAATCCAATGGGACTTATTGTGAGCAAAGTCTCTGCACTTCGGTAGACTGGCCCGCTGCAGGTGTGAGTGAGTTTCCATGACGACGGAACTCTGAGGGCCAGAGGGAGAAGCTCCATTGGGATACAATGGCAACTTTCGACGCCCGCTGCAGCGGCTGTGATTAATGTAGGAATCTGAAATTCGCACAGTCACTTCCTCTTAACATTTTTAAATTTTCAAGTGACTTTCAGCCATGTGTCACTTTTCTGTCCCATTTTGGATTTCACATGCTTTCCTATTGGGCCTTTGCTTCCAACAGGATCTGGCATGATGCCCAGACACGACATAATTGGCCAATACAGCACCACCCACATGTGGGAAATGGCGCTACTGACCATTTTGGTCAAATGTTGAGTTCTGGGCCCAGATGTGGTGAGGCTGAGTTGCTAAAGGAGGCCAATCTGACTTATGACCTTTGGTGACCTTTGGTGACATTAAGTATTGGCACCCTTTTTGAGGCACTTCCCAGTACAGGATTTGGACCAAACTGACAGAGTACACTCACCTGGTGATACTGAACACAACCCTGTTAGCGGCTAACGGTTAGCATGTTGCTAATTGGAAGTAGCTCTAGGAAGCTCGGACAAACTTCTGCTTTACAGAGTCTTTACCTCCTTTATACAGAATGCTCCACTATAAATTTGGGCCACGTCACGTAAAGCATCTCCAAGCTAGGAGGTGTCAAACATCCAATGCTTTTCAATGGGGGCGAAACCCCTTATACTCCCTAGAAATGCAGGCCCACATATGGCTACAGTATATTCAAGTTTGAAATTCTACTTCTGCTTTGTTAAATGATTCAGTGTTTAGAATGAGTTAGGAAATGTTTGGTGCCTTACCCTCAGTTTTTTCTTCTTCTAATCATTCAGCTATGGTTCTTTCATGTTCAAATTCTTCAACTCTTTCAAATTCTTCAACTTTTTCAACTTCTTCAACTTTTTCAACTTCTTCAATGCTTTTCAGCTATTTTTTCTCTTCTTCAAAGATCTTCTGCATCTTTTGCTCAATCATTCAGCTATCTGCATTCACAGTGCATTTTCGCAGGAAATGCAAATTTTTCTAGTTCTTCTTATTATTACTGTGAATGCAGTAGGCATTCACAGTTATTGAGATCCTCTTTTTTAAAGTTTGATTCGCTTCTCCTCCTACAATTTTTCTCCGATTTCAACCATTCAACTTTTAAACTATTCAGCTTCTTCTGGAATCGATGGCTATATCTTTTTGTATTTATACCTTTTCAACTTTTTAAAATATTCAGCTTTTTCTGCAAATTTTCAGCTTTTTTTTTCTCCCATAGAAAATGAATGTAATTCACTAAAATTCCGCTCATTTCAGCTGCTTTTTGACAGCTTACTGCTTCAGCCTACTTTCAGCTAGAAACGCCATTCAACTTTTAAAATGTAGTGATATCTTTCAACTATTATGGTATATTTCAGCTTTTTCATATCTTTTACCATTTTCATATAGTACCTCCTTAAAATAATTTTGGCTTTTCAAGAAATTCAGCAAATAACATGCGTTGCTATGGTCGTCAAGGAGGCAGTTATAGAGTGCACACTCTAGAAATTCAACAAATTCTTCTCCTCCGAACAACTTCTTCTCACTCGCTCAATTTTCAACCTATCCACATAAATTATACATCAAAACGTAGGAATTTTTGTCTGGATTCAGGAAATGTAACCCTCATTGCTGTAGCATTTATAGATTTTTCGCAAATCACCTCAGAGCGACACAAACCCGAAACCTCCCCCATTCATTTCCTATGGAGCGGTTTTGAAAATTGACGCTTGAAAATTGAAAACATCACATGTTTTCGCATCGTCGCTACTCCGAAACCGTTTCATGTACAAGCATGAGACTTTCACACATGAATGTCCCGACCCTTCTGGCACTCATAAAAAAGGAATTGTTTGGATAACTGTTACGGTTTTACCGCAGGAACAATTTGTTCGGGAGTAACGAATGTGCAAATTCCTGAAAACGCTTTTCAGCTGCATTTTCCCACATCATCCACTTTTTTACATCGTCGCTGTGCCTACACCGATTTTTGTACAAACATGAAAATGGGCACCATAGTCCTCAAACGCCTGCTGATACTCATAGTGAAAGAATTATTTTGATATCTCTTATACTTTTTCAGCTACAGCGATTTGTTCGGGACCGTTTTTAGAGGATTTCTGAAAGTCCATAAAAATCACCTTTATATCATAATTTTTCACACCTTTATTAAACTTTTTCCAGCAAAAACCGATAGCCTGTCTTCTTCCCCTATCCGTTACGAAATAAACGCAGAAAAAATTACGTCTCTACCATTTACGGATCAGGAGATATGGAGCGTTGTTCGGGGCAAAGTTCTCCATTATAATCCAATGGGACTTATTGTGAGCAAAGTCTCTGCACTTCGGTAGACTGGCCCGCTGCAGGTGTGAGTGAGTTTCCATGACGACGGAACTCTGAGGGCCAGAGGGAGAAGCTCCATTGGGATACAATGGCAACTTTCGACGCCCGCTGCAGCGGCTGTGATTAATGTAGGAATCTGAAATTCGCACAGTCACTTCCTCTTAACATTTTTAAATTTTCAAGTGACTTTCAGCCATGTGTCACTTTTCTGTCCCATTTTGGATTTCACATGCTTTCCTATTGGGCCTTTGCTTCCAACAGGATCTGGCATGATGCCCAGACACGACATAATTGGCCAATACAGCACCACCCACATGTGGGAAATGGCGCTACTGACCATTTTGGTCAAATGTTGAGTTCTGGGCCCAGATGTGGTGAGGCTGAGTTGCTAAAGGAGGCCAATCTGACTCATGACCTTTGGTGACCTTTGGTGACATTAAGTATTGGCACCCTTTTTGAGGCACTTCCCAGTACAGGATTTGGACCAAACTGACAGAGTACACTCACCCGGTGATACTGAACACAACCCTGTTAGCGGCTAACTGTTAGCATGTTGCTAACCGGAAGTAGCTCTAGGAAGGTCCTACAAACTTCTGCTTTACAGAGTCTTTACCTCATTTATACAGAATGCTCCACTATAAATTTGGGCCACGTCACGTAAAGCATCTCCAAGCTAGGAGGTGTCAAACATCCAATGCTTTTCAATGGGGGCGAAACCCCTTATACTCCCTAGAAATGCAGGCCCACATATGGCTACAGTATATTCAAGTTTGAAATTCTACTTCTGCTTTGTTAAATGATTCAGTGTTTAGAATGAGTTAGGAAATGTTTGGTGCCTTACCCTCAGTTTTTTCTTCTTCTAATCATTCAGCTATTGTTCTTTCATGTTCAAATTCTTCAACTCTTTCAAATTCTTCAACTTTTTCAACTTCTTCAACTTTTTCAACTTCTTCAATGCTTTTCAGCTATTTTTTCTCTTCTTCAAAGATCTTCTGCATCTTTTGCTCAATCATTCAGCTATCTGCATTCACAGTGCATTTTCGCAGGAAATGCAAATTTTTCTAGTTATTATAGGATATTCTTCCAAATGCGTTTTTACTGTTTAAAGTTTGATTCGCTTCTCCTCCTACAATTTTTCTCCGATTTCAACCATTCAACTTTTAAACTATTCAGCTTCTTCTGGAATCGATGGCTATATCTTTTTGTACTTATATCTTTTCAACTTTTTAAAATATTCAGCTTTTTCTGCAAATTTTCAGCTTTTTTTCTCCCATAGGAAATGAATGTAAATCACTAAAATTCCGCTCATTTCAGCTGCTTTTTGACAGCTTACTGCTTCAGCCTACTTTCAGCTAGAAACGCCATTCAACTTTTAAAATGTAGTGATATCTTTCAGCTATTATGGTCTATTTCAGCTTTTTCATATCTTTTACCATTTTCATATAGTACCTCCTTAAAATAATTTTGGCTTTTCAAGAAATTCAGCAAATAACATGCGTTGCTATGGTCGTCAAGGAGGCAGTTATAGAGTGCGCACTCTAGAAATTCAACTAATTCTTCTTCTCCGAACAACTTCTTCTCAGTCGCTCAATTTTCAACCTATCCACATAAATTATACATCAAAACGTAGGAATTTTTGTCTGGATTCAGGAAATGTAACCCTCATTGCTGTAGCATTTATAGATTTTTCGCAAATCACCTCAGAGCGACACAAACCCGAAACCTCCCCCATTCATTTCCTATGGAGCGGTTTTGAAAAATGACGCCTGAAAATTGAAAACATCACACGTTTTCGCATCGTCGCTACTCCGAAACCGTT
Organism: Fundulus diaphanus; assembly: GCA_037039145.1. NCBI lineage: Eukaryota > Metazoa > Chordata > Actinopteri > Cyprinodontiformes > Fundulidae > Fundulus > Fundulus diaphanus. The sequence goes on from CM073143.1 coordinate 36,887,097, forward strand.
TCATGTAAAAGCATGAGACTTTCACACATGAATGTCCCGTCCCTTCTGGCACTCATAAAAAAGGAATTGTTTGGATAACTGTTACGGTTTTACCGCAGGAACAATTTGTTCGGGAGTAGCGAATGTGCAAATTCCTGAAAACGCTTTTCAGCTGCATTTTCCCACATCATCCACTTTTTTACATCGTCGCTGTGCCTACACCGATTTTTGTACAAACATGAAAATGGGCACCATAGTCCTCAAAAGCCTGCTGATACTCATAGTGAAAGAATTATTTTGATATCTCTTATACTTTTTCAGCTACAGCGATTTGTTCGGGACCGTTTTTAGAGGATTTCTGAAAGTCCATAAAAATCAACTTTATATCATAATTTTTCACGCCTTTATTAAACTTTTTCCAGCAAAAACCGATTAGCTGTCTTCTTCCCCTATCCGTTACGAAATAAACGCAGAAAAAATTACGTCTCTACCATTTACGGATCAGGAGATATGGAGCGTTGTTCGGGGCAAAGTTCTCCATTATAATCCAATGGGACTTATTGTGAGCAAAGTCTCTGCACTTCGGTAGACTGGCCTGCAGCAGAGGTGTGAGTGAGTTTCCATGACGACGGAACTCTGAGGGCCAGAGGGAGAAGCTCCATTGGGATACAATGGCAACTTTCGACGCCCGCTGCAGCGGCTGTGATTAATGTAGGAATCTGAAATTCGCACAGTCACTTCCTCTTAACATTTTTAAATTTTCAAGTGACTTTCAGCCATGTGTCACTTTTCTGTCCCATTTTGGATTTCACATGCTTTCCTATTGGGCCTTTGCTTCCAACAGGATCTGGCATGATGCCCAGACACGACATAATTGGCCAATACAGCACCACCCACATGTGGGAAATGGCGCTACTGACCATTTTGGTCAAATGTTGAGTTCTGGGCCCAGATGTGGTGAGGCTGAGTTGCTAAAGGAGGCCAATCTGACTCATGACCTTTGGTGACCTTTGGTGACATTAAGTATTGGCACCCTTTTTGAGGCACTTCCCAGTACAGGATTTGGACCAAACTGACAGAGTACACTCACCTGGTGATACTGAACACAACCCTGTTAGCGGCTAACTGTTAGCATGTTGCTAACCGGAAGTAGCTCTAGGAAGGTCCTACAAACTTCTGCTTTACAGAGTCTTTACCTCCTTTATACAGAATGCTCCACTATAAATTTGGGCCACGTCACGTAAAGCATCTCCAAGCTAGGAGGTGTCAAACATCCAATGCTTTTCAATGGGGGCGAAACCCCTTATACTCCCTAGAAATGCAGGCCCACATATGGCTACAGTATATTCAAGTTTGAAATTCTACTTCTGCTTTGTTAAATGATTCAGTGTTTAGAATGAGTTAGGAAATGTTTGGTGCCTCACCCTCAGTTTTTTCTTCTTCTAATCATTCAGCTATTGTTCTTTCATGTTCAAATTCTTCAACTCTTTCAAATTCTTCAACTTTTTCAACTTCTTCAATGCTTTTCAGCTATTTTTTCCTCTTCTTCAAAGATCTTCTGCATCTTTTGCTCAATCATTCAGCTATCTGCATTCACAGTGCATTTTCGCAGGAAATGCAAATTTTTCTAGTTACTGTGAATGCAGTAGGCATTCACAGTTCTTGAGATCCTGTTTCTCTTTATTCTTTATTCTTCTTCTTCTTCTTCTTCTTCTTCTTCTTAGTGTTTATTCTTCCTAATGCGTTTTTACTGTTTAAAGTTTGATTCGCTTCTCCTCCTACAATTTTTCTCCGATTTCAACCATTCAACTTTTAAACTATTCAGCTTCTTCTGGAATCGATGGCTATATCTTTTTGTACTTTTAACTCTTCAACTTTTTAAAATATTCAGCTTTTTCTGCAAATTTTCAGCTTTTTTTCTCCCATAGGAAATGAATGTAATTCACTGAAATTCTGCTCATTTCAGCTGCTTTTTGACAGCTTACTGCTTCAGCCTACTTTCAGCTAGAAACGCCATTCAACTTTTAAAATGTAGTGATATCTTTCAGCTATTATAGTATATTTCAGCTTTTTCATATCTTTTACCATTTTCATATAGTACCTCCTTAAAATAATTTTGGCTTTTCAAGAAATTCAGCAAATAACATGCGTTGCTATGGTCGTCAAGGAGGCAGTTATAGAGTGCGCACTCTAGAAATTCAACAAATTCTTCTTCTCCGAACAACTTCTTCTCAGTCACTCAATTTTCAACCTATCCACATAAATTATACATCAAAACGTAGGAATTTTTGTCTGGATTCAGGAAATGTAACCCTCATTGCTGTAGCATTTATAGATTTTTCGCAAATCACCTCAGAGCGACACAAACCCGAAACCTCCCCCATTCATTTCCTATGGAGCGGTTTTGAAAAATGACGCCTGAAAATTGAAAACATCACACGTTTTCGCATCGTCGCTACTCCGAAACCGTTTCATGTACAAGCATGAGACTTTCACACATGAATGTCCCGACCCTTCTGGCACTCATAAAAAAGGAATTGTTTGGATAACTGTTACGGTTTTACCGCAGGAACAATTTGTTCGGGAGTAGCGAATGTGCAAATTCCTGAAAACGCTTTTCAGCTGCATTTTCCCACATCATCCACTTTTTTACATCGTCGCTGTGCCTACACCGATTTTTGTACAAACATGAAAATGGGCACCATAGTCCTCAAAAGCCTGCTGATACTCATAGTGAAAGAATTATTTTGATATCTCTTATACTTTTTCAGCTACAGCGATTTGTTCGGGACCGTTTTTAGAGGATTTCTGGAAGTCCATAAAAATCACCTTTATATCATAATTTTTCACGCCTTTATTAAACTTTTTCCAGCAAAACCCGATAGCCTGTCTTCTTCCCCTATCCGTTACGAAATAAACGCAGAAAAAATTACGTCTCTACCATTTACGGATCAGGAGATATGGAGCGTTGTTCGGGGCAAAGTTCTCCATTATAATCCAATGGGACTTATTGTGAGCAAAGTCTCTGCACTTCGGTAGACTGGCCTGCAGCAGAGGTGTGAGTGAGTTTCCATGACGACGGAACTCTGAGGGCCAGAGGGAGAAGCTCCATTGGGATACAATGGCAACTTTCGACGCCCGCTGCAGCGGCTGTGATTAATGTAGGAATCTGAAATTCGCACAGTCACTTCCTCTTAACATTTTTAAATTTTCAAGTGACTTTCAGCCATGTGTCACTTTTCTGTCCCATTTTGGATTTCACATGCTTTCCTATTGGGCCTTTGCTTCCAACAGGATCTGGCATGATGCCCAGACACGACATAATTGGCCAATACAGCACCACCCACATGTGGGAAATGGCGCTACTGACCATTTTGGTCAAATGTTGAGTTCTGGGCCCAGATGTGGTGAGGCTGAGTTGCTAAAGGAGGCCAATCTGACTCATGACCTTTGGTGACCTTTGGTGACATTAAGTATTGGCACCCTTTTTGAGGCACTTCCCAGTACAGGATTTGGACCAAACTGACAGAGTACACTCACCTGGTGATACTGAACACAACCCTGTTAGCGGCTAACTGTTAGCATGTTGCTAACCGGAAGTAGCTCTAGGAAGGTCCTACAAACTTCTGCTTTACAGAGTCTTTACCTCCTTTATACAGAATGCTCCACTATAAATTTGGGCCACGTCACGTAAAGCATCTCCAAGCTAGGAGGTGTCAAACATCCAATGCTTTTCAATGGGGGCGAAACCCCTTATACTCCCTAGAAATGCAGGCCCACATATGGCTACAGTATATTCAAGTTTGAAATTCTACTTCTGCTTTGTTAAATGATTCAGTGTTTAGAATGAGTTAGGAAATGTTTGGTGCCTTACCCTCAGTTTTTTCTTCTTCTAATCATTCAGCTATTGTTCTTTCATGTTCAAATTCTTCAACTCTTTCAAATTCTTCAACTTTTTCAACTTCTTCAACTTTTTCAACTTCTTCAATGCTTTTCAGCTATTTTTTCTCTTCTTCAAAGATCTTCTGCATCTTTTGCTCAATCATTCAGCTATCTGCATTCACAGTGCATTTTCGCAGGAAATGCAAATTTTTCTAGTTACTGTGAATGCAGTAGGCATTCACAGTTCTTGAGATCCTGTTTCTCTTTATTCTTTATTACTGTGAATGCAGTAGGCATTCACAGTTATTGAGATCCTCTTTCGCCTTTTTACTGTTTAAAGTTTGATTCGCTTCTCCTCCTACAGTTTTTCTCCGATTTCAACCATTCAACTTTTAAACTATTCAGCTTCTTCTGGAATCGATGGCTATATCTTTTTGTACTTATATCTTTTCAACTTTTTAAAATATTCAGCTTTTCCTGCAAATTTTCAGCTTTTTTTTCTCCCATAGAAAATGAATGTAATTCACTAAAATTCCGCTCATTTCAGCTGCTTTTTGACAGCTTACTGCTTCAGCCTACTTTCAGCTAGAAACGCCATTCAACTTTTAAAATGTAGTGATATCTTTCAGCTGTTACGGTCTATTTCAGCTTTTTCATATCTTTTACCATTTTCATATAGTACCTCCTTAAAATAATTTTGGCTTTTCAAGAAATTCAGCAAATAACATGCGTTGCTATGGTCGTCAAGTGGCAGTTGGTAGAGTGCGCACTCTAGAATTTCAACTAATTCTTCTACTCCGAACAACTTCTTCTCACTCGCTCAATTTTCAACCTATCCACATAAATTATACATCAAAACGTAGGAATTTTTGTCTGGATTCAGGAAATGTAACCCTCATTGCTGTAGCATTTATAGATTTTTCACAAATCACCTCAGAGCGACACAAACCCGAAACCTCCCCCATTCAATTCCTATGGAGCGGTTTTGAAAAATGACGCCTGAAAATTGAAAACATCACACGTTTTCGCATCGTCGCTACTCCGAAACCGTTTCATGTACAAGCATGAGACTTTCACACATGAATGTCCCGACCCTTCTGGCACTCATAAAAAAGGAATTGTTTGGATAACTGTTACGGTTTTACCGCAGGAACAATTTGTTCGGGAGTAGCGAATGTGCAAATTCCTGAAAACGCTTTTCAGCTGCATTTTCCCACATCATCCACTTTTTTACATCGTCGCTGTGCCTACACCGATTTTTGTACAAACATGAAAATGGGCACCATAGTCCTCAAAAGCCTGCTGATACTCATAGTGAAAGAATTATTTTGATATCTCTTATACTTTTTCAGCTACAGCGATTTGTTCGGGACCGTTTCTAGAGGATTTCTGAAAGTCCATAAAAATCACCTTTATATCATAATTTTTCACGCCTTTATTAAACTTTTTCCAGCAAAAACCGATAGCCTGTCTTCTTCCCCTATCCGTTACAAAATAAACGCAGAAAAAATTACGTCTCTACCATTTACGGATCAGGAGATATGGAGCGTTGTTCGGGGCAAAGTTCTCCATTATAATCCAATGGGACTTATTGTGAGCAAAGTCTCTGCACTTCGGTAGACTGGCCTGCAGCAGAGGTGTGAGTGAGTTTCCATGACGACGGAACTCTGAGGGCCAGAGGGAGAAGCTCCATTGGGATACAATGGCAACTTTCGACGCCCGCTGCAGCGGCTGTGATTAATGTAGGAATCTGAAATTCGCACAGTCACTTCCTCTTAACATTTTTAAATTTTCAAGTGACTTTCAGCCATGTGTCACTTTTCTGTCCCATTTTGGATTTCACATGCTTTCCTATTGGGCCTTTGCTTCCAACAGGATCTGGCATGATGCCCAGACACGACATAATTGGCCAATACAGCACCACCCACATGTGGGAAATGGCGCTACTGACCATTTTGGTCAAATGTTGAGTTCTGGGCCCAGATGTGGTGAGGCTGAGTTGCTAAAGGAGGCCAATCTGACTCATAACCTTTGGTGACCTTTGGTGACATTAAGTATTGGCACCCTTTTTGAGTCACTTCCCAGTACAGGATTTGGACCAAACTGACAGAGTACACTCACCTGGTGATACTGAACACAACCCTGTTAGCGGCTAACTGTTAGCATGTTGCTAACCGGAAGTAGCTCTAGGAAGGTCCTACAAACTTCTGCTTTACAGAGTCTTTACCTCCTATATACAGAATGCTCCACAATAAGTTTGGGCCTCATCACGTAAAGCATCTCCAAGTTAGGAGGTGTCAAACATCCAATGCTTTTCAATGGGGGCGAAACCCCTTATACTCCCTAGAAATGCAGGCCCACATATGGCAACAGTATATTCAAGTTTGAAATTCTACTTATGCTTTGTTAAACGATTCAGTGTTTAGAATGAGTTAGGAAATGTTTGGTGCCTTTCCCTCAGTTTTTTCTTCTTCTAGTCATTCAGCTATTGTTCTTTCATGTTCAAATTCTTCAACTCTTTCAAATTCTTCAACTTTTTCAACTTCTTCAACTTTTTCAACTTCTTCAACTTTTTCAACTTCTTCAATGCTTTTCAGCTATTTTTTCTCTTCTTCAAAGATCTTCTGCATCTTTTGCTCAATCATTCAGCTATCTGCATTCACAGTGCATTTTCGCAGGAAATGCAAATTTTTCTAGTTCTTCTTCTTCTTCTTCTTCTTCTTCTTCTTCTTAGTGTTTATTCTTCCTAATGCGTTTTTACTGTTTAAAGTTTGATTCGCTTCTCCTCCTACAATTTTTCTCCGATTTCAACCATTCAACTTTTAAACTATTCAGCTTCTTCTGGAATCGATGGCTATATCTTTTTGTAGTTTTAACTCTTCAACTTTTTAAAATATTCAGCTTTTTCTGCAAATTTTCAGCTTTTTTTCTCCCATAGGAAATGAATGTAATTCACTGAAATTCTGCTCATTTCAGCTGCTTTTTGACAGCTTACTGCTTCAGCCTACTTTCAGCTAGAAACGCCATTCAACTTTTAAAATGTAGTGATATCTTTCAGCTATTATGGTATATTTCAGCTTTTTCATATCTTTTACCATTTTCATATAGTACCTCCTTAAAATAATTTTGGCTTTTCAAGAAATTCAGCAAATAACATGCGTTGCTATGGTCGTCAAGGAGGCAGTTATAGAGTGCGCACTCTAGAAATTCAACAAATTCTTCTTCTCCGAACAACTTCTTCTCAGTCACTCAATTTTCAACCTATCCACATAAATTATACATCAAAACGTAGGAATTTTTGTCTGGATTCAGGAAATGTAACCCTCATTGCTGTAGCATTTATAGATTTTTCGCAAATCACCTCAGAGCGACACAAACCCGAAACCTCCCCCATTCATTTCCTATGGAGCGGTTTTGAAAAATGACGCCTGAAAATTGAAAACATCACACGTTTTCGCATCGTCGCTACTCTGAAACCGTTTCATGTACAAGCATGAGACTTTCACACATGAATGTCCCGACCCTTCTGGCACTCATAAAAAAGGAATTGTTTGGATAACTGTTACGGTTTTACCGCAGGAACAATTTGTTCGGGAGTAGCGAATGTGCAAATTCCTGAAAACGCTTTTCAGCTGCATTTTCCCACATCATCCACTTTTTTACATCGTCGCTGTGCCTACACCGATTTTTGTACAAACATGAAAATGGGCACCATAGTCCTCAAAAGCCTGCTGATACTCATAGTGAAAGAATTATTTTGATATCTCTTATACTTTTTCAGCTACAGCGATTTGTTCGGGACCGTTTTTAGAGGATTTCTGAAAGTCCATCAAAATTACCTTTATATCATAATTTTTCACGCCTTTATTAAACTTTTTCCAGCAAAAACCGATAGCCTGTCTTCTTCCCCTATCCGTTACGAAATAAACGCAGAAAAAATTACGTCTCTACCATTTACGGATCAGGAGATATGGAGCGTTGTTCGGGGCAAAGTTCTCCATTATAATCCAATGGGACTTATTGTGAGCAAAGTCTCTGCACTTCGGTAGACTGGCCTGCAGCAGAGGTGTGAGTGAGTTTCCATGACGACGGAACTCTGAGGGCCAGAGGGAGAAGCTCCATTGGGATACAATGGCAACTTTCGACGCCCGCTGCAGCGGCTGTGATTAATGTAGGAATCTGAAATTCGCACAGTCACTTCCTCTTAACATTTTTAAATTTTCAAGTGACTTTCAGCCATGTGTCACTTTTCTGTCCCATTTTGGATTTCACATGCTTTCCTATTGGGCCTTTGCTTCCAACAGGATCTGGCATGATGCCCAGACACGACATAATTGGCCAATACAGCACCACCCACATGTGGGAAATGGCGCTACTGACCATTTTGGTCAAATGTTGAGTTCTGGGCCCAGATGTGGTGAGGCTGAGTTGCTAAAGGAGGCCAATCTGACTCATGACCTTTGGTGACCTTTGGTGACATTAAGTATTGGCACCCTTTTTGAGGCACTTCCCAGTACAGGATTTGGACCAAACTGACAGAGTACACTCACCTGGTGATACTGAACACAACCCTGTTAGTGGCTAACGGTTAGCATGTTGCTAATTGGAAGTAGCTCTAGGAAGCTCGGACAAACTTCTGCTTTACAGAGTCTTTACCTCCTTTATACAGAATGCTCCACTATAAATTTGGGCCACGTCACGTAAAGCATCTCCAAGCTAGGAGGTGTCAAACATCCAATGCTTTTCAATGGGGGCGAAACCCCTTATACTCCCTAGAAATGCAGGCCCACATATGGCTACAGTATATTCAAGTTTGAAATTCTACTTCTGCTTTGTTAAATGATTCAGTGTTTAGAATGAGTTAGGAAATGTTTGGTGCCTTACCCTCAGTTTTTCTTCTTCTAATCATTCAGCTATTGTTCTTTCATGTTCAAATTCTTCAACTCTTTCAAATTCTTCAACTTTTTCAACTTCTTCAACTTTTTCAACTTCTTCAATGCTTTTCAGCTATTTTTTCTCTTCTTCAAAGATCTTCTGCATCTTTTGCTCAATCATTCAGCTATCTGCATTCACAGTGCATTTTCGCAGGAAATGCAAATTTTTCTAGTTATTACTGTGAATGCAGTAGGCATTCACAGTTCTTGAGATCCTGTTTCTCTTTATTCTTTATTCTTCTTCTTCTTCTTCTTCTTCTTCTTCTTAGTGTTTATTCTTCCTAATGCGTTTTTACTGTTTAAAGTTTGATTCGCTTCTCCTCCTACAATTTTTCTCCGATTTCAACCATTCAACTTTTAAACTATTCAGCTTCTTCTGGAATCGATGGCTATATCTTTTTGTAGTTTTAACTCTTCAACTTTTTAAAATATTCAGCTTTTTCTGCAAATTTTCAGCTTTTTTTCTCCCATAGGAAATGAATGTAATTCACTGAAATTCTGCTCATTTCAGCTGCTTTTTGACAGCTTACTGCTTCAGCCTACTTTCAGCTAGAAACGCCATTCAACTTTTAAAATGTAGTGATATCTTTCAGCTATTATGGTATATTTCAGCTTTTTCATATCTTTTACCATTTTCATATAGTACCTCCTTAAAATAATTTTGGCTTTTCAAGAAATTCAGCAAATAACATGCGTTGCTATGGTCGTCAAGGAGGCAGTTATAGAGTGCGCACTCTAGAAATTCAACAAATTCTTCTTCTCCGAACAACTTCTTCTTAGTCACTCAATTTTCAACCTATCCACATAAATTATACATCAAAACGTAGGAATTTTTGTCTGGATTCAGGAAATGTAACCCTCATTGGTGTAGCATTTGTAGATTTTTCGCAAATCACCTCAGAGCGACACAAACCCGAAACCTCCCCCATTCATTTCCTATGGAGCGGTTTTGAAAAATGACGCCTGAAAATTGAAAACATCACACGTTTTCGCATCGTCGCTACTCTGAAACCGTTTCATGTACAAGCATGAGACTTTCACACATGAATGTCCCGACCCTTCTGGCACTCATAAAAAAGGAATTGTTTGGATAACTGTTACGGTTTTACCGCAGGAACAATTTGTTCGGGAGTAGCGAATGTGCAAATTCCTGAAAACGCTTTTCAGCTGCATTTTCCCACATCATCCACTTTTTTACATCGTCGCTGTGCCTACACCGATTTTTGTACAAACATGAAAATGGGCACCATAGTCCTCAAAAGCCTGCTGATACTCATAGTGAAAGAATTATTTTGATATCTCTTATACTTTTTCAGCTACAGCGATTTGTTCGGGACCGTTTTTAGAGGATTTCTGAAAGTCCATAAAAATTACCTTTATATCATAATTTTTCACGCCTTTATTAAACTTTTTCCAGCAAAAACCGATAGCCTGTCTTCTTCCCCTATCCGTTACGAAATAAACGCAGAAAAAATTACGTCTCTACCATTTACGGATCAGGAGATATGGAGCGTTGTTCGGGGCAAAGTTCTCCATTATAATCCAATGGGACTTATTGTGAGCAAAGTCTCTGCACTTCGGTAGACTGGCCCGCTGCAGGTGTGAGTGAGTTTCCATGACGACGGAACTCTGAGGGCCAGAGGGAGAAGCTCCATTGGGATACAATGGCAACTTTCGACGCCCGCTGCAGCGGCTGTGATTAATGTAGGAATCTGAAATTCGCACAGTCACTTCCTCTTAACATTTTTAAATTTTCAAGTGACTTTCAGCCATGTGTCACTTTTCTGTCCCATTTTGGATTTCACATGCTTTCCTATTGGGCCTTTGCTTCCAACAGGATCTGGCATGATGCCCAGACACGACATAATTGGCCAATACAGCACCACCCACATGTGGGAAATGGCGCTACTGACCATTTTGGTCAAATGTTGAGTTCTGGGCCCAGATGTGGTGAGGCTGAGTTGCTAAAGGAGGCCAATCTGACTTATGACCTTTGGTGACCTTTGGTGACATTAAGTATTGGCACCCTTTTTGAGGCACTTCCCAGTACAGGATTTGGACCAAACTGACAGAGTACACTCACCTGGTGATACTGAACACAACCCTGTTAGCGGCTAACGGTTAGCATGTTGCTAATTGGAAGTAGCTCTAGGAAGCTCGGACAAACTTCTGCTTTACAGAGTCTTTACCTCCTTTATACAGAATGCTCCACTATAAATTTGGGCCACGTCACGTAAAGCATCTCCAAGCTAGGAGGTGTCAAACATCCAATGCTTTTCAATGGGGGCGAAACCCCTTATACTCCCTAGAAATGCAGGCCCACATATGGCTACAGTATATTCAAGTTTGAAATTCTACTTCTGCTTTGTTAAATGATTCAGTGTTTAGAATGAGTTAGGAAATGTTTGGTGCCTTACCCTCAGTTTTTTCTTCTTCTAATCATTCAGCTATGGTTCTTTCATGTTCAAATTCTTCAACTCTTTCAAATTCTTCAACTTTTTCAACTTCTTCAACTTTTTCAACTTCTTCAATGCTTTTCAGCTATTTTTTCTCTTCTTCAAAGATCTTCTGCATCTTTTGCTCAATCATTCAGCTATCTGCATTCACAGTGCATTTTCGCAGGAAATGCAAATTTTTCTAGTTACTGTGAATGCAGTAGGCATTCACAGTTCTTGAGATCCTGTTTCTCTTTATTCTTTATTCTTCTTCTTCTTCTTCTTCTTCTTCTTCTTAGTGTTTATTCTTCCTAATGCGTTTTTACTGTTTAAAGTTTGATTCGCTTCTCCTCCTACAATTTTTCTCCGATTTCAACCATTCAACTTTTAAACTATTCAGCTTCTTCTGGAATCGATGGCTATATCTTTTTGTAGTTTTAACTCTTCAACTTTTTAAAATATTCAGCTTTTTCTGCAAATTTTCAGCTTTTTTTCTCCCATAGGAAATGAATGTAATTCACTGAAATTCTGCTCATTTCAGCTGCTTTTTGACAGCTTACTGCTTCAGCCTACTTTCAGCTAGAAACGCCATTCAACTTTTAAAATGTAGTGATATCTTTCAGCTATTATGGTATATTTCAGCTTTTTCATATCTTTTACCATTTTCATATAGTACCTCCTTAAAATAATTTTGGCTTTTCAAGAAATTCAGCAAATAACATGCGTTGCTATGGTCGTCAAGGAGGCAGTTATAGAGTGCGCACTCTAGAAATTCAACAAATTCTTCTTCTCCGAACAACTTCTTCTCAGTCACTCAATTTTCAACCTATCCACATAAATTATACATCAAAACGTAGGAATTTTTGTCTGGATTCAGGAAATGTAACCCTCATTGCTGTAGCATTTATAGATTTTTCGCAAATCACCTCAGAGCGACACAAACCCGAAACCTCCCCCATTCATTTCCTATGGAGCGGTTTTGAAAAATGACGCCTGAAAATTGAAAACATCACACGTTTTCGCATCGTCGCTACTCCGAAACCGTTTCATGTACAAGCATGAGACTTTCACACATGAATGTCCCGACCCTTCTGGCACTCATAAAAAAGGAATTGTTTGGATAACTGTTACGGTTTTACCGCAGGAACAATTTGTTCGGGAGTAGCGAATGTGCAAATTCCTGAAAACGCTTTTCAGCTGCATTTTCCCACATCATCCACTTTTTTACATCGTCGCTGTGCCTACACCGATTTTTGTACAAACATGAAAATGGGCACCATAGTCCTCAAAAGCCTGCTGATACTCATAGTGAAAGAATTATTTTGATATCTCTTATACTTTTTCAGCTACAGCGATTTGTTCGGGACCGTTTTTAGAGGATTTCTGAAAGTCCATAAAAATTACCTTTATATCATAATTTTTCACGCCTTTATTAAACTTTTTCCAGCAAAAACCGATAGCCTGTCTTCTTCCCCTATCCGTTACGAAATAAACGCAGAAAAAATTACGTCTCTACCATTTACGGATCAGGAGATATGGAGCGTTGTTCGGGGCAAAGTTCTCCATTATAATCCAATGGGACTTATTGTGAGCAAAGTCTCTGCACTTCGGTAGACTGGCCCGCTGCAGGTGTGAGTGAGTTTCCATGACGACGGAACTCTGAGGGCCAGAGGGAGAAGCTCCATTGGGATACAATGGCAACTTTCGACGCCCGCTGCAGCGGCTGTGATTAATGTAGGAATCTGAAATTCGCACAGTCACTTCCTCTTAACATTTTTAAATTTTCAAGTGACTTTCAGCCATGTGTCACTTTTCTGTCCCATTTTGGATTTCACATGCTTTCCTATTGGGCCTTTGCTTCCAACAGGATCTGGCATGATGCCCAGACACGACATAATTGGCCAATACAGCACCACCCACATGTGGGAAATGGCGCTACTGACCATTTTGGTCAAATGTTGAGTTCTGGGCCCAGATGTGGTGAGGCTGAGTTGCTAAAGGAGGCCAATCTGACTTATGACCTTTGGTGACCTTTGGTGACATTAAGTATTGGCACCCTTTTTGAGGCACTTCCCAGTACAGGATTTGGACCAAACTGACAGAGTACACTCACCTGGTGATACTGAACACAACCCTGTTAGCGGCTAACGGTTAGCATGTTGCTAATTGGAAGTAGCTCTAGGAAGCTCGGACAAACTTCTGCTTTACAGAGTCTTTACCTCCTTTATACAGAATGCTCCACTATAAATTTGGGCCACGTCACGTAAAGCATCTCCAAGCTAGGAGGTGTCAAACATCCAATGCTTTTCAATGGGGGCGAAACCCCTTATACTCCCTAGAAATGCAGGCCCACATATGGCTACAGTATATTCAAGTTTGAAATTCTACTTCTGCTTTGTTAAATGATTCAGTGTTTAGAATGAGTTAGGAAATGTTTGGTGCCTTACCCTCAGTTTTTTCTTCTTCTAATCATTCAGCTATGGTTCTTTCATGTTCAAATTCTTCAACTCTTTCAAATTCTTCAACTTTTTCAACTTCTTCAACTTTTTCAACTTCTTCAATGCTTTTCAGCTATTTTTTCTCTTCTTCAAAGATCTTCTGCATCTTTTGCTCAATCATTCAGCTATCTGCATTCACAGTGCATTTTCGCAGGAAATGCAAATTTTTCTAGTTATAGGATATTCTTCCAAATGCGTTTTTACTGTTTAAAGTTTGATTCGCTTCTCCTCCTACAATTTTTCTCCGATTTCAACCATTCAACTTTTAAACTATTCAGCTTCTTCTGGAATCGATGGCTATATCTTTTTGTACTTTTAACTCTTCAACTTTTTAAAATATTCAGCTTTTTCTGCAAATTTTCAGCTTTTTTTCTCCCATAGGAAATGAATGTAATTCACTAAAATTCCGCTCATTTCAGCTGCTTTTTGACAGCTTACTGCTTCAGCCTACTTTCAGCTAGAAACGCCATTCAACTTTTAAAATGTAGTGATATCTTTCAGCTATTATGGTCTATTTCAGCTTTTTCATATCTTTTACCATTTTCATATAGTACCTCCTTAAAATAATTTTGGCTTTTCAAGAAATTCAGCAAATAACATGCGTTGCTATGGTCGTCAAGGAGGCAGTTATAGAGTGCGCACTCTAGAAATTCAACAAATTCTTCTTCTCCGAACAACTTCTTCTCAGTCGCTCAATTTTCAACCTATCCACATAAATTATACATCAAAACGTAGGAATTTTTGTCTGGATTCAGGAAATGTAACCCTCATTGCTGTAGCATTTATAGATTTTTCGCAAATCACCTCAGAGCGACACAAACCCGAAACCTCCCCCATTCATTTCCTATGGAGCGGTTTTGAAAAATGACGCCTGAAAATTGAAAACATCACATGTTTTCGCATCGTCGCTACTCCGAAACCGTTTCATGTACAAGCATGAGACTTTCACACATGAATGTCCCGACCCTTCTGGCACTCATAAAAAAGGAATTGTTTGGATAACTGTTACGGTTTTACCGCAGGAACAATTTGTTCGGGAGTAGCGAATGTGCAAATTCCTGAAAACGCTTTTCAGCTGCATTTTCCCACATCATCCACTTTTTTACATCGTCGCTGTGCCTACACCGATTTTTGTACAAACATGAAAATGGGCACCATAGTCCTCAAAAGCCTGCTGATACTCATAGTGAAAGAATTATTTTGATATCTCTTATACTTTTTCAGCTACAGCGATTTGTTCGGGACCGTTTTTAGAGGATTTCTGAAAGTCCATAAAAATCACCTTTATATCATAATTTTTCACGCCTTTATTAAACTTTTTCCAGCAAAAACCGATAGCCTGTCTTCTTCCCCTATCCGTTACGAAATAAACGCAGAAAAAATTACGTCTCTACCATTTACGGATCAGGAGATATGGAGCGTTGTTCGGGGCAAAGTTCTCCATTATAATCCAATGGGACTTATTGTGAGCAAAGTCTCTGCACTTCGGTAGACTGGCCCGCTGCAGGTGTGAGTGAGTTTCCATGACGACGGAACTCTGAGGGCCAGAGGGAGAAGCTCCATTGGGATATAATGGCAACTTTCGACGCCCGCTGCAGCGGCTGTGATTAATGTAGGAATCTGAAATTCGCACAGTCACTTCCTCTTAACATTTTTAAATTTTCAAGTGACTTTCAGCCATGTGTCACTTTTCTGTCCCATTTTGGATTTCACATGCTTTCCTATTGGGCCTTTGCTTCCAACAGGATCTGGCATGATGCCCAGACACGACATAATTGGCCAATACAGCACCACCCACATGTGGGAAATGGCGCTACTGACCATTTTGGTCAAATGTTGAGTTCTGGGCCCAGATGTGGTGAGGCTGAGTTGCTAAAGGAGGCCAATCTGACTCATGACCTTTGGTGACCTTTGGTGACATTAAGTATTGGCACCCTTTTTGAGGCACTTCCCAGTACAGGATTTGGACCAAACTGACAGAGTACACTCACCTGGTGATACTGAACACAACCCTGTTAGCGGCTAACTGTTAGCATGTTGCTAACCGGAAGTAGCTCTAGGAAGGTCCTACAAACTTCTGCTTTACAGAGTCTTTACCTCCTTTATACAGAATGCTCCACTATAAATTTGGGCCATGTCACGTAAAGCATCTCCAAGCTAGGAGGTGTCAAACATCCAATGCTTTTCAATGGGGGCAAAACCCCTTATACTCCCTAGAAATGCAGGCCCACATATGGCTACAGTATATTCAAGTTTGAAATTCTACTTCTGCTTTGTTAAATGATTCAGTGTTTAGAATGAGTTAGGAAATGTTTGGTGCCTTACCCTCAGTTTTTTCTTCTTCTAATCATTCAGCTATTGTTCTTTCATGTTCAAATTCTTCAACTCTTTCAAATTCTTCAACTTTTTCAACTTCTTCAACTTTTTCAACTTCTTCAATGCTTTTCAGCTATTTTTTCTCTTCTTCAAAGATCTTCTGCATCTTTTGCTCAATCATTCAGCTATCTGCATTCACAGTGCATTTTCGCAGGAAATGCAAATTTTTCTAGTTTTAAATGTTTTTCATTTGTTCAAAGAAATTTAGTGTTGGTTTAGTGGGAAAAGTACACGTGAAATGAGACTGTGCTGCTTTTTTGTCCACAAAAGTAAAAAAAGGTTATTTTGCAATTATTATTACTGTGAATGCAGTAGGCATTCACAGTTCTTGAGATCCTGTTTCTCTTTATTCTTTATTCTTCTTATTATTACTGTGAATGCAGTAGGCATTCACAGTTCTTGAGATCCTGTTTCTCTTTATTCTTTATTCTTCTTATTATTACTGTGAATGCAGTAGGCATTCACAGTTCTTGAGATCCTGTTTCTCTTTATTCTTTATTCTTCTTATTATTATTACTGTGAATGCAGTAGGCATTCACAGTTCTTGAGATCCTGTTTCTCTTTATTCTTTATTCTTCTTATTATTATTACTGTGAATGCAGTAGGCATTCACAGTTCTTGAGATCCTGTTTCTCTTTATTCTTTATTCTTCTTCTTCTTCTTCTTCTTCTTCTTCTTAGTGTTTATTCTTCCTAATGCGTTTTTACTGTTTAAAGTTTGATTCGCTTCTCCTCCTACAATTTTTCTCCGATTTCAACCATTCAACTTTTAAACTATTCAGCTTCTTCTGGAATCGATGGCTATATCTTTTTGTAGTTTTAACTCTTCAACTTTTTAAAATATTCAGCTTTTTCTGCAAATTTTCAGCTTTTTTTCTCCCATAGGAAATGAATGTAATTCACTGAAATTCTGCTCATTTCAGCTGCTTTTTGACAGCTTACTGCTTCAGCCTACTTTCAGCTAGAAACGCCATTCAACTTTTAAAATGTAGTGATATCTTTCAGCTATTATGGTATATTTCAGCTTTTTCATATCTTTTACCATTTTCATATAGTACCTCCTTAAAATAATTTTGGCTTTTCAAGAAATTCAGCAAATAACATGCGTTGCTATGGTCGTCAAGGAGGCAGTTATAGAGTGCGCACTCTAGAAATTCAACAAATTCTTCTTCTCCGAACAACTTCTTCTCAGTCACTCAATTTTCAACCTATCCACATAAATTATACATCAAAACGTAGGAATTTTTGTCTGGATTCAGGAAATGTAACCCTCATTGCTGTAGCATTTATAGATTTTTCGCAAATCACCTCAGAGCGACACAAACCCGAAACCTCCCCCATTCATTTCCTATGGAGCGGTTTTGAAAAATGACGCCTGAAAATTGAAAACATCACACGTTTTCGCATCGTCGCTACTCTGAAACCGTTTCATGTACAAGCATGAGACTTTCACACATGAATGTCCCGACCCTTCTGGCACTCATAAAAAAGGAATTGTTTGGATAACTGTTACGGTTTTACCGCAGGAACAATTTGTTCGGGAGTAGCGAATGTGCAAATTCCTGAAAACGCTTTTCAGCTGCATTTTCCCACATCATCCACTTTTTTACATCGTCGCTGTGCCTACACCGATTTTTGTACAAACATGAAAATGGGCACCATAGTCCTCAAAAGCCTGCTGATACTCATAGTGAAAGAATTATTTTGATATCTCTTATACTTTTTCAGCTACAGCGATTTGTTCGGGACCGTTTTTAGAGGATTTCTGAAAGTCCATAAAAATTACCTTTATATCATAATTTTTCACGCCTTTATTAAACTTTTTCCAGCAAAAACCGATAGCCTGTCTTCTTCCCCTATCCGTTACGAAATAAACGCAGAAAAAATTACGTCTCTACCATTTACGGATCAGGAGATATGGAGCGTTGTTCGGGGCAAAGTTCTCCATTATAATCCAATGGGACTTATTGTGAGCAAAGTCTCTGCACTTCGGTAGACTGGCCTGCAGCAGAGGTGTGAGTGAGTTTCCATGACGACGGAACTCTGAGGGCCAGAGGGAGAAGCTCCATTGGGATACAATGGCAACTTTCGACGCCCGCTGCAGCGGCTGTGATTAATGTAGGAATCTGAAATTCGCACAGTCACTTCCTCTTAACATTTTTAAATTTTCAAGTGACTTTCAGCCATGTGTCACTTTTCTGTCCCATTTTGGATTTCACATGCTTTCCTATTGGGCCTTTGCTTCCAACAGGATCTGGCATGATGCCCAGACACGACATAATTGGCCAATACAGCACCACCCACATGTGGGAAATGGCGCTACTGACCATTTTGGTCAAATGTTGAGTTCTGGGCCCAGATGTGGTGAGGCTGAGTTGCTAAAGGAGGCCAATCTGACTTATGACCTTTGGTGACCTTTGGTGACATTAAGTATTGGCACCCTTTTTGAGGCACTTCCCAGTACAGGATTTGGACCAAACTGACAGAGTACACTCACCTGGTGATACTGAACACAACCCTGTTAGCGGCTAACGGTTAGCATGTTGCTAACCGGAAGTAGCTCTAGGAAGGTCCTACAAACTTCTGCTTTACAGAGTCTTTACCTCCTTTATACAGAATGCTCCACTATAAATTTGGGCCACGTCACGTAAAGCATCTCCAAGCTAGGAGGTGTCAAACATCCAATGCTTTTCAATGGGGGCGAAACCCCTTATACTCCCTAGAAATGCAGGCCCACATATGGCTACAGTATATTCAAGTTTGAAATTCTATTTCTGCTTTGTTAAACGATTCAGTGTTTAGAATGAGTTAGGAAATGTTTGGTGCCATTCCCTCAGTTTTTTCTTCTTCTAATCATTCAGCTATTGTTCTGTCATGTTCAAATTCTTCAACTCTTTCAAATTCTTCAATGCTTTTCAGCTATTTTTTCTCTTCTTCAAAGATCTTCTGCATCTTTTGCTCAATCATTCAGCTATCTGCATTCACAGTGCATTTTCGCAGGAAATGCAAATTTTTCTAGTTATAGGATATTCTTCCAAATGCGTTTTTACTGTTTAAAGTTTGATTCGCTTCTCCTCCTACAATTTTTCTCCAATTTCAACCATTCAACTTTTAAACTATTCAGCTTCTTCTGGAATCGATGGCTATATCTTTTTGTACTTTTAACTCTTCAACTTTTTAAAATATTCAGCTTTTTCTGCAAATTTTCAGCTTTTTTTCTCCCATAGGAAATGAATGTAATTCACTAAAATTCCGCTCATTTCAGCTCCTTTTTGACAGCTTACTGCTTCAGCCTACTTTCAGCTAGAAACGCCATTCAACTTTTAAAATGTAGTGATATCTTTCAGCTATTATGGTCTATTTCAGCTTTTTCATATCTTTTACCATTTTCATATAGTACCTCCTTAAAATAATTTTGGCTTTTCAAGAAATTCAGCAAATAACATGCGTTGCTATGGTCGTCAAGGAGGCAGTTATAGAGTGCGCACTCTAGAAATTCAACAAATTCTTCTTCTCCGAACAACTTCTTCTCAGTCGCTCAATTTTCAACCTATCCACATAAATTATACATCAAAACGTAGGAATTTTTGTCTGGATTCAGGAAATGTAACCCTCATTGCTGTAGCATTTATAGATTTTTCGCAAATCACCTCAGAGCGACACAAACCTGAAACCTCCCCCATTCATTTCCTATGGAGCGGTTTTGAAAAATGACGCCTGAAAATTGAAAACATCACACGTTTTCGCATCGTCGCTACTCCGAAACCGTTTCATGTACAAGCATGAGACTTTCACACATGAATGTCCCGACCCTTCTGGCACTCATAAAAAAGGAATTGTTTGGATAACTGTTACGGTTTTACCGCAGGAACAATTTGTTCGGGAGTAGCGAATGTGCAAATTCCTGAAAACGCTTTTCAGCTGCATTTTCCCACATCATCCACTTTTTTACATCGTCGCTGTGCCTACACCGATTTTTGTACAAACATGAAAATGGGCACCATAGTCCTCAAAAGCCTGCTGATACTCATAGTGAAAGAATTATTTTGATATCTCTTATACTTTTTCAGCTACAGCGATTTGTTCGGGACCGTTTTTTAGAGGATTTCTGAAAGTCCATAAAAATCACCTTTATATCATAATTTTTCACGCCTTTATTAAACTTTTTCCAGCAAAAACCGATAGCCTGTCTTCTTCCCCTATCCGTTACGAAATAAACGCAGAAAAAATTACGTCTCTACCATTTACGGATCAGGAGATATGGAGCGTTGTTCGGGGCAAAGTTCTCCATTATAATCCAATGGGACTTATTGTGAGCAAAGTCTCTGCACTTCGGTAGACTGGCCCGCTGCAGGTGTGAGTGAGTTTCCATGACGACGGAACTCTGAGGGCCAGAGGGAGAAGCTCCATTGGGATATAATGGCAACTTTCGACGCCCGCTGCAGCGGCTGTGATTAATGTAGGAATCTGAAATTCGCACAGTCACTTCCTCTTAACATTTTTAAATTTTCAAGTGACTTTCAGCCATGTGTCACTTTTCTGTCCCATTTTGGATTTCACATGCTTTCCTATTGGGCCTTTGCTTCCAACAGGATCTGGCATGATGCCCAGACACGACATAATTGGCCAATACAGCACCACCCACATGTGGGAAATGGCGCTACTGACCATTTTGGTCAAATGTTGAGTTCTGGGCCCAGATGTGGTGAGGCTGAGTTGCTAAAGGAGGCCAATCTGACTCATGACCTTTGGTGACCTTTGGTGACATTAAGTATTGGCACCCTTTTTGAGGCACTTCCCAGTACAGGATTTGGACCAAACTGACAGAGTACACTCACCTGGTGATACTGAACACAACCCTGTTAGCGGCTAACTGTTAGCATGTTGCTAACCGGAAGTAGCTCTAGGAAGGTCCTACAAACTTCTGCTTTACAGAGTCTTTACCTCCTTTATACAGAATGCTCCACTATAAATTTGGGCCACGTCACGTAAAGCATCTCCAAGCTAGGAGGTGTCAAACATCCAATGCTTTTCAATGGGGGCGAAACCCCTTATACTCCCTAGAAATGCAGGCCCACATATGGCTACAGTATATTCAAGTTTGAAATTCTACTTCTGCTTTGTTAAATGATTCAGTGTTTAGAATGAGTTATGAAATGTTTGGTGCCTTACCCTCAGTTTTTTCTTCTTCTAATCATTCAGCTATTGTTCTTTCATGTTCAAATTCTTCAACTCTTTCAAATTCTTCAACTTTTTCAACTTCTTCAACTTTTTCAACTTCTTCAATGCTTTTCAGCTATTTTTTCTCTTCTTCAAAGATCTTCTGCATCTTTTGCTCAATCATTCAGCTATCTGCATTCACAGTGCATTTTCGCAGGAAATGCAAATTTTTCTAGTTATAGGATATTCTTCCAAATGCGTTTTTACTGTTTAAAGTTTGATTCGCTTCTCCTCCTACAATTTTTCTCCGATTTCAACCATTCAACTTTTAAACTATTCAGCTTCTTCTGGAATCGATGGCTATATCTTTTTGTACTTTTAACTCTTCAACTTTTTAAAATATTCAGCTTTTTCTGCAAATTTTCAGCTTTTTTTCTCCCATAGGAAATGAATGTAATTCACTAAAATTCCGCTCATTTCAGCTGCTTTTTGACAGCTTACTGCTTCAGCCTACTTTCAGCTAGAAACGCCATTCAACTTTTAAAATGTAGTGATATCTTTCAGCTATTATGGTCTATTTCAGCTTTTTCATATCTTTTACCATTTTCATATAGTACCTCCTTAAAATAATTTTGGCTTTTCAAGAAATTCAGCAAATAACATGCGTTGCTATGGTCGTCAAGGAGGCAGTTATAGAGTGCGCACTCTAGAAATTCAACAAATTCTTCTTCTCCGAACAACTTCTTCTCAGTCGCTCAATTTTCAACCTATCCACATAAATTATACATCAAAACGTAGGAATTTTTGTCTGGATTCAGGAAATGTAACCCTCATTGGTGTAGCATTTGTAGATTTTTCGCAAATCACCTCAGAGCGACACAAACCCGAAACCTCCCCCATTCATTTCCTATGGAGCGGTTTTGAAAAATGACGTCTGAAAATCCAAAACATCACACGTATTCGCATCGTCGCTACTCCGAAACCGTTTTATGTACAAGCATGAGACTTTCACACATGAATGTCCCGACCCTTCTGGCACTCATAAAAAAGGAATTGTTTGGATAACTGTTACGGTTTTACCGCAGGAACAATTTGTTCGGGAGTAGCGAATGTGCAAATTCCTGAAAACGCTTTTCAGCTGCATTTTCCCACATCATCCACTTTTTTACATCGTCGCTGTGCCTACACCGATTTTTGTACAAACATGAAAATGGGCACCATAGTCCTCAAAAGCCTGCTGATACTCATAGTGAAAGAATTATTTTGATATCTCTTATACTTTTTCAGCTACAGCGATTTGTTCGGGACCGTTTTTAGAGGATTTTGGAAAGTCCATAAAAATCACCTTTATATCATAATTTTTCACGCCTTTATTAAACTTTTTCCAGCAAAAACCGATACCCCGTCTTCTTCCCCTATCCGTTACGAAATAAACGCAGAAAAAATTACGTCTCTACCATTTACGGATCAGGAGATATGGAGCGTATTTCGGGGCAAAGTTCTCCATTATAATCCAATGGGACTTATTGTGAGCAAAGTCTCTGCACTTCGGTAGACTGGCCTGCAGCAGAGGTGTGAGTGAGTTTCCATGACGACGGAACTCTGAGGGCCAGAGGGAGAAGCTCCATTGGGATACAATGGCAACTTTCGACGCCCGCTGCAGCGGCTGTGATTAATGTAGGAATCTGAAATTCGCACAGTCACTTCCTCTTAACATTTTTAAATTTTCAAGTGACTTTCAGCCATGTGTCACTTTTCTGTCCCATTTTGGATTTCACATGCTTTCCTATTGGGCCTTTGCTTCCAACAGGATCTGGCATGATGCCCAGACACGACATAATTGGCCAATACAGCACCACCCACGTGTGGGAAATGGCGCTACTGACCATTTTGGTCAAATGTTGAGTTCTGGGCCCAGATGTGGTGAGGCTGAGTTGCTAAAGGAGGCCAATCTGACTCATGACCTTTGGTGACCTTTGGTGACATTAAGTATTGGCACCCTTTTTGAGGCACTTCCCAGTACAGGATTTGGACCAAACTGACAGAGTACACTCACCTGGTGATACTGAACACAACCCTGCTAGCGGCTAACTGTTAGCATGTTGCTAACCGGAAGTAGCTCTAGGAAGGTCCTACAAACTTCTGCTTTACAGAGTCTTTACCTCCTTTATACAGAATGCTCCACTATAAATTTGGGCCACGTCACGTAAAGCATCTCCAAGCTAGGAGGTGTCAAACATCCAATGCTTTTCAATGGGGGCGAAACCCCTTATACTCCCTAGAAATGCAGGCCCACATATGGCTACAGTATATTCAAGTTTGAAATTCTATTTCTGCTTTGTTAAACGATTCAGTGTTTAGAATGAGTTAGGAAATGTTTGGTGCCATTCCCTCAGTTTTTTCTTCTTCTAATCATTCAGCTATTGTTCTGTCATGTTCAAATTCTTCAACTCTTTCAAATTCTTCAATGCTTTTCAGCTATTTTTTCTCTTCTTCAAAGATCTTCTGCATCTTTTGCTCAATCATTCAGCTATCTGCATTCACAGTGCATTTTCGCAGGAAATGCAAATTTTTCTAGTTACTGTGAATGCAGTAGGCATTCACAGTTCTTGAGATCCTGTTTCTCTTTATTCTTTATTCTTCTTATTATTACTGTGAATGCAGTAGGCATTCACAGTTCTTGAGATCCTGTTTCTCTTTATTACTGTGAATGCAGTAGGCATTCACAGTTCTTGAGATCCTGTTTCTCTTTATTCTTTATTCTTCTTATTATTATTATAGGATATTCTTCCAAATGCGTTTTTACTGTTTAAAGTTTGATTCGCTTCTCCTCCTACAATTTTTCTCCGATTTCAACCATTCAACTTTTAAACTATTCAGCTTCTTCTGGAATCGATGGCTATATCTTTTTGTACTTATATCTTTTCAACTTTTTAAAATATTCAGCTTTTTCTGCAAATTTTCAGCTTTTTTTCTCCCATAGGAAATGAATGTAAATCACTAAAATTCCGCTCATTTCAGCTGCTTTTTGACAGCTTACTGCTTCAGCCTACTTTCAGCTAGAAACGCCATTCAACTTTTAAAATGTAGTGATATCTTTCAGCTATTATGGTCTATTTCAGCTTTTTCATATCTTTTACCATTTTCATATAGTACCTCCTTAAAATAATTTTGGCTTTTCAAGAAATTCAGCAAATAACATGCGTTGCTATGGTCGTCAAGGAGGCAGTTATAGAGTGCGCACTCTAGAAATTCAACTAATTCTTCTTCTCCGAACAACTTCTTCTCAGTCGCTCAATTTTCAACCTATCCACATGAATTATACATCAAAACGTAGGAATTTTTGTCTGGATTCAGGAAATGTAACCCTCATTGCTGTAGCATTTATAGATTTTTCGCAAATCACCTCAGAGCGACACAAACCCGAAACCTCCCCCATTCATTTCCTATGGAGCGGTTTTGAAAAATGACGCCTGAAAATTGAAAACATCACACGTTTTCGCATCGTCGCTACTCCGAAACCGTTTCATGTACAAGCATGAGACTTTCACACATGAATGTCCCGACCCTTCTGGCACTCATAAAAAAGGAATTGTTTGAATAACTGTTACGGTTTTACCGCAGGAACAATTTGTTCGGGAGTAGCGAATGTGCAAATTCCTGAAAACGCTTTTCAGCTGCATTTTCCCACATCATCCACTTTTTTACATCGTCGCTGTGCCTACACCGATTTTTGTACAAACATGAAAATGGGCACCATAGTCCTCAAAAGCCTGCTGATACTCATAGTGAAAGAATTATTTTGATATCTCTTATACTTTTTCAGCTACAGCGATTTGTTCGGGACCGTTTTTAGAGGATTTCTGAAAGTCCATAAAAATCAACTTTATATCATAATTTTTCACGCCTTTATTAAACTTTTTCCAGCAAAAACCGATAGCCTGTCTTTTTCCCCTATCCGTGACGAAATAAACGCAGAAAAAATTACGTCTCTACCATTTACGGATCAGGAGATATGGAGCGTTGTTCGGGGCAAAGTTCTCCATTATAATCCAATGGGACTTATTGTGAGCAAAGTCTCTGCACTTCGGTAGACTGGCCTGCAGCAGAGGTGTGAGTGAGTTTCCATGACGACGGAACTCTGAGGGCCAGAGGGAGAAGCTCCATTGGGATACAATGGCAACTTTCGACGCTCACCGCAGTTGCTGTGATTAATGTAGGAATCTGAAATTCGCACAGTCACTTCCTCTTAACATTTTTAAATTTTCAAGTGACTTTCAGCCATGTGTCACTTTTCTGTCCCATTTTGGATTTCACATGCTTTCCTATTGGGCCTTTGCTTCCAACAGGATCTGGCATGATGCCCAGACACGACATAATTGGCCAATACAGCACCACCCACATGTGGGAAATGGCGCTACTGACCATTTTGGTCAAATGTTGAGTTCTGGGCCCAGATGTGGTGAGGCTGAGTTGCTAAAGGAGGCCAATCTGACTCATGACCTTTGGTGACCTTTGGTGACATTAAGTATTGGCACCCTTTTTGAGGCACTTCCCAGTACAGGATTTGGACCAAACTGACAGAGTACACTCACCTGGTGATACTGAACACAAACCTGTTAGCGGCTAACTGTTAGCATGTTGCTAACCGGAAGTAGCTCTAGGAAGATCCTACAAACTTCTGCTTTACAGAGTCTTTACCTCCTTTATACAGAATGCTCCACTATAAATTTGGGCCACGTCACGTAAAGCATCTCCAAGCTAGGAGGTGTCAAACATCCAATGCTTTTCAATGGGGGCGAAACCCCTTATACTCCCTAGAAATGCAGGCCCACATATGGCTACAGTATATTCAAGTTTGAAATTCTACTTCTGCTTTGTTAAATGATTCAGTGTTTAGAATGAGTTAGGAAATGTTTGGTGCCTTACCCTCAGTTTTTTCTTGTTCTAATCATTCAGCTATTGTTCTTTCATGTTCAAATTCTTCAACTCTTTCAAATTCTTCAACTTTTTCAACTTCTTCAATGCTTTTCAGCTATTTTTTCTCTTCTTCAAAGATCTTCTGCATCTTTTGCTCAATCATTCAGCTATCTGCATTCACAGTGCATTTTCGCAGGAAATGCAAATTTTTCTAGTTACTGTGAATGCAGTAGGCATTCACAGTTATTGAGATCCTCTTTCGCGTTTTTACTGTTTAAAATTTGATTCGCTTCTCCTCCTACAGTTTTTGTCCGATTTCAACCGTTCAACTTTTAAACTATTCAGCTTCTTCTGGAATCGATGGCTATATCTTTTTGTACTTTTAACTTTTCAACTTTTTAAAATATTCAGCTTTTCCTGCAAATTTTCAGCTTTTTTT
The DNA here is from genome assembly GCA_037039145.1 of Fundulus diaphanus. Taxonomy (NCBI): domain Eukaryota; kingdom Metazoa; phylum Chordata; class Actinopteri; order Cyprinodontiformes; family Fundulidae; genus Fundulus; species Fundulus diaphanus. The sequence goes on from CM073143.1 coordinate 36,913,719, forward strand.
TCTACCATAGGAAATTAATGTAATTCACTAAAATTCCGCTCATTTCAGCTGCTTTTTGACAGCTTACTGCTTCAGCCTACTTTTAGCTAGAAACGCCATTCAACTTTTAAAATGTAGTGATATCTTTCAGCTATTATGGTGTTTTTCAGCTTTTTCATATCTTTTACCATTTTCATACAGTACATCCTTAAAATAATTTTGGCTTTTCAAGAAATTCAGCAAATAACATGCGTTGCTATGGTCGTCAAGTGGCAGTTGGTAGAGTGCACACTCTAGAAACTCAACTAATTCTTCTTCTCCGAACAACTTCTTCTCACTCGCTCAATTCTCAACCTATCCACATAAATTATACATCAAAACGTATGAATTTTTGTCTGGATTCAGGAAATGTAACCCTCATTGGTGTAGCATTTATAGATTTTTCGCAAATCACCTCAGACCGACACAAACCCGAAACCTCCCCCATTCATTTCCTATGGAGCGGTTTTGAAAAATGACGTCTGAAAATCCAAAACATCACACGTTTTCGCATCGTCGCTACTCCTAAACCGTTTGATGTACAGGCATGAGACTTTCACACATTCAAGTCCAGACACTTCTGGCACTCACAAAAGGTTTTTTTTGGAGTTTTGGATAACTGTTACGGTTTTGCCGCAGGAACAATTTGTTCGGGAGTAGCGAATGTGCAAAATACTGAAAATGCTTTAGAGCTGCATTTTTCCACATGATCCACTTTTTTACATCGTCGCTGTGCCTACACCGATTTTTGTACAAACATAAAAATGAGCAACATAGTCCTCAAAAGCCTGCTGATACTCACAGTGAAAGAATTATTTTGATATCTCTTATACTTTTTCAGCTAGAGCGATTTGTTCGGAACCGTTTTTAGAGGATTTTTGAAATTCCTTAAAAATCCCCTTTATATCATAATTTTTTACGCCTTTATTAAAATATTTCCTGCAAAAACCGATAGCAAGTCTTCTTCCCCTCTCCGTTAAGAAATAAACGCAGAAAAAATTACGTCTCTACCATTTACGGATCAGGAGATATGGAGCGTTGTGCGAGGCAAAGTTCTCCATTATAACCCAATGGGACATATTCTGAGCATAGTGTCTGCACTTCTGTAGACTGGCCCGCTGCAGGTGTGTCAGTGAGTTTCCATGACGACGGAACTCTGAGGGCCAGAGGGAGACGCTCCATTGGGATACAATGGCAACTTTCGATGCTCACTGCAGTTGCTGTGATTAATGTAGGAATCTGAAATTCGCACAGTCACTTCCTCTTGACATTTGAAAATTTTCAAGTGACTTTCAGCCATGTGTCACTTTTCTGTCCCATTTTGGATTTCACATGCTTTCCTATTGGGCTTTTGCTTCCAACAGGACCTGGCATGATGCCCAGACACGACCCAATTGGCCAATACAGCACCACCCACCTGTGGGAAATGGCGCTACACGCCATTTTGGTCAAATGTTGAGTTCTGGGCCCAGATGTGGTGAGGCTGAGTTGCTAAAGGAGGCCAATCTGACCCATGAACTTTGGTGACGTTTGGTGACATTAAGTATTGGCACCCCTTTTTGAGGCACTTCCCAGTACAGGATTTGGACCAAACTGACAGAGTACAATCACCCGGTGATACTGAACACAACCATGTTAGCGGCTAACGGTTAGCATGTTGCTAATCGGAAGTAGCTCTAGGAAGCTCGGACAAACTTCTGCTTTTTAGAGTCTGTACCTCCTTTATACAGAATGCTCCACAATAAGTTTGGGCCTTGTCATGTAAAGCATCTCCAAGTTAGGAGGTGTCAAACATCCAATGCTTTTCAATGGGGGCGAAACCCCTTATACTCCCTCGAAATGCAGGCCCACATATGGCTACAGTATATTCAAGTTTGAAATTCTACTTCTGCTTTGTTAAACGATTCAGTGTTTAGAATTAGTTAGGAAATGTTAGGTGCCTTTCCCTCAGTTTTTTCTTCTTCTAATCATTCAGCTATTGTTCTTTCATGTTCAAATTCTTCAACTCTTAAATTCTTCAACTTTTTCAACTTCTTCAACTTTTTCAACTTCTTCAATGCTCTTCAGCTATTTTTTCTCTTCTTCAAAGACCTTCTGCATCTTTTGCTCAATCATTCAGCTATCTGCATTCACAGTGCATTTTCGCAGGAAATGCAAATTTTTCTAGTTCTTTATTCTTCTTATTATTATTATAGGATATTCTTCCAAATGCGTTTTTACTGTTTAAAGTTTGATTCGCTTCTCCTCCTACAATTTTTCTCCGATTTCAACCATTCAACTTTTAAACTATTCAGCTTCTTCTGGAATCGATGGCTATATCTTTTTGTACTTATATCTTTTCAACTTTTTAAAATATTCAGCTTTTTCTGCAAATTTTCAGCTTTTTTTCTCCCATAGGAAATGAATGTAAATCACTAAAATTCCGCTCATTTCAGCTGCTTTTTGACAGCTTACTGCTTCAGCCTACTTTCAGCTAGAAACGCCATTCAACTTTTAAAATGTAGTGATATCTTTCAGCTATTATGGTCTATTTCAGCTTTTTCATATCTTTTACCATTTTCATATAGTACCTCCTTAAAATAATTTTGGCTTTTCAAGAAATTCAGCAAATAACATGCGTTGCTATGGTCGTCAAGGAGGCAGTTATAGAGTGCGCACTCTAGAAATTCAACTAATTCTTCTTCTCCGAACAACTTCTTCTCAGTCGCTCAATTTTCAACCTATCCACATAAATTATACATCAAAACGTAGGAATTTTTGTCTGGATTCAGGAAATGTAACCCTCATTGCTGTAGCATTTATAGATTTTTCGCAAATCACCTCAGAGCGACACAAACCCGAAACCTCCCCCATTCATTTCCTATGGAGCGGTTTTGAAAAATGACGCCTGAAAATTGAAAACATCACACGTTTTCGCATCGTCGCTACTCCGAAACCGTTTCATGTACAAGCATGAGACTTTCACACATGAATGTCCCGTCCCTTCTGGCACTCATAAAAAAGGAATTGTTTGGATAACTGTTACGGTTTTACCGCAGGAACAATTTGTTCGGGAGTAGCGAATGTGCAAATTCCTGAAAACGCTTTTCAGCTGCATTTTCCCACATCATCCACTTTTTTACATCGTCGCTGTGCCTACACCGATTTTTGTACAAACATGAAAATGGGCACCATAGTCCTCAAAAGCCTGCTGATACTCATAGTGAAAGAATTATTTTGATATCTCTTATACTTTTTCAGCTACAGCGATTTGTTCGGGACCGTTTTTAGAGGATTTCTGAAAGTCCATAAAAATCAACTTTATATCATAATTTTTCACGCCTTTATTAAACTTTTTCCAGCAAAAACCGATTAGCTGTCTTCTTCCCCTATCCGTTACGAAATAAACGCAGAAAAAATTACGTCTCTACCATTTACGGATCAGGAGATATGGAGCGTTGTTCGGGGCAAAGTTCTCCATTATAATCCAATGGGACTTATTGTGAGCAAAGTCTCTGCACTTCGGTAGACTGGCCTGCAGCAGAGGTGTGAGTGAGTTTCCATGACGACGGAACTCTGAGGGCCAGAGGGAGAAGCTCCATTGGGATACAATGGCAACTTTCGACGCCCGCTGCAGCGGCTGTGATTAATGTAGGAATCTGAAATTCGCACAGTCACTTCCTCTTAACATTTTTAAATTTTCAAGTGACTTTCAGCCATGTGTCACTTTTCTGTCCCATTTTGGATTTCACATGCTTTCCTATTGGGCCTTTGCTTCCAACAGGATCTGGCATGATGCCCAGACACGACATAATTGGCCAATACAGCACCACCCACATGTGGGAAATGGCGCTACTGACCATTTTGGTCAAATGTTGAGTTCTGGGCCCAGATGTGGTGAGGCTGAGTTGCTAAAGGAGGCCAATCTGACTCATGACCTTTGGTGACCTTTGGTGACATTAAGTATTGGCACCCTTTTTGAGGCACTTCCCAGTACAGGATTTGGACCAAACTGACAGAGTACACTCACCTGGTGATACTGAACACAACCCTGTTAGCGGCTAACTGTTAGCATGTTGCTAACCGGAAGTAGCTCTAGGAAGGTCCTACAAACTTCTGCTTTACAGAGTCTTTACCTCCTTTATACAGAATGCTCCACTATAAATTTGGGCCACGTCACGTAAAGCATCTCCAAGCTAGGAGGTGTCAAACATCCAATGCTTTTCAATGGGGGCGAAACCCCTTATACTCCCTAGAAATGCAGGCCCACATATGGCTACAGTATATTCAAGTTTGAAATTCTACTTCTGCTTTGTTAAATGATTCAGTGTTTAGAATGAGTTAGGAAATGTTTGGTGCCTCACCCTCAGTTTTTTCTTCTTCTAATCATTCAGCTATTGTTCTTTCATGTTCAAATTCTTCAACTCTTTCAAATTCTTCAACTTTTTCAACTTCTTCAATGCTTTTCAGCTATTTTTTCCTCTTCTTCAAAGATCTTCTGCATCTTTTGCTCAATCATTCAGCTATCTGCATTCACAGTGCATTTTCGCAGGAAATGCAAATTTTTCTAGTTATTACTGTGAATGCAGTAGGCATTCACAGTTCTTGAGATCCTGTTTCTCTTTATTCTTTATTCTTCTTCTTCTTCTTCTTCTTCTTCTTCTTAGTGTTTATTCTTCCTAATGCGTTTTTACTGTTTAAAGTTTGATTCGCTTCTCCTCCTACAATTTTTCTCCGATTTCAACCATTCAACTTTTAAACTATTCAGCTTCTTCTGGAATCGATGGCTATATCTTTTTGTACTTTTAACTCTTCAACTTTTTAAAATATTCAGCTTTTTCTGCAAATTTTCAGCTTTTTTTCTCCCATAGGAAATGCATTGAAATCACTAAAATTCCGCTCATTTCAGCTGCTTTTTGACAGCTTACTGCTTCAGCCTACTTTCAGCTAGAAACGTCATTCAACTTTTAAAATGTAGTAATATCTTTTGGCTATTATGGTATGTTTCAGCTTTTTCATATCTTTCACCATTTTTGTATAGTACGTCTTTAAAATAATTTTGGCTTTTCAAGAAATTCAGCAAATAACATGCGTTGCTATGGTCGTCAAGGAGGCTCTTTTAGAGTGCGCACTCTAGAAATTCAACAAATTCTTCTTCTCCGAACAAGTTCTTCTCAGTCGCTCAATTTTCAACCTATCCACATAAATTATACATCAAAACGTAGGAATTTTTGTCTGGATTCAGGAAATGTAACCCTCATTGCTGTAGCATTTATAGATTTTTCGCAAATCACCTCAGAGCGACACAAACCCGAAACCTCCCCCATTCATTTCCTATGGAGCGGTTTTGAAAAATGACGCCTGAAAATTGAAAACATCACATGTTTTCGCATCGTCGCTACTCCGAAGCCGTTTCATGTACAAGCATGAGACTTTCACACATGAATGTCCCGACCCTTCTGGCACTCATAAAAAAGGAATTGTTTGGATAACTGTTATGGTTTTACCGCAGGAACAATTTGTTCGGGAGTAGCGAATGTGCAAATTCCTGAAAACGCTTTTCAGCTGCATTTTCCCACATCATCCACTTTTTTACATCGTCGCTGTGCCTACACCGATTTTTGTACAAACATGAAAATGGGCACCATAGTCCTCAAAAGCCTGCTGATACTCATAGTGAAAGAATTATTTTGATATCTCTTATACTTTTTCAGCTACAGCGATTTGTTCGGGACCGTTTTTTAGAGGATTTCTGAAAGTCCATAAAAATCACCTTTATATCATAATTTTTCACGCCTTTATTAAACTTTTTCCAGCAAAAACCGATAGCCTGTCTTCTTCCCCTATCCGTTACGAAATAAACGCAGAAAAAATTACGTCTCTACCATTTACGGATCAGGAGATATGGAGCGTTGTTCGGGGCAAAGTTCTCCATTATAATCCAATGGGACTTATTGTGAGCAAAGTCTCTGCACTTCAGTAGACTGGCCTGCAGCAGAGGTGTGAGTGAGTTTCCATGACGACGGAACTCTGAGGGCCAGAGGGAGAAGCTCCATTGGGATACAATGGCAACTTTCGACGCCCGCTGCAGCGGCTGTGATTAATGTAGGAATCTGAAATTCGCACAGTCACTTCCTCTTAACATTTTTAAATTTTCAAGTGACTTTCAGCCATGTGTCACTTTTCTGTCCCATTTTGGATTTCACATGCTTTCCTATTGGGCCTTTGCTTCCAACAGGATCTGGCATGATGCCCAGACACGACATAATTGGCCAATACAGCACCACCCACATGTGGGAAATGGCGCTACTGACCATTTTGGTCAAATGTTGAGTTCTGGGCCCAGATGTGGTGAGGCTGAGTTGCTAAAGGAGGCCAATCTGACTCATGACCTTTGGTGACCTTTGGTGACATTAAGTATTGGCACCCTTTTTGAGGCACTTCCCAGTACAGGATTTGGACCAAACTGACAGAGTACACTCACCTGGTGATACTGAACACAACCCTGTTAGCGGCTAACTGTTAGCATGTTGCTAACCGGAAGTAGCTCTAGGAAGGTCCTACAAACTTCTGCTTTACAGAGTCTTTACCTCCTTTATACAGAATGCTCCACTATAAATTTGGGCCACGTCACGTAAAGCATCTCCAAGCTAGGAGGTGTCAAACATCCAATGCTTTTCAATGGGGGCAAAACCCCTTATACTCCCTAGAAATGCAGGCCCACATATGGCTACAGTATATTCAAGTTTGAAGTTCTACTTCTGCTTTGTTAAATGATTCAGTGTTTAGAATGAGTTAGGAAATGTTTGGTGCCTTACCCTCAGTTTTTTCTTCTTCTAATCATTCAGCTATTGTTCTTTCATGTTCAAATTCTTCAACTCTTTCAAATTCTTCAACTTTTCAACTTCTTCAACTTTTTCAACTTCTTCAATGCTTTTCAGCTATTTTTTCTCTTCTTCAAAGATCTTCTGCATCTTTTGCTCAACTTCTTCAATGCTTTTCAGCTATTTTTTCTCTTCTTCAAAGATCTTCTGCATCTTTTGCTCAACTTCTTCAATGCTTTTCAGCTATTTTTTCTCTTCTTCAAAGATCTTCTGCATCTTTTGCTCAATCATTCAGCTATCTGCATTCACAGTGCATTTTCGCAGGAAATGCAAATTTTTCTAGTTATAGGATATTCTTCCAAATGCGTTTTTACTGTTTAAAGTTTGATTCGCTTCTCCTCCTACAATTTTTCTCCGATTTCAACCATTCAACTTTTAAACTATTCAGCTTCTTCTGGAATCGATGGCTATATCTTTTTGTACTTTTAACTCTTCAACTTTTTAAAATATTCAGCTTTTTCTGCAAATTTTCAGCTTTTTTTCTCCCATAGGAAATGAATGTAATTCACTAAAATTCCGCTCATTTAGGCTGCTTTTTGACAGCTTACTGCTTCAGCCTACTTTCAGCTAGAAACGCCATTCAACTTTTAAAATGTAGTGATATCTTTCAGCTATTATGGTCTATTTCAGCTTTTTCATATCTTTTACCATTTTCATATAGTACCTCCTTAAAATAATTTTGGCTTTTCAAGAAATTCAGCAAATAACATGCGTTGCTATGGTCGTCAAGGAGGCAGTTATAGAGTGCGCACTCTAGAAATTCAACAAATTCTTCTTCTCCGAACAACTTCTTCTCAGTCGCTCAATTTTCAACCTATCCACATAAATTATACATCAAAACGTAGGTATTTTTGTCTGGATTCAGGAAATGTAACCCTCATTGCTGTAGCATTTATAGATTTTTCGCAAATCACCTCAGAGCGACACAAACCCGAAACCTCCCCCATTCATTTCCTATGGAGCGGTTTTGAAAAATGACGTCTGAAAATCCAAAACATCACACGTTTTCGCATCGTCGCTACTCCGAAACCGTTTCATGTACAAACATGAGACTTTCACACATGAATGTCCCGACCCTTCTGGCACTCATAAAAAAGGAATTGTTTGGATAACTGTTACGGTTTTACCGCAGGAACAATTTGTTCGGGAGTAGCGAATGTGCAAATTCCTGAAAACGCTTTTCAGCTGCATTTTCCCACATCATCCACTTTTTTACATCGTCGCTGTGCCTACACCGATGTTTGTACAAACATGAAAATGGGCACCATAGTCCTCAAAAGCCTGCTGATACTCATAGTGAAAGAATTATTTTCATATCTCTTATACTTTTTCAGCTATAGCGATTTGTTCGGGACCGTTTTTAGAGGATTTCTGAAAGTCCATAAAAATCACCTTTATATCATAATTTTTCACGCCTTTATTAAACTTTTTCCAGCAAGAACCGATAGCCTGTCTTCTTCCCCTATCCGTTACGAAATAAACGCAGAAAAAATTACGTCTCTACCATTTACGGATCAGGAGATATGGAGCGTTGTTCGGGGCAAAGTTCTCCATTATAATCCAATGGGACTTATTGTGAGCAAAGTCTCTGCACTTCGGTAGACTGGCCTGCAGCAGAGGTGTGAGTGAGTTTCCATGACGACGGAACTCTGAGGGCCAGAGGGAGAAGCTCCATTGGGATACAATGGCAACTTTCGACGCCCGCTGCAGCGGCTGTGATTAATGTAGGAATCTGAAATTCGCACAGTCACTTCCTCTTAACATTTTTAAATTTTCAAGTGACTTTCAGCCTTGTGTCACTTTTCTGTCCCATTTTGGATTTCACATGCTTTCCTATTGGGCCTTTGCTTCCAACAGGATCTGGCATGATGCCCAGACACGACATAATTGGCCAATACAGCACCACCCACATGTGGGAAATGGCGCTACTGACCATTTTGGTCAAATGTTGAGTTCTGGGCCCAGATGTGGTGAGGCTGAGTTGCTAAAGGAGGCCAATCTGACTCATGACCTTTGGTGACCTTTGGTGACATTAAGTATTGGCACCCTTTTTGAGGCACTTCCCAGTACAGGATTTGGACCAAACTGACAGAGTACACTCACCTGGTGATACTGAACACAACCCTGTTAGCGGCTAACTGTTAGCATGTTGCTAACCGGAAGTAGCTCTAGGAAGGTCTCACCAACTTCTGCTTCACAGAGTGTGTTCTTACTCTAGAGAGAAAGCTCCACAAGAAATTTGGGCTACGTCGCATAAAGCATCTCCAAGCTATGACGTGTCAAACATCCAATGCTTTTCAATGGGGGATCCAACCCCTTATGGTCCCAATACTGCATGCCCATATATGGCGCTACAGTATAGCTCAGATGGAAAGTGCAGAAAGAAAGCCTCAAAAAAGCCTCCAAATGGCCATTTTCAACGCTGTACTGTGTCGTCATGCTTTCACCTACGAACACCGTTTAACTTCCAGTTTGTAGACATATCTGTGAACCACTCAGAAGTGAAAACGGGATGGGGATATCTTTTATCGTCTCTTCACAGTTACTCCTCAAATCTCATGTCCAAAAATCAGCGAAATCATCGTTTATAATGAAAGTCAATGACGGAATTCTCAGACTCTTAGAGTGGCCCACTCTAGCGTTTTCAAAGATTTCAAAACTCCGAACAACTTCAGCCTACTCGCTCAATTTTCACTCTATGTAGACAAATTATACATCAAAACGTAGGTATTTTTGTCAGGATTCAGGAAATGTAACCCTCATTGGTGTAGCATTTATAGATTTTTCACAAATCACCTCAGACCGACACAAACCCGAAATCCTCCCCATTCATTTCCTATGGAGCGGTTTTGAAAAATGACGTCTGAAAATCCAAAACATCACACGTTTTCGCATCATCGCTACTCCTAAACCGTTTGATGTACAGGCATGAGACTTTCACACATGAATGTCCCAACCCTTCTGGCACTCACAAAAAAGGAATTTTGTGGATAACTGTTACGGTTTTGCCGCAGGAACAATTTGTTCGGGAGTAGCGAATTTGCAAAATCCTGAAGACGCTTTGGACCTCCATCACCCCAAATGATCCACTTTTTTACATCGTCGCTGTGCCTACACCGATTTTTGTACAAACATAAAAATGAGCAACATAGTCCTCAAAAGCCTGCTGATACTCACAGTGAAATAATTGTTTTGATATCTCTTATAATTTTTCAGCTAGAGCGATTTGTTCAGGACTGTTTTTAGAGAATTTTGCAAATTCCTTAAAAAAACCCTTTAGATCATAATTTTTTACGCCTTTATTAAACTTTTTCCAGCAAAAAACGATAGCTTTTCTTCTTCCCCTGTCCGTTACGAACTAAACGCAGAAAAAATTACGTCTCTACCATTTAGGGATCAGGAGATATGAAGCGTTGTTCGGGGCAAAGTTCTCCATTATAATCCAATGGGACTTATTGTGAGCAAAGTCTCTGCACTTCGGTAGACTGGCCTGCAGCAGAGGTGTGAGTGAGTTTCCATGACGACGGAACTCTGAGGGCCAGAGGGAGAGGATCAATTGAGATAGAATGGCAACTTTCGACGCTCACCGCAGTTGCTGTGATTAATGTAGGAATCTGAAATTCGCACAGTCACTTCCTCTTGACATTTTAAAATTTTCAAGTGACTTTCAGCTATGTGTCATTTTTCTATCCCATTTTGGATTTCACATGCTTTCCTATTGGGCCTTTGCTTCCAACAGGACCTGGCATGATGCCCAGACACGACCCAATTGGCCAATACAGCACCACCCACCTGTGGGAAATGGCGCTACTGACCATTTTGGTCAAATATTGAGTTCTGGGCCCAGATGTGGTGAGGCTGAGTTGCTAAAGGAGGCCAAACTGACCCATGAACTTTGGTGACGTTTGGCGACATTAAGTATTGGCACCCTTTTTGAGGCACTTCCCAGTACAGGATTTGGACCAAACTGACAGAGTACACTCACCTGGTGATACTGAACACAACCCTGTTAGCGGCTAACTGTTAGCATGTTGCTAACCCGAAGTAGCTCTAGGAAGGTCCTACAAACTTCTGCTTTACAGAGTCTTTACCTCCTTTATACAGAATGCTCCACTATAAATTTGGGCCACGTCACGTAAAGCATCTCCAAGCTAGGAGGTGTCAAACATCCAATGCTTTTCAATGGGGGCGAAACCCCTTATACTCCCTAGAAATGCAGGCCCACATATGGCTACAGTATATTCAAGTTTGAAATTCTACTTCTGCTTTGTTAATTGATTCAGTGTTTAGAATGAGTTAGGAAATGTTTGGTGACTTACCCTCAGTTTTTTCTTCTTCTAATCATTCAGCTATTGTTCTTTCATGTTCAAATTCTTCAACTCTTTCAAATTCTTCAACTTTTTCAACTTCTTCAACTTTTTCAACTTCTTCAATGCTTTTCAGCTATTTTTTCTCTTCTTCAAAGATCTTCTGCATCTTTTGCTCAATCATTCAGCTATCTGCATTCACAGTGCATTTTCGCAGGAAATGCAAATTTTTCTAGTTATTATAGGATATTCTTCCAAATGCGTTTTTACTGTTTAAAGTTTGATTCGCTTCTCCTCCTACAATTTTTCTCCGATTTCAACCATTCAACTTTTAAACTATTCAGCTTCTTCTGGAATCGATGGCTATATCTTTTTGTACTTTTAACTCTTCAACTTTTTAAAATATTCAGCTTTTTCTGCAAATTTTCAGCTTTTTTTCTCCCATAGGAAATGAATGTAATTCACTAAAATTCCGCTCATTTCAGCTGCTTTTTGACAGCTTACTGCTTCAGCCTACTTTCAGCTAGAAACGCCATTCAACTTTTAAAATGTAGTGATATCTTTAAGCTATTATGGTCTATTTCAGCTTTTTCATATCTTTTACCATTTTCATATAGTACCTCCTTAAAATAATTTTGGCTTTTCAAGAAATTCAGCAAATAACATGCGTTGCTATGGTCGTCAAGGAGGCAGTTATAGAGTGCGCACTCTAGAAATTCAACTAATTCTTCTACTCCGAACAACTTCTTCTCACTCGCTCAATTTTCAACCTATACACATAAATTATACATCAAAACGTAGGAATTTTTGTCTGGATTCAGGAAATGTAAGCCTCATTGCTGTAGCATTTATAGATTTTTCGCAAATCACCTCAGAGCGACACAAACCCGAAACCTCCCCCATTCATTTCCTATGGAGCGGTTTTGAAAAATGACGCCTGAAAATTGAAAACATCACACGTTTTCGCATCGTCGCTACTCCGAAACCGTTTCATGTACAAGCATGAGACTTTCACACATGAATGTCCCGACCCTTCTGGCACTCATAAAAAAGGAATTGTTTGGATAACTGTTACGGTTTTACCACAGGAACAATTTGTTCGGGAGTAGCGAATGTGCAAATTCCTGAAAACGCTTTTCAGCTGCATTTTCCCACATCATCCACTTTTTTACATCGTCGCTGTGCCTACACCGATTTTTGTACAAACATGAAAATGGGCACCATAGTCCTCAAAAGCGTGCTGATACTCATAGTGAAAGAATTATTTTGATATCTCTTATACTTTTTCAGCTACAGCGATTTGTTCGGGACCGTTTTTAGAGGATTTCTGAAAGTCCATAAAAATCACTTTTATATCATAATTTTTCACGCCTTTATTAAACTTTTTCCAGCAAAAACCGATAGCCTGTCTTCTTCCCCTATCCGTTACGAAATAAACGCAGAAAAAATTACATCTTTACCATTTACGGATCAGGAGATATGGAGCGTTGTTCGGGGCAAAGTTCTCCATTATAATCCAATGGGACTTATTGTGAGCAAAGTCTCTGCACTTCGGTAGACTGGCCTGCAGCAGAGGTGTGAGTGAGTTTCCATGACGACAGAACTCTGAGGGCCAGAGGGAGAAGCTCCATTGGGATACAATGGCAACTTTCGACGCCCGCTGCAGCGGCTGTGATTAATGTAGGAATCTGAAATTCGCACAGTCACTTCCTCTTAACATTTTTAAATTTTCAAGTGACTTTCAGCCATGTGTCACTTTTCTGTCCCATTTTGGATTTCACATGCTTTCCTATTGGGCCTTTGCTTCCAACAGGATCTGGCATGATGCCCAGACACGACATAATTGGCCAATACAGCACCACCCACATGTGGGAAATGGCGCTACTGACCATTTTGGTCAAATGTTGAGTTCTGGGCCCAGATGTGGTGAGGCTGAGTTGCTAAAGGAGGCCAATCTGACCCATGAACTTTGGTGACCTTTGGTGACATTAAGTATTGGCACCCTTTTTGAGGCACTTCCCAGTACAGGATTTGGACCAAACTGACAGAGTACACTCACCTGGTGATACTGAACACAACCCTGTTAGCGGCTAACTGTTAGCATGTTGCTAACCGGAAGTAGCTCTAGGAAGGTCCTACAAACTTCTGCTTTACAGAGTCTTTACCTCCTTTATACAGAATGCTCCACTATAAATTTGGGCCACGTCACGTAAAGCATCTCCAAGCTAGGAGGTGTCAAACATCCAATGCTTTTCAATGGGGGCGAAACCCCTTATACTCCCTAGAAATGCAGGCCCACATATGGCTACAGTATATTCAAGTTTGAAATTCTACTTCTGCTTTGTTAAATGATTCAGTGTTTAGAATGAGTTAGGAAATGTTTGGTGCCTTACCCTCAGTTTTTTCTTCTTCTAATCATTCAGCTATTGTTCTTTCATGTTCAAATTCTTCAACTCTTTCAAATTCTTCAACTTTTTCAACTTCTTCAACTTCTTCAATGCTTTTCAGCTATTTTTTTCTCTTCTTCAAAGATCTTCTGCATCTTTTGCTCAATCATTCAGCTATCTGCATTCACAGTGCATTTTCGCAGGAAATGCAAATTTTTCTAGTTACTGTGAATGCAGTATGCATTCACAGTTCTTGAGATCCTGTTTCTCTTTATTCTTTATTCTTCTTCTTCTTCTTCTTCTTCTTCTTCTTAGTGTTTATTCTTCCTAATGCGTTTTTACTGTTTAAAGTTTGATTCGCTTCTCCTCCTACAATTTTTCTCCGATTTCAACCATTCAACTTTTAAACTATTCAGCTTCTTCTGGAATCGATGGCTATATCTTTTTGTAGTTTTAACTCTTCAACTTTTTAAAATATTCAGCTTTTTCTGCAAATTTTCAGCTTTTTTTCTCCCATAGGAAATGAATGTAATTCACTGAAATTCTGCTCATTTCAGCTGCTTTTTGACAGCTTACTGCTTCAGCCTACTTTCAGCTAGAAACGCCATTCAACTTTTAAAATGTAGTGATATCTTTCAGCTATTATGGTATATTTCAGCTTTTTCATATCTTTTACCATTTTCATATAGTACCTCCTTAAAATAATTTTGGCTTTTCAAGAAATTCAGCAAATAACATGCGTTGCTATGGTCGTCAAGGAGGCAGTTATAGAGTGCGCACTCTAGAAATTCAACAAATTCTTCTTCTCCGAACAACTTCTTCTCAGTCGCTCTATTTTCAACCTATCCACATAAATTATACATCAAAACGTAGGAATTTTTGTCTGGATTCAGGAAATGTAACCCTCATTGCTGTAGCATTTATAGATTTTTCGCAAATCACCTCAGAGCGACACAAACCCGAAACCTCCCCCATTCATTTCCTATGGAGCGGTTTTGAAAAATGACGCCTGAAAATTGAAAACATCACACGTTTTCGCATCGTCGCTACTCCGAAACCGTTTCATGTACAAGCATGAGACTTTCACACATGAATGTCCCGACCCTTCTGGCACTCATAAAAAAGGAATTGTTTGGATAACTGTTACGGTTTTACCGCAGGAACAATTTGTTCGGGAGTAGCGAATGTGCAAATTCCTGAAAACGCTTTTCAGCTGCATTTTCCCACATCATCCACTTTTTTACATCGTCGCTGTGCCTACACCGATTTTTGTACAAACATGAAAATGGGCACCATAGTCCTCAAAAGCCTGCTGATACTCATAGTGAAAGAATTATTTTGATATCTCTTATACTTTTTCAGCTACAGCGATTTGTTCGGGACCGATTTTAGAGGATTTCTGAAAGTCCATAAAAATCACCTTTATATCATAATTTTTCACGCCTTTATTAAACTTTTTCCAGCAAAAACCGATAGCCTGTCTTCTTCCCCTATCCGTTACGAAATAAACGCAGAAAAAATTACGTCTCTACCATTTACGGATCAGGAGATATGGAGCGTTGTTCGGGGCAAAGTTCTCCATTATAATCCAATGGGACTTATTGTGAGCAAAGTCTCTGCACTTCGGTAGACTGGCCTGCAGCAGAGGTGTGAGTGAGTTTCCATGACGACGGAACTCTGAGGGCCAGAGGGAGAAGCTCCATTGGGATATAATGGCAACTTTCGACGCCCGCTGCAGCGGCTGTGATTAATGTAGGAATCTGAAATTCGCACAGTCACTTCCTCTTAACATTTTTAAATTTTCAAGTGACTTTCAGCCATGTGTCACTTTTCTGTCCCATTTTGGATTTCACATGCTTTCCTATTGGGCCTTTGCTTCCAACAGGATCTGGCATGATGCCCAGACACGACATAATTGGCCAATACAGCACCACCCACATGTGGGAAATGGCGCTACTGACCATTTTGGTCAAATGTTGAGTTCTGGGCCCAGATGTGGTGAGGCTGAGTTGCTAAAGGAGGCCAATCTGACTCATGACCTTTGGTGACCTTTGGTGACATTAAGTATTGGCACCCTTTTTGAGGCACTTCCCAGTACAGGATTTGGACCAAACTGACAGAGTACACTCACCTGGTGATACTGAACACAACCCTGTTAGCGGCTAACTGTTAGCATGTTGCTAACCGGAAGTAGCTCTAGGAAGGTCCTACAAACTTCTGCTTTACAGAGTCTTTACCTCCTTTATACAGAATGCTCCACTATAAATTTGGGCCACGTCACGTAAAGCATCTCCAAGCTAGGAGGTGTCAAACATCCAATGCTTTTCAATGGGGGCGAAACCCCTTATACTCCCTAGAAATGCAGGCCCACATATGGCTACAGTATATTCAAGTTTGAAATTCTACTTCTGCTTTGTTAAATGATTCAGTGTTTAGAATGAGTTAGGAAATGTTTGGTGCCTTACCCTCAGTTTTTTCTTCTTCTAATCATTCAGCTATTGTTCTTTCATGTTCAAATTCTTCAACTCTTTCAAATTCTTCAACTTTTTCAACTTCTTCAACTTTTTCAACTTCTTCAATGCTTTTCAGCTATTTTTTCTCTTCTTCAAAGATCTTCTGCATCTTTTGCTCAATCATTCAGCTATCTGCATTCACAGTGCATTTTCGCAGGAAATGCAAATTTTTCTAGTTATTACTGTGAATGCAGTAGGCATTCACAGTTCTTGAGATCCTGTTTCTCTTTATTCTTTATTACTGTGAATGCAGTAGGCATTCACAGTTCTTGAGATCCTGTTTCTCTTTATTCTTTATTCTTCTTATTATTATTATAGGATATTCTTCCAAATGCGTTTTTACTGTTTAAAGTTTGATTCGCTTCTCCTCCTACAATTTTTCTCCGATTTCAACCATTCAACTTTTAAACTATTCAGCTTCTTCTGGAATCGATGGCTATATCTTTTTGTACTTTTAACTCTTCAACTTTTTAAAATATTCAGCTTTTTCTGCAAATTTTCAGCTTTTTTTCTCCCATAGGAAATGAATGTAATTCACTAAAATTCCGCTCATTTAGGCTGCTTTTTGACAGCTTACTGCTTCAGCCTACTTTCAGCTAGAAACGCCATTCAACTTTTAAAATGTAGTGATATCTTTCAGCTATTATGGTCTATTTCAGCTTTTTCATATCTTTTACCATTTTCATATAGTACCTCCTTAAAATAATTTTGGCTTTTCAAGAAATTCAGCAAATAACATGCGTTGCTATGGTCGTCAAGGAGGCAGTTATAGAGTGCGCACTCTAGAAATTCAACAAATTCTTCTTCTCCGAACAACTTCTTCTCAGTCGCTCAATTTTCAACCTATCCACATAAATTATACATCAAAACGTAGGTATTTTTGTCTGGATTCAGGAAATGTAACCCTCATTGCTGTAGCATTTATAGATTTTTCGCAAATCACCTCAGAGCGACACAAACCCGAAACCTCCCCCATTCATTTCCTATGGAGCGGTTTTGAAAAATGACGTCTGAAAATCCAAAACATCACACGTTTTCGCATCGTCGCTACTCCGAAACCGTTTCATGTACAAACATGAGACTTTCACACATGAATGTCCCGACCCTTCTGGCACTCATAAAAAAGGAATTGTTTGGATAACTGTTACGGTTTTACCGCAGGAACAATTTGTTCGGGAGTAGCGAATGTGCAAATTCCTGAAAACGCTTTTCAGCTGCATTTTCCCACATCATCCACTTTTTTACATCGTCGCTGTGCCTACACCGATGTTTGTACAAACATGAAAATGGGCACCATAGTCCTCAAAAGCCTGCTGATACTCATAGTGAAAGAATTATTTTCATATCTCTTATACTTTTTCAGCTATAGCGATTTGTTCGGGACCGTTTTTAGAGGATTTCTGAAAGTCCATAAAAATCACCTTTATATCATAATTTTTCACGCCTTTATTAAACTTTTTCCAGCAAGAACCGATAGCCTGTCTTCTTCCCCTATCCGTTACGAAATAAACGCAGAAAAAATTACGTCTCTACCATTTACGGATCAGGAGATATGGAGCGTTGTTCGGGGCAAAGTTCTCCATTATAATCCAATGGGACTTATTGTGAGCAAAGTCTCTGCACTTCGGTAGACTGGCCTGCAGCAGAGGTGTGAGTGAGTTTCCATGACGACGGAACTCTGAGGGCCAGAGGGAGAAGCTCCATTGGGATACAATGGCAACTTTCGACGCCCGCTGCAGCGGCTGTGATTAATGTAGGAATCTGAAATTCGCACAGTCACTTCCTCTTAACATTTTTAAATTTTCAAGTGACTTTCAGCCTTGTGTCACTTTTCTGTCCCATTTTGGATTTCACATGCTTTCCTATTGGGCCTTTGCTTCCAACAGGATCTGGCATGATGCCCAGACACGACATAATTGGCCAATACAGCACCACCCACATGTGGGAAATGGCGCTACTGACCATTTTGGTCAAATGTTGAGTTCTGGGCCCAGATGTGGTGAGGCTGAGTTGCTAAAGGAGGCCAATCTGACTCATGACCTTTGGTGACCTTTGGTGACATTAAGTATTGGCACCCTTTTTGAGGCACTTCCCAGTACAGGATTTGGACCAAACTGACAGAGTACACTCACCTGGTGATACTGAACACAACCCTGTTAGCGGCTAACTGTTAGCATGTTGCTAACCGGAAGTAGCTCTAGGAAGGTCTCACCAACTTCTGCTTCACAGAGTGTGTTCTTACTCTAGAGAGAAAGCTCCACAAGAAATTTGGGCTACGTCGCATAAAGCATCTCCAAGCTATGACGTGTCAAACATCCAATGCTTTTCAATGGGGGATCCAACCCCTTATGGTCCCAATACTGCATGCCCATATATGGCGCTACAGTATAGCTCAGATGGAAAGTGCAGAAAGAAAGCCTCAAAAAAGCCTCCAAATGGCCATTTTCAACGCTGTACTGTGTCGTCATGCTTTCACCTACGAACACCGTTTAACTTCCAGTTTGTAGACATATCTGTGAACCACTCAGAAGTGAAAACGGGATGGGGATATCTTTTATCGTCTCTTCACAGTTACTCCTCAAATCTCATGTCCAAAAATCAGCGAAATCATCGTTTATAATGAAAGTCAATGACGGAATTCTCAGACTCTTAGAGTGGCCCACTCTAGCGTTTTCAAAGATTTCAAAACTCCGAACAACTTCAGCCTACTCGCTCAATTTTCACTCTATGTAGACAAATTATACATCAAAACGTAGGTATTTTTGTCAGGATTCAGGAAATGTAACCCTCATTGGTGTAGCATTTATAGATTTTTCACAAATCACCTCAGACCGACACAAACCCGAAATCCTCCCCATTCATTTCCTATGGAGCGGTTTTGAAAAATGACGTCTGAAAATCCAAAACATCACACGTTTTCGCATCATCGCTACTCCTAAACCGTTTGATGTACAGGCATGAGACTTTCACACATGAATGTCCCAACCCTTCTGGCACTCACAAAAAAGGAATTTTGTGGATAACTGTTACGGTTTTGCCGCAGGAACAATTTGTTCGGGAGTAGCGAATTTGCAAAATCCTGAAGACGCTTTGGACCTCCATCACCCCAAATGATCCACTTTTTTACATCGTCGCTGTGCCTACACCGATTTTTGTACAAACATAAAAATGAGCAACATAGTCCTCAAAAGCCTGCTGATACTCACAGTGAAATAATTGTTTTGATATCTCTTATAATTTTTCAGCTAGAGCGATTTGTTCAGGACTGTTTTTAGAGAATTTTGCAAATTCCTTAAAAAAACCCTTTAGATCATAATTTTTTACGCCTTTATTAAACTTTTTCCAGCAAAAAACGATAGCTTTTCTTCTTCCCCTGTCCGTTACGAACTAAACGCAGAAAAAATTACGTCTCTACCATTTAGGGATCAGGAGATATGAAGCGTTGTTCGGGGCAAAGTTCTCCATTATAATCCAATGGGACTTATTGTGAGCAAAGTCTCTGCACTTCGGTAGACTGGCCTGCAGCAGAGGTGTGAGTGAGTTTCCATGACGACGGAACTCTGAGGGCCAGAGGGAGAGGATCAATTGAGATAGAATGGCAACTTTCGACGCTCACCGCAGTTGCTGTGATTAATGTAGGAATCTGAAATTCGCACAGTCACTTCCTCTTGACATTTTAAAATTTTCAAGTGACTTTCAGCTATGTGTCATTTTTCTATCCCATTTTGGATTTCACATGCTTTCCTATTGGGCCTTTGCTTCCAACAGGACCTGGCATGATGCCCAGACACGACCCAATTGGCCAATACAGCACCACCCACCTGTGGGAAATGGCGCTACTGACCATTTTGGTCAAATAT
The DNA here is from genome assembly GCA_037039145.1 of Fundulus diaphanus. Taxonomy (NCBI): domain Eukaryota; kingdom Metazoa; phylum Chordata; class Actinopteri; order Cyprinodontiformes; family Fundulidae; genus Fundulus; species Fundulus diaphanus. The sequence continues at coordinate 36,933,667 of CM073143.1, forward strand.
TGAGTTCTGGGCCCAGATGTGGTGAGGCTGAGTTGCTAAAGGAGGCCAAACTGACCCATGAACTTTGGTGACGTTTGGCGACATTAAGTATTGGCACCCTTTTTGAGGCACTTCCCAGTACAGGATTTGGACCAAACTGACAGAGTACACTCACCTGGTGATACTGAACACAACCCTGTTAGCGGCTAACTGTTAGCATGTTGCTAACCCGAAGTAGCTCTAGGAAGGTCCTACAAACTTCTGCTTTACAGAGTCTTTACCTCCTTTATACAGAATGCTCCACTATAAATTTGGGCCACGTCACGTAAAGCATCTCCAAGCTAGGAGGTGTCAAACATCCAATGCTTTTCAATGGGGGCGAAACCCCTTATACTCCCTAGAAATGCAGGCCCACATATGGCTACAGTATATTCAAGTTTGAAATTCTACTTCTGCTTTGTTAATTGATTCAGTGTTTAGAATGAGTTAGGAAATGTTTGGTGACTTACCCTCAGTTTTTTCTTCTTCTAATCATTCAGCTATTGTTCTTTCATGTTCAAATTCTTCAACTCTTTCAAATTCTTCAACTTTTTCAACTTCTTCAACTTTTTCAACTTCTTCAATGCTTTTCAGCTATTTTTTCTCTTCTTCAAAGATCTTCTGCATCTTTTGCTCAATCATTCAGCTATCTGCATTCACAGTGCATTTTCGCAGGAAATGCAAATTTTTCTAGTTCTTCTTATTATTACTGTGAATGCAGTAGGCATTCACAGTTCTTGAGATCCTGTTTCTCTTTATTACTGTGAATGCAGTAGGCATTCACAGTTCTTGAGATCCTGTTTCTCTTTATTCTTTATTCTTCTTCTTCTTCTTCTTCTTCTTCTTCTTAGTGTTTATTCTTCCTAATGCGTTTTTACTGTTTAAAGTTTGATTCGCTTCTCCTCCTACAATTTTTCTCCGATTTCAACCATTCAACTTTTAAACTATTCAGCTTCTTCTGGAATCGATGGCTATATCTTTTTGTAGTTTTAACTCTTCAACTTTTTAAAATATTCAGCTTTTTCTGCAAATTTTCAGCTTTTTTTCTCCCATAGGAAATGAATGTAATTCACTGAAATTCTGCTCATTTCAGCTGCTTTTTGACAGCTTACTGCTTCAGCCTACTTTCAGCTAGAAACGCCATTCAACTTTTAAAATGTAGTGATATCTTTCAGCTATTATGGTATATTTCAGCTTTTTCATATCTTTTACCATTTTCATATAGTACCTCCTTAAAATAATTTTGGCTTTTCAAGAAATTCAGCAAATAACATGCGTTGCTATGGTCGTCAAGGAGGCAGTTATAGAGTGCGCACTCTAGAAATTCAACAAATTCTTCTTCTCCGAACAACTTCTTCTCAGTCACTCAATTTTCAACCTATCCACATAAATTATACATCAAAACGTAGGAATTTTTGTCTGGATTCAGGAAATGTAACCCTCATTGCTGTAGCATTTATAGATTTTTCGCAAATCACCTCAGAGCGACACAAACCCGAAACCTCCCCCATTCATTTCCTATGGAGCGGTTTTGAAAAATGACGCCTGAAAATTGAAAACATCACACGTTTTCGCATCGTCGCTACTCTGAAACCGTTTCATGTACAAGCATGAGACTTTCACACATGAATGTCCCGACCCTTCTGGCACTCATAAAAAAGGAATTGTTTGGATAACTGTTACGGTTTTACCGCAGGAACAATTTGTTCGGGAGTAGCGAATGTGCAAATTCCTGAAAACGCTTTTCAGCTGCATTTTCCCACATCATCCACTTTTTTACATCGTCGCTGTGCCTACACCGATTTTTGTACAAACATGAAAATGGGCACCATAGTCCTCAAAAGCCTGCTGATACTCATAGTGAAAGAATTATTTTGATATCTCTTATACTTTTTCAGCTACAGCGATTTGTTCGGGACCGTTTTTAGAGGATTTCTGAAAGTCCATAAAAATTACCTTTATATCATAATTTTTCACGCCTTTATTAAACTTTTTCCAGCAAAAACCGATAGCCTGTCTTCTTCCCCTATCCGTTACGAAATAAACGCAGAAAAAATTACGTCTCTACCATTTACGGATCAGGAGATATGGAGCGTTGTTCGGGGCAAAGTTCTCCATTATAATCCAATGGGACTTATTGTGAGCAAAGTCTCTGCACTTCGGTAGACTGGCCTGCAGCAGAGGTGTGAGTGAGTTTCCATGACGACGGAACTCTGAGGGCCAGAGGGAGAAGCTCCATTGGGATACAATGGCAACTTTCGACGCCCGCTGCAGCGGCTGTGATTAATGTAGGAATCTGAAATTCGCACAGTCACTTCCTCTTAACATTTTTAAATTTTCAAGTGACTTTCAGCCATGTGTCACTTTTCTGTCCCATTTTGGATTTCACATGCTTTCCTATTGGGCCTTTGCTTCCAACAGGATCTGGCATGATGCCCAGACACGACATAATTGGCCAATACAGCACCACCCACATGTGGGAAATGGCGCTACTGACCATTTTGGTCAAATGTTGAGTTCTGGGCCCAGATGTGGTGAGGCTGAGTTGCTAAAGGAGGCCAATCTGACTTATGACCTTTGGTGACCTTTGGTGACATTAAGTATTGGCACCCTTTTTGAGGCACTTCCCAGTACAGGATTTGGACCAAACTGACAGAGTACACTCACCTGGTGATACTGAACACAACCCTGTTAGCGGCTAACGGTTAGCATGTTGCTAACCGGAAGTAGCTCTAGGAAGGTCCTACAAACTTCTGCTTTACAGAGTCTTTACCTCCTTTATACAGAATGCTCCACTATAAATTTGGGCCACGTCACGTAAAGCATCTCCAAGCTAGGAGGTGTCAAACATCCAATGCTTTTCAATGGGGGCGAAACCCCTTATACTCCCTAGAAATGCAGGCCCACATATGGCTACAGTATATTCAAGTTTGAAATTCTATTTCTGCTTTGTTAAACGATTCAGTGTTTAGAATGAGTTAGGAAATGTTTGGTGCCATTCCCTCAGTTTTTTCTTCTTCTAATCATTCAGCTATTGTTCTGTCATGTTCAAATTCTTCAACTCTTTCAAATTCTTCAATGCTTTTCAGCTATTTTTTCTCTTCTTCAAAGATCTTCTGCATCTTTTGCTCAATCATTCAGCTATCTGCATTCACAGTGCATTTTCGCAGGAAATGCAAATTTTTCTAGTTCTTTATTCTTCTTCTTCTTCTTCTTCTTCTTCTTCTTAGTGTTTATTCTTCCTAATGCGTTTTTACTGTTTAAAGTTTGATTCGCTTCTCCTCCTACAATTTTTCTCCGATTTCAACCATTCAACTTTTAAACTATTCAGCTTCTTCTGGAATCGATGGCTATATCTTTTTGTAGTTTTAACTCTTCAACTTTTTAAAATATTCAGCTTTTTCTGCAAATTTTCAGCTTTTTTTCTCCCATAGGAAATGAATGTAATTCACTGAAATTCTGCTCATTTCAGCTGCTTTTTGACAGCTTACTGCTTCAGCCTACTTTCAGCTAGAAACGCCATTCAACTTTTAAAATGTAGTGATATCTTTCAGCTATTATGGTATATTTCAGCTTTTTCATATCTTTTACCATTTTCATATAGTACCTCCTTAAAATAATTTTGGCTTTTCAAGAAATTCAGCAAATAACATGCGTTGCTATGGTCGTCAAGGAGGCAGTTATAGAGTGCGCACTCTAGAAATTCAACAAATTCTTCTTCTCCGAACAACTTCTTCTCAGTCACTCAATTTTCAACCTATCCACATAAATTATACATCAAAACGTAGGAATTTTTGTCTGGATTCAGGAAATGTAACCCTCATTGCTGTAGCATTTATAGATTTTTCGCAAATCACCTCAGAGCGACACAAACCCGAAACCTCCCCCATTCATTTCCTATGGAGCGGTTTTGAAAAATGACGCCTGAAAATTGAAAACATCACACGTTTTCGCATCGTCGCTACTCCGAAACCGTTTCATGTACAAGCATGAGACTTTCACACATGAATGTCCCGACCCTTCTGGCACTCATAAAAAAGGAATTGTTTGGATAACTGTTACGGTTTTACCGCAGGAACAATTTGTTCGGGAGTAGCGAATGTGCAAATTCCTGAAAACGCTTTTCAGCTGCATTTTCCCACATCATCCACTTTTTTACATCGTCGCTGTGCCTACACCGATTTTTGTACAAACATGAAAATGGGCACCATAGTCCTCAAAAGCCTGCTGATACTCATAGTGAAAGAATTATTTTGATATCTCTTATACTTTTTCAGCTACAGCGATTTGTTCGGGACCGTTTTTAGAGGATTTCTGAAAGTCCATAAAAATCACCTTTATATCATAATTTTTCACGCCTTTATTAAACTTTTTCCAGCAAAAACCGATAGCCTGTCTTCTTCCCCTATCCGTTACGAAATAAACGCAGAAAAAATTACGTCTCTACCATTTACGGATCAGGAGATATGGAGCGTTGTTCGGGGCAAAGTTCTCCATTATAATCCAATGGGACTTATTGTGAGCAAAGTCTCTGCACTTCGGTAGACTGGCCTGCAGCAGAGGTGTGAGTGAGTTTCCATGACGACGGAACTCTGAGGGCCAGAGGGAGAAGCTCCATTGGGATACAATGGCAACTTTCGACGCCCGCTGCAGCGGCTGTGATTAATGTAGGAATCTGAAATTCGCACAGTCACTTCCTCTTAACATTTTTAAATTTTCAAGTGACTTTCAGCCATGTGTCACTTTTCTGTCCCATTTTGGATTTCACATGCTTTCCTATTGGGCCTTTGCTTCCAACAGGATCTGGCATGATGCCCTGACACGACATAATTGGCCAATACAGCACCACCCACATGTGGGAAATGGCGCTACTGACCATTTTGGTCAAATGTTGAGTTCTGGGCCCAGATGTGGTGAGGCTGAGTTGCTAAAGGAGGCCAATCTGACTCATGACCTTTGGTGACCTTTGGTGACATTAAGTATTGGCACCCTTTTTGAGGCACTTCCCAGTACAGGATTTGGACCAAACTGACAGAGTACACTCACCTGGTGATACTGAACACAACCCTGTTAGCGGCTAACTGTTAGCATGTTGCTAACCGGAAGTAGCTCTAGGAAGGTCCTACAAACTTCTGCTTTACAGAGTCTTTACCTCCTTTATACAGAATGCTCCACTATAAATTTGGGCCACGTCACGTAAAGCATCTCCAAGCTAGGAGGTGTCAAACATCCAATGCTTTTCAATGGGGGCGAAACCCCTTATACTCCCTAGAAATGCAGGCCCACATATGGCTACAGTATATTCAAGTTTGAAATTCTACTTCTGCTTTGTTAAATGATTCAGTGTTTAGAATGAGTTATGAAATGTTTGGTGCCTTACCCTCAGTTTTTTCTTCTTCTAATCATTCAGCTATTGTTCTTTCATGTTCAAATTCTTCAACTCTTTCAAATTCTTCAACTTTTTCAACTTCTTCAACTTTTTCAACTTCTTCAATGCTTTTCAGCTATTTTTTCTCTTCTTCAAAGATCTTCTGCATCTTTTGCTCAATCATTCAGCTATCTGCATTCACAGTGCATTTTCGCAGGAAATGCAAATTTTTCTAGTTATTATAGGATATTCTTCCAAATGCGTTTTTACTGTTTAAAGTTTGATTCGCTTCTCCTCCTACAATTTTTCTCCGATTTCAACCATTCAACTTTTAAACTATTCAGCTTCTTCTGGAATCGATGGCTATATCTTTTTGTACTTTTAACTCTTCAACTTTTTAAAATATTCAGCTTTTTCTGCAAATTTTCAGCTTTTTTTCTCCCATAGGAAATGAATGTAAATCACTAAAATTCCGCTCATTTCAGCTGCTTTTTGACAGCTTACTGCTTCAGCCTACTTTCAGCTAGAAACGCCATTCAACTTTTAAAATGTAGTGATATCTTTCAGTTATTATGGTCTATTTCAGCTTTTTCATATCTTTTACCATTTTCATATAGTACCTCCTTAAAATAATTTTGGCTTTTCAAGAAATTCAGCAAATAACATGCGTTGCTATGGTCGTCAAGGAGGCAGTTATAGAGTGCGCACTCTAGAAATTCAACAAATTCTTCTTCTCCGAACAACTTCTTCTCAGTCGCTCAATTTTCAACCTATCCACATAAATTATACATCAAAACGTAGGAATTTTTGTCTGGATTCAGGAAATGTAACCCTCATTGCTGTAGCATTTATAGATTTTTCGCAAATCACCTCAGAGCGACACAAACCCGAAACCTCCCCCATTCATTTCCTATGGAGCGGTTTTGAAAAATGACGCCTGAAAATTGAAAACATCACACGTTTTCGCATCGTCGCTACTCCGAAACCGTTTCATGTACAAGCATGAGACTTTCACACATGAATGTCCCGACCCTTCTGGCACTCATAAAAAAGGAATTGTTTGAATAACTGTTACGGTTTTACCGCAGGAACAATTTGTTCGGGAGTAGCGAATGTGCAAATTCCTGAAAACGCTTTTCAGCTGCATTTTCCCACATCATCCACTTTTTTACATCGTCGCTGTGCCTACACCGATTTTTGTACAAACATGAAAATGGGCACCATAGTCCTCAAAAGCCTGCTGATACTCATAGTGAAAGAATTATTTTGATATCTCTTATACTTTTTCAGCTACAGCGATTTGTTCGGGACCGTTTTTAGAGGATTTCTGAAAGTCCATAAAAATCAACTTTATATCATAATTTTTCACGCCTTTATTAAACTTTTTCCAGCAAAAACCGATAGCCTGTCTTTTTCCCCTATCCGTGACGAAATAAACGCAGAAAAAATTACGTCTCTACCATTTACGGATCAGGAGATATGGAGCGTTGTTCGGGGCAAAGTTCTCCATTATAATCCAATGGGACTTATTGTGAGCAAAGTCTCTGCACTTCGGTAGACTGGCCTGCAGCAGAGGTGTGAGTGAGTTTCCATGACGACGGAACTCTGAGGGCCAGAGGGAGAAGCTCCATTGGGATACAATGGCAACTTTCGACGCCCGCTGCAGCGGCTGTGATTAATGTAGGAATCTGAAATTCGCACAGTCACTTCCTCTTAACATTTTTAAATTTTCAAGTGACTTTCAGCCATGTGTCACTTTTCTGTCCCATTTTGGATTTCACATGCTTTCCTATTGGGCCTTTGCTTCCAACAGGATCTGGCATGATGCCCAGACACGACATAATTGGCCAATACAGCACCACCCACATGTGGGAAATGGCACTACTGACCATTTTGGTCAAATGTTGAGTTCTGGGCCCAGATGTGGTGAGGCTGAGTTGCTAAAGGAGGCCAATCTGACTCATGACCTTTGGTGACCTTTGGTGACATTAAGTATTGGCACCCTTTTTGAGGCACTTCCCAGTACAGGATTTGGACCAAACTGGCAGAGTACACTCACCTGGTGATACTGAACACAACCCTGTTAGCGGCTAACTGTTAGCATGTTGCTAACCGGAAGTAGCTCTAGGAAGGTCCTACAAACTTCTGCTTTACAGAGTCTTTACCTCCTTTATACAGAATGCTCCACTATAAAGTTGGGCCACGTCACGTAAAGCATCTCCAAGCTAGGAGGTGTCAAACATCCAATGCTTTTCAATGGGGGCGAAACCCCTTATACTCCCTAGAAATGCAGGCCCACATATGGCTACAGTATATTCAAGTTTGAAATTCTACTTCTGCTTTGTTAAATGATTCAGTGTTTAGAATGAGTTAGGAAATGTTTGGTGCCTCACCCTCAGTTTTTTCTTCTTCTAATCATTCAGCTATTGTTCTTTCATGTTCAAATTCTTCAACTCTTTCAAATTCTTCAACTTTTTCAACTTCTTCAATGCTTTTCAGCTATTTTTTCTCTTCTTCAAAGATCTTCTGCATCTTTTGCTAAATCATTCAGCTATCTGCATTCACAGTGCATTTTCGCAGGAAATGCAAATTTTTCTAGTTACTGTGAATGCAGTAGGCATTCACAGTTCTTGAGATCCTGTTTCTCTTTATTCTTTATTCTTCTTCTTCTTCTTCTTCTTCTTCTTCTTAGTGTTTATTCTTCCTAATGCGTTTTTACTGTTTAAAGTTTGATTCGCTTCTCCTCCTACAATTTTTCTCCGATTTCAACCATTCAACTTTTAAACTATTCAGCTTCTTCTGGAATCGATGGCTATATCTTTTTGTAGTTTTAACTCTTCAACTTTTTAAAATATTCAGCTTTTTCTGCAAATTTTCAGCTTTTTTTCTCCCATAGGAAATGAATGTAATTCACTGAAATTCTGCTCATTTCAGCTGCTTTTTGACAGCTTACTGCTTCAGCCTACTTTCAGCTAGAAACGCCATTCAACTTTTAAAATGTAGTGATATCTTTCAGCTATTATGGTATATTTCAGCTTTTTCATATCTTTTACCATTTTCATATAGTACCTCCTTAAAATAATTTTGGCTTTTCAAGAAATTCAGCAAATAACATGCGTTGCTATGGTCGTCAAGGAGGCAGTTATAGAGTGCGCACTCTAGAAATTCAACAAATTCTTCTTCTCCGAACAACTTCTTCTCAGTCACTCAATTTTCAACCTATCCACATAAATTATACATCAAAACGTAGGAATTTTTGTCTGGATTCAGGAAATGTAACCCTCATTGCTGTAGCATTTATAGATTTTTCGCAAATCACCTCAGAGCGACACAAACCCGAAACCTCCCCCATTCATTTCCTATGGAGCGGTTTTGAAAAATGACGCCTGAAAATTGAAAACATCACACGTTTTCGCATCGTCGCTACTCCGAAACCGTTTCATGTACAAGCATGAGACTTTCACACATGAATGTCCCGACCCTTCTGGCACTCATAAAAAAGGAATTGTTTGGATAACTGTTACGGTTTTACCGCAGGAACAATTTGTTCGGGAGTAGCGAATGTGCAAATTCCTGAAAACGCTTTTCAGCTGCATTTTCCCACATCATCCACTTTTTTACATCGTCGCTGTGCCTACACCGATTTTTGTACCAACATGAAAATGGGCACCATAGTCCTCAAAAGCCTGCTGATACTCATAGTGAAAGAATTATTTTGATATCTCTTATACTTTTTCAGCTACAGCGATTTGTTCGGGACCGTTTTTAGAGGATTTCTGAAAGTCCATAAAAATAACCTTTATATCATAATTTTTCACGCCTTTATTAAACTTTTTCCAGCAAAAACCGATAGCCTGTCTTCTTCCCCTATCCGTTACGAAATAAACGCAGAAAAAATTACGTCTCTACCATTTACGGATCAGGAGATATGGAGCGTTGTTCGGGGCAAAGTTCTCCATTATAATCCAATGGGACTTATTGTGAGCAAAGTCTCTGCACTTCGGTAGACTGGCCTGCAGCAGAGGTGTGAGTGAGTTTCCATGACGACGGAACTCTGAGGGCCAGAGGGAGAAGCTCCATTGGGATACAATGGCAACTTTCGACGCCCGCTGCAGCGGCTGTGATTAATGTAGGAATCTGAAATTCGCACAGTCACTTCCTCTTAACATTTTTAAATTTTCAAGTGACTTTCAGCCATGTGTCACTTTTCTGTCCCATTTTGGATTTCACATGCTTTCCTATTGGGCCTTTGCTTCCAACAGGATCTGGCATGATGCCCAGACACGACATAATTGGCCAATACAGCACCACCCACATGTGGGAAATGGCGCTACTGACCATTTTGGTCAAATGTTGAGTTCTGGGCCCAGATGTGGTGAGGCTGAGTTGCTAAAGGAGGCCAATCTGACTCATGACCTTTGGTGACCTTTGGTGACATTAAGTATTGGCACCCTTTTTGAGGCACTTCCCAGTACAGGATTTGGACCAAACTGACAGAGTACACTCACCTGGTGATACTGAACACAACCCTGTTAGCGGCTAACTGTTAGCATGTTGCTAACCGGAAGTAGCTCTAGGAAGGTCCTACAAACTTCTGCTTTACAGAGTCTTTACCTCCTTTATACAGAATGCTCCACTATAAATTTGGGCCACGTCACGTAAAGCATCTCCAAGCTAGGAGGTGTCAAACATCCAATGCTTTTCAATGGGGGCGAAACCCCTTATACTCCCTAGAAATGCAGGCCCACATATGGCTACAGTATATTCAAGTTTGAAATTCTACTTCTGCTTTGTTAAATGATTCAGTGTTTAGAATGAGTTAGGAAATGTTTGGTGCCTTACCCTCAGTTTTTTCTTCTTCTAATCATTCAGCTATTGTTCTTTCATGTTCAAATTCTTCAACTCTTTCAAATTCTTCAACTTTTTCAACTTTTTCAACTTCTTCAATGCTTTTCAGCTATTTTTTCTCTTCTTCAAAGATCTTCTGCATATTTTGCTCAATCATTCAGCTATCTGCATTCACAGTGCATTTTCGCAGGAAATGCAAATTTTTCTAGTTATAGGATATTCTTCCAAATGCGTTTTTACTGTTTAAAGTTTGATTCGCTTCTCCTCCTACAATTTTTCTCCGATTTCAACCATTCAACTTTTAAACTATTCAGCTTCTTCTGGAATCGATGGCTATATCTTTTTGTACTTTTAACTCTTCAACTTTTTAAAATATTCAGCTTTTTCTGCAAATTTTCAGCTTTTTTTCTCCCATAGGAAATGAATGTAATTCACTAAAATTCCGCTCATTTCAGCTGCTTTTTGACAGCTTACTGCTTCAGCCTACTTTCAGCTAGAAACGCCATTCAACTTTTAAAATGTAGTGATATCTTTCAGCTATTATGGTCTATTTCAGCTTTTTCATATCTTTTACCATTTTCATATAGTACCTCCTTAAAATAATTTTGGCTTTTTAAGAAATTCAGCAAATAACATGCGTTGCTATGGTCGTCAAGTGGCAGTTGGTAGAGTGCGCACTCTAGAAATTCAACAAATTCTTCTTCTCCGAACAACTTCTTCTCAGTCGCTCAATTTTCAACCTATCCACATAAATTATACATCAAAACGTAGGAATTCTTGTCTGGATTCAGGAAATGTAACCCTCATTGCTGTAGCATTTATAGATTTTTCGCAAATCACCTCAGAGCGACACAAACCCGAAACCTCCCCCATTCATTTCCTATGGAGCGGTTTTGAAAAATGACGCCTGAAAATTGAAAACATCACACGTTTTCGCATCGTCGCTACTCCGAAACCATTTCATGTACAAGCATGAGACTTTCACACATGAATGTCCCGACCCTTCTGGCACTCATAAAAAAGGAATTGTTTGGATAACTGTTACGGTTTTACCGCAGGAACAATTTGTTCGGGAGTAGCGAATGTGCAAATTCCTGAAAACGCTTTTCAGCTGCATTTTCCCACATCATCCACTTTTTTACATCATCGCTGTGCCTACACCGATTTTTGTACAAACATGAAAATGGGCACCATAGTCCTCAAAAGCCTGCTGATACTCATAGTGAAAGAATTATTTTGATATCTCTTATACTTTTTCAGCTACAGCGATTTGTTCGGGACCGTTTTTAGAGGATTTCTGAAAGTCCATAAAAATCTCCTTTATATCATAATTTTTCACGCCTTTATTAAACTTTTTCCAGCAAAAACCGATAGCCTGTCTTCTTCCCCTATCCGTTACGAAATAAACGCAGAAAAAATTACGTCTCTACCATTTACGGATCAGGAGATATAGAGCGTTGTTCGGGGCAAAGTTCTCCATTATAATCCAATGGGACTTATTGTGAGCAAAGTCTCTGCACTTCGGTAGACTGGCCTGCAGCAGAGGTGTGAGTGAGTTTCCATGACGACGGAACTCTGAGGGCCAGAGGGAGAAGCTCCATTGGGATACAATGGCAACTTTCGACGCCCGCTGCAGCGGCTGTGATTAATGTAGGAATCTGAAATTCGCACAGTCACTTCCTCTTAACATTTTTAAATTTTCAAGTGACTTTCAGCTATGTGTCACTTTTCTGTCCCATTTTGGATTTCACATGCTTTCCTATTGGGCCTTTGCTTCCAACAGGATCTGGCATGATGCCCAGACACGACATAATTGGCCAATACAGCACCACCCACATGTGGGAAATGGCGCTACTGACCATTTTGGTCAAATGTTGAGTTCTGGGCCCAGATGTGGTGAGGCTGAGTTGCTAAAGGAGGCCAATCTGACTCATGACCTTTGGTGACCTTTGGTGACATTAAGTATTGGCACCCTTTTTGAGGCACTTCCCAGCACAGGATTTGGACCAAACTGACAGAGTACACTCACCTGGTGATACTGAACACAACCCTGTTAGCGGCTAACTGTTAGCATGTTGCTAACCGGAAGTAGCTCTAGGAAGGTCCTACAAACTTCTGCTTTACAGAGTCTTTACCTCCTTTATACCGAATGCTCCACTATAAATTTGGGCCACGTCACGTAAAGCATCTCCAAGCTAGGAGGTGTCAAACATCCAATGCTTTTCAATGGGGGCGAAACCCCTTATACTCCCTAGAAATGCAGGCCCACATATGGCTACAGTATATTCAAGTTTGAAATTCTACTTCTGCTTTGTTAAATGATTCAGTGTTTAGAATGAGTTAGGAAATGTTTGGTGCCTTACCCTCAGTTTTTTCTTCTTCTAATCATTCAGCTATTGTTCTTTCATGTTCAAATTTTTCAACTCTTTCAAATTCTTCAACTTTTTCAACTTCTTCAACTTTTTCAACTTCTTCAATGCTTTTCAGCTATTTTTTCTCTTCTTCAAAGATCTTCTGCATCTTTTGCTCAATCATTCAGCTATCTGCATTCACAGTGCATTTTCGCAGGAAATGCAAATTGTTCTAGTTATTATTTTATTTTAAATACGTAGTTATTATTATTACTATAAATATTATTTTACTCATAGTTATAGTAATATTAGGGGAATACTGGCACTTATTTTTGTCCACTTAAAGCACTGGTCAGGAGACAATCCAACCGAATGTCATCCAATTCTGGTCACTAGCCATTATTTAGTGCATTTACAGACAACAAACCTACGTACATTTAGCATATATTGCTAAATACCAAAGAATTTATTTTTTCATGTTTGTGACATATGATTGATTTTGATATTCACTTTACAGGACATTGTTTTATTTAAATTGGGACTAGCAACAAATAATCCCTTCCCCCAAAACAAAAGTGTTTATTTTGAGATTGGAGAAAAGGAAAAAAGGACAGAGTAGCTGGACTGATTTAAGGCTTCAATGCATACTATTCAGCATAGTTATAGAACAATAATGACAATGTAACCAAATGTCTGATGTAACAATGAAAAGTTGTAAAGGTGCCTCATGTGATTTCTGCTGAAACTGTTAAATTTTGAGTTTGATCTTTTTTGAGTAGAGGAATGACTTTATTTGAGTGTGCACAGCTCTAGTAGCGCTTAGCTTGACTCCCTTTAATAACTACTCTGTGGTTCTGCAAACTAGGATTGCCATAATGGCTGTCTGTTTCAACTAAGATACCACCTTCTCCTAAAACTACACAGAATCTAACTTCAGAAAAAAAACTGTAATTTTAAGTGCCATCTCTTAACTAAACCAGACAATTTATCAAAGACAACCAGTCCTAATCAGTGAGAGGCAGCGATCAGCAGGTTTTGACTACTTTGGATTCCCACAAATAAACAGTGCATTGCAAACGTGTCCACAATCCTTGATCTTTAGTTGACATCTTGTCATGTTACAGCGTGATTTACGTGATACAAGAAAACAGAGTAGTGCATTATTGTGAAGGAAAATTAAGACAGATTTGAAAAGTGTGTGGGAAATTGAAACGTAGTTCCCCCTGTGTTAATACCTACTAGTTTGGGGGTTTGTTTCTACTAACTGCACATCCAGAAACTGACATCTCCCCCATTTTTCTGTCAAAATAGCTCAAGCTCAGTCAGATTAGGTGCAGATTGGCTGTGAATAGCAATTTTTGAGTTTCACCACAGATTCTAAATTGGATTTTGGTCTAGACTTTGACTGGGCCATTCTAACAAAAAACAGGCTTTGATTCAAATAATTTCATCGTAGCTCTGACTGTATGTTTAGTGTTAGTGTCCTGATGGAGGGTGAACCTCTGCACCCAGTCTCAAGTCTTATGCAGCCTTCAACAGTTTTTCTTCCTGGTTTTGAGCCCCATTCATCTATCCATCATCTCCCTGACAATCTGTGTCTCTGTGAAGAAAAGCATCCCCACATCCTGACCATCATTTTTCATTGTGGGGTTAGTTTCATCAGAGTAACGCGAATGAAGCTGAAGTGTGGTTGAGACAGAGAGACAAAGCTGTCTTAGAAAATTCATCATGTTATTATTGGCATTTAACTTGGTAGATAGAATCAAACTTTCAAAAATGCAACCATGGAGCAGTGCACTTGCAGATTCTGTTCACCTATAAGCTGGTTGCGCTGTTTCTGTATTTTGACTGTATGGTGGTGTGCCTTGCAACAAGATGGTCCTGGGTTCAAGTGCCAGCCTGAGGTCTTTCTGCATAAAGGTTTGCCATTCTTGCCATACATGCACAGGTGCTCCCTGTGTTCTCCAGCTTCCTCCCACAGCCTGGGAAATATGCATGTTGGTGCATAGACAATGGATGGATGTTTCTATCTTAATTGCTTGTCTGTAAAGTTTTCACCTTACCGTCAACACAAAAATATACGTGTATAAAATTTAAAACAATGTTGTATGTAACTGCTGCAAGGATTGGCCACATTCACAGTCAGATGCAAACAAAACAAACACACACCACATCCTCCCATCTTCCCACACATTGTCTCCGTTCTTGACATGTCTGAGACAGAACGTGGCTGCACAGTTTGTGTTCATGGCTTACAAGATTTGTGTGTACACATATAAGCAATATGCAGCCAAGCAAGCAGAGCATCCACGCATGTAGAGTGTGTATGAGGCGGCCGAGTCGGCTCATGTTATGGGATGTGTGTGAAGGGCCATCTGGTCACCCCTGCCATGCCGTGGTCCCTGTGAAGTACTGTCAGCGTGGCCGTTGTGGTCTGCCGTGGCGACTGGATGCTTGCTGCACAGCACTTCCAACCCAGGCAGCCGACCTCAGAAAAGGAAATTTGGGTCGCTGAAATGGAGGGGTTGCTCCCTTGCTATTTACAGAGCCCTCTACCGGTCCAGCACCACCCACGATATTCCATATGAGAACCAGTGTGCATGTGGTGCATGTGGTGCCTGTGGTGTATGTGAGTATTGGGGGTTGGAGAGAGTGGGAACGGGGAGGGAGTGAGGTAAGTCAGTGTGTGGCTGTGTATGAGAATGAGAAGTGACTTTATGAGGGATTTCTGGTTTAAAATTGCGTCTGCAGGCTTTTGTTGTATATCATGGCATCCAAATGCGTGAAAATGTAAAGGTAAAGTGCATTGAGAGGAACAACAGTCCCTGAAGCATTGAGCAACAGACTTTACAGTACCTTCCAATAATTCACTTGTCAGATGCAATGACTAAGATGCAGGTTACAGCAAACACATGCCTCACATGTCACATGACGATGTCAGATGTTTTACCCATGGAGGGCATACCAGAGCAGAAATCGAGCAAAAACCTTTTGCTCCCGACGCATCTTTGCTCATTGCTGTTGATGAAGGAAATTCAGGGAGGATCTGGAGAGGAGCAGCATCTCACATAGATGAAACACCTTCCTGCTGGAAACTTTGGTTAAAGTGAGATCATGGGCACTCTCTTTTGATGCCCTTCAATCGGATTAAGTGGTTTTCTAGTTCAGACTTGAAAAATATCCTAAAACGGGTCTGCGGATTCATTCACAATCAATCACGTTTTTTTTCAGTCAGTTTCATCGTGCTTAATGCATACGGTCATGGCCAAAGGTTTTGACCAAAATTTATCCTGCGTCAGTTTCTATTGAGTCTAAAAGTTGCTATACAGATGATTTCTGGGGAAATGTTAACAAGGAGAGTGCAGCTGATCACTGTCTTACAGACTGAATTAAAACCAGTGGTGTACTGATGAAGCTTCATGAAGTGTTTAAAGTATGCCATGTAATATGCTGACATGTGTCTCAAGGCCTCAAACTCCCTCAAGCCCAGGCAGCACATATAATGGCTCAAGACACATTACAACGTTATGACAAAAAATCAAGCCACAACCTAAGCATTTCCTTACATCAAAATGTCACCCAGCCTTGAAGACATTACAGATCAACTTTCAAATAACTTTAACTTAAGCTCTTGCACCCCATCCTGTGACCCCTGGCTTGACTTTGGCCAAACAAGCTGTAGATTCTCAGTGTTGTTTGGCGCATCACCAGTTAGAAGAGCAGAGTGGCTTCTTTCAACCATGGTCACCGCCATGGAAACACATTCTATGGTCATTGCTTTGCAGCAAACTGGTTTGACATGCAAGGATATTGCTGCTAGGAAGATTGCATCCAAAATAACCATTTATCCAATCATTAAGACTCCCGAGGAGGGAACTAAAAGAAAGTCAAATTTTCTCGAAATGAGTGTCTTTGCCTTTGATTTGAGCAGGTAAAAAAGATTATCAGCCAATGGAAGAAAATGTTTGGACTTAAAATAAGAACAACTCGTCTCCCTCATCTTGTTTCAAGTGAATATGTCCAATTATCTTATTTTAGAGGTAAAAATACTCATTCCATTGGCAGATCGCCTTATTTACCTGCTCAAATCAAGGACAAATACACTAATTTCAAGAAAATTTGACTTACTTTTAGTTCCCTTTTTGCAGTGAGATGGTGGGCTGCTGTGTGGAAAGCTGCAGGACACCCAAGAAAGTCAAGCAAGTCCAAGCACCCTCTTCTTAAAGGAGATTCAACTAAGGGTTTCTACCAGTGAAGAGCTTGCTTAAAAATTACATCAGGCAGGTGTGAGTGTTTTTACAGGCACAATGAGGCAAAGAACTTTGGACAGCAAAGAAGCCACTTCACTGCAAGAAAAACGTCAATGACAGCCAGACATTCAGCAGGAAGGACTGAGGTTAGTTTCGTCCAGTGAGGCCTCCTTCAGACTCTCTGGACCTTCTGGGAAAAAGGTAGCCTCTTGTCCAAGGGTGTGGGCTAACAAACTGTTTCGCTTAAAAACACTCCCGTGAACACAGAATACAAAATGGGATCCAAAATCCCCATCCTCCGATAGCATCTTTGCCCAATGATCTCTAAACACCTTGGATTAACTCGGCTTTTTCCTGTAGGGTGAAGCCTCATGTTACAAGGCACAAGTTGGAACAAACTTACTCAGGGATCTAAACATCAATATTTACATCCACTGGGATCCCTTTGGATCTTAATCCCATTGACAATCTATTGCACCTTTGCATTAACTTGATTTTGGTCTCAATAAAAGCACTTGAAACCTAAAAATTGTTTAATTTTGAACTCTATCAAACCATTATAACACTAAAATGTCTTACAAAATTATTTAGCGACACTAAAGTAGCAGAGTCAGGGAAAATCGTATTTGTTTGCCAGGTTTTGGCTACGGCTGTACAAACATGACCAGCTTTTAGCGTGAGGGGTTTGTTTCATGCACAGGAGCTCAAATAATTACCTTTCCTGCATGTTTTTTGATGTACCTTATGAGAGGTAAGCAAGTAAACAATATCTTAACACCCACAGGATGAGGAAAGTCCACCGCCACCCAAGGGGAGACCTCCAGCATCACTCAAAGTCGTCTTATGTTGTGAATATTGGGTTAAGGTTATTTTAGGCTGACCTGCAGCAGAAGCAAATTACAGTGCAAGAGAGGGGATGAAAAACCGAGTGGGCTGTCTAGCATGCAATTTTCCTGTTTCTCTTTCAAGGATGAGGTATTCCTCGAGGAAGCCCTGTTAAATTTACAAGCCATGACCCCACCTCAGCTGGACGGGTACTCTTGTGACAGGAGAGAGAATGCTTGGATTTAACTTTTTCCCTTTAAGTCCAACGCCTAGTTCAGTTAGCTCGTTGAGACGTTCCTATGAACCTGTCAATGAAAAAAAAAAAAATGCTTTTTGGTTTGGTGTTTATGTCACGTTTTAACGTAATCCTGATGCGTACCAGACTTTGTTGGTGTAAGATCCCCCCTGACTGATCTAAAGAAAGCTCACCTTGGATGAAGGTCCTTCCTGCCTGAACAGGAGAGAAAAGCCGTTGGAAAAAGGAAGATGATCCCTGCCTGCTCTTCAAGCGCACCCTCGACGTCTCGGCTGTAATTATGCCAGTCTGGGTGAATTACAGGTACCCTGGCATTACTTTCAGTATACAGTGAGACTCAAACACAATTACTTCAAAAACTACTACACTCCTGTTATCTCAAGCTTTGCAAAACCCTTCAACTCGTTGCTTTGATGAAAAGCACCAGCTGTAATCAAATTGCAGCCGAGGAATTCGCAACACTGGATAGCAAAATTTAAAGTTATTACGCACAAATGTTTCACGGCATCCGTATCTGCAAGTTGCAGTGCAAGGCCATATATTCTTCCTGTGAGTTTCCAAAGGGGCCCCTGCTGTACTAGCATGGGGAGGGGGAGGGATGTGCTCTACAGTGCGGCTTGCTGGTTAATTATGGGTCGTGAGCTGCTGCTCGGCTGGCCTGGGCGGGTGTTGGAGCCAGTGGGTCTGGCACAGGGAGGTCTGGCCACAGACCCCGGCGGTGACGGCATGAAGTCTGGGACGAGTCAGAACACCAGCCCGGGGTTTGGAGCATTCTTTGCATTCCCTCCTCCCATATCTCCCCTGCCTCTGTGTGCATGAGGAAGGAAAATGAGGAAAGGAAATGTGTGAAAGATGCAATGTGTGTTCATCTCTAGGGGTATACAAGCAGAATGGGTTCATGTTCTAGACGTTGGCCGTATGGATCAAACATGGAGGCTCTCCACCAGGCCCTCTCAGGAGGGAAACTGCTTCTCTCTACCTGCAGACATAATATAGGACTGTATTAAAACGAGGATTTAGAATTGATTATGATTCATTGCAACTGATTCATATTCAGACCCAGTCCAAGGTGGAATGGCTCCTTTAGCAGAATTTGCCCACCAGTCACCACAACACCTCCCCTGTTGTGTGACTGGACACTGTGTGTTGTATTGGTGAGCCAACAATAAATGACCTAAAGTCGCTGTTAGGCAATAGACAAAAAGTTGTGTCCTCCTCTCTATCTTTATTTCCTTCATTTTTTCCTCCTCATTCTTTCTCTCTCATGTAATTCCTTCCTTCCTTCCTTCCTTCCTTCCTTCCTTCCTTCCTTCCTTCCTTCCTTCCTTCCTTCCTTCCTTCCTTCCTTCCTTCCATCCTTCCTTCCTTCCTTCCTTCCTTCCTTAGCAGCAGCCTAGTTAGCTTTTGCAATGGGCTGACTGTTTACGTTCATCTTTTTAATGATAAAAAAGTAAAGAGAAATGATAAAGCAAAGAAAGGTTTTGCTTAAAGAAAATATAAGGTAATTCATAGGGATACAAAATATCTGTGGTCTGCTCTTGACATTTTTGCAGCTATTTTAATGTTGTTGTTTTTTTTGTTACAGAGATGAAGCAAATCCAAAGCAGTTTACCAGGTTTCTCCACTAGTCATTCAGTAGCTATGGCTTATGATAGGCACAGTGCAAGCTTAAATCCTCTGTGATGCAAATTAAAATTTTGCAGTGCTCAGCAGCAATTCTGTTTGTTTTTCTCCCATTTTTTCACCATTCATGGCTCGATAACCACTATTTCTACACTGAGAAACCACATTTTCATTTGAAAAGGACAGGTGAAACAGTATGTTGGAATGGGTGGATGCATTTTTGTTTTCTGGACCTTCACTCAGATTATACCTAGGTTTCTCTGCTTCTGAGACAATATTAAACTGAGTACTGAATAGGTACTAGTTGTCCAAATCTGGTACATGGAATCATTTGAATAAATAAGTGTTTAATGATGTGAAAAAAACTAAGTTCTGGTTTTAATTTTTCTTTCTTTCTTCTAAAATGAAATAAATTATATTTAATTACTTATACAGTGGCTTGCAAAAGTATTCATACCCCTTGAACCT
Source organism: Fundulus diaphanus (assembly GCA_037039145.1). NCBI lineage: Eukaryota > Metazoa > Chordata > Actinopteri > Cyprinodontiformes > Fundulidae > Fundulus > Fundulus diaphanus. The sequence continues at coordinate 36,953,674 of CM073143.1, forward strand.
TTCCACATATTGTCACATTACAACCACAAACATAAATATATTTTATTGGAATCTCATGTTAAAGACCAACAGAAAGTGGCGAGGTAGAAAGAAAATTATTCATGTTTTCTTTTTTGTTTTCTTTCTTTTACAAATAAAAAACTGAAAAGAGCATTGTGCAAAGGTATTCACCCCCCCCCCTCCCCCCGAGTCAATAGTTTGTGGAACCACCTTTTGCTGTAATTCTAGCTTCAAGTTTTTTAGGGTATGTCTCTACCAGTTTGCACATTTAGTGACTGAAACCTTTGCCCATTCTTCTTTGCAGAGTTTGTGAACAGCAGTTTTCAGATCTTGCTACAGATTCTGGATTGGGCGTAGGTCTGGACTTTGACTGGGCCATTCTACAACATGAATGTTTTGTTTTAAACCATTCCATTGTAGCTCTGGCTTTATGTTTAAGGTGTTGTCCTCCTGGAAGGTGAACCTCCGCCCAAGTCTCAACAGGTTTTCTTCCTACATTGACTTGTATTTGGCTCCATCCATCTTCCCGTCAACTCTGACCATCTTCCCTGTCCCTGCTGAAGAGAAGCAGCCCCAGAGGATGATGCTGCCTCCTCCACATCTGACAGTGGGGATGGTGTGTTCAGAGTGATGTGCAGTGTTAGTTCTCCGCCACACACAGCGTTTTGCATTTTGGCCCAAGAGTTACATTTTGGTCTCGTCTGACCAAAGAACCTTCCTCCACATGTTTGCTCTGTCCCCAACATGGCTTCTGGCAAACTGCAAACGGGACTTTGTATGGTTTTCTTTTAACAATGGCTTTCCTCTTGCCATAAAGACCACATTAGTGCACAACTATTAGTTGTCCTGTGGACAGATTCCCCCACCTGAGCCGTGGATCTCTGCAGTTCATCCAGAGTCACCATGGGCCTCCTGGCTGCATCTCTGATCAGTGCTCTCCATGTTCTGGCCGTCAGTTCAGGTGGACAGCTCCGTGAGATGTTTGAGGCCTGGGAAATCTTTTTATCTGCTTTAAACTTCTCCACAACTTTATCCTTGACCCGTCTGGTGTGTTCCTCAGACTTCATGATGCTGTTTGCTCCCCAGTATTCTCTTAACCAACCTCAGAGGCCGTCACAGCAGCTGGATCTGTACTGAGGTTAGATTCCACACAGGTGGACTCTATTCAGTCAGCAACCATCAGGCAACTTCTGAAGGCAATTAGTGGCACTCAGAGAAATGGGAACTGAATACTTTTCACACAGCACATTTGAGTTGTTTATTTGTAAAAAAAATAAAAAATAAATAGTGTATATTTTTCTACTTCACGATTGTATACCACTTTCTGTTGGTCTTTCACATAAGATTCCAATAAAATATATTTATGTTTGTGGTTGTAATGTGACAAAATGGGGAAAAGTTCAAGGGGTATGAATACTTCTGCAAGCCACCGTAAATAGTGGAGAGAAACAGACTTGACCTCAGATGTGACTCAGTGTTTTCTTCTTCTTGTTGTTGTTTTGGTTGTGGGATGTGATTGTCCTTCACTTTCCTTCTCATAACCTTACTCAGCAACTTTATGACAGTTTTTCTTAGGCTTTCCTCAAAACTAATACGATCTTACCTTTACATTTGGAGGGATTTTTAGATGTCTTTTATGAACCACATCAGATGTTTTGATGACTCAGGTGTTTTTATGTGTCACACCTACAGGCAAAGAACACCACCATCTCAGGTTCTTTGTTTTTATGGAGTCTTTGTGAATTGATTGAAACTTTGTTCTTCAGCATAGTGCTGTGATTTTTTTCTTTTCTATTTTTGCGCTTTTTTTCATACTCAAAAGTTTCAGTTAGTTACACAAAGATAACCTTAGAAAGCAAGAAAAGCATTTTTCTAATGATTTAATGTACTATGGGGAAAAAGCTACTCACACAACCCTGACTCTTTGTGATAAAATAATTGCCCCCTAAACCTAATAACTGGTTCTGTAACTGGTTCTGACACACTTGGTTTGTTTGCAAAAACTAGAAAAGAATGCTTTTACATCACTGTGTGGGAATTTTCCCCACTATTCTGGCCACAGTTTTTTTAATTCAACCACAATGGAGACTCTTAAAAGGACTGACCGATTTAACTAAACCACACGAACACCTTACTTTTTTAGTCTGATTGGTTATAAACTGATAGATCAACATCATCAGTCATGATTATTTTGTTGGAAAGCAGAAGTCATTGTTCTATGAAATGCAGCACATCGCACATGCCCTGATGAAGCATGGCAACCCCAGATCATCATCCTACCTCTACCATGCTTTTGTTTTGTTTTCTTTTTTTGGCCCAACTGCTACTTCTGCAGAGTCTCCTATTTTGAAATCACAAATACTGATCTAAACTGGAGCAGAAGTTGTGGAACCTCAGATTTTGTGCTGGGTTTATTCGGGACCTACTAAATGAGTTGCCAATGTGTTCTTGGAGTAAATTTGCACGCCTGGGAAGGCTCAGCTCTGTTCCATGTTTCTCCACTTCTGGATAATGGTTCTCACTTTGGTTTGCTGGAGTCTCAAAACCTTTGTACCTTTTCCAGACTGATGGATGGCAATGACCATCTATTCTTGAATTTCTTTAGATCAGGACACAGTGTGTTGTTTTAGTGATCGTTTAGAATATGTCATATGGTCAGACAGATTAGTTTTAGGTGGGATCATGGAAAACGTCATTTCAGAATTGCAGAATATCTAAAAAAAAGAAGAAGAAATTCTTAAAGTCTGAATACTCTTCCATGGCACTGTAAATGTCATTTGCTGCTAAATTTGAAAAAACTAATACTTGATTTTGTAATCAAAGCTAAGTTGATTTGATACCTTTTCAGATGCCTTAGCCAACCTACTGAGCTCTTGCGTCAACATGAAATGTGGCATCATTTTGTCTTTGATACCTTCACTAATGTTAGTGTTAGCTTGCTTTTGTTTAATTTAGATGGGATATTTTTTTAATGTCAAATAAACAACTCCAGTCAATTTCACAGGAAGCTGATAAAAGCACCAATTTTTTTTAAAAATTGATTCAACATTAAATGGTTAAACGTACTTGCAGGTTAACAGGTTAGTTTAAAAATACAACATCCCACACAACTCATCTTCAAAGGAACAACGCTTTGGATTCAGAACAATCAGAAATCTTGTAGGAACCTTACACAAAATCAGCCTAATATAGTAAAGCAACAGATCCAAACGAAATATATTTATTGCACCCAAATCCAACAGGGTGAGAAGTACTTGTTTTGAAACAATATGGCAAATCATCTGTCTGGTTCTGTTTCTGTGTGTTTCCATCTGAGTCTCAGAATTCAGTATAGCTCACCTGAGGAAGAGCTTATGAGTAAGGAGTCATCAAAAGGGTTGATCAACCAATCAGAAGTGGACTTGGGATAAAATATTCCCTTCTATGTAGCTAATGGTAACTAATTATTTCTACAAATTCAATCATAGTCGTTTGAATAAAAAGTAAAGCTCAAATTAAATCACAATTTCAAACAAATTTATTCACAAGCCTCCAGAACTTCTAAACTTGCAAAAACAAGATCATTCATATATGAGAAGTGTTGACACTTAAACAGGCAAGACCCTTTAAAATCCTTGTCAACATCCACGAAATATTGATAAATTGAAGATTGCAGGATCTTTGTAGAAGATCTTTGTAGAAGAAGAGGTATATATATATATATACAGGACTGTCTCAGAAAATTAGAATATCGTGATAAAGTTCTTTATTTTCTGTAATGCAATTAAAAAACATGAAATGTCATACATTCTGGATTCATTACAAATCAACTGAAATATCGCAAGCCTTTTATTGTTTTAATATCGCTGATTATGGCGTACAGCTGAAGAAAACTCAAAAATCCTATCTCAAAATATTAGAATATTTCCTCAGACCAAGTAAAAAAAAAAATTATAACAGCAAAACAAAATCAAACATTTGAAAATGTCCATTAATGCACTCAGTACTTGGTTGGGAATCCTTTTGCACAGATTACTGCATCAATGCGGCGTGGCATGGAGGCAATCAGCCTGTGGCATTGCTGAGGTGTTATGGATGCCCAGGATGCTTCAATAGCGGCCTTTAGCTCATTTGCATTGTTGGGTCTGGTGTCTTTCAGCTTCTTCTTCACAATACCCCACAAATTCTCGATGGGGTTCAGGTCAGGGGAATTGGCAGGCCAATCAAGGACAGTAATGCCATGGTCAGTACACCAGTTACTGGTGGTTTTGGCACTGTGGGCAGGTGCCAGATCTTGGTTGTGCAGCGTTTCCTGCCACATTTCCCCCTTCCAACACACTTTTTGTGAATGTGCTTTGAAACTGCACTCTGTGAACAGCCTGCTCTTTGAGAAATTTCTTTTTGTGTCTTACCCTCCTGATGGAGGGTGTCAATGATGGTCTTCTGGACAGCAGTCAGATCAGCAGTCTTCCCCATACTTGTGATTTAGTTTACTGAACCAAGCTGAGTGTTTTTCAAGGCTCAGGAAACCCTTGCAGGTGTTTCGAGTTAATTAGACGATTCAAGTGATTAGTTGAATAGCCTACTAGTATACAGTACTTTTTCATGATATTCCAATTTTCTGAGACAGTCCTGTATATATACCCATCCATCCATTTTCCAAACCGCTTAATCCCTCATGGGGTCGCGGGGTTGCTGGTGCCTATCTCCAGCGTTCACTGGGCGAGTATATATATATATATATATATATTTATTTATATATATTTGATGTTTACTATACATGATAGTACATCCAGCATCTAGAAATTGAGCATGAAGTTGTATATATAGCATTTAAATTCATAGATATATTAAAGGCTTAATCTCTCACATCTACATGTAAAGTAAATGGTAAATGACCTAGTCCGAGGACCCAAAGTGCATCAGTCATTCACACACATTCACACCCTGACGGTGGTGAGCTACACTGTAGACTGACATGAACAGGGATGCCATGCATGTGACCCCCCACAGCAGGCAAAGCAGTTGAAGTGTCTTGCCCAGAACGACTGAGTTAGATGGAGCTGGGGTTTGAACTGGCAACCCACCACTTAGTTTCTGCACTATTGTCTCCCCTTAGATTAATAGACTAATTGATGAGTATACAACATTCAGATGTTAAGTACTAGACAATGAGTATACTAGACGTTAAGCATATAACATCTAGTTCAGGGATCACCAACCTTTTTGAAAGCCGTGTCATACAAAGGACTACCTGTACTGACCTTTAAAAAAGTCAGAGCTCACCTTAGCTTCATGTAATATACATTTTTGTAATGCTTTTAAATCTATGTAAATACAAGTATGATTAAAAAGAAAGAGCAACTGAATAAAATAGCATTTTAAATGCAGCTCACTGGAGGGTTGTGCTATTTTTTGAATAGGTGGTCCTGTGGGCTACCTGGTGCCCACGTGCACCATGTTGGTGACCCCTGATCTAGCTACTGATCAGGGGTCACCAACATGGTGGTGTGTGTATGTGCATGAGAAAAACAACACAACTACAGGGAGCAAAGGAAGAAGCTAAAATTGAACTCACATTTTTTCAATTCCCCATTCAGCCACTGTTGACAAAGAGTCATTACAGCAGGGGACACAGACAGGTGAGTGGGTTGCAAAGTCAATGAGGAAGTCTCCTCTCCCTGGAAGTGCAGATCAAAGCTCCCTGCTCGTCAACGGACTTGTCGTGTGTATACAAATCTGGCTCATGCTTTGCAGATCTCCATGTCTGTCTTTGCCTCTACCTAAAAACCTTCATGCCTTTTTGACTCTGTCACATCAGTATGTCACAACAAAGGCGCCAACTCAGTGGTGCTGCAGTATGTGTCAACATATTTGCTTGTAGTAACTTTTTGTCACTCAGCCGAGGAAATTGCACAGCTCCCATATAGGGCGGCAGTTTTATTTTTAGAGCTCTTGATGGTGAGCTATGCTCAAACACACTCCAATGAGAAAAGGAACCTCCTTAAATATGTCTGTATGTGTCATACTTGTTCTGTAGCGTTTCGCCCATAGGTACAGAGTTATTTTGCTCCAAAATAGTTCCGAAGTGGGGGAGAGGGCCACCTAAAAAGCCCTCTTTCTTCCCCCCACACAACCTTTATTTTGACAAGGCTAGGAGAATAGAGTATTTATATATGGGGCTGTGTGCTGTGGTTTCCCCACAATTACAGAGTGGCAGTGCTTAGACTGGGAGGCGTGCTGGAGGTTTATGGAGGGGGACATGAGGGAGCGGGGACATGAAGGGACCAGCCCTCCAGAGCCTTGTACAATCTGATGTATAGACTCAAATACCATGAGTTTATGCAGAAATGTGACTCATATGCAGATTCTGTGGCAGAGTAAGACTCCGCTTTGCTAGCAAACTTCATAGAAAGTACATTGATTAACACATTTATGCCTTTAAAAGACATTTACAGTGCAACAAAGCCCAATTTCACTGTTTAGAAGTTGGTCAGTAATGTTTTGAGTGGCTCTAGCGTGGGTTTGAGTTTCTCTTTGTAGTTCTGCCGTATTATGGTTGCGATATAAACAAGGATTTTCTACCAAACGTCTTGCACAACCGCAGCGAGCCACGTAGAGGAGAGCAGTGGGAGTTTGTGTTTGTTTCATGGATGCTGTGTTGAATCTGGCATTGGCCCCTGCAGGAATGAACTGAAAGGCGGTGAAGTTTGGGAGTGGGGGGGGGGGGGGTTGTGGCTTGGAAGTCAGTCAGGGTAGAAGCTGAACTACCTTCCCTCCACCGTTCCGCCTGCCTAGACTGCCCGAACACACGTACAGCTGAGTGGAGGAGTTTCACAGAGACACACAGCCTTAAACTACCACATCTCCTCACCGGTCTCGCTCTGTTTTTTTTTTTTTTTTGGTTTTGTTTTTTGCAAAGACTGTCCCGATACATGGCGTGCCAGGCCGGCAGCAAAAGAAAATATACTTCTGGCTGCTTTACGAGGACTGTGTGTAATTCAGGAACTACACCAACAAGAAGAAAAAAAACTGGTGCCACACCAGAGTAAATTTAATTAAACACATCTTTTCCAGTCTGCAGCAAGCACAATAGGTAGTTCTTTTGATGCGGATGTAAGACTTTTTATTGGCATTTTTTTCCCTCTCACCACTGAACTTTATATTGCTTCAGACTTGCTCTTGCCTGTCTATATGTCATGCCTAGCTTTGAAATGTAATACATCTGCAGGCTGTGAGAGAGCCTGTTGTGTCTCTGCAAAGGGGAATGACAGATACCTGCGAGGGGAAAACAAACAGCTCTGGAGCCGCTGCTGATAGATTCACATACAGTCTGTGCCACGTTCTGACATTTATTCCTCAGTGCTTATAATTCCAAACTGATCACCTGAATCTCTTTGTTCCTGTTTCCCTGCTCGGTCTTGTTCCCACCTACACTTTGGGTTTAGTCACTATGGCGGCAAAACAAATATGCGCATTAGCAGTAGCATTTCAGTCACAAAAACCAACGTTTTCTGCAGGCATTAAAGGATATCACGGTCGACGAGTGGAGACAATGGAGCATTAAGGTACACAGAAGGCTCCACGGCATTGCTCGTGTTTGTGGTCGGCAGACTTAGAGAGTATTTTGATGTACACATTGTGGTTTTAAGCATAACTGAGAATAAATGTGTGATGTCACATGCGAACTGTTAGGATGCTGCCAGCTTAACCAGTAAAAGGCTTTCTGTAATATGAGCTCACTAAAACCATAACAGCATGCAATGCGATATGCTTTTTTACAGAAATGGGATTGTCCCAAGAGTTTTAGTTTAGCTGTTGCAGTGAACAGCGTTGTTCAAGTTCTCCCCTCACTAGCTCAGCCAGGCCCCAACAAGGACTAAATTACGTTCATTTATGTTTTTTGTGTGAAAGGTAAATACTGTTGAACAGCATTTTCTGCGAATATTAACAGCATAATCACATGTTTTCTAATCTTATCTCTGCCAATTCATCCGTTTGCTTCGATCTTACTTTTTATGTATGCAAACGCACAGAACAGGCATACCATTATGACCACTGAGAGGTGAAGTGAATAATATTGATTATCTTTTCACCATCCATTGGTAAGTAGGTGAGCTATGCTAACATCAAGGCAAGATTATTTCTGTGATTTTTCTCTGTGTTAGACGTAAGAAAACTTGTATTTATCCCACTTTGGTGGAGGCCGAATTGTAATTGCTAACGACTTGGTCAGAGCATTTTAAACACTGCAGCTCTTTGAGGTGTGACTGTTCTGCACATGTCGCCGCCCAGAAAGCAACAAACACAGTTTTAATGATAAAGCTACAGTATATGTTGACCTCAACTAGACATGACTACAAATACATCTATTCGTAGCCAGGATTTGGGCCTACATATTTTTTGTCTGGTCTAAAAGTGGTCTTAGCTTAGACAAAAAATGAAAAATCACAATGTCCACAAGAAAATGTCTGTAAAGAATGAAAAATGGGAGTTTCATAAACTGAAACTCAAAGACAGCGTCATTTGACTTGGTATTATGAATTAATATTACAAAATTGTCAGTTGGGATGTTTCAGTAATAATGTCACTGTGTTGAAAATACACTGAACTTTTCATTGGTGAAAATAATGGTTAATATGAGAAGATACTGATATATGTCTGCTGTGCTTATGGATGGGAAAGTTATTTTAATGCCATTTTAATTTTGTTAAACAACTGAGATTTAGATTCAGAGATTAATGCTTTGGGAATGATGGCGGTGCAGGCTCAATTCCAACTCCCAAAAGGGAGGGTAGAAAAAAGAGGATTCAGTACCAGATGTACTCTAATTTGAGATGGACAAATCCACATTAAAGATGTTTTCATTCAATAAATGTTCTGTTTTTAATTATCAGATTTAGGTTTTCATTGCAATGTGGCCCATTAAGACTTTGTGTTTAATGATAAACATAATTTTACAAGTAATATAAGGTTAATGTTCCCCAGGATATTTTCTACATCCTCACAAGTAATGTGTCATTTGCCTTTACATACAGATAAACTGGAATGACATCCCATCCATAACACAAAACATTTATTATGGTGTTTCCTAGTTCAGGGGTTCTCAAACTCTCCGTGGCCGGGGACCACGTTTTTCAAAGGACCCCTTTAGATCCCTCATGCTGATAGTATTTTTAAACACCCTTTTGTGCTGTTAAATACATTAGGAATTATGTATGTTTTTAAAAAATATATATACATAATATATATAAATACACCTAATATTAGAGATTTGGTGGAGATTAGATTCTCATTCTCGATAAAGCCAAACTCGATGTAACTGTTGTCAGACTTCCTAATTTTTTTTTACCTTACTTGATGAAGTGGACAGAGTTAAATATTTGTCCATTGTGTTACTAAGCTCAACATGTATTTCACAGACCTCCAACCCGTGGTTGGATATCCAAACCCCCGGGGGTTTGGATATCTGTAGCTATTTAGTCTTTTTACCCCAAAACCCAATGGTGTCAACTGAAATCAAATTCTTGCCATTCTCCACTAAGAGCTCTGATTTGCTGTCCTGTGACGTTGAAGCCAAAACAATTTACAGACAATCCAGTTGTCACAGCCACTTTAAAAGTAGGACAACAGATTAAACACCACCTTAACTGGAACACCACATTAACCTTCAACCTTCTGACCTATTTAGATATTTTCAAATTCGACATTTTGTAAAATCAAACACCTCAGCATTCCTTACCTCTCCTCTCCCCTCTGGCATTGATCTTCTTCGCCCACATTTCATTTTTATATAGTTTATTGGAACTGGATTCTCCTCCTGCCTTGGACAAGATTAGAACAGTTTAGGAATCAGAACTAGGTGTTCTTCTAAGTGAAGACTGGTGCTGTGCTGCACTGAGAGGGATAAAGTCCTGTTCATCCAGTGCAAAATTTCAGCTGATACAATTCAAAGTGGTTCACAGAGCACACTATTGTAAAGCTAAGCTTTACAATACCCGGGATTTGTGTGATAGATGTTCAGAGAGCCCTTGTGATCTCTCATACATGTTCTGGATGTGTCCAAGGCTGGAGGCTTTTTGGAAGTCCTACTTTAAGACTGTTTCAGAAATATTGGGACATGAAACTGAGCTGTGCCCTCTTATTGCTATATTTGGTGTATCCAAACTTGCTCTGAAACTGTCATCTAAACAAAGACATGTCCTTTAATTTACCTTACTCATTGCTCGACGCAGAATACTGCTATTGTGGAAGAGTAGGGTACTACCATCTCCGACATCTTGGCTACATGATACAATGTCATTTCTACAATTGGAAAGGATTAAATATGCAACAAGGGGAGCAACAGAAACGTTTTACCAACTATGGAACCCCCTAATGCAATATTTCAAAGCTTTAACTTCCCTCTCTGCTGACGAACAAACTGGTTAATTCAAGGTTTTGTCCGTTTTCCTTTTGTATTTTTTGTATTTTTCTTTTATTTTTTTGATTATTATTATTGTTTCATGGCTGCCATTTTGCTTTTGATTTGTGTGTAGTGATACTTGATTGCATTTACTGTGTATTTCTGTTCTATATTTGGAAGCAGGACTCTCTGTGATATCTCTACGCACTCAGCATGTTCGAGTGGGTGGGGGGTTGGGGGGGAATGTCGTTTAATTGTAAATTTATAAAATTTAAAACCTTCAAAAAATGTGGTGACAAAAAAAAATTGAGAGGTCTGTTTATGAGAGCAGATCAGTGGGTGTTACTGTTTGATTCTGTTTTTGACTTAATAGCCTATGGTAGTCACTGCATGTTGGGTACAGTTTTTTTTAAACTGAGCTGTTTTGTGCCATCTGTTTTTCTTTCTCTCTCTTCCTCCTACAACCACACTGGTTCCCCTGAGTTTTGTGATCTATTGGTTCCAATTTGCCGCCATTTTTTAAACCGTGAGCTCACCTGGCTTCTGTGTGAGCGAGGTTAGTTAGCTGCTAATTACTTAGTCTGTTAGCTACCACTCAGCTCAGACAGACACACACATACACAGATGGACAGACACACTTTTTGTGTCACTGTGGCTTTGATGTTTCTCATTTTGCCTCATATCTGACCCTGAAGCGTTGACTATTCCTCATTTTCCAGTTTATTAATTATTCATTCTCTCTCTCTCTCTCTCTCTCTCTCTCTCTCTCTCTCTCTCTCTCTCTCTCTCTCTCTATATATATATATATATATATATATATATATATATATATATATATATATATATATATATATATAGTTTGTGCTTCTTTTGCTTCATATGTAATTAATTACAAGTATCCATGAGTACTTTTCCCTATGACTGGATTATAATCACAAGATTTTATGATTTAGAATTTCATCGTATCATATCTCTAAAAGATTCTCAATCAATATTGTAAATCGGTCATGTTTGTAAATAAATGCTTTAAGCTCCTAGTTGTAATAGAGGTAAAATCTACTTTAATCTACCTATCACTCCTGATTTGTAACATTTCCAAACTCATATCACCCCTGTTTTTCCAGTAGAGACATATTTAGGGCAGTGTTATTTTCCTGTGGTTCTTCCTCTTCTCTCTGCACTTTGAGGCAGATCAAATAGGCGCTGCTCCCATCACCTGTCAGAGGAATGTCCCAGGACTCCCATCCATCAGCAGCTTGACTTGATCAGGCCTAACTGGTGCTCACTGCAGGGCACAGAAAGCCCCTGAGGGGAGCACCACCCTCCTTACCTGGCTGTGTGCATGAATCTGTCTTTTTCCCCCTATTGGCGTGCAGGTAGAGCCCGACTCATTGGGCTTGCAGTCATGCGTGTTTACGAGGCATCGACGCAGGCAGCGGTTTCGTCACGTGATCCAACATGTCCTGCCCTGCTTTGCATCCTATGTGATGTCTGCGGTTTAGACAGGGCGTTCCAACGTGCTCACCACCAACCAGGGAGAAATAGGGGGATTTGGCATGTGTCAACAGGTATACCTGTAACCTGGGAGATGCGCCCTGCAGGCACCTAGTGATTTTCTCATGACTGTGATGGCCAGACGCAGACGACAAGACTTGCAAAAGTAGACTCCTCAGCAGGACTGAGGTGGCTTAGTGTGGCGTCAGACGCACACACGGCCGCATTCCACTGGGATGCTCTCGCTGCAAAGGGAGGGGCATCTTAGACTGTTGTGTGTGTGTGTGTGAGACTGTGTGTATGTGTGCGTGTGTGGGTTTATTGGCCTGTTTATGTGAGCGCATCCCAATTATTGTTTGCGTTTGTGGCCATTCAGGGCCAATGTCATAATGGCGTTAAGGGAACAGAGTATAGGTCCAAGCCTGAGAACCTGAGGAACCTGTGTAGACGTCAAGGGACTAACAGAGAGTCTAAGGGGCTTAGCCTGGCCCGACACAAACACTTACCCACTGTGTCTGCTGTCTCCATCACTGTGTACTGGAAAACAAAAGCTTTGGTTGAGACACTGGATCTGAGAGGTACCTCTGATATGACTGCCAGGCCCTGAGCTTTTTGTTACATATCTCCTGTTTGTTTTGGGTTCTGCTCACAATATACCTCTTGTATTTTTTTTCCCTCTCCCATGCCATTTTCTCTGAAGTCCTTCCCTATCCCAAGCAGCAATGAGAGGTAAAGGTGTATGAGGTGTATTAATCTGTACTTGTCAGTCTGGAGACAAAAGAAAAGCCTTACGTGTGAGAATCTGTGGGGTCTTCAACTGACATTGTATTGCATGTCAAACAAAAGAGAATGATTGCCATCATCTGTCATGAGGCACGACATGAAACGGCTCTTCAGAAGAGATGAACTGTAGCAAACTTCTCACAAACGCTACACCTAAAGACCGCTTTCTGTTTGAAGTCATTTGGGGCCTTTGTGAGCTACAATGGCAACACTGCATTCTTTGTCAATCAGAAATGAAAGCCGTGTTAAAGTGTTTTCCAAACAGTGGTAGCTTTGTAGGAAATTGGCCGAAACAATGATAGCAGACACATTAAACATAAATTACTAAATGAAAAGTAATTATCAAATCTGTTCTGTCATAAAACTGTGTCTTTTATTTGATTTTTCAGCATTCCCACTCCATTTTGGTTCTGTTTGGGGATATTTTTCTGTATACGCCTAAGTACAAAGGATTCAGTAGCTAAGTTTACATGCACAAAATTATACAATTAGACTAAAATGTGTTCAAATTAAAAAACAAAAAATAATCTGATTGTGCACCCCCCCCCAAAAAAAAACACAGAAGAAGAATAACTGAACAACAACAAAATTGTAAATAAAGCAGTAAACGAGTTGAAGTGGGGTTTATTGTTTTGTGGTAATCGCAGACCTATAGGATGTCCCACAACAATTTTTTAAAATCACCAGCCATCACTAGTTTCAAATAACCAAATAACTTTAAATAAAAAACAGATTACATGAGTAAATACAAAGCTGTTTTCAGTGAGGATTTCCTTTATAAAGGGAAAATCTAAATTAACTTGTCCCTAAGCAAAAGGGTTGCCCACTTGTAAAAATTAACTTATGATTATCCACATTGTTTGCTAGACCTGTGGAATGGATAAATCAGCTAAACAAAACATGTCTGTCTTGAAATAGATTTAAAAATTCAACAGGTGAGATATAAAGTCACTGACAAAGCTAAAGGTTTTTAGACTCAATGAACCCACAGCAAGAGTTATTGTCTACAAAAAGGAGAAAACATTGGACCAAAGGCCAGCAGGGGTGGCTGGCCTAACAAAATCACTCCAAGAGTGCCACTGACTCATCGAGGTGGCCACAAAAGAACCAAGAACAACGTCTAAAGCACTTGAGACCTCATTGTCCTCAGATGGGGTGAGTCTTCATGACTAAACCACAACAACATTTTGGAAACTTTTCATCCAGTTACATTTGGTATAAAACTCAAACAGCCTTTCAGAAAAATATAATCAGAACAACAGTTAGACATTGTATTGGCTGTGTTATGGACTTGGGGTACTATGATACTTAAGGATCTGGGTGACTTGAACAAAAATTAAGCTCTCTACTAGAAAATCTTGAAGGGGAATGTTCGGTCATCAGTTTGTGACCTCAAGCACATTGGAGATATGCAGCAGGACATGGGTCCACTAGCAAGTCCACACTAGAAGACTGTTTTAGAGTGGCCTATTCAAAGCCCAACCTGATATTAGGCTAAGGGACAATTACGTTTTCATGTTTGGATCGTTTGGATAGCCCCTTGCCCCCCCCCCCCCCCCCCCCCCATAGGTAAATCATACTTCTAACAACTGATTTTTTTGTATTTACTGAGGGTATTTTGTCTGACAATTATTTTTTGATGATCTGAAACATTTAAAGGTGACAAAAAGCAAAAACACAAGAAATTATTTATTTTATAGCACTGTCTACCTCTGCAGCTACAACTGTTTTTGCATTTAATTTCTTTGGCATTGCCAGAAATACTGCTGTAACTTCTCTGAAGCCTTTGTCACTGCTGATGAATGGATTTTAATCGAACATCTTGCAGATAGTAGTTTAGTTTTTTGGCATTTTTTAACTATCTGGATTACTTGGCACTCCACATTACTCCAGACTTTTTGAATTGAGAAAGTTTCCTGGAGAGGAAGCGAAACGTCTTCAACTACGGAAAATAAGTCCAGTTGCTTTGTTTTTTTTATCTTTTTCTGGATTATCTGGATTACTGGATGACAAGCAGGTGGTTGATTAGTAACAGAGTGCAGCTGTGAGGGAGGCAACGTAGCTGAAGTTGAACCGAGGTAATGTGAGAAAAACGGCTGCTAGATAACGAGGAACCGGAGAACCAGACACAGAAACCAGAAAAGTGTACAGACCAGAGGCAGAACACAACCCAACTTTGGAATTCATCAAGGTTGGAACCAAAGGTGACAGAAACAGGAGCAACAGGAAAACCTTAAGTAACCAAAAAGCTAGACGTCGAAGAAACGGAAGCCAAGGTCTACAGAAACTGAATCTCAGAACAGAGGATAAATACCTAGAAAATTTTAAAATACAGAGTAAGCGTACAAAGAATCTTAAAACCAATGAATGAACTGAATATGGAAATATTATGACAGTATTGTGATTTTTTTTTTTTTGCGTAAAACAGTTGACAAGTTGGTTTCGACTCTCAAACATTTAGGATTTTATGTTAAAACTAAGTAAAAAATAAACTTTTGCTTGATAGTTTATATATTAGGGCACTGGGATTTATTTAATTCATTGTTTGGTTACATTTTTTTTAAGTGACTCATGTAAATGTAACTGATAAAGTGTAACTAATTACTCACTTCTGTTTGCATGTATTTTACTACTGTTGCCTGACTTCTGTAAATTAACTTTGCGTCTGCAAACTTGGACAAGTCTCCTATTTAAAAAGACATCTGTGTTCTCAATTGAAATAATAAAAAGGGATCTAATAAAGGAAATGCATAAAACACTTACAGCAGTGCTCCTTTATTGTGCATTGGCTCAAGAAAGAGCCAAATTATGACATATTGATATGATAATTAAGTAAAGCTTGTTGTCTTCCTGGTAGAGTTGTGTAATGACAATAATAGTAGCATTCTTCCATTAGAGACCGTGTAGCATGGGGAATCTGTAATTGCCCTAATTACCAAGGGAAACCTGTAGGGGAGGGTAAAGTCAACAAACTCCTGATTTGTGTCATGTCATTACACGGACCATTAGCTGCTTATTGTTAACACCAAAAAGATGACTATTAATAGCTACAGCTTACTATTTTTTGGCTTTCATGTTCTATATACTTAAAATAATGCTGCAGCCAGAAAAGAAACCAGTTTTCACAAACGTCACTTAAAAACTAAGAATGTATGTGTAAACAGTAACAAGTAATGTAAGTATCTACGCTTATTAGTTGCAGGACATTGTTTTGATGAAATAAAAGTTGTCCCATGGCTGGGGCAGTCATCTTATTTCTCTGTGCCAACTGTTAATGCAGTCAAGGCGATCCCCACAGCTTTCCTTTATAGTAGCAAATGTTCAAAGTCAAACATGTTTTAGGTAGGCAATTAGAAAACCAGTGACTTTTGCTATATGTTGTGGCCCCAAGGTCATAACTATTTGTTATTTCTCAATTCTATGTGATCCAATGATTAAGGAAGACATCAAGAAACAGAGTTGTAGCTATCTCACGTCCAGCACTGTTGCCTTGCAGCAAAAAGTCCTTGAGTTTGAATCCCAGCTGGGCCATTGCAGCATGGACTTTAGCATGTCTTCCTGAACCGTGCGTGGGTTCTCTCCTGGTACTCCGGCTTCCTCCAACAGGCTAAAAACATACATGTTAAAATAATTGATCACTATAAGATCACACAAATGTGTGTGTGTGTGTGTGTGTGTGTGTGTGTGTGTGTGTGTGTGTGTGTGTGTGTGTGTGTGTGTGTGTGTGTGTGTGCGTGTGTGTGTGTGTGTGTCCATTGCAGTTTGACCTTTGTGTCTTTGCCATGTGACAGACTGGCAACCTGCCCAAGACGTACCCCACCGTTCTGCGCAGATACGCAAAATTGTACAGAACTATTGTGCTCAAAGTGAAATCTCTCACAAAGCGCTGTCTAATTGTTATTAGCATGTGACTTCATCTTGTTAAGTGGGTTTTATCTATTTTAGTTCATAGACCCTGGGCAGGTCGCCCATCTGTCACATGGCCAACTGGAAATCTTTGGTGTGATTAAAGAAAACAGTTGCAGCAAGAAAGCCATCACACATCAAACAGCTAGAAGCCTTTGCGCGCGAAAAATTGGAAAAGCAATTCCTGTGGAGAGGTGTAAGAAGCTTGTTGTCAGCACTTATCAAAACCATTTGTTGGCAATTATAAAAGCTAAAGGATGTACAATGTAACAAAGTTGGGGGTTGAATAATATTGCACACTTACATGTGTTAAACGAGTTAGATTTTTCATTTGAACTTAAAAGTCACCCCAACTTTGGTTGTCAGAATTTTTCTTTTTATTATTAATCCTTTATTTGTTACAGGTTAGTCCCTTGAGACTCAGTGTTTCATTTACAAGAGAGATGTGTTTAAACACATAAAATTACAACAATTTACGACAGCAATTACAAATTTAAAAGTGTCCCAACATATGATTTAAAATTTTAAAGAATGCCTCAAATATGTATCAGTAAATATTATTGATGTTCACAATGAGGTGTTTTTGTAATTTATTGTCATCCGCACTACTAAAATGTCAGTTCAGGCTGAGGGGTTTTATTTGGATATAAAGTTTCCAGTTTAGTCTGTCATCAATACTATCAACAAGAAATTTGTTTTCATGTACCATTTCAGTATTTATTTGTATTTTGAGCTCTATATTCTCTCATAGGTTGCCGTTGATGAGGATCCAAAGTGCGGCAGGGACAATGCACAACCATAGCGAGGAGGTGAGATTTTAATGATGGAAGTGAAAAACTTAAAAGAAACACAGGAACCAGCAGGGTGTCATGGCGAAAAGCGGGGAAGAACAGAACGGACGAAGAGAAACCCAGTGTAGCAAGCACAGAGAATCCAGCAGGAAACAAACAGAAAGCAGGAACTTAAATACAACCGGGGAACAATCAGCGGCATGGAAATCAGGTGAGTAATAAACAGAATACAAGTTAGCTGTGGGGGAAGACTAAGGCGGGGAACTGCAGAAGGCATGAAACAGAAATAAACTATACACAAAACATTAACAGCAGAGGATCGAGACATATTCGATCTACAATTTCTGAATAATTTTGTCTTGTTCAGATTTAAGGGCAATTTATTACAATGAAATTATAATTTTAGTCTATCCATTTTTGCATATGTTTCACATACTTTGGCAGTTATTTCCAACACAGAAAACGTTTGTGTCATAGAGAACTAATATAAAAATCTAAATTATTTCAGACATTTTGCACATGTCATTTACATTTGGAAGAACTCCGAACCAAGGAAATCACAAGCAATCTTGCATAAGGGTATATTTTTACCTTCAGGCAGCAGTTGCATTTGACAAGATTCAATTATAGAGGTTTCAAATAATTTTAATTAAAATAAAAATAAACAAAGTTTTGCCCCAAGTTAGATCAAATTGCCTTTTTTCCCCAGGAATTGACTTATTCTGTGGGGCAAAGCTGTTTCTCATGATCGCTCCTCTTTTTAAGGTGTTGCATTGTCTAGATCTGACAGGCCCAAAATGGGTTTGTTACCAGAGGACAACTTGGATCCACAAAGGGTTAAAGCATTTAAGAAAGCGTTATTTTTTTTTTATTCTTGCAGATAAACGAGTCATCCTAATACTGAAGATTCAGGCAGTGAAATAAGAGGCATTGTATTCTTTTTTTTTTTTTTTTTGGTTCTGATGATTTCTATGTTCTTCTTCCAACAATGGCACTGTCACCACTGACAGACAACAGGGGTGGCATTCTGGCTAACAACCAGCAAACAAACACAATGTATTCACCTCGAATGAACCTAACTCTTTAAGTTTGTCTGCTGCTCAGGGCATGTTTCCAGTGAGCTCTTCCTTTGTTGTGCTGCCAGCTTGTAACTCTAGATGGACTCCCAGCAAGAGAATATTAGATTTTTCTTTTCTTTTCTTTTTTTGGGTCTACTATTATGGCATGTGCCCTGTTTTCATGCACTTACACTGGAATACATGTACAAACGGGCACAAAATCCACGCACTTCAAGGGCTCAAAGGTGCCAGAGCAGTGTAAGTGTCAAGCCTAATGTCAGCGCTAAGCCTGGGCCATCTCGTGTCAATAGGTTTGGATTAGTCACACTCTGAGGTGTGCCATGTACATTATTCATCACCAGGCTCGCTTGTCACTCCTAACCACCCTGATACTACATATGCTGTCACTGCCAGCTAGGATTTATACCTCTGGTGTGAAATAGCAGGACACAGAAGAATGCATTACTTAAGGAAATGGAGATAAAATGCGGCCCGGCCACGCTGACACTTTAACAGCATCCATTACCAAAGAGTTAGAGTGCGTGAAGATATAGCTGATTAGTGGTCAGTGACACTCAGAGCATAAGTGCATGTAAATTAGCAAGAGAGAGCAGCGCTGTGCTGTGATGAAGGCGATAGCCGGACACGCTCTCTTGTTTTCAAGAACTTACAAAGCCGCACTGGACCCGAAGTCTGAGGGGAACAGATAGATGGTGTTGGGGGGGTTTCACAGTTGCCGTGAATTATTAAATATGATCAAGTTTCGGCTGTTGTTACATACATACAAATCCTCTGGCACCGGCAAGGAGGGCCATGGTTGTTCTTTCACTGTGGAAAGAAAACCAACACCAGTAATCTCTACAAGGTGTAGGGCAGCATGGGATCAGGCTGCGCAGAAGTAAGTGTGCTTTGTTTTTGAAATGGTTTCCAACACACGCAAAGATGTGTATTTTGCACCGGAGCCATTATTAATGTGTAGGGGGCTGATGGAACGAACCAAATAACTAAAATTAACCAAACTTGCCAAATGCATATCTCTTGAAATGCATTTAGTTGAATTGTTTAGATCTGGCAAGCCAATAAAGTCTGCTACCCTTGGTTTATTTTCCAAAAGGCTGTTTGGGGATGAGTCAGTGAGGACGAAACTGACAGGTTAGGAGTGACAGGTGGAGGAGTTTGCTCAAGACACCTTCATGCTGCAGGCTAAAACAATAATATGATAGCAGTGAAAATATTTCCAAACAGGGAAGCAGCAATACAGCGTGCCAAAACTGCACTGAGCTTTTTCACCCTGTACTTACGGAGGATTTCCTTGCTGCTGTCGTAATTTGATCTATTGTAAGTACAAAGCTATTAGGTAGCAGATATAGAATTCTGTGCAGTGGGTTGCTTTACATTTCTTGAGAATGTCAGTCATTTTGTTTTTGTTTCTTTATAAAGCAAATTGTTCCTGCATTCAGTGGCTCCGTTTCCGTCCTGTCGCCATCTGGAGACCTACTATGTATGCAGGCCGGGGAAGTAACATCAGCCTTTTAGAGGGATTCCCAGTACTGCTGTGAGTTTTGAGAAATACTAATTCACCTATTCTCCTGCTATTTCCTTTTATTTAAACTACAACATAAAACTGCCCTTTCAAACAGTAAAATCCAAAGCAATGTACTCTCAGCAAAAGTATAGAAAAAACAAGATCTCTATGCAACTAAATTATTAGTTGGATAGAACACTTGGATAGAAGGATATTATTAGGATAGAATATTACTCTCTTCCTCTAACGCAGGAGCACCCCAGTGACTGCATTTTACTGACACCAGAGCCCGAGCCTGACGGTGTGTAGCATTAACAAGAATATGTGGCATTGCATTATGTTTCATTCACATGTTTAGGTGTAAACATTAATGCTGACTTTTTTTTGTTGTGTTAATGTTAGAGTTAGTTTGTTGTCATTTAAAAATACTGGCCCGAAAGTTGTGCACAAAGTCCCCACAAAGCATCACTAGTCACAGGAAAACGGTTCTACAACCCAGGTTTTGAAAATACTGTTTCAAAACTGCTAAAATGTTCCATCAGATCATTAACGTTTTAAACCCCTTCTAACCAGATGCCAGAAAAATTATCGTACTTCTCATCGACTGCGTGAACCGTAGAGCGGCACAGCGCTGCCCCTCCTTCACCAGTTGCCTGCTGAAAGACGGCTGCCACACATTTCCCTCTCTAATAAGAAAGACAAACTTGGCTGGAGGAATTGTTTCCGGTCAAGGAAAAACTCAGGACAGTCCTGGTGTGGATACAAAAGGAGCGGCACCCATCATTCAGACACATGTATCAAGTCTATAAACCAGCAAGCTCCAGGCTAATTAACCAGCTAATGTCAGTTCCTTAGAATGGTGTAACTCCATAAACAGCGGAACAGCAAAAAAATATATATTTTCTGCAGTTTGAGCTTGAAAACTATAAACCTTAGATTCTTATTGTTTAATGATGAATCTTTAAACCTACCAAGCCACACTAGTGTCGACCTTTGCAATTATCTACTGCTAGTCAATCAAAACAAGTGTATCCTTATACCAGTTAAAGAAAGAAGGAGACTCAGCCTTTTTCAGCTATTATCCAATATTATAAAACCTTTTTTTCTCTTGTATTAATAGATAATCCAGCGCACTAAATTTCTTGAAAGAAGACTTCAGATTCACCATTTTAACGCAGCTTTTTAAAATGATGTCATTCATTTAATTTGGCCTCCAATTTCTATCAGCTATGAAATTTATATTTATCATTTCTATCATTAGCCTATCTTTTAAAGGATTCTACTACATAATTAGTCTCCCCTGTTCGTGTTCAATCCTCCACTATGTGACCGCAGCAGACTTATTTGACCGTGTCACTTGTTGTTGCTAGCACATCATGTGAAGACTGATTAGGGTCTGGATGTTCTTCCTCTAGGCTGCAATGCAAAATGACAGTGTGTCCTCTGTATTTCCTTTACAGTGTGAAGTCATTTTCTTTGCCTCAGTGTAAGGCCTTATGATTGAAGAGCGATGCCTCAGCAGATGATGTTATTTTACCGGCCCTCGTCACTGGGTGGCAGTGTTGAGCCAGAACTGGAGGTGAAGAGGAAGGCGGCAGGAGATGAGAGAAGGGCTGAACTGGCTCTGTGTCCTTACTGTAGAGCGTGTCCTCCTCAGACTGGATAGACATGGTACAGCTGAGCATGGCAAAACACAGAAAAACTGCTGAGAAAATTCAATTTTGATTTTTCATTTGATTTTATTTTTTACCCCAGCTTACCTGTCACTTTCAGACAGTCAGTATGCAGTCTGCCCCTAATGTAAAACCTTTTTCTTTTCTTTTTTCCGGCTGGATGACCCTATTGTTCCCTTGATAGTGACTGAAAGCATTGTATGTAGCTCTTGATTCTGAAGGACTTACATTTCAGCACCTATAGCTCAGAGAAGAAAGCCCCTGTCTCTGCTTTCCTATAACAGCGAAAAGAGGACAAGAGGACACTTCCAAGGGAACCTTGTTTTAGTGATCAGATGATGATGAAAAGGCCTGGTATGGATTCACAAGCGTTGATGGCAGCTGTTTGCACTTGTTTGACGGATGGCTGCCACACAACAATCCCCTCACTCTGCTAACTGTGTCTGCTTAATCACACTACTTTATTTTGCAGCTATTTTGTTTCTCTGGGTCAAACCATCATTCTAAGCCGTGTGTGTAGAAATGTCTTATTTATTGTGTTGTTGTTTTTTTTTATCTCTGATATCCTGACCCGGTGTAAACATCTCTGACTCAGTCATTCTGCTAAGCTGTCCTTAATGGTCCTTTGTTCAACCTGCAGCCCTATAGGTCAGGGGTCAACTGCACCTGAGGGTGATTCCCCCAGACAAAAGCTCTTTGTTTACTGGCACCAAGTGACCACTTCCCTGTCTCCTGTAGTGGAGAGCTCTAACACACGCAGGACAGCCATAACCCAAATGAGGTTGCTATTGGCAGCCATACACGTGTGTGCTTTTAAGTATTACCATGCGGTCCCCTATCATTTAAAGCTATTCTAGTTTCTCAACAAACTGTGACACTGATAATTATTTTGTGATTAATATCTAAAAAAAAGAATGAAATCAAGAAAGAAACAAACAAATTCTAAAGAAATTGACATATTGCAGACTGCAATGACAAATTATGTTTTTTCTTCATCCTATCAGATGGAACAAACAAACAAAAACACCTTTCTCAAGGTAGCTGAACCAGAAGGTAAAAAATTCTTAACAAACTGAGTCTAAAGTATCTAACTTAGATGTTAAATCAAGGATGTGATGTTTTTCTTCAGCAGCTAAACACCACGTAATCTTGAAAGAATGCTTGTTAGACGTTGCAAAAGACTTGAGACGAGGGTAGCGGTTTACTTAACTAAACATACAGTCAGTGCTGCAATAATAAAGCAGTGGCTAGGAGCAGATACACGTGTTTGAAAGGTCCAATGAACATTCAGATCTAAATCCAATTGGTACTCTTTCGCCAAGAAATCCCGTTCACTGATGGTGTTCAGGCTGGCAGCCTATGCAAGGTGTACTCCAGCGCTTACCATTGGCTGCTGGAGATAGGCCTCTGCTCCACAGCTACCTGGGAGGATTAAGTTGGTAGGAAAAAAATGGATGAACAGTTTCACGGACAGAGAGACGCACAGACAGATACGTCGACGAAACAGGGGTGTTTAGCTGTTTTTCTTGATGGTGGTGGCTTTGGGATAGGGCCATGGCAGCACTTCAACAGTTTGTTGTGAAGAGTGAAAAAGAAAAAAAACAAAGTACTTTATTTCCCTAAAAGTCAAATACAGCAGAAAAGAACAATCACTAAATAAGTTGTTTTTTTAGGTCTCTGAAAACTTGCTAAACCTCCACATATTCATTAACGTGTCAAGCTTATAAATAGACATTCATGTTGATATTACCAAATCTTTGATTACCACATTCTTGACTTGTTTCTGTATTTTAATCTGTTTTATCCTGTATTTATTTCAGAAATCACAGAGTGCAGTCTATAGCCGAGAATGGTCAGGAGGAAAGCTTTTTCAATTGTCAGAGTTGGGACAGCAGATGGGAATCTTAAAGCTGCTGCACATCCGCCCACACACCAGAGAATAATGGGGAGGGTCCGCTAAACAGCTTGAATAGATGGAAGTCGACTTTTGGGTGCTGTGTGAGGAATGGATGGCAGCAGTTGGCTGGGAGGATTGTTGGCAGGGGGTGGGAGGCGAATGTTACCTGTCAGGACATGAGTGCAGGTAACCCCCCCCACCCCCTACCACCACCCCACCCCATCCCCAAGGCCCCCTTTTTGTTTGCTTGAACTCACAAACACACAGAAGTCAGCCCCCTCCACCTGTTACTTGGATTAGGAAACAGCAGGTTGCTTCCCTCCACCCATCCCACCTTTTGCTGACGTCTTCTCTGATCAGCCCTCCCCTTTTCTACCCCTTCTAGTTTGGGGCTACATCAAATATGCCTCGACTTTGAGATTATTACGCCCTTTCTCTATGGAGTTTTCATATTTTCTCGGGTCAATAAGAGAGTTTCAAATACAACAAGTATAACAAAAATCTTTAAATGTCCATGTAGAGCTTTTTAAACTTTTAAAAAGGCCTAACCTATGGAAAGTAAATGATAAAAACCATGACCAATACCCTTTACCTTATAATAACAGTTTACACTTTACAGACAAAACTTTTAAAACTCAGGTTTATGCTTATCCCATGATATTGTACGTAACTAATTTTAGAAAGAAGTCAAGCGCACAATTTGACTTAGAACGGGGAATTGACTGGACCGTTCAAACACGGGTACATGCTTACAGTCAGCGCTCTTTCATTGCAGTACTGGCTGAATGTTTAGTTCCATTGCCTGTTGGGATTTAAACCTCCACCCCAGTCTCAAAGTCTTTTGCAACTTCTAACAAGATTTTGTTTCAGGGTAACCCTGTGCTTAGTCACCCAGTCACCTTTCAAAAGCTTCTCTGTCCCTCCAGAAGAGAGCACCCCACAGCATGATGCTGCCACCATGTCTCACCGTGGGGATGTTGTGTTTCAGGGGCCCTGCCTATGTTTTTTTTTCCATTACACATTGCATTCTAAATCTTAGTCAAGTATTTTATTTTTGTGTCAATTGACCAGAACACCTTCTTTTCCACACGTACATGCACTGTCACCCTACACGGCTTGAGTTCAACTGCAAACAAGAGCTCTGTCCTTCCATAAAAGACATACGTCATATGTGTCTTGGCTGATACTCTGATTAAAGAAGGAGTTGTGCATAACTCTTCTCATTTCCAGTTCATGGCTTATGCAGTGTTCACTTAGCTGTTCAAAAACTACTTTCAACGCAACGATTAAACAAAACTGGAATATTTCAAAATTTAGATAATAAGCACACAAAAATTGTACAGAAGTACAACATTAGTTTTAATATGTTGATCTATACATTTAGAATAAACAGGAACAAATACTCAAAACTATGAAGAAAACACATTATCAGAAAATTCCAGCATGCTCTTGAGTTGACATATGATATCTAGGTAAGCGCAGCACAGACAGCCATGAACCAGAGATGTGATCCAGACACGTTGGATTAGCATTTGCATTAAGAACTGCTTTCAAAATGTCCTGATGCATCTCAATAATGGTTCAGAGGATGTTCGGTGGCCACTTTTACATCATTTAGCTGCTATTGCTCGTTTTGATGCACACATCTTTCACTAAAAAAGAGCAATTTGAGTAGGTCCTCTGGTCGGGTTCTTCAGACTGAAGAAGTTTCTTGGAGAAGAGACAAAATGTTTCAACAAAGAAAAACTTGTCCAGAGGACCTACTCAAATTCTTTATTTTTATTTTAAAATTTGGTGAGAATTGCTGGCCAAATGGAGGAGAGAAAGACAAAGAAAATCCTTAAAGAGGACAGATCATCTAAAATCTACTTTTTTAGCCCTTAAATCCATTTTGTTGTGTACTTGAAGTCTCCAGGAGTGCAGAAAATGTTAATGTAGTCTCTCCAAATGCTTTGTAGATATTTTTATATTCTATTTGGGTCACGTTTTTCAAAATGTTCAGTTTTCTCTATTCTCTTTTACCTTTTTAACAATTTTGTCACAGTATTTGTGAACAATTGGGTCACAGTATTTGTGACTGCTGAACAATGTCGTGGACTTCTGGGGGACCAAAGTTGCAGATCCACCATTTTTATTTTCTGCAGCAATTTTGTAGTCCAAGCTGAAGGATGCTGAAGCTCCAAGTGGATAAGTGAACATCTTTGGTTGTTGGATGTATTAACCCACACAATTCATTACACCGTCCCCAGGCATACTACAAAAATGGCCAAACGGGGTAGAGTTAAATGCTCTACGACCTGGAGGGAGGCGAGGTGGGAAGTGCTTCATTTAGATTTAAAGAGATTGCATCAAAACCAGTTGCTCTCAGAAGCAACTCAGAACAGGGGCAAAAAAGGGGGGGGGGGAATTAATGAGGAATTCAGATCAAAGTATTGCAGTTCCATGTTATATAAACCACAACTGAGTGATTTAAATGTGAAAAAGGAGAACTGAAAAGCATTCTATGTCCCCTTTATTAATCTGATCCAGATTAAACAATGGCATCATTATTATGATGTTGTCTTCATTTACTTATTATGTTAGCCCTTACATTAATTAAATTAATCAAATTTTTGTTGTTGTTTCAAAAGTCCTTCAGGTATTTCTCTATAAGCATTTTAAGTTTAGAGATTGGAATTTATCCCCATATTTCTTTGCAAAATACTTCAAGATCAGTCAGATTAAAAGGACCTGTGGAATCAATTTGATCAAGTCTTTCAAGTCTCCTGAATTTGTGCTCTTATAAACCATGTTCATGCTGTGATCTAACCCATTCCATTGTAGCTTGGACAGTATGTTTGGGTTCGTTGCCCAGCTGGAAGGTAAACTTCGCCCCAATCTTAAACCTTTTGCTTCCTTTAAAAGGTTTTCTTTAGGGATTGTCCTCTATTTAGCAAAATCCATCACCCCATCAACTCACCAGCTTTCCTTACCCTGTTTATAAAGTAACTTTTCACACAGCATGATGCTGCCACTGCCATGTTTCACTGTGGAAATTGTTGTTTTTATTTTTATTTTTAGAGTGATGGGTCGTACCAGTCTGCATGTAGTTTTGGTTTCATCTGACCAGAGCACCTTGGTCTGCATGGTTGTTCTTTCCCATACAGTGGGTGAAAAAATGTCTGTTTTTTGTCAGCAAGGTTCTATTTCAGCATTTTAAATCATCTTGTTACTGAAAAGTGCTTTATAAATAAACTTGCCTTGCTTTGCCTTATTTCTATTGACGTGGAACTCACATCAGATGATGCCAACAACCCAAGTAGTCTATACATACAAAGGAATCAAAGCAAATTTGTCAACAAAAGAAATAATGTGTAACGTACGAGAACTGAACCCAAGATTCAACCGGAGACAGGTCTGTGGCGTTAACAATATTTATTTCAAGCAGGAAGTGGTTTCTGCTTCTCGGGGCGCGGAGCCTCTTGCGCGACCAGAAAGTTCCTGGGCAGAGACAACAGGTTAGTGATCGGCAGCTGATGACAGGTTAAGGTGAGGACGGCCAGATCACTAACTTGATGGCGGGGTCCCGGTTGAACAGGTCAGGAGGCGGAGGTCCGACTGCGGACGGGGTCTGCGGGCTCTGGGCCGTTGAGCGGCCGTTGGCGGACAGGCAGTCCCTTTGGAGCTTTCCACAGGTGACGTCCAGAGGCGGAAGATCAACGGCGGTACAGAGGGGCTCAGGCGGGCAATCCAATCGAATCAGGTCCAGGGTCCAAAACCAAGAGGTCAGTCAACAGGCGGGCAGACAGAATCAGACGGGCAGGCTCGGTATCGGTGAACAGATTAGGACAGGTAACAGGCTGACAGGCTGACGAATTAAAGGCTGGATAAATCTCTCCGTGTTTGGCACGAGACAATCTGGCATTGGTGTCTGACCAGTAGGCAGGTTATATAGGGACAGATGCAGGTGGGACCAATGAGAGATAATTGCAGGTGAACCAGAGTTGGACAGGTGTGCCGAGTCGTGACTTAGACTGACACCAGTGCCGAGATCATCACATAATGGGTAAAAAAAAAAACTGAAATATACAGAAAACATGTATTGAACTCTCTTTCAGGCATTTACTGAATACTTTGTGAAAAAGCTTTTCTTGGTCATGATAGCTAGAAGGCATCTCCTGTAAGGAGAAACTAGTCACGTGTATTGTTCAGGTAGGATTTTGACCATTTCTTCCGCACAAGCTGTTATCAACTCTTGAAGGTTCTGGGGACTCTTTGTGTGAACTCTGGCCTTCAGTCATGTCGTTAGATTCACACTTGTATAAAAGTTAGGTGACGGACTGGGGACATTCTAGCAGTTCCCATGGTTTAGGTCTATGATGTTTCTTGGAAAGCCACACTAGTTTCATCTTCAGATTGTTATCAGACGTGTACTGGTACATTTCTTTGTTCATCCTTCCTTCAGTTACATGAATTTCCCTTTTAACATCTGCTATAGGACAGCCCACACCATAATGTTCCCACCTGCAAACATTATTTTTGGTATGGTGTTTTTGGGGAGATGTTCCAAACCATTCTTCCACAGAACATAGTGTGTGTGTGATACAGAGAGAGCTCAGCTTCGCCCTCATCACAACAGATTACTGTTTCCCAGTGTTTCACTAAATTGTCAAAGTCATCCTCAGCGAACAATAACCAAGTTTTAACATATGTTTTTTCCTTATCAGTGGAGTCTTACATAGTGTGTGAGCATAGAGGCATTGCAGTTAACTGTATCACTATTTTTTTTTCCTGGGAAAAAACACTCTTCGCAGGTATTCTTGAAGCTCTATGGGAGTTCATCCTGGCTCTTAGAAAGCGCTGTTGCTGATTCTTTTAACTCTTCAGTCAGGAATCTTATGTAGGACACCTGGCCGTGGCTCATTTATAGCGAGATGATGTGCTTTTAACTTCTGGATCATTAGTATATTTTGCTACAGCAAAGCTTTGTTTTTTTATGACAGCCTCTTTGTTTTTACCAAGCATACCACTCTGTGCAGTAGTTTGGAAATGAGAAACCTCACATGTAATTCTGTTTCAAACCTAAAATATTTACCTGTAAAAAATGTTAAAAAACTGTGTGTTGTTATCATTCAGTCCCTCACATTAAATGGTTAGAGCAGGGTGCTTGCGTCCTGGATGCAAATCCCCCAGATTTGCAACCCTTAGCAAGACCCTGAGCCCACTGCTCCCCAAGGGATGAGATAAATGCAGAGGAGAAATTTCATCAGGCTGCAATGACAAATAAAGATTATTATTATTATTAAAGTTAGTGGTTGCAATTTGAAGAGTTTTCACATGTCTGGCCGTTGTGAAAAAATAATCAGCATTGCAACACATAAAACACTATCATGCTGGGCTCTCATTTCAGGAAATCGCCTCAAATGCAGAACTACAGCGGTTTGATTAAGAGTTTTCAATCTGGAAACTGGAACTGATACCCTCTTCACATCAGCCTCACTGGCAGTTACCTGTTGTGCCAAAATGTACACAGTACAGCTCATAAAAACGTTTTGTTTTACCCAACATTTTTTTCTAAATGGCCCCTCTCTAGTACTTTGCTGGTGAGATGCTGTGCCGTAACTCACTCTGTGTACCCCAGATGTGTCAAGTAGTTAAGTAGAAAAAGCTATTTAAGGTTTAATATATTGACTTGAAGATAATACGCGCAGATCTTGAAACTGAGTTTTAAAGCCGTAAATCTGGTGAGCATGCTGTCTTTGTACTCGTCTGACACGGTAGCTCAAAGGCTTTCTGGAAGAACTGTAACGCTCACGCGTGTTAGCATTCCGATACTGCATGTGTGCGCAGCTACCAGAGGGGGCATGCTGTTTTACATGGTCTTTAAAAAGTTTCTTTGGGATTAAATGAGGTTAGGTGCATGCAACGCACTGCTATTTCCCTCAGGCAGAAGAGGAACCTTCCCACTGTGTGCTCTCGCTCTCCACTAGTCACGCAAGCCCTGTCATAGATAGGTGCAGGCACACACAGACAGACAAAAAACGTGCACAACCTGATGCTAAACTGCATGTCTAAAGTTGTTGCTTTTATTTTTGTTTTTTTGGAGGGGTGGGGATATTTTAGATTCCCTTTTTAGTTTTATAGACTATTATTTGGGAAATTTTTAGGCTGGTTATTGTTTGTTTTTTATTTAAGAATTTGGAGGCATCTGTAGGACCGCCTAAATTGGTATTAGGTGCAGCTTGAACACTTTCAGGGATCAAAGAGACACACTCCTGAAGAAAGTAACCAGAAAAGTCTTTCTGTGTGTGTGTGTGTGTGTGTGTGTGTGTGTGTGTGTGTGTGTGTTCTTACGCACCTATACAACAGTGGACCTTGGCGTGGTTACACAGTCACAAAGAGGGGACTACAAATCAAACAGGGGACATTTTTCAGGTCCCCTGTTTGACATGCTTTAAATCAGGTCCAAATCATCTCTAAATCCCCTTCCTACATTTTTTTAATTTTTGCAGAGAGTGGACCTGAAAGTGTGTGAGTGTTAATGACTATACTCAGCAGTGCCTCTGCTGGATAAAGCATAGTTTAACAACTTATTCACACATATCGTTTACACACACACTCCATTATAATATGAATGGGTTGTGGTGCAAAGGAGTCTTGTAGACTGTAGAGGGTCAATTATGCAAATTACTTAAGAAGGAAGTCTCTTGAAACAGAGTTTGATCTTTTTTTTTTCTTTTCTTGTGTTTTAGCTAAACTTTGTATTAAAATAAAGTATTCAAAATCAGAAAAGTAAAATTGATTTTGATTCTAAAAATGTCAACAACAAGAAATAGAAACACGACGAGGATAGAATCAGAGATAAAATATTCAGTAAATACCTTTTGTATTAAATAATTATTCAAGAATAATTTTACATCTGACTTTGGCCACAGCTTTAAACCTGCATTTAGAAATGCACATTTTATATATTGATTTCAAATCCAAAAACAGAGATCACCTTGTCCTGTGTGGAATAATAGAAGTCCGCTGTTTGCTGGTACACAATGACACAAGTTCCCTTTTAGATAGCATGGGGTGATAATGACTCTACCAATTGTGTGAAAATAAAAAGAAGCTAATCTACACCTATAAAACACTATACTTTATTTGCGAAAAGGCCTTTTTTACACAATATAAAGGCTGAGTTTTAGTAAATGATGAGGAGTAAGATACTTTGTTACTTTTTTATTATTACAAGTATTTGGCATCTGTCTTTACAGCTTTAAACATGTTTAGTCCTACAGTACTAAAATGGCAAGTTTTCACAAGGACTTGATGTAAATAATTTTTTATTATATCTGTGTACTTTGGTATACATGTAGGTTTTTTGGGTTCCTAGCATTGATGCTCAAAATGTCCAGTATAGTTCTCAGTACATTTGGAGCCTGTTTCTCTTTGCTGTTATCTTGTTGTACATACAGTATTTTACAGCTTTCCATTCTCTGTCATTATCCCTTAGAATCTGATTTTCATCTATGCATCTCTGACAGTGCACTTTTCCAGGGGTCTTCATTTCTTTCAGGAAGTCTTTGAAATGGCTTTTAACAATGTCTTCCTCAGTCTTTGACCAGGGCCTTCTGGATTTTCCTGTAAACAAATCATTAAAGTTACTAAAGGTATGGATAAATGAAAGTGACATATTTTGTCAACAAATGTAAAGAGATTACATATGTACATTTTTCTTTAGTCAAAGATTTAACATACCTTTTTTAATTGATTGCAATGAGGATTTATTAATGCCACCCATTTTGTTTTTAGAAATGGCTGCCTCTTCTTCAGGAGGTTCTTCCTCTGAGTGTACTGGAATAACAAATATGGCAATATTTATAATTGATTGAAGTGGTTTGATTTTTATTTAACCAGGATATGGTCCCATTGAGATAACATTTTTCAATAGTCCTGGCCAAGAGGCATCAATAATTATATACAGAAAAAGTTATATTGTTGAAAGAAAACAACAAACTATAAAAACAGGTACATTTTAATTAAATTAGCCTCAAAACCTTGTTGCTTTGAACTAAGAAAGGTTCAGTTAATTTTAATGCAGGAAATTCTATTAGGAGTGCGCTGAATGATCAAGAGTCTTCTTGCCCAACTCAGTCCGGGCAAGGGACAGAAAAAAGCAGCAAAATGTGAGTGAAAATTATACTAGTCGGAATTTCTCAGTACAATTGGAGTACAGATATAGGATGGCAGAAGTACAAGAAATGCTTTGTAAATAAATGTTATGCAGTGGGAATTACTTCCACCAGACAAATCAGGCCATCTTCACGCTGAATATAAATCACAAAGGGGTTTTGGCATTTTTCAGTTTGTGTTGAACCTTAGAGAAGAGAGATAAAGGGAGTCTAGCATCCTAAGACATTGAGATCTACAAAAGATCTCCATAGTCCAACACAGACATACAAATTACGGTAAAAACTTCCTGTTTATCCACACTAAAAATTATTTCTAGGGGCTCGGCTACCAAGTCAGCTGACATTAAATACAAAGACTCTATTAAATGATGTCCCTTCAATTTTCTATTTCCCAAAAATTTGAGTGCTTCAAGTACATCAATAGCAGGGAAAGGTGCCAAATTTTAATCCTCACCAAACAAAACTGGATAGGTTTTCTTTTGTTATGATGCAGCAGAAACAGTCCATTTGGAATAAAATAAAAATCCAAATTGTATAAAATGCCTGTGAAAGAAGCAGAAGGGGTCCTATATCACCCAACAGTTAAGATAAGATAAGATAAGATAGGCTTTATTGATCTCACAATGGAGAATTTTTTTGTCACTAAAGGAGCTGCTCAGCTCCTCTACAGTCTGGTGCAGGGGGTGGAAGGTGTTGTCCATGATGGATGTGAGGTTGGACAACACCCTCCTCTCAGCCACTTCCTCCACAGAGTCCAGAGCGCAGCCCAGGACAGAAGTGGCCTTCCTCACCAGCTTATTCAGCCTCATTCTGTCCCGCTCTGTGCTGCCAGGGGCCCAGCAGACGACAGCGTAGAGAAGAGCTGAGGCCTCCACACAGTCATAGAAAGTTTTAAGCAGGGGCCTGCTCACACCAAAGGACATCAGCCTCCTTGAGGAGGAGGTAGAGGCGGCTCTGGCCGTTCTTGTATAGAGCGTCGGTGTTATGAGTCCAGTTTATTGTTGACGTGAACACCCAGGTATTTGAAACTCTCCACAGTTTCTATGTCCTGCCCCTGGATGTTCACAGGTGAGTGAGGTGGGGGTCTTCTCCTGAAGTCGATCACCATCTCTTTGGTTTTGCTGGTGTTTAGACACAGATGGTTCTTCTCACACCAGTCCACAAAGTCCCTGATGACCGTCCGGTACTCCAGCTCGTTCCCCTCAGACACACAGCCCACAATGGCCGAGTCATCAGAGAACTTCTGAAGGTGGCAGCTATCTGTGTTGTAAGTAAAGTCCGAGGTGTAAAGGGTGAAAAGAAACGAAGACAGAACGGTGCACTGGGGGGCCCCGGTGCTGCAGAGTGCCACCTCTGACTGACAGCCGTGCAGCCGCACGTGCTGAGGGCGGTCAGTGAGGTAGTCGATGGTCCAGTCAGCTAGATGTTTGTCCACCCCAGCGTCCTCCAGCATCCCCCTCAGCAGCACCGGTCTGATGGTGTTGAAAGCGCTGGAGAAGTCAAAGAACATGACTTTCACAGCGCTCCCGGTGGTCTCCAGGTGGGTGAGCGCCCGCTGCAGCAGGTAGATGATGGCGTCCGCTACTCCGATGTTGGGCCGGTAGGCAAACTGCAGCAGGTCCAGGGTGGGGCTCATCATGGTGCGCAGGTGAGCTAGGATGAGGCGCTCCATGGTCTTCATCAGGTGGGAGGTCAGGGTGACTGGTCTGAAGTGGGCCGGTTCCCTGGCGTGCGGTGTTTTGGGAACCGGTACCACACAGGAGGTCTTCCACAGGGTGGGCACCACCCCCAGGCTGAGGCTCAGGTTGTAGATGTAGCTGAGGACCTCACAGAGCTCATCTGCACAGGTCCTCAGCAGCCTGGGGGGATGCCGTCCAGTCCAGAGGCTTTCCTCTGTTTCAGCCTCGTCAGCTGACCTCTCACCTGCATTGGTATGATTGTGAGGGGGGAGGCAGGCAGGGCCGAAGGTGTGGATGGGTTGGTCGTTGATAAGAATGGCGGTGGGGGGGGAAGGTAGATCTCTGGAGGGCTGGAGGTTGGAGACATGTGGGGAGTTGATGGCAGGAAGGGGGCCAGTGTTGGGGGAGTCAAACCGGGTGAAGAATGTGTTCAACTCATCTGCAAACCTGGTGTCATCATCTGCAGCCCTGCTGGTCCTCTGCCCAAAGCCGGAGATGATCTTCAGGCCTCTCCACACATCCCTGACGTTGTTCTGCGCCAGCTGCTCCTCCATCTTCTTCCCATAATCCTTTTTTGCCGCCCTGATCTTCCACTGGAGCTCTTTTTGAACTATACGCTGCTCCTCTCTGTCCCCTGAGAAGAAAGCCCTCTTCTTCTGGTTCAGGACGACTTTCAGCTCAGGGGTCACCAAGGGGGGGGGGGGGGGGGGGGGTTGTTTAGAAAGCACCGTAGCCGTCGTGTAGGCACAATGCTCTCCCCACAGAAGTTCATGTAGCCAGTGATACATTCAGTCAGGCTGTTGATGTCATCACCATGAGAGCTTTGGAACATGCTCCAGTCTGTGGTTCTGAGACAATCCCTCAGCCTCTCGTTGGCCTCATCTGACCAAACTTTCACTGAATTCTTCTGTGCTATTGTTCTCCTCACCAGTGGAATGTAATGGGAGAGCAGGTAGACGAGGTTGTGATCCGAGCGTCCCAGTGGGGAGAGGGGGGCGGAGGTGTAGGCGTCTTTAACATTGGCATAAAAAAGGTCCAGGATTTTATTGTCCCTTGTTGTACACGTGACGTACTGGGTGAGCGTGGGGAGGGTGGAACGGAGGGAGGCATGGTTGAGGGAGTTATGCAACATTAATGTAAAAAAGTTTGGAAATTTCTACATAATAAGATTATTGATAAAGGATCATGAAAGTATCAAATCTTGACAATTTTTTTGAATGTATTATTACATGCAGTGGAAAATATTAGACATATAACATACCGTTTTGTACTGATGGCAATGAGGGTTTCTGTAAAAACATTGGTAGACATCAAAGTACATACTATTTACCAAATACCATTTAGGCCCCTGACTGCTTTGTGTAATTATCAGTTGTATTTTCTGTGAAAAAATACTCTGTAAATATCAAGTCTGCTATATATTATGTGGCGTTACTTTGAAATGTGTTTATTTTTTCTTTACATCCTAAGTAATTTCACCATGGTAACACATTATGACAACAAAGTTTTCTTGATTCACGATTCCTGACATGCTGTGTTTAAAGACATTTTTAATATCTAGCATTTTAAATATTTTTTTTTAGTTCATTACAGGTTTCTACTTAGAACATTGATACCACATCTCTGTGTTGAAGGGGGTGGTCACAGTTCTGTAGCAGCACAGCCATTAATCACATTTGCATCAGAACAACAGGCCTGCAAACATGTTTGCACCTCACCCCTCACCCTTCCCATTCCAGCATGCTTTCAGCTCGAAACAGAAAATAAGTATTGGCACAATGGAAGTATACCATTGTAAGTTTCTGTAAAACAAAAATTTACAAACTAAAGATAAAAACCCCTGGATGGAAAAAAAAAATTTTATGGTCTAATGTATATAATTAACAAATTGCAAAATTATGTTTCCTGACACACCTCAAAAATTCAGGTGAAAACTAATTAAATAGGTTCTCTGGATGCATTTGTCTTTATTGAAATGTTTAATCTCTTTTCCAAGACACTTCTTAAGTCTGTGGGGCTATTGATAAACCCAGCCTTGTAAGCAGTGGCTTTGATTTCAACAAAGTTTCAACAAAGAACCCATCCAGAGGACCTAATCCTTGTAATTTTACTCACAAATGAAGGTACACAAATACTGGAAATCCTATAAAGCATTAACTTACATTTTTCCACAGTGTTATCCAAAATGTCAGAGGATTTTATCTTTCTACATATATACAGACCTGTACTACCATGACAAACTATGTCTTTAGAACATTTTGGGCAAAACCTTACATGGCAATATATCACATACTGTAATACTAAGCTGGTGTACTAGGGCTGAATTGAAATGTTATACCTTTATAACACAGAAAACTCCAGAGTGATATACTAATTTAACAAACATACCTTTCTCCTTGTTGATGAATCTTTTGTAAAATGTGTCTTTATCCCTCCCAGAAGAAGTGAAATGCAAAGCTTCTGTTTCTGGACAAACCCTTTTATGTCTCATTTTTCTCTGAAATATTTAGGAACAATCACATGGCAAGTGGTTAACTAGGGAGAGTTTGTAAAAGAAAACAAAGTGATGTATATATGATAAAAACATTCATTAGAAGTTAGTTAAAAAGTGAACCTTACCTTGTTGTGGTTTGAAAGATGTAGATAAAAAGTTTCAAAAGTAACCTAGGTAAATTTGCCTACCTTGGAAGGCAAGACATATAGGTAATAAGATTAAAATGGCTGCAAAAGGAGAAAAAACTCTCAATTGTGACTTTTGTCGCAACTGTTTCATAAGCCTCAAAAGAAGGAATTCATCTTCTGCCTTGAATATATACCCACAATCCTGACAACTTGCCTGGACAAGGATTGGTTTTTAGAAATGTGATGTGGATGACCATGACTGGGAACCTGACACAGAGGGCTCCAATTATGATGAGTTGTAAGTTAATATCTAATATATTTGTAGTACATAACATTTCAATTTTTTTAATCGAATATCTCTAAAATTTCAAATCCTAAAAAAACCCTAAAAAAACAGAAAAACAGAAATTCCAAACCCATTATTACCAACTGTTAGGGAATCTGCTTGTCTGGATTGGTTTCTAAAAGCTTTAGTCTTGTAAATGTTTCTTCTTTGGGATGGATGTATGGATTGGAATGAAAACACCAGCACATTTCCCCTGTGTTTGGACATAAAGAGTTGTCTTTTAATTCAGGAATGGTCCTTCGGCACATCAACATTAACATGCCGATTAAAGTACCCTACCTAAAGGTTGCTATTGTTCAGCTGGAGTACTGTGACAGAGGTTGTGGTCACATGTACCAGAGTGTGAATAGGGTGTTTTCACTGACGTCACTGGCCAACTTCCGGTCCGCCATATTGGGTGGTTCACTTCCTTATCTCTAGTTGTCCTACACGTATTTTCGTATCGAGAATGGATAAGTACGCCAGCACGCTAGAGCGACCAGATAAGGACGTCTATCTGAGGAAATGTTCTGTGATCGACCATATGGACCCCTATGCCTTCCACGGTGCCTTGTTTAGCCGTAATCCTGATGATTGGCCAAATGTAGAGCACGGCGACATAGTGCATTACCTGGTGTTCGGTGAAAACCCTCTGCACACTCTTGAGGAAATGAGAGCTTACAAGGGTCTAGAGGCTCACAACCAGTTCACATCTGGTTGGGTACGAGATGTCGAAGTTATGTACATCAAGGAAATCGCCATCATACGTGGACGGGTGAGTTTTAATAAGATGGTAAAAATGTAAACAATCCGACGCAAATGCGGCGCATGCTTCTGCGGTGGCTGACTGCCGGCGGTGCGCGAAGGCGCTTGGCTGCAGGGCTGATAATTAAATAATTAAAACCGCTCGCGGCTTTAATTATTTAATCAGAACAATGACCAGTGCAAAATTAAGTTGTATTTACCGTATTTACGCCGACAAAAGCCTACCGGCGTAACCCGGAAGTAGCGCGGACGTCACTTTCCATATCGGACGTGTTCGGCTACCTTGTTTGTGGTGTGAGCGCCTATACTTCAGAACAGTTCTGAAGCTACAAGTCCTTGGAGTCTCATGTGCAGTTTACGAATGGATGGGTTCAGGAGCGGCAGATCATAAAGCCAGCAAACAGTGGGAACACAGTAACTCGTTCAAAGGTAAGCTGCGCTCAGACGGGCTCTGGCACATGCTAAGTTAGTAGCTGCTAACCGTTAGTGCTAACAACCACTCACGCATGTAATGTACTTTTAACTAACTGCTATGTGTTTCAAACGTTTAGAACACACTCTCATTGACATCGGGATACTGTGGAAAGTTATGTTAGGTCGTCTTACAGCCGCGATCCAAGCGAGCCGACGACTCTTTGTTATCTATAACAGTTGTTCTCCGTGGTTGCGCCTCCAGGCAGGAAAGCGGTGGAAAATTAACCCGTTTCTATGTTTTTCCCATGGCGATCATGTGTTGCGCTGTTACAGCCCACAATACAGCAACGGTTTACATGTTTTAAATACTTAACAGTTAATTACCTGTGACAAAGTGAGCACCGCAGACTCTGGCGTATTCCAGCTTAACACCGTCCAAATCGGACCTGGATATCCGTGTCAGTCATAGGTGACGGCGTTGTTCAGAGAGCTGTTTTGTTTTTTCACACTGATTCACTATCACGGCTGGTAGGCGAAAGAAAGAGCGTTGATCTCCACCTCCACGGGCCGTGCAACCAACCATTAAACACGTTTTCACCATTGTTCACTTCCAATACTGCCTAAGGCGTAATACAATGCGGGTCAACGGTGCGAAACGACTGCCACCCAATACGGCGGACGCGCAGAGTAGTCACGTGAGCGTGACGTCAGCTGAAAACACCCTATTGCTTAGAAACTGACTTTATTTTAGACCCTATGCATTGAAAGCTCAAGTCTTAAGCCTCTTCCAAACCTTTTGTTTGGAGTTTTATACAGTTTGGTCTATATCGCAGTACTGACAAGCAAATCTAAACTTATATTCTTATTTTGTAGTGACCTTGAAAATGTGGCAAATTTTTGGTCATTAGCTCAACAGAAGTTTATCATTTCTGAAAGTTGCTTGAGAACCCTGTTTGCAATTTGTGTTGTGTTTAGGAGCCAGCATAGTGACAATGAAGCAGGTTAGGGGTACTGTTGGCTGTTAAAAGTGTCTGTAAGAACACAGAGGCAACTTGATGGTCGCAGCTGCCACCATGCTCAGTGGGTGTTACCCAAAAACTGCCAAGAACCTTTTCTGGCATATAAATATCTCCATTTATAAGATGAAGACATATTTTAATCTGTAGCACAGCTATTTGATAACTGCCATCCAAAAACTTTGGAGCACCAAGCAACAGGCCTTGATGAAGGCATAAATCAAAGTATGGCAGCTACTCCTTAAAGGATATTAGGATAGGATAATATAATAATATGGTCATGACTTCAACAACACATCTAGCACACTTTGAGCATTGCCTGCCATGAAAAACAAGTTTAATTAAAATTGCCTATTTTCTAGACATCTAAAAGAAGCTTGCTGTGGTGGCTAGGAAGCCAAAGAGTAATTTTATGATGCTGTGGGCTTGCTCTATTTTGGACCACCTGAAGAGTCCTCACTTGATTCTGGAGATCAAGCTGTAGATTCAGGTTCAAACTGGTAAGGTTAAACACCCATTCCTCCCACATAATCTTCTAGCATTTCTTTGTAATAGGGCGTGGGCGTCATGACGTAATGATGTACCGTGCACGTGATGTCACCATCTCAAAAGCAACGCCGCTTGCCGCTTTGGTAGGACAAACAGGTAGAGAGCGCCCGTAGCCACCAGCCATTACACGCGCAACAGAAACAGCGATATGACCGACTTTGCAGCCGTTAAACTTTCGCAAGACGATGTCCCAGGCGCACGGTTTACTGGTCGAACTGTCGAAGAACACACCAACCTTCAGCTTAAACGATGGCTTGAGTGTCGAGGGCTTAAAAAGACCGGAAAACGGGCCGAGTTGATCGAACGGTAAGTCGTTGTTTTTTTTCCCTGCTCGGCGTTCATGGCGTTGTCGGCCGTTTTTTTTCTGTTTGTGATCACCGTCCAGGAATCGGTATATGTTGCCAATAGGTAGCTACAAAACAACTGTTTACATCTCAGAATCTTTCCCTTAAGAAATTCCAGCTGTACCTCTCCAGCTGAAATGATGACAAAACAAACAATCATGGTCAACTTAGGGACCTAAGCATATATCGCGAGACAGGATAGACATGCAGACATGAAAAAAGTGTAACAAAGGATAGCTCGTTTCGTCGTGAGCTGTTCGACGTATGATCAGATTTAAGCTTCAATAAAACACCAAAAAACTCTTACCTGTTCACTACATGTCGCTGGAATTGGGTCAGGATGTTCTTCGGTTGGGCCCTTTCCTCCAACAAAATGCTTGCTACATATGTACGTGAATTTGGTAACTTTTTCTGGGTTGAACTGTTGTGTAGGCCGACCGCACCGGTGTACCCAGCGCACACATTTCTCCTTGGCCGATCAGCGTACCTCGAGTCGCTGTTGCACGTTCCATAGCAACAATGTTTAAAAACCATGGTCTTAGACTTGGAAAAAGCTGTCGTTTTGCCGAGTAAAACCAAGAGTAACGCACAGCTCTTTTACAGCGAAACAGCGGAGGACACAGCAAGCTTGCCCTACCGCTTACCACGTGATATGACGTCTCGTGACGTCACGTTCTAAAAATAGCATTACTTTGCGTGGCCGCCATGTTGATTGCCTCCTTTACCGCTACTCAGACTACTGGCTATGACTACCGCGTACTGTACTCCCTCTCAGCCATGTTTTAATTTGATTAATTTCACCTTAACTTTATTTCAACCATGGTAAAATTGCTGTATTGTGGGCTGTAACAGCGCAACATATGATCGCCATGGGAAAAACATAGAAAATGGGTTAACTTTCCACCGCTTTCCTGCCTGGAGGCGCAACCACGGAGTCGTCGGCTCGCTTGGATCGCGGCTTTAAGACGACCGAATATAACTTTCCACAGTATCCCAATGTCAATGAGAGTGTGTTCCCTGCATTTTCATTCTGGTAAGTTAAAGATGCACGGTTTTATTTTATAGCCTACATTGTTTCTTTCCTTCAACCGCGACACCACATACATGCACATAAATACTAAAACGGCAGCGGGAAAAGGCTCAAATATGTGAGAAACCCAGAGGGTTTAGGGAGGGTTGGCAGTTAACGTTACTAACTACACCTTTGAAACACATAGCAGCTAGTTAAAAGTACATTACATGCGTGAGTGGTTGTTAGCACTAACCGTTAGCAGTTACTAAACTAGCAGGTGCCAGAGCCTGTCTGAGCACAGCTTACCTTTGTACGAGTTACTGTGTTTCCACTGTTTGCTGGCTTTATTATCTGCAGCTCCTGAACCCATCCATTCGTGAACTGCACATGAGACTCCAAGGACTTGTAGCTTCGGAACTGTTCTGAAGTATAGGCGCTCACACCACAAACAAGGTCAACATACCAGTCCCTGGCTTCTCTATTTAATGTGTCCCGGTAAATTCCAGATCCTTTTCAGGATTTTAACATCTTTTTTCTATCTATTCTTTCTCAACTCTACTTCTACGTCTCTTCGTTCAACGTTATGTCAGAGTTATGTTAACGTGCGCGTAGCCATCAACATGGTCGCCACGTCTCACAATGCAACGCGGATCCCAAGCCCTATAGATATGAGAAGTGCTGTCATTCACTGCTTGAATGCTACTCTTGCTAGGTGTGGAGCAGCTGATATAATTATCTCCACCCACAGAAAGATGCTCTATTGAACTTTTTGACAAAAATTTTAAAAAGAGGCAATCTTGTTTCAGGCTTTGGAAATCAATCCCAATAATGTTCATTTTATGCTCTTCCTGGTAGCTCAATATTTTCAAATTTGATTTAAATTCTTCCTTAAGAGAAAACATGTTTCATTATGTACCGGTGAACAATATTTCTGTACTGCAGATTGATGAAAAAATACATTCTAAAACTGATTTTTTTATATTAATAAAATACTATACAATGAATCGTGTCGCTGACCATTTTATTCCAAATATTTATTTAGTACAAAATACTTTTGGCTCAGGGGTTATGTTTTTCGCTGTAAAAAATAACAGGTCATACAGAATAGTTATATGAATTTAGGATTTTGGCTGGATTGTGGCATGTGACTATCGCTGTAGACCATTTAAAAGGGGACTTATATCATTATGTGCCAGCCAACAGTGGACTCCTGTCATTTTCCTTTAGGCCTACTGTCTGTAGGTCTAAAGGGAATTTTAATGACAGCTTGACAGTACATTAATGCCTCATATATTTATTTGGGTAGCACTTTATTTGAACCTTAATACTAGTAACAGAATATACTACAGCTGAGCCTATAAATGTATTATAGACAAATATTATCAAGTTGTGTGTGAAGAGAGTGCTTTATTGAATGACATTTCTTATGTTATTGTTTTCACTTTTTTCATTCATGCTATAGTTTGAATGACAAATAAACTTCTTACTGAAAGGATAACTACTTAACTGTTTCCTGAAATTACTATATAAATAAATCACTTTAAAATCAGTACCTTAAACATGCCCAAATACCCTCAAGAAAGTGTTATGGCAATGTGGTTAAAAATAGTAAAGAGGATCTATTCAAAATGTTTACATCACCATTCCACACATACAAATGGCAAATGAAAGCTGGGACTTTATATTTTACTGCCAAAAAAACAGGTTTGCGTAATAATTCTAAGTATTATTGGCTGGATTTTGGCATGCGACTGTTGATGTAGACCATTTAAAAGGGGACTTATATCATTATGTGCCAACCAACAGTGGACTCCTGTCATTTAATGCCATACAAGAGGAGACTGTCTATTCTGTAGGCCTAAATGAAATTTTAATTACAGCTTGACAGTACATTAATGCCTCATATATTTATTTGGGTAGCACTTTATTTGAACCTTAATACTAGTAATAGAATATACTACACTTGAGCCTACACATTTATTATAGACATATATTATCAAGTTGTGTGTGAAGAGAGTGCTTTATTGAATTACATTTCTTATGTTATTGTTTTCACTTTTTTCATTCATGCTAGTTTGAATGACAA
The DNA here is from genome assembly GCA_037039145.1 of Fundulus diaphanus. Taxonomy (NCBI): domain Eukaryota; kingdom Metazoa; phylum Chordata; class Actinopteri; order Cyprinodontiformes; family Fundulidae; genus Fundulus; species Fundulus diaphanus. The sequence continues at coordinate 36,996,156 of CM073143.1, forward strand.
ATAAACTTCTTACTGAAAGGATAACTACTTAACTGTTTCCTGAAATTACTACATAAATAAATCACTTTAAAATCAGTACCTTAAACACGCCCAAATACCTTCAAGAAAGTGTTATGGCAATGTGGTTAAAAATAGTAAAGAGGATCTATTCAAAATGTTTACATCACCATTCCACACATACAAATGGCAAATGAAAGCTGGGACTTTATTTTTACTGCCAAAAAAACAGGTTTGCGTAATAATTCTAAGTATTATTGGCTGGATTTTGGCATGTGACTGTCGCTGTAGACCATTTAAAAGGGGACTTATATCATTATGTGCCAACCAACAGTGGACTCCTGTCATTTAATGCCATACAAGAGGAGACTGTCTAAACTCTAGGCCTAAAGGAAATTTTAATGACCGCTTGACAGCACATTAATGCCTCATATATTTATTTGGGTAGCACTTTATTTGAACCTTAATACTAGTAACAGAATATACTACACCTGAGCCTATAAATGTATTATAGACATATATTATCAAGTTGTGTGTGAAGAGAGTGCTTTATTGAATGACATTTCTTATGTTATTGTCTTCACTTTTTTCATTCATGCTATAGTTTGAATGACAAATAAACTTGTTACTGAAAGGATAACTACTTAACTATTTCCTGAAATTACTATATCAATAAATTACTTTAAAATCAGTACCTTAAACGTGTCTAAATACCCTCAAGAAAGTATTATGGCTATGTGGTTAAAAAATAGTAAAGAGGATCTATTCAAAATGTTTACATCACCATTCCACACATACAAATGGCCAATGAAAGCTGGGACTTTACATTTTACTGCCAAAAAACCAGTTTGTGTAATAATTATAAGTATTATTGGCTGGATTTTGGCATGTGACCATCGCTGTAGACCATTTAAAAGGGGACTTATATCATTATGTGCCAGCCAACAGTGGACTCCTGTCATTTAATGCCATACAAGAGGAGACTGTCTAAACTCTAGGCCTAAATGAAATTTTAATTACAGCTTGACAGTACATTAATGCCTCATATATTTATTTGGGTAGCACTTTATTTGAACCTTAATACTAGTAACAGAATATACTACAGCTGAGCCTATAAATGTATTATAGACAAATATTATCAAGTTGTGTGTGAAGAGAGTGCTTTATTGAATGACATTTCTTATGTTATTGTTTTCACTTTTTTCATTCATGCTATAGTTTGAATGACAAATAAACTTCTTACTGAAATGATAACTACTTAACTGTTTCCTGAAATTACTATATAAATAAATCACTTTAAAATCAGTACCTTAAACATGCCCAAATACCCTCAAGAAAGTGTTATGGCAATGTGGTTAAAAATAGTAAAGAGGATCTATTCAAAATGTTTACATCACCATTCCACACATACAAATGGCAAATGAAAGCTGGGACTTTATATTTTACTGCCAAAAAAACAGGTTTGCGTAATAATTCTAAGTATTATTGGCTGGATTTTGGCATGCGACTGTTGATGTAGACCATTTAAAAGGGGACTTATATCATTATGTGCCAACCAACAGTGGACTCCTGTCATTTAATGCCATACAAGAGGAGACTGTCTATTCTGTAGGCCTAAATGAAATTTTAATTACAGCTTGACAGTACATTAATGCCTCATATATTTATTTGGGTAGCACTTTATTTGAACCTTAATACTAGTAACAGAATATACTACAGCTGAGCCTTTGAAGTTACAGACATATATTGACAACTTGTGTTATAACAGAGTGCTTTATTGAGATATTTTAAAACAAGTTATTGTTTTCACCTTTTTCCTCCATGCTATAGTTTGAATAATACATTATATTTATTAGAAAAAAAGATAACTATTTTCTGACCTGACTACATCCATGAATTACTTTAAAATCAGTACCCTAAAGATGTACAAATGGCCTTAAGAAAGTATTATAGTCCTTGCTTAAAATTAAAATAAGCACACTGATTTTATAAAATGTTATATATTTGAAAGACATTGTTTTGTTGGTAATACTGCAGCCCTTGATATCAATGCCAAATTACTTCTGAATTACAGTTTAAGCTTTATTTATTTGAAGTGATAGTGGTTATTTATTAAATGTTTGGATCACAGAGAAAGGTAATCATTCAATAGAAGAAACTGGTACCCAGACAGATCCAATGCATTACAACAGAGGCCCCCTCTTGGATAAGTAGATGTCGTTTAAGAATCTAAGTCCCCTCTTTGCAATTTCTCTAAAAAGTAAAAAAAATAAAATTGAAGGTAATATAGTGTGAAAAGATCTTACAAGAAAATTTTGTATGATATTTATTTTACAATTAAATGACTAGAAACACATGTCCCCACTTGACAGTTTACACTGACAGTGCACTGTTTGCTAGATAGACGTGTATGCGTGTGTGTGTGTGTGTGTGTGTGTGTGTGTGTAGAGAGAGAGAGAGAGAGAGAGAGAGAGAGAGAGAGAGAGAGAGAGAGAGAGAGAGAGAGAGAGAGAGAGAGAAAGAGAAAGAGAGAGAGAGAGAGAGAGAGGGAGGCAGGTGGGCCGCATGCTTTAGAACAAGCTGCAGGGCATTGCTGAATGAGTGATGGAGAGACCTTTTAAACTAAAGCCTAACTCGCACATCTAGTTGAAACCCTACACACACCACAGAAATTAAGAAGATCCACAAATCCTCCAAATTCAGCACTTCACAATAATCACGAGACAAAGGCCTCATCTTTCTGCAGAGTTTCCACCCACTGGCACATGGCAGGAAACACCAAGAGTTAACTGCCACTGCCGAGCAGCTAGAGCTTCTCAACCTGTCACCCATTGTTGTCATTGAATGTGAAGAGTTTCTATGTATTTTCGGGGCTCACCGACCTAGGCAGACAAAAAACAGGGGTCTGGAGGGAGGTCAGGAAAGGTCCTCGAGTTCTGAATGTCCTTGGCTGCCAGTTGTAATTTCAGAAGCCAGGTGTGGGTTTAGGTTCCTCTGAATTCCTCAGTTGCATAAATGCTCTCAGATGTACACGGGTTAAGATGGGCATAGGTCAGATGGGCTGTTTGATGACCAAAGATGTGCTCAGATTATTTTCTTCCAGGTCCAAATCAGGTCTCAAGTCTTTGAAGGACAAGTCCAAGTGAAGCCTAAAATCTCCAGTGACATGAAATAACACACCAGATGTACTGTATCGTCTTCTTGCCTAAAACGCAGAATCGTGTTGAATCCAAGCATTTAACATCTTTATAATTTTCAGGGTGTTCAGTTTTTAACTGCAGTCAAGTCATGACTTGAGTGGCCTTCTCTGATGAGGATGCGCTGGGATGGTGGCATGGTTGCATTAAAGAAATCTAAAATTAAAGTTGAAAAACTGTAGTCAAAAAATTATTATTATAATCTGGCGATGAAAGAAAAAGAAAAAAACTTGAAAATGCACCGGCCATCCTTTCCATAAAGTTGATACGACTTTATGGTTTTCATTGCTATCTGAGCGGATTGCATAGAAACTCATAAGCGCCAACTTTGTCTTAATTCGACAATTAAGTGCAACAAATCCTGACCATAATAATGCAAATGTTCAGCAAGCAGTATGGCAAAGGCATCAGAGATACTGTCAGATTTTAATTCAGAGGTAAATGAAGGAATTACAAAGTTATTGCAATAAGCATCTGTCCCTAAGCATTGTATAATTTTTAAGTCACAAACAGGACATTAAAAAACAAAAATGACAAAAGCCGTGGGTAATTGTCATCTTGATACATTTATTGAACACGTTGTTTTTTTTTCTCCAGGTATTTGACCTGAAGATCAGGTTGATTAGAAAATTAGTTGATTCTGATTGCTGTCCAACTGTCTGGTGCATCACTCCATAGCAAGTCAGATCCAGGAGTTGGAATCATGAGCATTGAGTGTATTGATCAATAGTTTTTAGCATTTGCTATTGATTTGAACGTTCCATGTTCTCCACACTTAGCACTGCCCCTAATGGTGTCTTGGCACTGCCCCCACTGGTAGCATTACACTTTAAATCTTCTGCCCAGTTGCTTGCACTGATAGCCATTGCAAGCGGGGAAGCAAGCTCAACTTTTCATGCAGTGCCTTGGAATAGGATTCTCACCCTTAAATGTTTTTACATTTGGGCTGGTCAACGACACAAATTTCAATTATTACATTGGCATATGATGTGATTGACCAAAACAAAAAAAAGTTGCTAATAATTGTGAAACAGTAGAAATATGTTCCTGTAACTATGCTTTTGTTATGTTTTCACAAAAATCTTATGTGTGTAGTACAAATTTGGTGACTCTGATAAACCCAAATAAAATGCAATTCAGCCAACTGCATTCAGAAGTCGCCTAATTAATAGAGTTAATCTGTGTGCCATTTAATCTCCGTGTAAACCAGCTGTTCTCTCAAGGTCTCAGACGTTTGTTAGAGAATATTAGTGAACAAACTGCATCATGAAGACCCAGGAACACAGCAGACAGGTCAGGGAGGAAGCCCTGGAAATCTTTAAACCAGGAAAATATTTGGTACAACTCCAAGATATGCATAGGCAAACAAAGTAATGATATGACAAGCAGCCAAAAGCCCTATGGCGACTCTGGAGGAGCTGCAAAGATCTGCTGCTCAGGTGTGAGCATCTGTCCATTTAACAAGTATTAATTGTGCACAAGACAATAACCATAAATGGAAGAAAGCTATATGAATTACCACTGCAGTTTGCCACAAGCTAAGGAAGAGAACAAAGTACTTGCAGGCTTCTGAAATATAATTATTTTAGCTAATAAGATGTATTTTCAATGTTTTACTTATTAAGCAATAAACTAAGCATGCAATATTTTGATTGAACAAATTAAGTAGTTGTAGAATTTTTTTTAGGAAAGAGATGTGTAAATCATTGTAGATCCAAAACTTAAAAAGGGGTATTGCACATTTGTTTTATTAAAAGAAAGATATCCAGTCAGAAAATTATTTTGGGCTTGATTAAATAAAATGGATCTATTGTCAGCAATGAAAACAGCGTCTGGGTCAGTCTTTCTTTGAAAACACTTGCAGTATTAAGCCAAGGTCAATATGTTAATTGAAAGCAAATTTGGGTGCACCCAAGTCGGTTTGTGAGTAAAAGTCACTGAACAGATGTGATCCTATTTACTATGAAAATAAACAGAATGGCTATTAAAAGACAAATACTTTGTCTTGTAACTAACATTTTCCATTGTAAGAAGACTTTCATTTGTCAGTAATAATTATGCCCTAATTAAAAAGTAAAGGTCTCCATCTGCATCAACAACCTGTGCTGGTGGGCCATTCTTGAATTGCAGTCCAGGGGCCACAAATGGTCCTCAGGACTCACTTCTGACACCCCTGACCAGTGTTGATTTGAGATGTTTGGTGAAATTAGCTTATGAATCAAAACAAAGCAAACACCATTAAGTAATGACACCATAATACTACATGTACATGAATAATCTGAAGAAAATATTCTTCTTCATTACTAGTAGCCTAGATTCTAGGTTGTGATGGGCGACCTCCACTCCAACCACACTGTCTGGTAGATACACATTAGGGCCTCAAAGGTCTCATGTTAGCCAGCTTTGCTGTAACTGTCCGTGCTTGCTCTTCCGGGAAATCCCACTTGGGGATTTACATCTTTCTACATGTCAAAGGCAGATTAGGTTGCCCCAAACTTTGATGTACTTCGCTCTTGCCCATGAAAGCGTCACCAAACCAACATGAGCTTGATTTCGCCTTTCAGCCCTTCCTCTTTCACTGTCTGTCACTGTTGGTCTGATGCTGTGCTAAACCGGTTAGTTCATCTACAGACTGCAGGAAGTGATTAACAGTAAAAGATCAAAGGCTATGGACAGGATAAACATTCTTCCCCAGGACCTTACTCCTCCGGGGTATGCTGCACCACTTCCTCTTTTTACAGACTGACTGCACCATCCACCGCCACAGCACAGCGCACACATTGTCACCACATGAGATGCTGACCCACACATCAGTGTGTGTGTGTGTGTGTGTGTGTGTGTGTGTGTGTGTGTGTGTGTGTGTGTGTGTGTGTGTGCGTGTGTAAGATACGATCATAGAAAGGACGAAAGAGGGGCGATGTGTTTATATGTTGTGTGGGTACGTGCATGACCCCTAGAGCCGAGGCAATGACCAGGCCACATTTAAAGGCTTGAAAATGATTATGTTGTTACATTGTGCAGACGCAGAGATCAGTCGAGGGGCTCAGCCTATGCTAATTTCCCACATGCTCTCAGTGGACCACAGCTGTTTTCTTACAGGACTGCTGTTGGGAGCTGATTATGTGACCCGGCCAGCTGCAGGTGGAAGAGCTAAGGCAAAAATAGCAGCAAAACCTTCTTCTAATGTCAGCAGGACCAGAAATTTGAGCTAAAAGCCATTACACTACCAAAGGAAGATCCAAAAAGGATGTTATTGTAAACTGTGAAATCATAAGATTCTGCTTATACAATACCAGGGGTGGAAAGTAACTAGTTACATTTACTCATGTTACTGTAATTAAGTAAAAATTTTGTGTACTTTGCACCTTTTTAATTAGTAAACATAGCTGTATGATTTGATTAATATTTTACTCAGTTACATTTGAGATCACGTCTGTTACTGAGCGAAAATAAATAAATAAATAAAATTGAAAAACACCGGATCGACGACAGTGATCTACTGGCTGGGTTTGAGGTCAGAGTTATCAGATCCCTATATTGAGGCACATCAATTGAACATTAGCGGTGCTAGCAAAAACACATCATCTACAGTTAAAGGTAACCACCAAGAACAAGAAGAAAACCCGTGGCCTTACTTAAAGGGTGACCTATTATGAAAAATGGCCTTTTTGCCTATTTTTGTACTTCCATTTGGGTCTCTACTGCTTCTAGAAACAGTCAAAAAATCCCATCCAGCCATTTTTTGGCAATAACTAAATGTTTTGTTAGTGTCTAACAAATGAGCCATTTCCAAAAACCTCTCAATTATTTCATAGCAATTGGCAGGCGCTGTTTCCTCACCTGGCAACCCAAACCAAGCCTAGCAAACCAAGCAGAGCTCCTCCCTCTTCATTTTTAGAAGAGGAGCAGGTCAGCTGGTTCTCCCGGTGTATTCAGCAGCTTCTCTGTTGTTGTTCAGACTGTAGAGTGGCACAGTGGGCACAACACATACTGCTGTCCACCCCACAAACACAGTGGCTAAGTTTGCGGATGACACCACTGTGGTGGGTCTCATAACCAACAATGATGAAACCCACTACAGAAAAGAAGTTCACAATCTGACACAGTGGTGTTCCAGGAATAACGACCAAGACCAAGGAGGTCCTAGTGGACTCCAGGAAGACTGAACACACTCCTCTGCATACATGGGGAGGTGATGAAGAGTGAGAACAGCATAAAGTACCTGGGCATTCACATTTTCCTCTGACCTCTCCTGGACTGCTAACACCTCCCTGCTGGTGAAGAAGGCCAAACAATGTCTCTTCTCCCCCAGGAAACTGAAATGGACTGGACTTCCTTCTCAGCTGTTCACAAAATTTTGTTGGGTCACAACTGAAAGCATCCTGTGTCTCAGCGTGACAGTGTACTGTAGTATGGGAGCTCCATGGTACAGGAGAGAAGGACCTGGGGCCAGCAGAACCATCTCATACCAAATGCAGGGAAAACAAAGGAGCTGTTGGTGGAGTTTCACAGGTGCAGACCCACCTCACTGACACAGGTGAACATCCAGGGAACTGATGTGGAGATAGTGGACTCTTCTAAGTACCTGGGTGTTCACCTGAACCATAGGCTGGACTGGAGTCACAATACCGATGCTCTTTACAGGAAGGGTCAGAGCAGACTACCTGCTGAGAAGGCTGAGGTCTTTTGGAGTGCAAGGGGCTCTCCTGAAGAACTTCTTTGACTCTGTGGTGGGATCAGCCATCTTCTATGGTGTGGATTGTTGGAGCAGCAGCTTATCTGTAGCTGAGAGGAAGTGGCTGGATAAACTCATTAGGAGGACCAGCTCTGTCCTGGGAGGTCCCCTGGACCCAGTGCAGGTGGTGGGGGACAGAAAGGCTGTAAGAAAAATCACATGGAAAATTTCTCCCACCCCATGCATGGAGCTGTTGTAGCGCCGGAGAGCTCTTTCAGTGACAGACTGCTGCATCCCAGATGCTCTAAGGAGCGCTTCCTCAGGTCCTTCATCCCAGCTGCAGTCAGACTTTATTATCTCTGCTGCTCACAACAGACTAAATTACTGTTTACAACATGCTAATGGTTGCATGGGTTCTGATCAGTATAAGCATATTGCATATTATTTCATATTGTTCTGTAAATAGGCTGGTGTGCTTTTTTCCACAGTTTTTCCATTGTTAACTTAAATATTTAATCTCTTTTACCTGAGTATACTATATTATGAATAATGTGCAACATTACTTTTATTTTTTACGTTTCTGATAAAGCATCTCCTCTGTTGCTTTAGAACTGACATTAGATAAGATTGGCACGAAATTCCCCATTCTGGGACAATTAAGGTTACATTTATCAGATGCTAAGGACTATTTGCACGCGTTTAGTTTCTCAGGAAGTGTTGTTTAACTTGAAAATTTAATTTTTATCCGAATATGCTGTATTATCTTTGTCTTTAGCTGTAAAGTTTAAGTTTAGTTAAATTTAGTTTTAATTTAGTTTAGCATTTTTTGGGTCTCTTCTAAAAGTGCCCATTCTTCATTTTTCCATGGATGTCTGTATGTTATAGGTTAATACTGAGCTGGTGTCTCACCAAAAATTTCATGATGGTTGCATAATGACAATAAAGACTCTTGATTCTTAAAGAACTTGATTGTTGATTCTTGAACTGCTTCACTTAAGACTCCAGATTAACTATTTTAATCAAGTATCAAGGCATTCCTTGTTTAATCTGCATATTTGCCCATTTCCCCAACCTGAAGTGAAATTTAATCCCCTGTGAGTTCAATGGATGGCAGATCACAGACCCTCAAGATCTTAGAGACAATTATCCTCAATTTAAAGGTTAACAGGAAGAACAGGCACCTCATACATGGTGCAGGGGGTCTCCTTTCTTCTCCTGTGGTAGGAACTATAGAAGAGATAAGGTACGACCCTGTGTCTTGTAGTCAGAATAGCAGGTAATATTGTGGTCATCAGACGTTTGTTAATGTGCTTACACTTCACCAGTCATAAAATGCATGTACAGCCTTGCAAGCATTCATAAAGCTGAAACCTTTTTCCACATTTTCTCACATGACAACCACAACTGGTGGTTGTCATGTGACCGAGCAGCACAAAGTACTTTTCAGTGGTGATCTGGAAGATAAAGAATACATGGTTTTCAAAATTCTGTAAAAATAAACCTTGAAGTATGCCATGCATTTGTATTCTGATGCCTTTACTCTTAAACCCCAAGATTAAATCTAGTGCAAACATTTCCTTCAGAAAGCATCTAATCCATCAAGTCCCCCTATGTGTAATTTAATAATAATAAAATAATAGTAAAAACCCAACGCCTCAACTTTACAAACACATTAGAGTCAAATGATATTCATATGTTATAATGACCCAGTTCAGACCTAAATCTGATTGAGAATGAAAATATGGTCAAGCAGTATGAATACTGCTGCAAGGTACTGTATTAATAAATAAGGTGTAGCTGCCTCTACAGCAGTAGTCAAACTCCAGACCTTGAGGGCCGGTGTCCTGCAACATTTAGCCACATCTCTGCCCCAACACCCCTGGCTCCAATATTCGCACATTTACAGAGCTCTGCAGAGCTTGACTACATGTTAGTGAGATAGTTTAGCCATTTGATTCATGTGCATAGGGCAAGGGACACCAGTTGCAGGACACCAGTCCTCGAGGATCTAAGCTTGAGACCACTGCTCTACAGTAAAGATCAGAAATGTGGAACTAAATTAAAAATAAATGGTTTGACCTTGCTGCTCCTTTGAAGCTCCTGCCTTAGGGGCAGTGTTTTTGTGTAGGGTTCCGTAATGACTCAAGCAATCTTTGCTGTGGTGGCCACCAAGTGCAGAGTCTAAATGTGGGGTTATAAATAGAGAGGCCTCTGGAAAGTGTGGCTTGCTTTCACTGCTTCTCTTGGCAGACCAAGGTCTGAGAATATTACTCGCAGTTCGCTTCATATGCAAAGCTGTAACTTTTGATATGTTGTTAGGGCCACCAGCTACATGTCAATTCCACAATGTTGACCAAAGGAAATCAACTCTTACACGGCTGTTGTTTCGTGTTTTCTCTTTGTGAACAAACAAGAAACAAGAGGGTAGCATTTCTTGTACATATTGCCGACAAATGAGCCTCATTTTGCACGATAACTTTGGAAAGGAACATATGGCGTTTAGTGAAAGACCCATGTTTGGCCTCTTTGCCTGCCATTAAAAAACATTTAATCTGATAGAATCATTTGTCTTTGTGTCTGGAGTCGGCAAGTCCAAGGCCAGCTTCCAGTATCTAATTGGTCCAAAGAATCGTTGACATCACGAAGAAGTTAAAGGTCAGTCTGGGCCTGCCTCACAGATTCTTTGGTCCCGAGCTTTGTTTGAGAGTTGCCAGGTGCAAAAAGCTTTTCTTGTTTTTCTTGGGCCCATGTGAACATCTGTGCAACACTAAATAGCTAGTGGACAGAAACAGAGACTTTACCATCACACAAATGCAGCAGTTTAAAGAAAAAAAACACTCATTGGTGCAGAGGCCCACAGGGAATACAACTCCTTGATGTTAAGTTTCAGTAAAATATAATATGTCACATCTGAGATTATGCATGCTTTATGTAATTTAAAATGATTTTAGTTAATGTTTTAAAAGAAGGATTAACTTGCTAAGGGGTATGGATGGTACTGGTGAGAAAGGCTGCATGAACAGTCAAAGAAACAATTGTTATTTATCTTTGAGTAGAAATATTTTAGCTAAAAGAAATGCAAGAGCTATTTAAAGAAAACTCCTAATTTATTTCAACATAAATGGATTTGGGATTTTCACCAGGTAAGAATGATAAATCCCAACAAGTTTCGTGAATGTTAACAACACCCTGTTGTTTGAATTGAATACAGTTAAACTCCAAATTATTCAAACCCCTGTCAAATTTAGATCTCAAATTATTTTCATTCAACCAAGAAACTGTCTTTAAATTTGATATTGCACAGGCGTCTCTAAAAAGATGAGACGATGTACAAATGATATTATTGTGGAAAAAGATTTCTTCTGACTTTCTGTACATTTGAACAAAAAATGCTATGTCCAAAATTATTCATCTTTAACAATTAATGGGGACATCTGTTTTAGCTATTGCAGCAACAAAACACTGCTCTAAATTGTAATGAATCGGAGGCAGGGGACCCAGAATTCAGCCAGACCAGCAGAGGTTTCTTTTTAAAAAAAGCTCTTTAATCACCAACTCAAAAACAGGGGAAAAATCCAAACAGACTGTTGAACAAAAAGATGGCACAAAAAATAAACAGATGAGCAGGGCAGACAGGACGGAGTGGCTCAGGTTTCTGGAGAAACGGGGGTCAAAAATCCAAAAAGCAAACCAACATACAGAATTCGCAGGAGGAGACTCACCCATACTCAACAGGACGACCTGGCACTGATGTCTGGTCTCAACAGTTTATATGGAGGTGGAAGCAGGTGAAACCGGTCAGAGATGATTGCAACAGGGGTGGAGTTAGGCAGGTGTGCAGAGTGGGTAATTAGACCAGACATCAGTGCTGAGGCTCAAAACAAGAACAGACAAATCTAAAAAGCTAACAAGACAAGAGGACATAAACAAACTACACACACAACTTACAAAGAAACAAAATCACTCTAAAGAAAAAAACTAAAACAGAAAATAAAGCTTAGACTAAAACAGATGACAAAACCAGATAACCTAACAGTAAATAAAAACCCAGACAGGACAAAACTCAAAGCAAGCAGAGAACCTAAAGCAGGAGAGTAAAATGACTAAAAAATAAAACCCGAACAGAAACCAGAATATTACACTAAATTGATGAAAACTCTTTTAGCTGAGGTCCCCAGCCCTGAGCTTATAGCAGCCTGTGTGACACAGCCTGTTGTGATATCACCACTCAATCAACTGTCACCTTCTGGATCCAAGCAGAGGCCTTGGAACCTCTGATTAGGACCACCGCCCCCATCTGGATTCTGAAAAGGTTAGTGGCACTGTGTTCGGCTGAGTTTTAGCACCCTCTGTCTCACCCATTAACAGTTTTGATGCAGATGTACATCCATTCCTGTCAGAAAAAAAACATTGGTCAAGTTAAAAGATCTGACAGAAGTATGAATAATTCAGTTTTAATTTCACAAGAACCATTGTCATTGTAAAGTACGCAACATTCTGTATTGTCTTGATTCGTGAACTGAACATATCTGAACACCCCAATAAATCAGCAATCCGTTATTCTGTTTTTATGTACAGATATAATTTAACAGGGAGCCCTATTTATCTTAACCAGTTTTCAAAAGAGGATTGGCGAGAGAACAGAGGCATATAAATGTCAGAAAATTACTATAAAAAGCTTTTTGCCTGAACTTGCCCTTATCTACAGTCAGAGCAAGTTCAGACATTAATAAAACTAGAATTGTGACAAAGTTAGCAGATTTGATTATCTTGCCAATATTCACAGCGGGGCTGGGGGTGAAGGGAAGTACACAACATCATGCCAACCCTCTATTAGAGAACTGTAATATTTCTCACGATAACATCATACTACAGCACTAAAAATTTGTTTTAAAGTTCTTTTACACGTTGTTAGCAGTAAGGATAATATATGTGCTGTATAAAAATGTATTGTGGTACAAATGTTTTCACTTATGATCACTAATCACTGTCTTGCCTTTTATAAAGCCGGGGATACACTGAACGATATTTTCAGTCGTGGTACTCATATACAGCTCAAACTGTACGACGAAACCACCAGGTTTAAAAGTTCACAGCTCACCATGTCTGTTCTTACACTGTGCGACCCAACGCTCTGATACGTTCTGACTGCTCACACTGTACGTTCAAAAACCACGTCGGACTCAGCCCCGTAGAGAAATGGCGCTACTCGGACTCGTCTACCCGGAAGCCAAATGTCAACAGTAGAAGAAGAAAACGGCGAAAGTGTCGATGCTCACTGTTAAATATGAGGCTCACTAGAACGAAACGCACTGCCTTGGCAATTCTACGAGTTGTTGCTCCGTAGTTTGACTCCGCCGCCAAGCTTCTCTTCACTCCTATGTTTTCGTTTCAGAAGACGAAGAAGAATCCCATTGTTTGCACATGCGCAGTGCGCGAGGTTGGGGGAAATCGGCTCGCAGACGCTCGTAGCTCCGCTTCAACAGCAGGACGCGCTCACGATCGCTCACGAGGGCCGACTGAATTTCAAACATGTTTGATTTTCATCCGACCGTCCCATTCCTGATCAGGAGGGGGTCGTGAGAGGCTAATTGCCACGCGTTACCCCCTGTATACGACACGACGCATGATGCCGCTGAAACTCGGCCCAAAAAGGGCAAAAACTCGTACAGTGTATGCCCGGATTAACCAGGGACATCTTTAAAATATTTTTTTAAAATATCCAAACGCTCATGCTCTGGCCTGTCTGTCGGTATGCTCTCGCCTTCCTCCTGCACCGCTTCCATCAAGATCATGTCATGCACCTGTGAACCGCCTCCCGCAGCTGCAATCTAGGTCATTCCCTTCACCTGTTCTTCTGCCATTTATGTACTGGTCTTCAGCGGACACACAGGGCCAGATTATTGAAACCCTTGAGTTAGATGTCCAGCTGGTTTCCCTACCTGATCTCTAGTTTCGACCTTGACCAAGCCCCTGCCGGACATCTACCCTGTTTTCTGGACAACAACCTAGACTGTTTTCTTGACACTTGCCTAGCCATACAGGTCTGGCTATGTGTCTCTGCCTGTGCATGACCCACACCTGTCCTTGGAACTGATTCTGGACTGATTCTGTTATCCAACCCATTTGTTCATGCCGGTTATCTGCTGCTCAGAACAACCTGCTCATCACCGCCAGGCTCCTCTGCATTCTCCAATAGAGATTTTTCTGCCTGCATCTAGTCTCAAGTTCCTCATTTTCAATAAAGCTTTTTAATATAACACCGTGTCTGGCTTGAATATCGGGTTCTCTACCTGTCAGGTTCCCAACACAAACAGATGGTCCAACAGCTACGGTTCAGATTCCAGACAAAACAGTCTAGAATTTCTTTTCATGATAAAAATAGAAACTGTTTACTCATGCATCTTGTTTACCCAACAGCATTCTGCCTCTGCTTCTGACCCCTAGAATAAACACAACATGGTTCCTGTCCCCACTGACCCACAGGGATGCAGGTGGTCGGGTTCTGACCTGGGTTCAAGGGTCAGACCCTCAAATGATGACCTTCCTTGCTGCTTCTAATTGCCCTGTTTATTTTTAGCCCACAGTGGGCTGTGTCAAGCTATTAAAAGAAACATGAACATGAGGGCGTCTGCTAATTACTGCTGGGCCAGGAGACCCTCACTTTCCCTCAATTGTTACCATATGCTAACCCAAGGAGGAGTCTCATCTGTCACCTTCACTGTCTGTCCGTTGTTTTTCTGTTTACAATGCACTGCTTAGATGGAACTTTATAGCAAGTATGTGTTGCTGAGATAACTTCAGTGATGCCTCAGGAGTGTGAATGCTAAGTCTCATTGTAACAAGAGCAATCCATGCATATTTTAGGTAAATCAAAGCAGCCAGTTTATTCACATTGCTTTTAATGTTTCTAGGTCACTGCTCACACAGGAAGTTGTGTTACAGGATATGCTGGAAGACAACAGACAAGCAGATAGCACTGGGGAATATCAGAAAATCTTTAAGGAAGCACTAAGTAATTGGGTCGATTTAGGCCCATTTGTGGTCAGAAGGAGGTTGAAATAAAGCAGCAAAGGAGGCCAGCTTACTGGAGATGGGAAGTTTACAAAGATTTGATTGCAATAGGAAACTGGTTGTGTGGATTAGAGCAAGAGCCTGGACAAAGACGGCATATGCAAAGAGTTAGTTTTAGTTGCATATAGAAACTAAAGAGAGTTCAGCTATCTTTGCAGGGTTTTTCAGAAATTTGCTCATTTGTATCCTTTAGCTAAAGCAGTGCTTTTTCATGCCTTACAATGGATCTCAATGTACAAAATATATCATTAAAGAGAAAGGTACAAAACAATTGCATAATATACAGTATATCATGGTGCAATGCTGCAGAAGCTGCAGGAAGTAGTGGTTGGGAACCACATATAACCACATTCTCCTGAATAGGAATAGGGTGCAAGACCAGAAAACATCAAAACCTCAATAAAATCTCCCAAAAACTTTGTGAGAAAATATTCTGTGCTCTGATATATCTAAAACAATATATTTCTGTATATAACCTTGATATGTTTATTTTGTGAAGTGCCTTGAACTAAGATTGTTGGAAATCAGTGCTGTATAAATGAACTCATTTTAGTAAAATAAAACCCAAGTAGAATCTTAAGGCTGCAGCCTTAAGATTCTTGGACACTTGACATTTCGCCTCTCTCTCACAAACAATCCGCGCTGACAACACATCCATTTCCTCCAACCTGCTTCATGCTGTTATCACATAGGAGGAACGTCTAGCCACTAGCCTGATGGATTTTACGGAGCGAGTCACGGTATGATGTATGTAATGTAGCCCAGAATTAGGAGCGGCTGCCCCGCATCGGGAGACATCTCCCCCCGGGACAGAGATCTACCCCGGGACACCCACTACAGACAACTTCGGTGAGTAAATCTTGCATTGCTCAATAGTAATATAGCCTAATTCTACTGTCTAAATATGTAAAACATAAAAACACATTTTTGTGCTCAAATAAAAGGAGGAGGAGCCCCCTTAACGTAGTGCGATTTGACAAAAACGTTCAGATTTTTAAACTCGAGCGAAGTTTTGCTTTGCTTTATTTGCAGTCTTGTTTCACTGTCGTCGCCCACTACGTGACCTTCACAACACTCAAAATGCCTCGTTTGCATTGCAGACAGTTAATTCACTCCTGAAAGCTCCTTTACATAGGAATAATATGTAAATCACTCGCTCCAAACGTCTTGTTCGCATTCAGTGTGAACGCACCTTTAGGTGATTCAACCCTGCCCAATGCACCAGTGTGTCAGGTGTTAAAATTACCATAATTTGATTGGCTAAAATCTGCTTGACTCGATCTAATGCTGATTGCTTTAGCTTGAGTCACCAGAGGTTCAACACATTTGCAGGTGAATTTTTGAAACGTTTGCTGGCGAAAATAAAGTAAAAAAAAAAAATCGCCTACATAATTGCACAGGATAAAATTTCAGTGTTATAAATTCTATGTCTAAAAACGTCCGATTCTAATGAGACTGTACTTCTTCCATAGTTTTGATCCCTACTGTTCAGATGTATTCTCTAGAAAGCTGAAGATAAAGAGCTGTTTTATTCATCAGCATGACGATGACTCGAAGCATAAATCAAAATCCACAAAAGAATGGTCTCCAAAGACGAACATTAAAGTTTTTGAATTGCATCCACAGTCCAGAAGTAAATCTGAAGGAAATTGTCAAATCAGCTGAAGAGGAATTTGTACAAGTCCTCACAATATGAAAATTTTGGACAGCTTTTGAGAGATAGAGTGGGCAAATACTGACAACTCATGACATGGCTGATAGACTCCAACTAAAAGAAACAGAATTCTGAATACACTATAAACAAGTATTAGTTTGAAGGTATGCATACATATGTAACCATGTTGTTGGAACTTTTTAATTTTTGCACACTTTTCCTAAAGGAAATTAGTTTGATGTTCAGCTAAACTGTTAAATAAACTGACGTTAAATGTTGTACATTTTACATCACTTAAACCCTGCATTATGATAGGGGTATGTAGAAAACATATATGTTTTACTCTTTTCTCTTTCTCCTACCCTGCTTCTTATGAGCGCTTTAAGAAACGAACTCATGTCAGCTTTGAATGTGTGGCTGTCAGAAAGGTGTCTGGATTTTGTCAGACAGAAGAAGCCCACCCGTTTCGCTTTGCCCTGATGGATTGAGTTTCGTCTACACCTAGATGAACACAAACCTGCAGCTTCCTGCAGAAATTAATCAGCGGGTGAGGGAAAATATATATTCACATGAGAGCAATGCATTATACTATTAAGGCTTTTTAGGTGGCAATTGTGTGTTGCTGTTTCCTGACTTTGAAAACATTATAGTGAGCTTTAGAGCTTGAAACCAGTTATCCTGGATAATTCCCAAAAAGAACACATTTGCTTAAATTTGGCAAAGATCTCACAGGGTTGAGACAATAATTATAACTGCGCATTTATTTAAATCCCAAGCTTTTACATTGCAGATACCCACAGATTTATCAGATTGTGTTTTTAAATTAGCATGCTTAGGAGTTCATTTAAATCCTTACTTATTTATTGCTTCCTCCATTCTGTTGCTACAAACCCAAAGATTGGAGATTAAATTCAATTTAATTTGTATTGATTTATACAGCGCCAATTCATAACATGTCATCTCAAGACACTTACAAAGTCAAATTCAATCAAATGAGATAGAGAGACACAACTGAATTGGCACAAGATCTGAATTAGCCATATTTCCCTCTGATTGGCCTTTGTTGGTAAAAAGCAAGTCATATAGTGATAAATCCTATTTTATTTTCCTGTTCATTCAAAACTAGATACTCCCACCATTTCGAGTTAAATAAGGCATGTCATTCTTTCCAGTCCTTCCTTTTCATTCAGGTGTGGTCTATGTAAACTGGAACTGCAATGCTTTGGTCTGTATTGCTCATTAATTTACCCCCACATTCCCCCCTTTTACCCCTGTTCTGAGGTCTGTCTGAGCACAACTCATTTTGGTGCTTCAATTAACCCTTTTAACCAACTGTTTTTAATCAAGTGTTTTTAGTTAGAAGCCTTTTTTAAATAAATACTTTTTTGTAAAGAAATGTTTAATTAATAGTGAAACTCTGTCAAAATTACATTTCTGCCAATAGAGTAAGACAAAGGTAGAAAATAAATTAATTGTTTATTTTTCATGTATCTTTAATGCAGTTTAATAAAAGTCATAATGGTTTTAAATTTTATTTTCTGAAACTTGCAAAAATTCTGAACAGTGAACATGGAGCAATTATTTGTGGTTAGAAATATTTGAAAACTTAGTGTCTTAGTGTGACACAAAATGTGTAAACAAAGATTAAAGATCTTAGTAAATTCTCTAAAAGGCAATATGTGTTAAACAGGGGGTTTGAAAAGTCAGAAACATAAACTCAAAACAATTTTCCTATAATAAGTTCCACCTTCCAGAAATTTGAAGTTGATCATATGGGTCCAAAGTAGCTCCTTTGTCAGCTGAACAAAATGTCTCCAAGGTGGGTACAAATTGACATCCAGTGGCAGAAAAGTAAAATTTCCAATACCCCCCCCCCCCCCCCACACACACACACACACACACACACACACACAGTCTGATGCAGCAGTCTAAATGAACAGCCTCTATTGATAAAATTTCCTTAAAAGAAATTCATAACAAAAATATTTTAACATATTTTATATATATTTAAATATGAAAATAGTTAATCTCCTTACAAATATTTCCACTTTAAATAGGTTTATACACTTTCTATGCTTACCCTGATTTCAGTTTTAAACACAAGGTTGATGCTGGAAATACCCACATTTCAATAAGTTCCTACAGAAAGAACTTTCACACTGAAAAGTGTTATTTGCACAAACTGGTAGCATTCGCACATGGTGTCTGTGGAAAAAGATTTGATTTTGGAGTTTCCAGTCAACCTTAATTCCAGCCGCAACAACAACGGCCTAAAAAGTTGCATTTAGGGTTGGGGTACTTTACAGGCAATAACAGTCATGACCGATTTAAACAGAAGATAATCAGCGTTCACTGTGAGCTAACACTGACAAACCTACGTTTTTTTCCCATCTTAAGACAGCCAACATGTGCCTTTTTAAAGTGTGGCCTGGGTAGGTATTGGATACATGTTTCTGTCATGCTTGTAAAGCACATTTATTAAAAATGAAATTAGGTATCATCTGTCACACTTACCAATGCTAAACATCTCCATCTTTAAATCATGCTTGTTGGGTGAAAAAACAATAGAAGGAAAATGTGGTAGAAAGGGACTGCAGAGTGATAACCTGCAGACAGATGAATATGTTGCAGCAGCATCTGGCAATAATTTGTAATAATAGCAGCTAACCCCGGTTATCTGGACTGGGCAATGGGAATTACTCTTTTATCTCAGTGTTGGAATTTCAGACTCTTTGCTCTGTGAAAGCTTTCATTGTAGAAAAATCTGACGTTTTCCTTTTCAGTTGGGCTTACTAAACTAACACCCAGCTGTTGTCAGGGTCTCAAAATCTGGACTCCATCACAAGCTTTTCTTGCCACTATTGCTGTTGTTTGTCTTTCACTTGTGTGTAACATGGTGTGACTTTATATGGTTGAGGTAATCCCTAAATGTGCTGTGCAGATGCACAGTAGATTTTATTGCAACACGTTTCTTTCTTTCATTAAAACATTTTGTATTGCTCTCTATCAGTAATTTGGACAAATATGTAATGACTTTATAATTGCAGGTTTAGTTCACCCTATATCTGTACCTACACACCTGTCTATCAAGTTATTTACACTGGTTTATAAATATATTCCTACCCCTTGAATTCTTCTACATCTTGTCAAATTACAACAGCCTTTTATTTCTTTTATTGGGATTTTATGTTAAAGGCCAACATAAAGTGCTAGGCAGAATTCTTTATGGTTTATATGTTTTTTTACAGATAGAAAGTGTGGCATGCATTCATTTTCTATTTCGTATTTGCTCTGACACATCTACATAAGTCAGTGTGATAAATACCATTCAGAAGTCATGTAATAGAGTCCGCCTGTGTGTACTTTAATCTCAGCAAAAACACAGCTGCTCTGTCAAGTCCTTGGAGGTTTGTTAGAAAATATTACAGATGTGGTAGTGGCAGCATTATGCCTTGGGGATGGTTTTCTTCAGCAGGGACAGGGAACCTGGAAAGGGGGACCTGTTGACAGAAAATCTATTAGTTTTGCTGGGAACGGCATGTCTTAGATTTGGTAACTGTTGAAGAGTAATAAGAGGAAAGACATTAGTGATATTAATGAAAGAAAAATACCTATTTAGCCATAGGACATGAAAATAACACAACCAACATGGTGCTCTAGTCCGGTAACACCAATATGAATCTTTGGCCATCATGGAAAATTGTATTGGTGACAGAAAACCAACACTGCTCATCACTGCCAAACACAATCCCTACAGCAGAACATGGTGGGAGCAGCAGCATGCTGTGGGGAAACTCTTCTTCAGCAAGGACAGTAGTTGCATTTCCTTCAACGCTTTTAATGCGCATATTGAAATTAGAAGGGGCAACGGCAAAATTCGAATTAACTCACTAAATATCGCAAAAAAATGTTTTTACACTCACTTGAAAAACAGTAAACGCGCTAAAGACGAGATGGAAACACATTTGTCGAATCAGTTCTGACATAGCAAACATTTGCCTCACATGACTGATCAGCTGCTTCTGTTGCTGGCGTCTTCTCAGATATTCCCATAACACTTGAAAACAGGACTGGAAGCAACAACAAGTACGTGTGGACCGACGAAGAGACGTATTTTGAAGTCTCATCCATGAAAAAATAAATACTTGGCACATTCATTAAAGCCTCGCTCCATTGCTGATCTGTAGTCCATGCTAGTTGGCAACATCTTCTTCCTGTAGCCAATGTCAACGTATGACAACGTTACGCTGTGCGTCTCCTGGTCAATTTGCTACAAACCAGTAGATGGAAACACTACTGATGCGCATTTTCTTTTTTGCCATAGTTTAAAAGTTTGCTCAAAATTTGCATGAGAATTGGATGGAAACACGGCTAGTGAAGCCATAAAAAGAAAGCCATGAAAAGGCCCAGTTGACGTTTGCCTCAAGCCATGCAGGGAGCGCAGCAAATTTCCAGGATTAAAGGACTAATGTCTCAGCAGGATCTGGAAAAATTGATACATGCAGCCGACTGGCTGCGTTCCTTGGCAACGCAAGGCCTCAGTCAATCGTTCCCCCAAAATGTTTGTTAAGTGTATGTGATGGACGGTTGTACTGGAACTGAATTTTCGATTGCTATGCAAATTGTAGTTGACAATAAAATTGATTAATTGATTGATTGATTGATTGATTGATTGATTGATTGATTGATTGATTGATTGATTGATTGATTGATTGATTGATTGATTGATTAGTAGAATTGATCATTGCAACGGTGTTTTCACAGGCCTGCCTAAAAAGTGGATCAGACAGCTGCAGCTGATCCAGAACGCTGCTGCCCGTGTCCTCACTAAGACTAAGAAAGTAGAGCACATCACCCCAGTTCTAAAGTCCTTACACTGGCTCCCTGTGTCTCAGAGAATAGACTTTAAAATACTTCTGTTAGTCTATAAATGGTTTTGCACCTAAATACATCACAGACTCGTTATCAGCGCATCAACCCTCCAGACCACTCAGGTCTTCTGGCTCCAGCCTACTCTGCATACCTAGAACCAGAACTAAACACGGAGAAGCAGCATTTAGTTCCCATGCTCCACTTATCTGGAACAAACTTCCAGAAAACTGTAAAAGTGCGGAAAGCCTGAGTTCCTTTAAATCAAGATTAAAAACACATTTGTTTAGGATTGCCTTCGACTGTTCTAATTGAACTGTATTACTGAAACATCATTAGTTCACTTTGTAGTCCAACTGTTTTTACTTGTTTGCTTTTAATTTCTATTCTCCCATCTTCTATTTTGTTTCTGCATTTTATTCCTGCTTGCTTTTATTCTGTTTTATTTTCCTATATTTTAATCATGTAAAGCACTTTGCATTGTCTCTGTACTGAAATGTGCTATACAAATACATTTGCATTGCCTTGCCTTGCCCTGCAAAAATTCTGAAAACAGTGTGTTTGTCAGAAGAGACCAAAATATAACTCCTATATTCAAAAATGTTTGTGTGGTGAAAAACTAACACTGCACATCCCTCTGGATAAACCTTCCTCAGTATTAAACATGGTGGTGTTAACATCCTGCTATGGGGATTCATTTATACAGCAGGGAAGGCCAACACTGGAAGAAAACCTGTTTGAGACTGCGAAAGACTTAAGGGTGGTTTATGCTTGACGAACGTGCATTCGGGAAATGAAACGTGCGGACACAATGTCTGTAGCATTGATTCTCCGTGCGGCTTTTTCTTCTGAAGTAGCGCTATTGTCCTAGTCTCTAGAGGGCAGTGTTGTGCTCCTACGCCAAGTGTACTACACCTCACATAGAATGGAACACAGTTGTTTTCAACATTTAAGTCTCTAACTTTCTTCCAAGACTGACAGCAATTTCTGTCCTGGAATTAACAATTTGTTGATCAAGGTGATCTTTATGGGCTGAATCATAAAGATGTCTATATTTACGAAAAGAGGCTCTTGCTCATCCACCATGTTTTTCTGCACAGAAGTGTCGACGCAGTTAGGAATTTTCCTAGAGTAGTGGTAGCCAAAATGACATAATATGGTTGTGCAGAATGAGTCAATCATAAACCAAGCTTAAGACAGAGGTATTTCTGCCCCTATGACTGAGCTTGAACTATTTTGTAAAGAATATTGGCAAAAAGACTCTAGACATGGTTGGCCTATGTCATAAAACCTCTATAAAACAGCACTAATGGACAATGTCTCCCACCCCATGTATGGAGCTGTTGCAGAGCTGGAGAGATCTTTTAGTGACAGACTGATACATCCTGGATGCTCTAAGGAGCGCTTCCGCAGGTCGTTTCTAATCGTTTCTTACTCTTATCTTCTAATCTTGCTGTTTCTTTAGAGCTAACTTTAGATTACACTGATTTGTTTTTTTTTCTTCTTCTGTTTTTTTAATTGCTAATAATTGTGAGTAATTGTCTGTGTGTTTGCCATTGTCACACCCGAATTTCCCCATTGCGGGACAATTCTTATCTTATCTTAAAATGCATGAAGCTTAGGGTTGCAAAAAGGAAAAAATTTGAAAATCTTCCAGTTAGAACTACTTTTGCAAGGCACCATACATACATACAGACAGCACGTAATGGTGTCATGCGTTCTTTGGAAGCAGTGGGGACCCTAAGATATCAACAGCTGGTGTCCCTCTGTGGTCCCCCAGACAGATGTTGTTGGATCTCCGGCCCACCTGAGTAGTGCCTCGCCATGACAAATGCACCTGGTGGAGTGCCCTGTTGTTCATTGGACTCCGAGCCTAGCACACAGCTGGAAGGCTGGTTTCGAGCACAGCTCCAACATCAACACGGAAGTCAAGGGAAACCAAACTTTGGAAACGAACCTCATAAAATCACAAGTCACACTTTAATGTTTTCCTTCACAGCGTTGCCACTGAAGAGGGCCCCCTGTTAATAAGGCTGTGTTCAGTTATACAGAATGGCAGACTAGATAATATAAAACTGCTGTGTGGCAGTTGCATGAGCTTCACATTTTTGAAAAATTGCCAAACCAGCAAAGCATGAAAAAGTCTAGAGGGCTGCTGCAGTACAGCATGAAATTTAAGACTTGTGTGTTCCAGACCTGAGCCTTGTCCAAAATATTCCTCAAGCAGGATCAACAGTTTGCTTCATGAGACACTCCCAGTTCCTTCAATACCTTCTAATCTCCCTGAGAAAACCAAGGTGAGACGCTGGGGTGAAAGGGTCACAGTCCCCCCCAAAAAAACATTCCTTACTCGGCAGGAGGTGAGGGTTGGGCTGAAATGGAAGAGCAGGGTGAAGCATTGAGGTAAGCATGGGCATTGTATAACTTGGGGAGGTTACTTAGTTGGGTTTGGTCCTTTGGCTTTTGTCAATTTCTTGTTGTCATTGTTGGCTAAGACTTCATTCAACATTCCTTAGAGAGTGTGTAGTGTAGAAAGGTACCAGTAAGGGGGGAAAGATGACAAAACAAGTGGGTTTCTAAATTGAACAGGAAACAATAGAAGGTGGCCCCTTGAGCAATATTGGGTCTTGGTGGCCTTTAGGGCCTCAACTAGATAACTACATGACAATAAAGGTAAATGGCCATTTTAGTGACCCAAGAAAACAATATTTTTTTAGTCAAGTAAACTCACCTCATCCATTCTAATGAAAGAGGAGACGTTTTCACACAGAATTAGTGAGAAAAGGTCCTCAATGGGAAAAGGAATTTATCAGGTAGGAGTAAAAAATACGCTCTCTTCATGGTTTTATTAGCTGCAAAACACAATATATTTCAGGTGTAACTGTAGTTGCATTACCATAAACTTTTTTCAATGCGCATTTTGAAATATCGCATTAGAAAAGGTTGATGGAAACGTCAAAATTCAAATTAACTCAAAATTTCGCAAAAATGTTTTTACACTCAATTCAGGCGTTTTTTTTTTACTTTTTTGAAAAATGTAAATGAGCTAATGATGAGATGGAAACACATTTCTCGAATCAGCGAACACTTGCCTCACATGACTGATCAGCTGTTTCTGCTGCCAGATATTCCAAAAATCGCTCCAAAACAGGTCTGGAAGCAACAACTGGTACGTTTGGGCCGACAAAGAGACGCGAGCATTTCTCATCATGAAAAAAAAAATTCAACACATTCATTAAAGCCCTGCTCCATTACTGATCTGGGGTCTGTGAGAGTTAACAACTGCTACTTCCTGTTTATTTCTGCCAACGTTAACTTATAATAACATTATGCTGTGCATCGCCTGGTTAATTCACCATAAACCAGCAGATGGAAACATGTCCGATGTGCATTTTCTTTTTTGCAATATTTTAAAAGGTCACTCAAAATTCACATGAGCATTGAATGGAAAGACAGCTAATGCAGGACCTGAAAGAGGAATAATGTCCGACAAACAGACGAAAAACAACATCCCGGCTGTTGATGTTGGGTGTGTAGTTAGCTTAATGCTAATTCTTGTAAACTAAAAGCACATTTGTTGTCAGAACTCTCTTACACTGGTATTATATGTATAGAAAGATTGACATCTTGGGAATCAAAGAATTAGACACCATGTAAATGTCCCTAAGTTTTGGAAGTAATTTGAGAAGCGACTGTTTTCTATCTTGCTGCGTATGCAGGTGTATTTAAAACACACGTTACATGGGTATACATTTGAAGAAATTAATGGTAAATGGATTGGATTTATATAGCGATTTTCTAGTCATACTGACCACTTAAAGCGCTTCACACTAACCACATTCACCCAATAACACTTGTTAACACGCAGAAATTCAGACAGGCAACCCACAATCTTCTGATTGCAAGACAACTACTCTACCCACTGAGCCACACTGGGCCCAATGCAATGTTATGGAACATTGAGTCCTGTTGAGTCTCTGATGCACTCCTGTTGTGAAAAGTACAAGTCCAATATGATCAAATATGTGGAATTCAGTGTTCAGTTGGGTTCATTACTAATGTATTTACAGTATTGTATCACGATTCATTGGTGTTATGCTTTCGTATTCATCTGTTTTTATTTTGCTAATTTTCTTGTTAGACCTTATCTTATTTAATACTCTCCAGCTCAGTGTTTAGAGAAGTAATGGCAGATGTAATTGTTACTCTAAGTGTTCAATAAAGCTTTGTTTTTAAAAAAAAACAAAAAAAAACTAAGTCTTCATGTTATTATGACGTTTTTGAACAATGGGAGTTGACAATATAAGGACCACACACCATAAGAAGAAGAAGAAAGGCAAGGAAAAAAGTACAGTTATTACCAGAAGTCTTTTCTGGAGTTGTGACTGCTACTGCCAGTGTGGAAGTCAGTGTGGATGTGTAGTGAGAGCTTGGACAATGACATATGAAATGCGACATGACTGTTCAGACTGCGGACTCTTTGAAAACTATCAGGTACGTATCCGATTGGACACCACATATGGAAGCATCACAAGTTGGATTTTTCTTGGGCACAAAGATCAGATTTGGGTTGCATTTGTCTTCTGTGTGATCTTGGGCTTAGATTTTCGTCAGACACCCATCCTGGGCTTCTTCTTCTCTGCC
This sequence comes from Fundulus diaphanus, assembly GCA_037039145.1. Classification (NCBI taxonomy): domain Eukaryota; kingdom Metazoa; phylum Chordata; class Actinopteri; order Cyprinodontiformes; family Fundulidae; genus Fundulus; species Fundulus diaphanus. The sequence continues at coordinate 37,022,266 of CM073143.1, forward strand.
CCTGTTCTCCCTCAGCTCTCTGCCCTCATTGGCCTCAGCTGTTGCTCATTTCCACCTGATTATTCTCACCTGCTTTCCATGCCTTTTCTCCTCACTCTTCCTAGTTGCAGATTGGTGTTCATGTCTAGTCGTTGGCTCCCTCTGTTTCTATGCCTGTCCTATGCCCCGTGTCAAGTTCCTTCCATGCAAATGCTGAACGTTTTGACCTTTTTATTATTAAATTATTGTTTTACTTCACCTCCTGCTTCTGTTGCCTGCTATTGCATCCTATTACAAACCAAAAACATTGTCTCGTTTTGCTAATTTGTTTTCCATTGTAGACGAACAACTAATCGTAAATAAAATGGCAATGCTCTAAGCGTGCGCCCAAGTGCTCAGATATTTATTAGCTGAATTAATCAAGAAGTAGGTCATGCTATTATTTTCAAGCATCCCCCTTGCCAAGGTGAGTAAAGCATAGCATGCGAATAAGTAGTCTGTTAACTAGGTCATTGCTGTAATATGTGGACTCAATTAAAAACCTGTTGGGTTGAGCTGTAGACAAGAAGGCATGACATGTTTGTTTTTTTCACTAAAGAGGTTTCAGTTCTTAACCATATCTCTAGCTAGAGCCAGTTCTTAAAGGTATACTATGCAACCGGGGTTGATTTTCCAGCGAGGCGCCCCCCAGAGGGCGAAAGTAAAAGTGCACTGTCGTAAATATGCTCAGCTGTTCTCCTGGTTTCTCCGGCAAGCCAGGCGTGGTTGTTTTGAGCTTAGCAGACAGGCGAACGCGATGAATCACCATCCTGCTGTTCAAGCAGAGCTACGAGGGAGCGCCCTCCCCTCCTCTCTGTCCCCGCCAGTGGAGTGAGGGGAGCGGGCGTCCCGAAACGACCTCCGCCTGGCCCGGGACCCGCTGGGCCCGGACATCGGCTCGCGGGGGGTTGGGTAGGGCGAGGGTCCCGGTCCGCGCGACGCGCTGGCCGTCTGTATCCGTATGCCGCGCGGCCGCCGGGGTGTCTCGTCTTTCCTCTCTCCCCTCCGTTCCCCCCGACGCCCGGTGCCTCCCGAGCCGCGTCCGAGCGTCGCGCGGTACAGCCTTGCAGCCTTCTTTCTCTTTTAGCTCTCGCCATTCGGAAAAAGCTTTCCCGATGTTCACCCGTGTAGGACTCTTCTCTCTTTCCAGAGCCCTTTTCCTCTTTCTTGCCTGCTCCAACATGGGCTTTCGCTGTTTTATCGCCGGTTCCGCCATGATAACTGCACAGATATCGCCACTGCGCTAGCAACGAGCATACGTTTCACTGGGAGCGTGTAGCAGTTCTCGCCGTAAAGCAAGACCGACTCTCGCGATCTTGCACGAGATTCTGAGCCTGTGGGTGCGGGCCGAGGGCTCCTGCAATGCGGTACCGCGCACGTGACGTCACGGCCTTAAGAGTAACGCCCCTTTTGCCGCACCGGTAGGGCAAACAGTCGTAGAACGCACATACAAACCAGCCATTACAAGCGCAACAGAACCAGCGATATGACCGACTTTGCAGCCATTAAACTTACCCAAGACGATGTCCCAGGCGCACGGTTTACTGGTCGCACTGTGGAAGAGCACACCAACCTTCAGCTGAAACGGTGGCTTGAGTGTCGAGGGCTCAAAAAAACCGGAAGACGGGCCGAGTTGATTCAACGGTAAGCTTTGTTTTTTTCCCTGCTCGGCGTTCATGCCTTTGTTATGATTTCCACCGTGCTCCGTTCACGTCGGCCTTTTTTGTTTGTTTGCAATCAACGTCCAGGAATCTGTATATCTTGCCAATAGGTAGCTACAAAACGATTGTTCACATCTCAGAATCTTTCGCTTAAGAGATTCAGGGCGTTTGTTTTTGAGTAAACTATCCCGGTAGCAGGGTACCATGTTAGCGCCTGCTAACATGCTAGCCTATATGCTATCATCACCCTTTCCACCGACAAAATGCTTGCTACATATGTAGGTGAATTTGGTAACTTTTTCCGGGTTGAAATGTTGTGTAGGCCGCCCGCACAAGTGTACCCAACGCACACACCTCTCCTTGGCACTCTTGAGTTTCGGGAAATTAATGAAGAAAACATCCTTCATATGCGGCCGATCAGCGTACCTCGAGTCGCTGTTGCACGTCCCATAGCAACAATGTTTATAAACCATGGTCTTAGATGTTGGAAAAAGCAGTCGTTTACCGAGTAAAACCTAGGCTAACGCACGTCTCTTCCACACCAAAACAGCGGCGCGTTTGGGAGTTTGCCCTACTGCGTACCACGTGATGTGACGTCATCGTGACGTTGTGTTTCTAAAAATAGCTCGCGCGCGGTACCGCATTGCAAGTGCGGTATTTCCCCCACAGACCACCAGGGCGGCCAAGAAAACCTTTGTTCAACCTGAAATGACTCATTTAATCATCCAAAACGGTATGAAACACATTAATTAACTGAAAAATGTTGCATAGTGTGCCTTTAAAAGAACAAAGTTGCTTTCCACCACCCACAAGCCAAGTGGCATCCAGGTCATTTATTTGCATATCTAATTTATTTATCGTTTGAGCTTCCCCCTGATTTATTCTTTGTTTTTGCAAAGAATTGCAGTGCAGGTAGACATTTTAACCACTCAAGTAATATTAATCATTCCAGTATCTCTGCAAACAGATCCTCTAATATTCCCACCTTGCTTTATAAGCACTGTTTTCAAGAGTTAAACTCAACTTTCAGAGCAAGATTTATTCACGCCACCTGAAGGTATTAAAAGGCCACCAGTGTTAAAAAACATTAAGGCAAAAGTAACACTTATGGATTCAGGGGGAGGAGGACAGCTGTAAGCATTGACCTGCTTAAAACCTCCTGATGCTGATTTCTAAATAAACTCCAGGAAGATAAGATGAAGTCAGCTTCTGTTATTCTGACAATGATCCAGCATTTTTTTCTTGATATTTTTATACAGTTTCTATGTTTGTGTTTGTCTGATCAAAATTGAAACTAAACCTGGGAGTTTTAAACATGGAGCTAACCATACTGTGAATGCCCCTCCCCATGTACAAGGCCCTAGCTGCTCAGTTCTTTCCGCTAGTCCAGCAACAAACCGGGGTGGGATAGCTCGGGTTCATTATGCAGGAGGCAGGATTTTGTATCGGTGGGAACACAAAGAACTGGTGCTTACTAAGCTCTAGCTCCCGTTAAGCAGAGTAACCGGTTTTGCAGAAAAGGCCCAGGACAGTCCAAAGAGAAGTGGTCTAAAGAGTCTCTCTCTAACCTTGTGAAATGTTGTAGAAGACCACAGCTAAGCCAAAAACTATTCATACCCCTGGCAGATTCAGGTTTGAACTAGAGTTTCCTCTGACTGGAAGTAATTCGATCTTATTCCACAGCCCCAGCCAGAATCCCCAACATGAATCAAACAGAGAATCTGTAGAAGTGGCTAAAAATTATGGTGATGGCAAGGAGGACTTTCAACCTGAAAAGAACTAAATAGTAGTGGAAACATGCAAAGAATAATAATTAATTTGAGTTTTGTAATGTCCATAAAGATTTTTCTACTCAATATTGAGAAGAATACTAATCATTTTAGATATGCCATTTTTTAAAAGATGTCAATGAAAGCAGATTATTTCTGCCTTTTTGGCTGCGTAAGAATAATTTTAAATCTAAATATGTTAGGGGCTATGACTAATTTTGGCATAGCTGTAAATGCTGTCCAATTAGCAAAATGGAAGTGTGGCTTAAGGTTTTCTCAAAATGTTTATTTTGCTGCTGCAATAAAATAGGAATTGTTTTTTTTACTTCTCTTGTATCAGGAGTAAGAATTATTGTGGAGAGCGCTTTCCCAGTTAAATCATTCTTTATTGGTGTTGCACAGGTAGCAGCAGCTTTCATTGTAAAATCTAGAGCCAGAACAACAAAATCTGAGTTTTATTAATTCTGTTGATTTGCATTTTTCCATAACACTGAACATGATCTTCAAGTTGAAGGATTTCAGTTGGGGTGGGGCGTCTATCAGAGGCAGATGGGATGGAGTTTCTCATCTGGTATACTAGACAAAAAAAGATGTTTTTGGTTTCTATCTTAAAATAATTCACATTATTGCCCACGTAATTTGTAAGTATAGTACAGAACAGCGTGATGCTATTGAGCTGTTTTGCACTGACAGTTCTGGGTCACTACAGTCACACATTTTGGATTTGTGCCAGCTACATGGAGTTGTTGTTCAAAAGATTTTTTCCGCTCCTCTTAAAGGCGTGGTTTGCCCAATTTCTTTGAAAAGACCGACTTGAAAACAACAACAGCAAAAGAAAACTTCATCAATTTGCCTGAAGTGTCTTGGCTTGGACTAATGGGGTCAGGCTTTGGCCAATTAACACTTTAACAAATGCCTTGTCTTTCTATTTCTCAGATCTTGACCTGGGTTTCTCAAGGCTGAGCTTCTCAGACAGACAGGTAGCGTCACTGGGGCCCACTCGGCCTTCGCCGGGCGTAGTTAAAAAAAAAAAAAAACAGATAACAGGTAAATAGGCTTTTTTACCCTCGAGCCTTCTGTCATTGAAATATGAAGGCGTTTGAAGTGCTGTTGCTCCAACGCGAAGAGGTTACGTGTTTGGGTACGAGCAGAATCAGTCATCCTGTCTGTGTTATCACCATTTCATCATACCTGTTAAAACTACTTTTAGAGAAATATCAGTGTATGAATCGCCACAAATAGTTTTGCATAATTAAATAATTTGCATGCATAGGTATAGCTAATTGTGTGGTATGCCTCTGTTACAAAAGCGTAACAGATACTCACAGTGGCTTACCCACAGCATTGTACATCTGTCATTAAGTTCCACGCTGTTTTCCAAGCGGGTTTGAGCTCGATCTATCAGATAAAAGTTTATGTCTTTGGGTAAGGCACATAACCGGGAAGAGTTTCTCTTGAAGCATATCTGTGCAGTTGCCAGGCTGAGTTTTTTTTCTAAGATGGTCCCTGAGGAGCAGATTATACATAATGAGGTCCAACCTAACGTGACCGGAGGAGGTAGCTGGCGAGAAACAGGCCCAGGTTTGAGGTTTTATCACAGAATCTCTTCATGGACCAGACCAAGGGACAAACCCACAGGAAATACATCACTGCTGACGCCAGCCACGTCTGCTACAAATGATCTCAAAGGACTTAAAAGGAAATCTTGGAAAATGTGACTTGTTTTTTTTTTTGGGGGGGGGGGGAGGGGGGGCGGTTGTTTTTTTGTTTTGTTTTTTTCCTTTTCATTACTTCCACTGATATATGTGATCAGGGAGTATGCTTTCCAAAAGTATTCACCCCTTGAACATTTTGATAATTTGTCACTTTACAAACACCAACTTTAAAATACGTTTTGGTGAGTTCCTGTGATTGACAAACATAAAGTAAGTGCATAGTTGCGAAGGAAAATTATGTGTGTTTTTAAGCATGTTTACAAATAAAAATATGAAAAGTGTGCCATGCCTTGGACTTGGCGATGCAGTTTTCATATATACTGCTCAAAAAATATAAAGGGAACACTTGGAGTTACATTGTGTCGTTTAAGTGTTGCCTGTAACACACACACACACGTATATATATATATATATTTATTTATATATATATATATATATATATATATATACATATATATATATATATATATATATATATATATATATATATATATATATATATATATATATATATACATTTTTACATTTGCATGCATTTTTACTTGGGGTCTCATGTTTGTGTTCTTATTCAGATTATGTCCTTGTTTTTTATTCACCCCCATTCATGTTTATTTCAGTCTGTCACCATCTGCCACAGCTCCAGCCAATTAAGTTTATTCTGTCCACCTACTGAAGTCTCACCTAATCTAGATACTAGTCATTTCATTCACTCCTCAAAGGTTTCTGCTGTTTGTCACGCCAAGCCTGTTAGTCGTTGTGCTGGTTTTTGTTTCACAACTGTCAAAAAGTACTTTCTATCTTTCCTTAAATTCTTCAACCTGCCTGTCTGCACCTGGGTCCATCCTAAGAACTGGAGTGTATATATATCTATCTATAGATATAGATAGATAGATAGATAGATAGATAGATAGATAGATAGATAGATAGATAGATAGATAGATAGATAGATAGATAGATAGATAGATAGATAGATAGATAGATAGATAGATAGATAGATAGATAGATAGATAGATAGATAGATAGATAGATAGATAGATAGATGAAATAATTATTTTAAACTAGGAAATGGCAGATTGTGGTGGTTGACTACTCAGGCTGGGAGATGTTCTTTGTGCTGATCAGAGAGACAGCCTGAGGGTATAAACTATCTCTGTGCTGGCTGGATTTAGCAAGTAGCGCTGTCCTGAAGGTAAATGTTTAAACCATTTGTGTGCAGGACGTGTGGGGTCTGCAGAGACTTTAGCTGCCCTTTCCCTGACCCTGGACCTGTACAATTCCTGGATGGAGGGAAGGCCAGCCCCGGTGATATTCTCAGCCAATATAATTGTTCGTTACAATCTTATGGATGAGCTACACCACATAGTGATGGGCGAACACAGGACAGACTAAATAGTGGCAGTGACCAGCAGCACCTGGGCCGGTGCTGTTGGTTGTTGAGCAGGAAAAGACGCTCCTCAGTCTCACCTGTTGGTGTTGTCCCTCAGGAAGCTGGCAACTCACAGACAGGTGGAGGCTGGTACTGTGAAATGTGTGAGCTTCTGGTGTAGGACGTCTGGGTTGATGACATTTAAGGCAGAGGTGAAGTCCACAAACAGGATCCTGGTGTCCGTCCCTGGGTGGTCGAGGTGGTCCAAGATGAAGTTTAGTGTTGACTACACTTTTGTTTGCCCAGTAAGCAAACCAAAGGGTGTCCAGCAGGGATCCTGTGGTGTCCTTCAGGTGCTTCAGCACCTGTTGCTCAAAGGATTTCATGACCACAGCCGTCAGGTTGACAGGCTCAAAGTAATTGAATCCTTTGATGGTGCGTTTCTCGGGGACCTGGATGATGGAACGCTTGAACCACCAGGGAACCTCACACAGCTCCAGAGACCTAAGATCACAAAAACAGCAATTTTCTTAATTAGGAGCTTTGCCCAAATCAGATCTTTCATATATTTCACTGATGTCTGTACCCTTATTCATGCATTTGTGTCTTGCCACCTTGATTACTATAATTCTTTTTTTGCTGGCCTGCCACAAAAAGCTCTTAATAATTTACAATTTATGCAAAGCATTGCTGCTAGAGTCTTCATCAGAATACAAAGATGCAAGCATATTTCTCCAATTCTTGTTTCAGTGCACTGGCTACCTGTGAGGTTCTGAATTGATCTTAAAATCTTATCATTTGTTTTTACATCTGAATGACCTCGGCCCTGTGTATCTTTCTGAATTTCTCTCTCCTTCCACTCCTTCTAGGACTCAAATTGATTGTCCAACCAACTATAGCTTTCCCCTCCCAGAGCAACAAGGAATGCAGGAGAAGGATTTACGGGTTTTCATGGTTGGGGCTCTTCCTTTTGGGAATACTCTTTGTCTTGATATTAGGCAGGCCTTTTAAAACCAAAAATGATTTCTATAAATTAGCTTTTACTGATTGAACTTGTTCTTATTCTTTTCAAATCTTCTTTGTACATTGCTTTTATATTTTCTGTTGTAGTTTTATTTCTGTATGTTTTTATCTACATGAAGCACCTTGTAAACTGTTTTTTAAAAAGTGCTGTTTAAGTAAAGTTGATTATTATTGGAGATCTGCACTTAAAAAAGGGAACTAAAAGTAAGTCAGATTTTCTTGAAATGCATGTATTTGTCCTTGATTTGAGCAGGTAAAAAAGATTATCCACCAATAGAATGAGTATTTGACCACTAAAATAAGATAATTACTGCACTTGAAATGAGATGATGGAGATGACTTGTTTATATTTTAAATGCAAGAATAGTATTCCACTGGCAGATCATTTAACCTCGCCTGCTCAAATCAAGGACAAATACACTAATTTCAACAAAATGTTTTACTTACTTTTAGTACTTTTTAGGCAGAAGGAGGATATGCCATCAGGTCCCGGAGCATTCAAGGTTTACTGAAAATAAACTGCAAACAGGTGGATTCTGTTTGCTAATATAGTGACTTCTGAAAGAAGTTGGGTGCAATCAGGGGCCCCGTATAGGGGGAAAAAGTTAGGACAATTCCAAGGGCCCTTGACTGAAAGGGGCCCCAAAAAGGAATTGTTTTAATATATTTATGAGCCTTTAGGAGGATTTAGTTTTTCTGTCATGGGGCCAAAGATTTTTGGCTGCACCCCTGGGTGCAATGGATAGCTGGGGATTTTAGAGAAAAGCAGGCTAACTACAAAGGCACACCACACTTTAACAAAAATATTCAAATAAAACAAAAGTATGATTCCTTTCACTTCACAATTATGCACTCCCTTGTGTTTGCCTATAACAATACTCGAATAAAATGCACAATAAAAATGAGGTTTTTGGTTGTAACCTGACAAAAGGGCAAAAGTTCAATGGGTGTGAATACTTTTGCAAGGCATTGCAACATGATGAGACTTCAACATATTTTCCTATTTGCAGTGTTCAGACAAACTGATTGTTCCCCTTGGGATACTCTGTCCCATGTGCACTTTTGTTTTGCCGTCCTGCTGCTTCATTGCGACGCCTGTTGTTGCAGCTGACAGATAGAAATAAGTGATTGGTAATTGTTATGTGGCTCTGTAGCCCAGAATCAATTATTTTGCCTCCCCAGTGTTAAACTGCTTAGTTGATTTAAACACAAAATCCCTTAGGTAAGTCATCAGGCCTAATTGTGGCCTGAGACACCTCACCGACAGATGACTTCAAGCTGATATGCTTTCATGGTGTACATGATAATATTGAGATATTTGTAATACTTTGCATGTGGAAGAACCACATAACCAGGGTCTAACACCAACAGAGGAGCATTCTTGTAATTTGACATGACTATTTTACAGGATATATATGTTGCATCTCAACCCCACAACGCCAAAAGTGCTAATGGAAGAGCAGCAGGTGTGGGAATAATCTGGGACCCACCCGGCTAGCTGGAACCCCCATTCACATGTCCCCTAAACCGCTCTCCATTGTGTCCTGGATGCTGAAGAGAAGCAGAGGAACCAGACAATTATGACATTATGGTTGGGTGGTTGAGCAGCGGTCCCAGCTGGTGAAAGAAATGGAGCAACTGCTCCCCCAGGAAAGCAATCCACCACATGGAGCCTCTGATCCGCCATCAGATTGTTTCTGTGGCTCTGGGTCACAGGTTGTTGCAGGTTTAACCTGGTGTTATTATATTTTTTGAAGTTTCATCAACTTCATTTAATTTGATTTTCAAACTACATTAGAATGCAGCTATTCCTACAAAATACCCCCTAAAATTCAAAAGCGATTTGTGCAAACAAAGTGTTCTGGATGAAATAGCATACAGGTGCGTCTCAATGAAATAGAATTCAACTGAAAAGTCTTTTTATTTCAGTGATTCAATTCAACAAGCTAAGTGCATATATAGATTCATCACACACTGAGTCATGTAATTCGTGTTTATCATTGCTCATTTTGATATTTGGATTTTGATTACAACTAATTAAAACCCAAAATATGGTTTCTTTGAAATCTGGAATATTCCAGAATACCAAATTTAATAAAAAGGTTTTTTTAAGCAAGAGATGTTATGCTATGGCAACGTTAATGGCTAACACAGTCTTGGAGAAGAATGCTAACCTGATGGGTAAGGGACAAGGTGCTGCATCCAGGTATGCCAATGGCAAGTTAAGTGGAAGGAAAACATTGGTTCAATATTTAGAGGCAGATTCACAAGTTGGGGTCTGCAGCTGAGCTTCAAGAACTGCTACATACCATGACGCTACTGTTTTGTACATGGACTGTGTGTTTAGCCGCAACAGGAAGTCACGGATCACCAATTAAAGGTTCCTAGACACTCTGATCGATCAATCAAAAATAAAGTAAAGTATCTGATTACATTTTTTTAGTTACAATTATTTTGTTGGAGTTACATAAATTTTGGCATCTGTAATTTTTATTGTTTTTAATCATAATACAGTCATATTCAGTGGTTAAAATATAACAGAAAAATTCATTTCAATCACTCAATTCACCAAGTGAAACCCATTATCAAGATTAACAAGACACAATCAGAGTTTTTTTTATTTCTGCTCATTATAATGATTTTCCACTTACAGCTGAATATTACATCAGACCAATTTAAAAAAATGGAATACAGAGATATGAGCTTAATGAAAAGTGTATTATTTTCAAAAGGTTGTTGTTGTTTACAGAGACCTTCTCAAAAGTCAATTAGCAGATTTGACACTGAGGTTGCAGAAAGAAAAAGAGGAGCTGAATGCAGCTAATGAAAGAATGACGGGTTGTTATTTCTGTGTTAAATTATTTTCAAAAGGTACTCTTAATCTGACAAACGAGCCTCATCAGAACACATATTTCATTGTACTGCCTGTATATACTGTATAATAACATATATACTATTCTAACCTGGGATATTATATATATATATATATATATATATATATATATATATATATATATATATATATATATATATATATATATATATATATAGTATACAGGACTGTCTCAGAAAATTAGAATATCGTGAAAAAGTACTGTATACTAGTAGGCTATTCAACTAATCACTTGAATCGTCTAATTAACTCGAAACACCTGCAAGGGTTTCCTGAGCCTTGAAAAACACTCAGCTTGGTTCAGTAAACTAAATCACAAGTATGGGGAAGACTGCTGATCTGACTGCTGTCCAGAAGACCATCATTGACACCCTCCATCAGGAGGGTAAGACACAAAAAGAAATTTCTCAAAGAGCAGGCTGTTCACAGAGTGCAGTTTCAAAGCACATTCACAAAAAGTGTGTTGGAAGGGGGAAATGTGGCAGGAAACGCTGCACAACCAAGATCTGGCACTTGCCCACAGTGCCAAAACCACCAGTAACTGGTGTACTGACCATGGCATTACTGTCCTTGATTGGCCTGCCAATTCCCCTGAACTCAACCCCATCGAGAATTTGTGGGGTATTGTGAAGAAGAAGCTGAAAGACACCAGAGCCAACAATGCAAATGAGCTAAAGGCCGCTATTGAAGCATCCTGGACATCCATAACACCTCAGCCATGCCACAGGCTGATTGCCTCCATGCCACGCCGCATTGATGCACTAATCTGTGCAAAAGGATTCCCAACCAAGTACTGAGTGCATTAATGGACATTTCCAAATGTTTGATTTTGTTTTGCTGTTATAATTTTTTTTTTTACTTGGTCTGAGGAAATATTCTAATATTTTGAGATAGGATTTTTGAGTTTTCTTCAGCTGTACGCCATAATCAGCGATATTAAAACAATAAAAAGCTTGCGATATTTCAGTTGATTTGTAATTAATCCAGAATGTATGACATTTCATGTTTTTTAATTGCATTACAGAAAATAAAGAACTTTATCACAATATTCTAATTTTCTGAGACAGTCCTGTATATATATTTAAACACACATGCACACACAAAGAAATGTAGGCCTACTTGAAAATAATATTGATTTTGGCGAACCCCAATATAACAGACAAAGAACCTAGGTAGAATTATTGTCATTGCACATCACATTACTGATCATGAACACCACCTTGCTCTTATTTTCTATAAAGAAAAAACACAGGACTTTTTAAAACGTGCAGAATTTCCAAACACACATTGTAAAAGTTTAAAAACTGAAGAAAGAAAAACAAAATAAATAAGAGAGTATAAAACTATAGGAATTTATAGCCCCGGGTTCTGAGGGGAGGGGAGAGAAGCAGGGCAAAGAACATTAAGGCACCAAAACACAACACGGTCGGACAGTTCAGAAACAATTCAGAATGAGTAATTCATTGAATATTGCTGGAAGATATGTTTGCTGACCCAAAGATCAGCCGTGACTGGTTCTGAATGAGGGCTCTACAGCAGGACACCTCTCTTCCCACTGTTAAATTCTGTTCCCTGCTGGTGGTGTTATGAAACGCTGTTGTGGATTCTCCTCACCAGACTGTGGTCGCCTGCATCTGGCATGCACAGAGCTGCACGGCCTGAGCTACATAGTGCGATGCTAATTCCGCCTCCCGTGTTGTCCCACGATGAGAGGCCTGTCAAGCATGACAACAGCAAAATACTGGACTGTATTTAAAAAAGGTCATTATTTAAAAAATATACACCAGCCCAATACAGAAATCTCAGTCTGCTGAAAGGTATGTCCTTACACTGTACATTCAAAACTTGGTGCTCATTTCCATAAATTACTGCATCATTGGGGAATGGCTGGTTGCTATAATAATAGCCTTAAGCTCTGCTGCATTGCTGACTCTGGCTCCTGTTTCTACCACACTTTTTCTTTCCACTCAACTTTCCATCAATATGCTTACATACGGCAGTCTGTGAACTTCCCTAAGCTATTACTTTTTTGTGGTTTACCCTGGGGATGGAGAATGTCAGTGATAGTTTGATGGACAACAATGCTGGACTTCCCCATTACTGCGTAGACCATAATGCAAAATAAAAGAAAATTGCCTTACAACATGAACAGTAAATTAACTTCAATAAATGCTTAAGATACATCACTCTAAGTATGAAGAATTCATATGAGTTTCACATTTTAAACTGGATTTAATAAAGGAACATTTTAAAGATATTAAATTTTTTGTGCAATGCACCTGTACATGTGTCACAAAACAATCTGCTAAAAAGCCATTAGGGGAATTTACAGTCTGAAACTAAACTATGCCAAGAGTGGCTTTATCATGAAAACACTTTACTTACTTACATTACTACTATAGTATAATACTTTTGGTATCTCTTAATATTAATTTATCCATTTCAACTGCCATTTTAGTGGATTTAAACTTCATGTACATATAACCCATACTATACCAGACAGAGACTTCCAGTTGGAAACTTGGGTGCAGCAGATGTTCTATCCATCCACATTCATGCTGTAGTTTACATTTGGGCAAATTAATTTAAGCCGAAGATTTTGAAATGGAGTTGCCTATACGCTTTGCGTAGATTATTTTTACATTACAATACCTGCTAAAAGAATGTAGTAAAACACTTCCCCACCAATAGTAGCAACGTTCAGTGCACTGTGGGGTTAATGCACCCACTCTTGAGTTATTTTCTCCAAGGGTCAAACCTCTAATTTATCATCATGGAATAGATAGGCTTACATATGTTACAGACAGTATGTAGTGTAAACTAACTTTTTTGTCTAGGGTGAGCTGCTAGGCACGACATAGCCTGTCAATGTCAATCTGTTCACTTCTACACTTTAGAGCCAGTTCTTTTGTAATTCCTCTTTATGAGCTATTGCATTCTGTGTGTTGGAGAAAGGGGTGTAAGCTTGACTTAGTTTCCTTGCATTATTACTAGTGACCTCAGTGAAAATTATTACATCACTGAAATACAGTGTGTTTCGATGGGATTTTATATATAGTAGAAGGAAAAGGTATTTTTTCAATCAATGAAATCTGAAACGTATATTTGTATTACCTGTCACTCTACATGAGCAGAGTGGTGCAGCAGAAGCATCCTGGGCCCATAACCCAGCGGTCGATGGATCGAAACCATCCTGTGCTAGCTTTTATGGGCGGCAGTGACGTAATTGCAATGACAACTAAAGATTTCTTCTTCTTCAGAGGTTCTTTAAAGGAGAACAATAGTGAAAACCAAGGACGCAGCATTCAGGTTGTGGAGAAGTTTAACGCAGGGTTGGATTATAAAACAACATCCCAAGAATTCAACATCTTGCAGTCACAGTTCAATCCGTAATTCAAGAATCAGAGGACTATAGCTCAACTGCAAACCTACCAAAAAATGGCTGTACCCCTAACTGACAGGCCAGGCAGGGAAAGCATTAATCAGAGGAGCAGCCTAGATGCCCATATTAACTCTGGAGGAACTGCAGAGATCCACAGCTCAGGAGGAAGAATAAGCTGACAGGACAACTATTTGTTGTTGACTCCAGAGATGCAGCCTTAGGCTATTGGTAAAATGGTGAGAAGAAAGCTATTGTTGGAAGTAAGCCATAAGAGGATCTATTTGAAGTTTGCCCCAAACCATGTAGGGAACACAGCAAACATTTTGAAGAAGGAGGTGCCTTGGTCAGATGAGATCAAAATTAAACCTTTTGACCTACATACGAAACGCTGTACGTGGTAAAAAGATAATACTACACATCGCCCTTGAGACACTTTCCTCACTGTTAAACATGGCAGCATCATGCTATGGGGAGGCATTTCTACAGCAGGGAAGCAGGTCATAATTGATGGGAAGATGGTTGGAACTGAATGCAGAGCAATACTGGAAGAAAACCTGTTAAGAGACTGCAAAAGACTGGAGATCGGAGCGGACGTTCACCTTCCAGTGGGACAATGACCATAAACCTAAACCAGAGCTACAATGGCGTGGTATAAAAAAAAGTACATTTATGAGCTAGAATGGCCCAAAAAGACCTAAAGTCAATTGGAAATCTGTTACAAAAATTCAAATTTGCCCTTTGAAGGATCTCCTAACGCAACATAACTGAGTTTTGGCTATTTTTGTAAAGCACACATCTATTACTCAAATAGAAGTATAGATACTAGGGTTTAAAAATACTTCTGTAGAAGTAGAAGTAAAGTAAAGTATTTTATACTTTCACTGAAATAAAAACTACTTAAAGTATTAAAGTAGTACTATTATTGTATAGTATGATGTTAATATTGAAAAAAAAATGGGATTGGCTGTTTCACCTACAAATATGTCCATTGAAAACTAACCCTTTAGTACAATGCACTAATATATTAAATGTTCATATAGGTGCAATACTGAGCATCAACATGGGATTCATGGAGCAGAAAATCTGATGTCTGGTTCCCTATAAGTATTGGTGCAAAAAGTCAAACTTCAGAGACATATTATCAATAACCTTTAACTTGTTATTATTGGAATGTAAATGAACATCCAAGTGTAGCTGCAGGAATATATGAGAGCAACAGATGTAAGATAACACTGGACATGAAAATGAGTGCATTACCCTTGGAATTGTCCTTTTATGGTTGTCTGTATACAGTAGACAGTGTTGACAAAATGAATGATTAAATCCTAGTGGTTAATCAAAAAATGGAGAAAAAAAGGAAAATAACAAATCATCCAAAAAAATGCAATGTTGTTCTTCTATGTTTTGTTCTTTTGCTTAAGTTTTTGTTGGGGCGTTTGGCAAACAACTTGGTGCAGTACTGCCTCCAACCACAATCGAAATCACTCTGTTCGGGTAGTTCTATTTATCTGGGAAAAAAAAAATGTTTTTTTTAATTGACAAGCCTGAACAAAAGCAAGCTGAAATAAAATGGAAGGAATGAGACAATTTTCAAAATGTAAGAAGTAGAAAGTACAGAAAATTGCATGAAAATGTAAGGAGTAGAAGTAAAAAGTAGGCTAAAAAATAATTACTCCACCAAAGTATAAATAACCAAAATCTCTACTTAAGTAAGGTAACAAAGTATTTGTACTTAGTTACTTGACACCTCTGGTGGGCGGGGTGGTTGAGGGGCTGGGGGAGGGGCACTGATGTCACATTTTCAGATTTCTTTTTCCAGATTTCTAATATGTAAAGGTTTTAGGAAATTGTGTAACATATTTGCTCCGAATACAGTTCCATATGACAGAAAACTTCTAAGGGCTTTCTGAGGGTCCTCGGAATCTGGGACAATATGCTATTATGGACTTTTTATATATAGAATTTCCCTGAAGGATGAGCAGCCATCTGGCAAGGACCAGATAGGTGAAGATCTTCTTGTAATTTCTCTGTTTAACATAAGAAACCTTTTCACCACGTTTTCCTCCCAATCTATTCCTTCCTGTTTTGGTTCCATTGTCAGCTGCTAAAATAAATTATATAAATGGCTTACTTAAACCAACCTTTCCTGGGTTTAATGGCAAATCAAATAAGGGTTCTGCCCCTACACCTAACTAACCAAACCACTACTTGTTCTGTAGATTACTGGGCAGTTTTACAACATTATCATAAGAATAATAAAACACTAGAAAGCTCATATCCTGCTGTAGAAGTTAAACCAGGAGAATTCTGGTAGCTGTGTATGTAAAGTGAAACAAGCAAATTTGATATCATGCATTAATTACATAAAACATTTAGTTCTAGTCATTATTTGCTTTTTTTTAGCAGAACATCCTCCAAATGGTTTCGACATTTGTACCTAGTATGTGTGTTATTTAGGTTACGAACGTTGTCTATTTAGGTGTGTTGCAACTATAAAGGACACCTTGGCAAGCCTCAGAAACATGAATCACAAACCGACCCCAAGTGTGAGATCACTATGGCTGCAACTTACAGAAAAAGCTTTATTGATCCTAAATTGTTGTGCTAAGTTGTGGGGAACGGCAATTCAAAGACAGAACTTCGAAACGGGCTTGTGGTTTTGGAATGTGAAAAATGTTCTGTGCCTCAGTTGCAGATATGACGTCTTCTCTTGAAAACCTGAGCTGCATTCCTTCGCAGTCCTGCTGGATCCAGGTGTTTGTGTCTCCTGCGTCATTGGCCCATCCTCTGAACCCGACCACTGCGAAACTAAAGCAGAGGTGGGTCGTTTCCCTCTCTGTGCGCTGCAACTAATGTCACGGGAGAATGACCCTCCAAGAGGCCAGTCCACCTGCGGGACAATGTAAAAGCCACCTGAGAAGAGTCGGTCCTCTGTAAAGCCTGAAGGGGCTGACTGCTGGGACAAGAGCTTTACGGAACCTCACATACCAGATTTATTTTCCAAGACTTCACTTTTTTTATTCCTTTGTCCAGAATTGATTGGTGATAACTACCCAGTAATAAATTATATTTATGCTAAATTAGACATAAGCTTTGAAGACTTGTACTTTGTTCATTCAAGCCCAGCTGAGAGTGCCCGTGGAAAGGGCATTGAACTTTACTAGAAAATAACAAGAATCAGACGAGGACATCATGGCGAGACGTAGCTGACTGAGTCTGTGCAGCTGTGCAGCTCTGTAAATGCTGTTTTCTTCATCCTAATACACAGAAAATAAAAAATGAGGCATATCATAAATGAGGCACATATTGCATTAATGTGAAAGGACTTGCTGTTTTACCAAGTGCGCTTCGTTTGTGTATGTTTGATCCCATGAGAAAAGATTTTTAGATACGCCACCATACATGGCAAGACAAAAAAATAAAGTGACAGATGCTTTTACATCTGATCCAACAGATTAGGATGTTCGTTTAAGGAGCTCTTAGTTATTATTAAGCGGGACATAAAAAACATTTCTGAAAATAATAGCTAAAATAATAAAGGAGTTGAATTAACCTGTTGGCAATATCTATGGGCACTAAGTTATGTTGCAAAAGCATCTCTCATCCTAGGGAGGTCACTTTTAAGGGGTCAGTGTGTGTGCTCTCTGCCCTGTCCAGTTGCATACCTTAATTGACGCCGTAGCTAATAAAGCACAACCTCCTTTGATGTTATGTCCCACCCAGAGGCTTCTCTTTGCAAGAAGACAATACTCTAATTCATTACCAGACCTGCCTCTTCAAAGCACAGCCACTCTGCGCTGGGAAACACTAAACTTAGGCCCCAGACAGGCTCTTTTAAACGCCCGTTCACCCCCCTGGGCGATGAGGTGGTGGCTGGATGAGTCCACATAAGTCACGGTAGCCTGCACATATTCCACCCCTCCCCCCCTGCCTCCCCCCCCCTTCCTGAGCCCCACAGTACCACACCTATCCCCCTCAGGTGACAGGTGGATTATTGAGCATTGGTATTTCTGCATTATCCTGTCGGGGTATGAGCACTGCCCCCATCCCAGAGTGTGGGAACACATTACTTGGGACCTGCTTAGGTATATGTTTTTACAGCTTGTTAATGTAAAATTATTTGTGCTATTGTGTCGTAGGGAAATTAGGCTGGTTGTGTTTGAAATCCATTTTGGACTCCTTCCCATTTTGTAACCACAATATTAAAAGTGATAAATATCACCTTACAATTGGATGCTTGTTGTTGCTTGGTAATCCTTTGTTATGATCTCAGAGGCATGACTGCTTGGCCACTCGATGGCCAATTGAGCCACTTGAGTTAAACAGATGCAGTTTAACTCATCTGTTATTGTGACTGCCGACCAACAGCTACCCTACTTTGTCAGCAATATTTGTCTTCCTTTGAGCAAGAAAGTGCAAGGCTGTCCCAGACAATCACTGAAATTAAGGATTTTAGCAACAGATCAAACATGGGGATTAATTTATTTTTGAAGTGAGAAATAATACATTTTTATAAGACATTCAGTCACTGTATAAAGTACACTAGTTTTAGGTTGTTTTTTTCTGTGAGTCAGCCAATCACAGGGCTGAAAATTGACAGTGTGGTTGAAGGTGATGGAAGATGGTACTTAGGTTTGTGGAATATCCTGTCTGTGCAACAAGTCCAATCTTCTTTAACCTCCAGTCGGTCGTGGGCCGTTCACACCAAGTTCACATGGTTCTGCTTGGGGTTTCTTCCTGTTAAAGGGGACCTTTCTTCTCCACTGTCACTATATGCATGCTCGATATGAGAGATTGCTGCAAAGTCAGCAACACAATACAAGAGACTGTCAAGTGTGGCTCCATGTTCCTTCGGGAGGAGTGAATGCTGTCAATGACTCCACACAATCTGCCGAGTTTCCTTAGATAGAAAACTTTTTAACCAATAAACTTAAATAATCAAGAGTATTTATTGTCGTTATATAACCATAATGAAATTTTGGTGAGACATCGGCTCAGATTTCACATTTAACACTATAATAAACTGAACTTCACTGCATTGTTTGATGATTGGGATCAGTTGCATGTGTTGCTACCTGAATAAACTGAACTGAATGGAAGCAGCTGGGCTCTGGCAGCAGAAGACAATGCCAGGTGCCAGTCCTGTAAGCTGAGAACAACAAACCGAGGCTACAGTTCACACAGGCTAACCAAAACTGGACAATAACAGATTAGAAAAAGTTTTCGGCTCTGATGAGTTGTGATTTAAGTTGCAACATTCAAATGGCAATTTCAGAATCTGGCGTAAACAACGTGAGCGCATGGCTCCATCGTGGCTTGTATTAACGTGTCAGACCGGTGCACATTTCCATGCCAAACTCTACGTCCCTCAGTATGAGCTGAGCTTTGTTTACACACCACCGCTTATATGAGTGTTGTTGCAGACCATGCCAATGCCATTCTGAACACAGAGTATGAATACACTACTTCAGGTTCAGGTCCATTATGCTCCAGTCTGATGGACAGTCACCAGAACTCAATCAAACAGGGCCTCTTTTTGATGTGGTGGACTGCTTGCATCATGTAGGTGCAGGCATGATGCAGGAGGGGCAAATCTGTAGCGATTGTGTGATGCTATCATGTCAATATATCCTGAATATCTAAGAACTGGTTGCTGAGAGCATGTTACATCTAAATGGTGGACATTTAAAACGGCAAAACGGGGTTCATCTGGCAATAGCAAGATGCATCTAATAAAATGCCAAGTGAGCGTATGTTCTCACATTGATTAGTATGCATAAGCTTCACAAAGGCCTGCATTTGTCAGCATCTCATTTGTCCTGTTGTTGCCCTCTGTGTCCCTCTGTTTCTCGTCCCTGAGCCTGTTTAGCTTCAGTGAGCCGAGCCTGACGTTAGGCTGCAACACACGGGGTCGGGGTCTCTAAGAGAGGGTGCAGTTTCTATTTTGACACCTGCTCCTACTTACGCACATAAATGATTGACTGGCTGAGGGCTCAATGGAGGAGCGGTGGAGATGGAAGTCCCCATCACAGAATGACTTGCAATCATGTCAGAAGTCCTGGACAGTCGCTGGGAACGGTGGAAACAGACACCTGTAATGGCCCATGAAGAGTTCGGAGATTAACTCCTGTGCAGTGAGCAAAGCTTCTCCTTACTGAGGATCCTACAGGAGCTAGTTGCACAGGTGTGGTGGGATATCTGTGGCTCTTTATTTGTTCTAATCCTGCCTAATTTTAAACCAAGCCCCACTGCCTGCAACTTTAAGCTGATTTTGTGACACCTAAGGGCCCATGGCCACTGAAAGCAGAAACCAGCTACTTTTGTGAAATGTGATTTGGCTAATTGATTTTGGAGTGGCCAGTCTAAGAACACCTGGAGGGGGAGAAAGCTTGGGGAAAGAAACCGGGACAGAGCTTGTGCGGTGCACTGAGTAAAATTAGGCAATTGCTATATCTGAATTAGCACATTGCTCTCAGGTGCAGTGTATTAGCTGTGAAATGCAACGTTTTAACCCCAAGTCCTAAAGATAACAAACGAGTGAAAGCCAGAAACAGACTTGTGCTTTCATAGATGGAGTGAGACCTTCTGTCTGGCAGCAGCTGCTAGCTTGGCGGAGCCTTGACTCAGGTTTGGAGCCAATCTGGGGCCAGGGGAGGTTTTAACCCCAATCTTCTCCTCTCTCGTCCCAAAGCCTGGCACACATGGGCCGTGCAGCTGGGCTTCCTATTGATGTCCCGGGATGGCTTGCTGGCAGGAGATAGATTGGAGGGGAAATGGCTTAATTGTCCTCACTCTTACAGCTGGAATGCAAATAGCCTCCACTGCTGGCCTCCTTGGTGAAAAGAATCTTGCGCTGCGAAAAGACGGACACCTTTAATGGTGAAAAGTGAATATATAGAAAGAAAAATACACAGGGTCAAGTTTATATTCCACTTTTATTCTATTTTAGACTAAACTGCTTTTGTCCAGTGATGTTCGGTAACAACACCCTTCATCGCCCGGAGGGCATAGAGGACATGAATCGTGCAGAAAAGGCAAGAGATGGAAGAGTTAAATGCTGAGGCGTATGTATCCTGTCTGACTTTGATCTCCGCCTCAGGTAGCTCTTTCACAACCATCAATCTTGGCCCAGAGCTGATAGGAGGCAGTTCCCTCCCAAAAATGGGCTTGCTCAGACCTGGGCTGTCTCTTCGCCTTAACAAAGCAGCAGACACGCCACGTCAGACAAAAACTAAAAAAAAAACAAAAAAAAACACAAAAGGCAACAACAAAATCTTTAAAGAACTTTCTCTGATTGTACTCTCCCTCCCTTCTTCTTCACCTTCTTAAACATTTTGGAGCTGGTGGTGCCAGGATGCAGGCAGGAAGGGGAGCCGGGAGGGCGTGGTTTTGGTGAGGTTCAAAGATGGACTGGGTGAGCATCAGAGGCTTTGATGTTCGTCGGCAGGCTTCAGGCAGCCTCTGACAAGCCGATGATCTGAGAGTGGGGTGAAGGGTGTGGAATAGGGATGTGTCCTTCTTGAACGCCTGGTCCGTCACGGCCTCAGCAGTCTAGCCCTCCAGAGACAAACGCTTTAGTATGACAAGGTTAACCACCTGAAGCACTGCGACGCAATGTGCCAGTGAAGTCAGGGTCGGTGGAGCAGCTTTAATTTGCTTTGGAGCTTAATATGACTGGTAACTTGTATTTGGCTTCATTTCACTTACTGCCATCAGAAGCTCTAGGTTAGAGTAAAACTGAAGGAAGATGTTTGTTCCTTTGCTTTTCTGGATCTCCATAACTTAGTTCACAGCTCCTGCTGTTCTCAGATGTAACAGGCCGCTTTTTTCGGGTTCAATGGGTTTCATAACAGTCCCGTCCTGGGTTTTAGTTCAACTTTCCTTTTTGCCCTTTTTTTAATCACCATTTTGTGTAAGTTGCCCCTTTTTGCACCATAACAAAGCATTTTATATTCTACATAGTTAAGTACTTTCATATATTATAAAGATAAGTGATCATAAAATTGCTTGAATACTTATATAGAAATAAAAGTCACAATGGCAACCGACAAATGTGGTTAAGCTGTTTATCTTTGCCAATGGTTATTCTTCATGTCTGCTGACACTGTCCTCTAACCGTTGCTGCGTTGTTTTGAACATAAGTACTAAAAAACCTACTTTGTGATGTATCCATGTAGGATTTATATCAAGATCCAGAGATCTGTAAAAATGAGGACACAGAGGCCCGCTACCAGCGATATCTTTCTGTAATGGAAACTACAATAACAGTGGAGTCAATTTTCTGGCTTTTTCATCAAATGGCTCACTTTGTCCACACAAATTCAAAAGTAAGATGAAGACATTAATGTGTTTTTTAACAAATAATCAGCTAAAAGATGCCATTAAAATTGTTGCATTTTACTTTCTAATTTTTGCCTTTTTAATGTTTTCTTATATACGGCTTCAGAGATCAATCTGCTGTCCAGCACAGCTGATGAGAAATGACCAGAGCAATTTTCATTTATAGGGATGTGATGGTGTCCAGGGGTGAAGAGGTGAAGATTTTAGGCTAATCAGTAGCTTAAAGGCATATTTCACTTTCTACAACCTAAAAACATTATTAAGATCTTATAACTTGAAGCTAATGTTGCACAAATCTTGATATCCATTAGGCATGTTATTCTTTTTTTCTGCTGGGGAACACCTGATAGGCAGCATGCTAGCCGCTGGGTCCTGTGGGGCCTTTGTGTTTCATTGTAGGTCACAATGGAACTTAACACTTGACAGAGCCAGGCCTTGTTGTCAGGAGCTGAACTTGATCCTGTCAAGTTGTTCTCATTGAAGAGCTATAAAGAAAAGGTTTTGACCCCACGGGTTTGAAAGCTCTGCGCGCAACCAAATATTTATCCACTTTTAAAATTATCACTGGGGAACATCTGCGGGTTATCTAAATAAGCAAGAGCCTGGGATGGCAGTTGGGTTCTGCTGTAGAAATTAATTTTTTTTTTTGTTATTGTTATGTGTGCTGGGAGATAGGTGTAAATGATCCTCAGCCATCTCACTTAACCTGGAAACAATTCAGAGATGACCCGTCCTTCTGCCGACACGCAGCATCCTCCCAAGTGTTTTTTTTCCCCACATCAACCCCTGGCATCCCACCCTAACACCCTGCAAACCACAAAAAGAGGGGGCTTCACATTACCAAAGGGGCAGGTAACTTCAGATGGATAATCCTCGGACCTGGTAAACCGGTCTTCAACCTCGAGCCATGTGTCATTGTGTGTTGATCGGGTGTGCATATGTGAGTGCGATTCCCCTGGGTAAATGCTTGTGTTTAACATTACCACCTCCACCTGTCAGCTCACCTTATCTAGAGAGAACATGAACAGAAAGCGATATTTTTACACATTCAGAGCTGCTTCTTGTCCAAACATGTTGCTTGTTAGAAAGGTCAGCCTTTTCAAGGATTTTTTTTTTTAATAATCTTTTTGCCTCGCTTCTATAAAGCAGATCAATATTCCCTGAACTCTGACTGTCATCAAGGTGAATGTTTTTTAAAAATTACTGTGAAACGCTGTGACAAAGGCCTTAGATGTCTCCTCCGAAAGCCACTCGGCAACAAGCGATGCCACTCCTTCAGTTTGTTTTTGCCCCAGTTCAGCTGAGGAGCAACAGTCACAGAAGCTGGCCTGTGGCACCATCTCCTCACCCAGCTGAATCATTTTCTCTCAAACCTCAGCCTCATGATATACCGTAGACAGGATTTACAGTGGAAAACTATAGCCTCGTTTTTCTCCCATGTTGAGCTGGTGAGTCTGGAATGTGTGTTTTTTTTTATGTGAGGAGTGTGAAAAAACAACAGGGCTGTAAACACCAAGGGTATGGTCCCAGACAGGGTTCTTTGTTCCAGATGTGGAGCAGGCACACAGTTATTTGTGCACCCCAGAGCGGTGGCAATGCTGTCCCCTCCATGGCCCTCCACTGCTGCGGCCTCAGGGAAGCGCGGCGGTCTCTAGTCTACCTGTAGCGGCAGAAAATCAGACCAATGTAGAGCTTTTACAAAACGCCAAACCCTGCGTAGTTTAGACGTCATGTTATTGAGCTGCCCCCACATGACACCAGGCTCAGTACGATGAACTTAAGTTTATAATTATATTAAACGGATTCCAGATTTTTCTTTCTTTTTCTTTTTTCCTTTAGGCCTCGATTCAACCATTCAAGGAAAAGTTTAAATACGAGGTCGAGCGTCAGGACGCTGCCTGGCAACGATTAGGCCAAAACAAAGGTCGGATTGAGATTTTTTTTTTTTTTTTTTTACAAAGTCTTAAGACTTGCAAGCAATAATGTTAATGCTTTAACTTTATTTTAATTGAAAGGGGAAAACAAACCGTCTGAAACAAAACAAATTATAGCAGTTATTTTGCAATCAACAATTTTATGTCTTTGATTATTTGGCTTTTGTTATTTTATCCTTAATGGTTTAAGATTGTGATCTTTTTATATTTAACATTATTATCATTGTTTTTGGTGCGTAAAAGGTATGATTTGAGTCTAATATTGTTTATTATTATTATTAATTAGTTAATTAACTCCTTAACCCTTATCAATATGAAATACTGTTCTTATTTCTATCCATTTAGTGGATGTTTTAGTAATTTTACACACACACACACACACACATAGTCTAGTGACAGTGTGTTAAACAGCAAAAAGCTTTACAACACTAAATGGAGTTGGAGTCAAGGTTGGGCTATAGAAAAGGTTGAAAATTAATGGAAGGTCCACAATAATTATGTAAAACATTGACGTGTGTGTGTGTGTGTGTGTGTGTGTGTGTGTGTGTGTGTGTGTGTGTGTGTGTGTGTGTGTGTGTGTGTGTGTGTGTGTGTGTGTGTGTGTGTGAAAAGGAGTGAAATTAGCAGTACAATGAATAATTGGAGTAGTAACGTTTAGCAGCAAAAAGCCTTAATAGTGAAAATTATTGAAAAAGGTCTGCTATCAGATATTAAAGCAAATACACCAAATGAAACCATGAATGAAATATCCCCTAGTTCTCAAACCGAAATTGCATATATACCCCATTTAATACCTTTAAAGATGTATTTCCACGCTGTGTATACAAACATGAACTTTTTATTCCATCAATGTAATCATTTCTATGAAGAAACAATATTCAAATAATCGAAAAAATTTAATTGATGAATATATTTTGAACAAAAATCAAACACACAGTTACCATAACTACATTTATTTAAGAGCAGCGTTTTACTACAGATTCTTCAGCAATAAGCCTGTCACTCACAGTGTAAAGCAAGATCACAGAAAAACATTATATGATCATCACCGATGTAATAAAAAACATATTTCTGTTTTTACTCAGGTGAGTCAGCATGTAAAAAAAAAACAGTTCTGCTTATTGGCGGTCTGATTCTGCTGAACTCTCTGAGCCCCCGACCCTGCATGCCAGCAGACTCATTACTCGGAGCCATTTCTGCAAAAAAGTGAATGCACTTGAGGAATGGGACTGGGGCTGATGGAGGTATGAGTATTCCTGCGTGAAGACGCCCAGAGGAGAGATTAGGGCCGTTCATCCTCTGCCCTAGCTGCGGCTCCTGCTCTGTTCCTCTGCTCCTCAGCTTTTTTCGCCTGCAGCAGAAAACAGTCATAGAAAAATGTCAGGCCTTTTGTTTGCCTTGGCTTTGTTGATCCATAAAGGACTGACAGCCGCCTTGTTTAGTGTGTTTCACTGCCAGTCAAGTTTTTTTTTCGCCCCACACACAACAGAAAAGAAGGATGAGAACATAAAGCACATTCGCACTCATTCAAATTGGACTTTATCCCCCAGGATTGGGTGAGATTAACTGGATACCCTACTATTTTTCATAGTTTGTCTTTTTCTGTGATGCATCTCTGCTTTAGAAACATTTATAATCCCCTGTGTCACATAGGATATGTGGCCTGCATATGTATCCATCCTAGGAGCCTGGGCTCGGCCCCTGTAAAAGCGGGTTACTTGTAGAACATGACGTCCCAGTGAGGAGGATCACAGCTGCGGCAGTTGCATGGGAATGTGCTTTTAGTTTGTACACAAAGAATGCTGTCACTCTGCATCAAAGCAGATCCACACACAAATTCAAGCAGGTTGGGTGTGTGTACGTGCATGTGCACCTCTACAAAACACTGCTCCAGCAGCTGCACTAACCGTGCCAACTTTGCAGCCAAGAGACGCCAGAAAGTCTGACCTGCATTCAGGACTGTGACTGTTGCACACCCCAAGCCCTTTCTGGGATGTGCTGGCAGGGCGACGACCGGGGCTAGGTCCTGCACGGCCCCGCATCATGACTGCAGGGCTCATCTTTGTTCCCCACCCGTAATTCTGACATAATTACAAGCTTTAAAAAAAAAAAAAAAAAAAAAACTCCTTACCTTAGTGTCTCTGTCCCAACACCTCCTCTGAACTCTGCTTGGCTCTCGCAGTCTGGTTCCTGTGCTTTCAGCTGTCAAGGATGCCTCGGGATAGCCGGCCTAGACTTCCCGCTCTTCAAAGAGCACTATTTTGTTTTGTTTGGACCATCCGCGTGTCTAAAATGGAATTTAGGGTCTTGCTGTTTTCCTGTTCAAAAAACAAAGCGCAAAGACTACTTTGTACGGGTATATTCCCACCGTTCCCACAGCCACGGGGTTATGCAGCTTCAAGGCCTCATGGATGAAGTCAGAAAGTCGTTGCCCACAATCGTTTGCTCCCCTCCTTTTATTTTGCCTGAATTTTCACAGTGATAATAATTTGTGGCTTAGTTCCGTCTTAAACACTTGGAGACTGCTCTAACCACCCCCTCCCCTTCTTGAGGAGACCATTCTTTAATGCCACCAGATTCCTAGTAGCAGCACTCAGTAGGACATGACCAAAATGACGGGGTTGGACAGTGGCTCAGCACTGCTGCTCAACCCACCAAAGTTCTGGTTATAATTTTACTGCAGCACATATAGAGGGCAGAGTGATTTATGTGAGCATAGAGGAGGTATCTGAACGACACGAGACACAATATGACTGTGGATCCTGCTGCTGTGAGGGGGGGATTTTCTCCACCTGTGGTTTCTTTCGGCCCTCCAAAGACAGCAAATCCAGGCTGGGAGATAGCCACAGGGCATTCTTTGGGGCCGTGACTGCAGTCGTCCCCCCGATATACACGCTTATGTTTGATCAAATCTGCAACCACAAGTTTGTGATTTATAATCAAGTTTTGTTTCATTTATAAATACTAATTCTGACATAACAACTGACAAGTTGTGTGAGTATTGCATTGTTTACCACAAAATTTTATTTGCATTGTTTGATAGTTGTGGTTCATATTTTTACATTTTGGCCATTCAGTTAAAGTGTAAATACACACATTACAGCTGTGTTAAGGCCTAAATCCTTCTATTTTAAGACTTGATCATATATTTTAAAGAGACTTTGAAAGAAGGTAACTAAAACATCAGTATGCACAGAAAAATGCTGCCTCTGATTTATTGTAGGTGTACATCAAAGAACTGTGCTAGGTCCTAAAACTTTTTAATGCTACAAATGACATTTGTTTTTATCAAAGAGTCTGAAATTCACTTCATTCAATTCACTAGATGTTAACATTTTTACTGCTCTGGTAAAGGTCTGAAACAGTTCCTGAGTACAGTAGCAATGGATCTGATAACTTTAAAGAAATACCGTTTAACAGGAGAAAAAAAATCAACAATAACTTACAGCAAAATCCAATTTGTAACATTTAGGAATGGGCAATGATGGTGTCAGTATTTTGATGAACAGTTTTCAAATTGAAACAGGTACGAAACCAGATACTTTGGGAAAACAATTGAGATAAATGTGTTGTAAGCCGCATATACGCAAATAATTTATTTCATAACAAAATAAATATATGCCCATGCATACCTGAAGTGGCATTATATAAAACTAGCAATGCAGCTGGTTATAAGTTAACTAGAAAGCTGTGATAATTCTCAATGGTTTAGATTGCTATGATGCAACTAATGAAATATTAATTGCACAAATAGTTCAACAGTTTAGTGGTAATTAATGCTGCACTGATAAAGTACAAAGCAGAATAACATCCCTACAAACTGTTTTCAGACGTTGCTCGATGTTAAAGAAATAAAATGTTAAAGGAATTTTTCCAAAGTACGAGAAATATCTTTAAAAAGGTGTAAACAGACGACAATCTTGTTCAAATTGTAAATTTGAATAGCAATACACAAGACAGAAAAAAAATAGATAATATTCTTCCCTAATTCAAACTACTGAGGTTTGATCATCATTTTCTGTTAGGCTTGATTTGTCCTAATTCACTGTTTACTTTCAGTTCTGCATCTCTGTTGGTGCTGGCATTTACATCATACTGTTCAAAAAACATGTAGGCATAATAAAGCTACGCTTATACCTGATCCTGTGAGTCTACTTGCTGTTGGACCTACTTTTCACTCGTTAACATTTGATTTCATTACAAATATTAATCTTTCTAAAAGAAACTTAATATATATGACCTTGTTTTGTACAATAACATAAAATGTTACATGTTTCTAGTTTGCATGAACAAAATGAATCTTTGAGTAAAATGATGTAGTCTAAAGCTGTTATTTTATTTGCATTTATATTGTTTTTATAAAATAAAAACTCAAGATTAAAGACATTAGATTTTTTTTTAGCGGAAACTCCTGTGAATCTGTTACCACAGTTTTCCATAAAAGGATTATTCTTCTGCTACATGATTCTATAAAAAAAAAAAACTCTATTTTAAAAAAAAATTATATTTTGTTTGTCAGCCCTCTCAGAGCGATGTGTTTTCCAACTGGAGCTGATACTACATGTTTTCGCTGATCAATGGGAGGAGGTGTTCCCTGGCTGGATCCCATGTTAATGAAGTTAATGGCGCAGCTCCGGTGACAGCCGACTCCTGCTGACCAATCAGAACGCTCTCAGATAGAGGGCTGCGTGTTTGAGGCACTGCGCGCAGGATCTGTTTGAAGAACCATGTCAGCTTCTCTTCTGATTTCAACCTGGGACACCTTTCGCTTTTCATTCCCTTGAACCTTCCATAACACCCGCCAAAAAAAACATGTCCGGCGTGACTTTGTCTTGCGCCGACATTTACCTCGCAAACAACGCGTTGGATTTAAGCGTGGGATTTCTTTTGTTTTCTTATGCTTTCTGACAGAAACTCATGAATTCCTCCTCAGAGTGGCGGCTTTACAGACTTGCGCATTAGCTAAACGATGATGTCTATGGGTTTTATGCCAGACAGTGTGAACGGCTCTGATCCCTCCAAGTCGGCCTTCCTGGAATTCGGCCACGGACACCCGGCACACCAGCAGCACTCCCCGGGACTCTCACACATCTACCCCGTGCATGGCCTCCACGTCTCGGGACATTCTCAGCACGACGGTCCCTTTCATGGCAACGCGTCCTACGGACCCCCACTGGGATACCCCTACCCGGGCACGATGAACGCTCACCCGTCATCCGCTTACATGTCTTCCTACCAGCACAGCACCGGCAGTCTGACCCACAGCAGATTAGAGAGGACGGGTATGTGAGAAAAAGCATAAAGAATCTGTGCTAGAGCGTAATTACGCACAGTAGACACACAGGATTATTGTTGGTTGAGTGTATATATATATATATATATATATATATATATATATATATATATATATATATATATATATATATATATATATATATATATATATATATATATATATAAAAGTGTATATAAAAGTGTATATAAACGCGTGTGTATGTGTGTCCAATATTATCGTCGTTTAATTGTTCATCCAATTCTGTAGGCCCTACTTAAAATGTGAGTGAATGTTTTTGCACATCACAGGATGCAGCATGAGAACAATACCCCTCTCTTCTTGTGAAAACTTGCTTTAGACTTGCAAAGGTATTCACCGTGAAAACCTGTTAATCACAGTTCTGTCTAAGATGAAGTTAAAGTAAGGTCTTACGCGTGTTCTGAAGGCCTATCAGCTGCTTTATGCCTGTACCATACTCTCGCTTGTGTGGTATCTGTAAAGATGATAATGTTCTGTTTGAAGGGCTCTATGGTTAAATGTGACCTTTGCAGCCTGCAGTCATGCATGAGGCCCGTCAGTCAAAAGTTCCAAATGTGGCTAATAAAACTTTATGTTTTTTTTTTTTTTCTTTTGTCTGGATCTCTAAGAGCTCAACAAATCCGTGATGAATGAGAGCAGGGACGTCCGTCTGGTGCATGGCAAGGGGAAAAAGATGCGGAAGCCTCGCACCATCTACTCCAGCTTGCAGCTCCAGGCTCTTCACCAGCGCTTCCAGCAGACCCAGTATCTGGCCCTGCCGGAGCGCGCCGACCTGGCAGCTAAACTGGGGCTCACGCAGACTCAGGTGGGTCCTCCGTGGGGTTTGTAAAGGCTCCAATTAGTATGTTCTTAATTTTCCTGGCAATGTCGGCGGCGCTATTTTCACGCAAAGGTTGACTGCACAGCGCGGTGATTATCAGATCACGTAGCCTATAGGCCTCTATACCTATTTATGAATTGGATTTTATGTTCTGCTTGCAGCTGGAAAAAAAAACTTTTATTCCACATGATTATCAGCGACCACGGCGCAAACTTCTTCCTCAATCCTTTAATGCAGCTCCTATTTGCTGGGCTTCATTTGGCGGCTGCTTGTCAGTGCGGATTTATGGAAGGCTCAAAAATAAATAACTAGATAAATAAAACACACTTAGTCAAAATCAAAAATGTATTTATTTAGTTATTTAACTGGGTTTTAATTGGTTTCTAGGTGGTAATGTCGTGCACGCGCCCGGGTGTGTAAGGGCACGCGCGTTCCACAAAGCAGCAGGTGTACGTGTCAACGGGGCATCTTCTGGTGTCCTCGGAGCGCGCTTTTTTATCAGGCCCTCGAATAAAAAAAAATAGAAAGAAGGAGAAGAAATTGTGTTTTTATCCGAGCCGCCTCCCGCAGTGCGCTGTTACCCTTAATTCTCCACCTCCCCACAAGGTGCTGACGCCTTTCAAGGGAGAGTGGAACCAAGCCGTTTTAATCGACTGTGATTTTCACATTAGCTGAAATAAAAGGTCAATTATAATGAAATCATTTGCATCCAGTTCCGCTAAACTCCTCCAACGCCCTGGGCTTGTTTTCGTTTCTTAATAGGGGCTTCTCCTAATCTCAGTTTGCAGCTGTTACTCACGCACCGCCGAGTTCACAAAATCACCAACAATAGGGGATCTCGGTTTTAATAAGGTTGGAGTGTCACTCAAGCCCGTTTACCTCATAAGGTCTGTAGGATTTATAAAAGCAACACAGCAACCATGATCTGTTGGTGAAATCTACTGAGTTTTTCCCCCTTCCGATGAAAATTGTGCGTTTTCATCTTCCTTTTTCCTCATTTCCAGGTGAAAATATGGTTTCAGAACAAACGCTCCAAGTATAAAAAGATCATGAAGCACGGCGGAGGCTCAGAGGGGGAGCACCTCCACAGCTCCAGCTCCATCTCCCCTTGCTCCCCTGTCATACCCCAGCTCTGGGAGGTCTCCATGGCAACCAAAGGAGCCCCGATGCACCCGAACAATTACATGAACAGTTTTGGCCACTGGTACCCGAATCACCACCACCATCCTGACCAGGACGCCATTCAGAGGCCGCATCTGATGTGAATGGACAGCCCGTATCAACCCACAGTACCCCGGCAGCAGCATGAACTGATACTGATGGGGACGAATGCTATGGTTGCTTGTGTGCGTGCCTTTTTTTTGATTGAAATTTTGCTGCAAATTTTAAAAATGATGCACAAAAAAACTTTTTTTTAGGTGTCATTGCAGTTCTTTCTGCACATGCTTCACATCACCCGAATTTGGACTCTGTGTTTGCAGCTGAACTAGACAGTCTGCATAAAGGAACTTTTGAAAATATAATGTGTGCATGGATTCATTTCACCAGAAAATGTGCTGGCGGTAAAAAACTAATTTCTGCACTATTCTGCTGGGCGCAGTTTGCTTTTAAATATATGATTGATTTCTGCTTTCCTAGAAAATTTTAAGCGCTTTAATTGTGGTGCAATCTGATTTTCTTTCCTTATCCCAAAATAACTTCTTAAAGATGAAGAAGATGTACAAATTTCTAAATTTTAAGGGCTTGCAAAAGCATCCAAAATCTTCACCTTTGAGTTATTCAGAATTGATTTACTGCTGCATACTTATCCAAATTCTTAGTTGTTGATACGGGATTGAATGAATATTGGATTATCCTTCTCCGCTTGCACGGTCATGTTTAAAATGGGAGATATCTGATTGCATTTTTTATTGAGGTGTTTCTGCCATCCACTGACTTTCATTTTAGAGTCTATTCCTGCATTCGAGAATGAAGTTACATAATCCAAGGTGGTGCCCACTTTATGTAAGGTGGCTCAGTTCGGTGCAACTTTTACGCACGAACCTGAAACCTTTAATCAGTTAAAATACAATCAAGCTCGCAGTTTGATTTCGGAGGAGGGCATTTTCCTCTCATGTTTAGAACTGGACAGAAGCCTTTCCATCTTCCGTTGGAAAAGAAATACAAGGTAACGTGTATCTTTTTTTCCCAACCCGTGAGAGGGGAAGAGTAGTCAGCTCAAACAACAAAATCACTGCTGTCATAATACAGTGACAAACGAGCGGGTAATCCCTGCTCCACACTGCGCACTGATTTGCCAATTTTGCTGCTTACATGTAGTTAAATCACACTCAGATTTGGGTATTTTTGCTTTGCTGGGGCTCTTGATTAAATGGAGAGCTGATTTCTGATTAATGAAGCTGAAAAGTACGTTAAAGAGCCATCCAGTGACTTTCTTTTTATGTTTTTCATTCATCACCCCAAACATTTCGGCCGTCTGGCAAACATTAGGAGTAATTTGTCTGATGTCACATACAGGGATTAGAGGAATAACAAACCAAGCAGTTTTTCCCTAGATGTTTACCCTGATATTAGTAGGAGATGCTGAGGAGTTCATTGACTTCAATCCTGTCACTGTTAAAACAAACTATTAAAATATGACCAATAAATTTGTGTAACGAGTTGCAAACATTATATTTTGGTATATTATAAGACACATTTCTGAGTATTTCTGATTCAACAGTGAAAACTCACTCACACGTGAAATTCCAAGCAAGTATTAAAAGGTAGCACTTACTCAGCTAAATCGGTTAAATTCCGTCTAATTAGCATTATATTGCTCATCTGATTTGACCTCCAATGTTCAAAAGGAACACAGCAGGCGGACATCAAAGTTTGTTAAAATTTTAAATCCATTCTAACAGGGTGGCATGTCAACCTTCTCCCTGACAGCGGCATAGCTGAGATGTGTCATTAACAGGCATGGCTGCCAGTGAGCTGGTTAAGAAGCTCTGCTTGCTAAGTTTGACTGTAGTGCTACACCATAAAGAAATAATTCTGGAGGGTATCATTTTCATTAGAATAAATCATTGGAGTCCGAAGGGTGGCCCGGGGGCTATTTGCGGCCCTTGGACTGATTTTGTGTGGCCCCAACTGCAATTCAAGAAGGATTTAGGCCTCACCCCATTTTGTCAATGTAGATGAAGACTTTTTATTAAGTTTATATCTTCCAATTACAAATGTTAAGTATAAGACAAAATATTTGTCTTTTAATAACCGCACTTTTTACATTCTCTTTAATTTAATAGTATATAGAACCACATCTAACGATTTATTTTTTTTGCTCAAATGCAGACTTTGGTGCACCAAAATCTGCTTTTAACAAATTTATTAAAATTGGCTAAATACAGCAAGTGTGTATATAGAGAGAGTTAAATCCTGCTCTAATTGCAGAGAATAGGCTTTTTTTCTCAACTGGGACTAAAAAGAATTTGTAAACGTTTATATATGGCGTGTAAGTATATAAGTGTGCAAAACCACTGTGTGTGTGTGTGTGTGTGTGTGTGTGTGTGTGTGTGTGTGTGTGTGTGTGTGTGTGTGTGTGTGTGTGTGTGTGTGTGTGTGTGTGTGTGTGTGTGTGTGTGATTTTTGTTGGTCATTTTAGACTTGTAAAGATTACATCTTCTGGCCTTCGAGTACTTTTGACTTGACAATGTTGGCCCACATGACGGAAAGTTCTGACACCCATGATCTAAATTGTCATGAAACATATCAGATTGCAACGTTAATGTTCAAAATAGTTAAATTCCCATGAACATTAACATCTTTGTCTTGGTAACACTTCAGTGACGTGCTAAATGCAACAGACAACGGTTTAGCTGATACTTTTGTATGAGTTGGCTTATGAATAAAAATATCTTAAAAGTTATTTTCAATGTGCAACAGAGTTTAGCTGCGGTTGTCAGGGAAAATTATTCCATGCTAGCCTTTTAATCCCTGACATCAGGGTTAAGAAGCTGAACTCGTTTACAA
Organism: Fundulus diaphanus; assembly: GCA_037039145.1. Classification (NCBI taxonomy): domain Eukaryota; kingdom Metazoa; phylum Chordata; class Actinopteri; order Cyprinodontiformes; family Fundulidae; genus Fundulus; species Fundulus diaphanus. The sequence goes on from CM073143.1 coordinate 37,056,512, forward strand.
GTTTAACTTCAACATTAGCGCTTCTGCTAAACTAGCTAAAAATAAATATGATCTTAAATTAGTGCTTCAACACAGAAACCTTCTCAACCATGAGTCTTATGACAGTTTTTGTGATGTATTCATTCAGAAAAGAAGCCATCAACAATGCAACCCAGTGGCGTGCACAGACATTTTGGGGGGCAGGTGCTCAGGAGGGGGGGAGGGCACTTTTTACCGCACGTGGAACACTTAATTATCAAAAAAAATAATAATAAAATACACACGCATGTTGAATGAAATTTGACTTTTATTTGTAACATTCACTAAATGTGAGTTTTCAATGGAAAAAAGTCACACCACCAACAGAACAGACTAAAGCGTACTACTTTAAAGCAGCATCCTCCTTGGTGCCATGTCTTTAAAGATGTTGATGACCTCGCTGTGGTTTACCTCAATGTCTTTTTCAATGGCAAGCAGAAGAAGGTCAGAGAGCCTTTCTTCTCCACACAGGCTTCTTAGTTTAGTTTTGATGATTTTCAGCTTGGAAAATGATCTTTCAACTGAAGCTGTCGTCATTGGTAATGTTGCATATATTTGGATCATTTTGACAAAGGCAGGAAAGATCAGCTGGCCATTGTTTTCCCTCAGTATTGAACATATTTCTTGTAGGTTCTTTGAAGTAAAGCTGGAGTGGAAGACCTTTAGTTCTGTCTTAAGCTGCTCCTCATCTTCTCCATAGAAGATGCAGGCGACCGCGCGAGTTCACGTGACAAAGGAAGAGAGATAGGCTGGTCGGGTGTGGTCGTTTTTAATGGCTCAGGTTTTCAAAAGATAATTTCAAAACCGACCTCAGTAAGATCTTAATAATATTCAGGGCAGTCAAACTTTTTTTTACAGTAGCAGGCTACACACTACCAGGTAGGAGGGTGCACTATATATATATATATATATATATATATATATATATATATATATATATATATATATATATATATACTTCAGACTGAACAGTGGCTCTGTGACTACTGTAAAAAACAAATAGCAATAGTGTAGTCGGTGTTGCCAAATTAGGCAGGTTTCCAACCAATTAGGCTTTTGAACACATTGAGCTGGGGAAAAAATAGCTTATGGGCAGATTGTAAAAAAATTCGGAAGCTTTTCATAACATTTGTTGGGCTTTTAGAAAGAATTACTAACAAAATATATCAAAATAGTCATTATTTATTTTTTAAATATGTTGAATCTGTCGATCTGACATCGTCAATGAAAATTAGCTATAATGAATAATATTGATTGTTATAATAAAACAAGAAAAGAATAATGGTAAATCAAGTGTTTGGTCAATGTAAACGCCCAAGAGGGGTTGAGTTCTACTTATCAACTTAAAAATATTTCATGACTGCATGTAAGAGAAATGTTTGATTGAGCTATACTGAGAGAAATTAAGTTTATATTAAAGGTAGATTTACAACTCATGTTGGGAAGCTATTTATAATTTATTTTTTCTGGGTGAAATATCCTGATTGTTAAAGAGATCTTGTGTTATTTGGTTGTCTGATTGTACATTTTGTTTGGAGCCCATATGCACAGTTTTTTTTTCTTTGCTTCAGCTCAGTTGTGTGCTAATGGCATGTTCTTATGTGTTTAATAGTTCTGTGCTTTTAACATGAGAGAGTTTGAGATTTGGCCTTGTTTTTTCTTTTAAGTTGGGCAGGTTTTATGCTGGTTTGGGTTACTGGAAACTAACAGTGACATAGGGTAACCTGTAGCGCTGTGTCTTAACTCAAAAGTCCAGCATAAGCTACATGCTAATAAACATGAGCGCTGGTGTCAGGCTGAACTCTGACTGAAGTAACAATTCTCACTGGAACAGGTTCTGTAATTACAGCAGCTATGAGAACAAGGATCAGAACAAAACAGAGTTCCCTTCTACCTGCAAGTAACTCAAATCTCTTCAGTTTGGCAGTTTTAGTGCTTGGTTCTGCTCCTTGTGCTGCTAGCTGTCCCCTAGCTAACCCTCCTATCGTGAATGTTTACTCCAGTTTAGACTTCAGCGCTGACATTTCAAACACAAATTAATAGCGCTCCTTCCAGCTCGCTCTCTGCTTCGTTGTCACTTCTTGTAATTGTTTGGTAATCAGACCAAATTTCCATCCCGCTCTACCGACAACAACGGTGACCACAACCGAACTGCGGCGGCGACTGAAGGCTATGATTCAGTGTCCCGCCCCTCTCCAGCTGTGATTGGCTAGCATGTTGCCTTCAGTCGTTGATTTGATTGGTTAAATTGTATGATTGACACATCAAAGATAGTACTAAAAGGACGATGGCCACTCCGAGGTAAAAAAAAAAAAAAAGAAGACTGCTTCCAGTCCAGGGTCTGCTCCGCGCTCACCCAGAAGGCACAAATATTGCTCCATTATATAATCAGGGAAATGTTGACCGGCTACTTTTGACTGCCCTGAATATAAATAATAATAATAATAATAAAAAAAAAAAAAAGAGTTTCAAAAGGGCATTTTCGTTGATAAAGGGCAAACTTCCTAGTGCTTTAGCACCACCTAGTGTCTATGTATGCACGCCCCTGATGCAACCCATGTCTTTTTGCTGGATACCTGGACAAAAAGAAGACTGACTGAACCAATATCTTCAATTGAATTCTAATCAAAATATTTACCAAAAATAAAGCAGATAGCTAACATTTTTAGAACATAACATTTTCAAACTATTACGGGGTCACAATCCAAATATGTGTGTACTCTTTAATATTAAACACCCTCCAGATTGCCTTTATGCAAAGCAGAATTAAAGTCTGATTTATTAACAATTGGACCTTCTTAGAGTTGAGACAATTGCTTGGCTATTTAATTCTATCCAATTAAATAGAGCAAGTAAATTTTAAAAAGTACCTTAAGTAAGTTTGCTACCCGTTAACATTTTCCCATAAATGTTGGATAAAATTGACTCAAATAAAATGTATGCACTAAATTTACTGATGAATTTTTAAAGTTTGTTTTTCAGTACAGTCATTTCGAAGTTGGAGCTTCAAAATGAGTTATAGCTGGATATGAAAAAAAATTGCCCCAACATAGAAACACTTTCTCAAATAAGAGTTTCAAATTTTTACGAAGGTTATATATTTGTTTATAATACGACACCTATAAGCTAGACAACAAAGAAGATCTTAAAATAAATTCGAATCAAAATGTTCAGAGAGGAATGTCATCAGTATCTAACCATTATTGAAGATTACATTTATAAGCTGACACATTTGCTGAAGATAGTTAATACCTCAAAAAAATATTTTTTCAACTGTGAATTCCCATGCACAACATTTAAGACGTGCAAATTAAGCATAGACACATTTATTCTTGTGTATCTCAGCTTTGTGCCGGAGATAATATGCAACTTACATTTAACATTTTTTACCCGGGGATTTAGCTGCTATTTTTCAAGCAAAAACGACATTTCAAAGTGGACTCCTGCTGCTCTTCCTTACCACAACACTAATTCATTCAGCTCTTACCTCGCCTGAGGAGCGCACCCTCATCCAGCAGCTCTTCAGCCGTCTGCGGTGCTTCTGTGGAGAACAAAGCCCACACCGGAGTAGCCCAGGTTTTGAAGCTCTCCGAGCTGATTTTTCCCCTCATAACGACCAGCTTTGTGACATATTAACATCTCCTTCTTTGTACACCCTTTTTACCTCCTCGCTCCTGATCATTATGTTGCCTTGTTAATAAACATGCTGGAAGAAGAGGCGAGCGCTGGCTATATGCTGAACCAAGCTGACGGAGGGGGGCATCGGGGAAAATTATAGGCAATTTCACATCTCTAGATTAGAATAATGGCTCTGTGGAGTTGGACAGAGAAGAGTGGGAGCTTTCAAACGGAGGGGGACCAATTATCACGTAAGCAAAAGTGAAAAGGCCTTCCCTGTGTAATAGACAAGCTGAGAGAGCGGATGGAAGGCTGGGATGACGGCTTGAAGGCTCCTGATAAAGGCAGCTCTGACTGTATCAATGATGTGGATGCTCGGGGTTATCAGATATGAGCTGTCTGATGGCTTTTAATTGCAGGATAGCAATAAGAGGGAAGATAGCTTGTTATTAAATGTCTGTTGCTGTGAATGGGTGAATGGCAAAGCAGGTCTCCGGGGTGATTATTGTTATTAACTTGAAGGATCTGACATGTAGGGTAATTGTAAGCAGCTTCCACATGGAAGAGAGTGAATGTGTGGTTTCATGAAATAAGCCTTGACTCACTGGTTAGGGGGCATGCTGCACAAACAGGCTGGAGATGTGTGGAGATGGCATAGAGGGTCTCACACAAACATGGCCTACAAGCAAGCAAGATACCAGAAATACACTGATGCATGCCATGCCTTCTCCTCTTCTCCGGCCCGGACTTGTCCTGCCTTGGCCTAAAACAAAGGTCAGCCAGGGTTCATGACTCCACAGCTGTCCACGATGAGCGGTCCTCCCTTCATTTCACCCAGGTTTACAGCGAAATGACCAGCCTGAGTGATCCTAATGCAGCTGAGGACCAGCCCAGTCCAGGACAGCGGGACAGCTGCTGGAAGTCTTTCCATGGCTGCATTTCAGTGCCCGACCTCTGCCTCAACCCGCATTGATGCACTCAAGAGACAAGTTCTAACACCACGATGTCGACTTCTGAGAGGGGTCACAGGGGGCCCGAGAGACAGGCCTTTATTTAAAGTGTTGAGATGTTCACGAACATTTCTTTTTATGGCTGTTCAAGGTGGATAAGTCCTTACATTTATTTACTCCAGGTCAATATGTTGGGGGGAAAAGGACCTGTTTCATCCCATTGGACATGTCAAATTTTGGCAGACTTTGAAAACCAGGCTTTGCTAGTCAACTCTGTTGACTAGACATCTTTAAATAGACATCATTTTACCTTCTCCTGTTTGACCACACCTCTCTCTGTAGATGATTTTTTTAAGTTTCACTTTAAAAACCCATTTACACATCTATAGACATCTATGCAGATGTGCCCTTACCCTACTCATAACTTGGACTTTTCTTCAATGTTTCACTGGGAAATGCTAATAGCCATTAGCCGCTTCCTTGTTTTAACCCTGTTGTGCGTGCGCAGTATGTACTTTTGTTATTATCGTAAATAAACAAAAAAGGCTTTATTTACGAACAAATTGAGCAAAAACAAAGCATAAAGCATCAAAATAACAACTAATATGCCAGCAGGATGTGATAATCTATCATAAAAACTTTGTATGCAACCAGAGTGAGCTACTGACATATAAATAAAAAAGTAAATTTACGTGGCTATGCACCTTTAATCGATGTCTTGGTGTACACGTCTTTTATCCCTACAAATTCCAATCACATTCAGACGCCTATAGATGCCTCAGCATAGATGTGTTTCGACGTTTCACATTCTCAGCCACATTTTGACATCTACAAACATATTTGTATCGTCCAATCACCTTTTAGTTTTTAGCCACAGTTATATGTTGATGGACATTTTTATGTCTTTTTGCTTTTCTCTTTTAACCCACAAATTCACTGTGTGTATACTACAGCATTGTCAACCACCTCAGTCATAATTAGAATTATCTGTATTGATGGGTTTTTTTACCTCTCACTTTTCCACCATATTTACACATTAGTCTTTATGTAAATGTCTTTGCACCTTTAAGTTTTCAGCCACATTGTGATGTTGTTTAAATAGAAGGAAGCATTATTTTTCTATGGCAATTCCAGCAAAGTTTCCAGTGTCACTCTTAAGTTCAACTATTCTCTAGCCACACTCCCACAACCTGTCCTGCTGTCACCCTTGAAATGTTCAGAGATTACTTATATGGACATGCCTGACAGCCCCCAGCCCACTTGGTGGTGAATGCATGTTTGTCCTCAGCACAAATGTTTCCCCCGGCGGTACACAGTCCGGGGGGCCCACACACGCTGAGGGAGCCACCAAGGGAGGGATCACATGTACTTTGTGATGAGATTTCATTGATATCAAAAGGCAATAGTAATCATGCCGCTTTTGTCAGCTCAGCACTGGGTGCATTTACTTGCTGACTGATGCCATAGACAACTGGTGTTGAGTTCGGGTGCATAAAACAAGAAGGGGACATTAGGGACATGGAATTGGGAGCTGTGAAATGTTAAGCTGTTGGTAGCTGGATGGGCAGAAATGTGCTGGGAGTGTGGTGCTGAGAATATTACAAGTCAAAAGGGAGGAAAAACCTTGCCAGAAACGTTTTCTCTAAAACTTCCACAGAGCAATGTTTTCCCATTGCTCTGTGTCATATTGGTATCAAATATTACGGAGATAAGTGTGTGGGGACTTCATGGGCTTACAGTGTGCTAGTTTAAATAAATCATAATTAGGATCGAACACAAGGTTTTAATCATTTCTCTCTTTCACTAATTATTGGATGGAAAAAGCTTTAGTTGAGTGTTATAGTCATGTTTGTCATCATTTTACCTGCTAAATAAACCTCATTGTTGGCTTCTAATGAACACGTTAAAACCTTGAAGGGTGGTGTTGCCTTTTAAAGTTTGACTTGACAGACAGGAATGATGACCTGATTTTGAGGAATTGCTTTATATAACTGAGTCAAATGCCATGGAAGTAATGACAGTGATAAAAAGTGTTATGGCCTTGATCTACTGGTGCTGCCTATAAAGCAGGTCATTGCAGGGAATGCGTTGCCTTGACATTCACACCACTATGTTATGTGTCATGTTTTTAGGTCACTTCAAAACCAGTTGACTCATACGAAGTAAAGGTAATAGTATCACTCTTCAGCAAGTTATCTTTAAATGCGTTCTTCCACCCAAACAGGTAAAACGCTGTCGACGTGACTAAAGGTGAGTGAAAACGGAAAGAAGGCAGCGTCAATATGGTTCTAGATGTCTAAATTGGGTGAAAACTGAAAGGTGACCCCACGTCTCCATGAAGACGTCCGTATAAAAGTGCTTGAAAGGAAATCCACATGAAGATGTCAGTAGATGGGTAACTGTGGTTAAAAAACTGGGAAGTTGACAAGTCATCTGACGTCTGTGGATGTCTGTATGTTAAAAGGTGAAAGGTATAAAAAATTTCACAATGTTGGGTCTGAATGCGGCGGCAAAGATAAAGGTGAAAAGATGTTTAAATAAATCTGGTCAGTGTGGGCCAAGCAATCTTGGTTTAATGATGATGTTTAGACGGGACCGATGGAACAAAATAGTCAGTTTTGATCGTATTTTAGGGATAATACGATCAAAACTATCGTATTAGTTTTGATCGTATTATAAAGACCAGAACTGGCCAACCTTTAAAAGTCAGTGTTTGATACCGAGTGGGTTGCGACAGACACGGCGCTGGTGTCTCCTAAGCAACACTTCCACGCCTGAGCGCATGCCACTCCAATTAGCAAAAGCAGCAGAAATAATTATCTAACGAACGAAAAAAAAGAAGAAAAACGCCGTGGGTTGCCTACATTTTCTCTCCGTGCGTAATGGCGCACTGGTGGTCCATGTGGGCCGGCTTGCAATCAGCGGTGCCTCCATCGTCTTCTTAATTTTCACCGTGTCTGATACAGCATGACCAGCCTGCCCCGATCAGACATTAATAATTATAGGACTTAGAAGGAGTGCAGCTGTTTCGTTGTCTTTTCCCCCCTCCTTTTTAAATGTGATCCCTATCTAAAACACTATTACCCGTGTTTTTCCTCTAGTTTTCTATTAGAACAGGAGAAACTGTGCCCGCCTCGTAAAGATTTTCCTCGTAGAACTAAAGAGGAAAATATGTTTTTCACCTTAAGACTTTTCAAACGTAGTGTTTAAAATTTAATTGTATATTAAATAAGCGTAGTTTTGCTATTTATTTCGCTGCGACGCGCTCGATGCTGAGCGTGCGTACTTACTTGTGTGCGTGCGTGCGCAACCGCTCTCCGTCTCTTTGTCACCACGCTCTCTTATCTGGCTGCACAACAGCAATTAAATCCTCTGACTCCAGCATGTCTGCAGCTATGGCACCAAAGCAAAACCCAAAAAGTTCGAACGTAACAATTATTATCCGCGCTCAGTTTGTCGGGTTTGGTGACAAATAAGGACTCTGACTGGGAATAAAACCTTAGTTTGTCTTTCCACCAGGAGTCACCGATTCTTCTTAAATGATCAAAACAAAGTTTCTGCAACAGCTTCAAAGGCGTTTGTGAGACGTATCGGTGTCCTGAAATCTCCAGCCGAGGCTTTAAATGGTGTTCTTGTTCAGAAAAGGGCTTGACACACAACATGCAATTTACACCTTTATTCATCAGACAGGAAGGCAACAGTTTGACTCAGTACATGGATATAAAAACTGTCCGGTAGCACCATGGTGCAGTCTTTCTGGTTCAATTATGATCATAGTGGTTCTGCATATATTTATATGTATAAACACTTATTTACAACCTTCAGTATTTTTTGTACAAATATTTATAAATATGTCCTGAGTTCCTTTTTCTATTTCCTTTTAAAGTTCTCCACAAAGCCATGCATGATTTGTTGCAGCACAGTTTTGTGATTTTTGTGTCCAGGCTGCTTGTTTTGTTTTTGTTTGGGTTTTTTTTTTGGGGGGGTTTTTTGTTTTGTTTTTTTAAAAAGAGATGTTGCATATTCATTTACAAAATGAGTTAAGTATATGATAGAGGTGATAAATAATTTATAGAACACGCCAGATGCCTGTTAAATATGCTGCCAAAAGTGATTAGAAATCCCTTATGTGCTTTTTCTGAACTGGAAAACCAGCTCAGAACACTCTGCGAGTCCTCCAGAGATTGAACGCGGGGTTTTTGGTTCCCAGCCTCCTCGAACGGCTGGCTCTGCAGAGTCACTGTGGGGAGAGCCCGGAGAAACGCGGACTGGATCTTTCCCCGAGTCCGAGTCAGTAAACCGCTCCCACGCTCTGCTGCGGCACCGGGTGGTGGACGGTGCCCGGGTGCTGTAGGTGGGATCCCTGCTGGTACCAGTGGTTGGTATAATCCTCCAGGTAGGGCGGCGACGAGCTGTGCGCAGGCTGCGGCACCTGGGCTCGGCTGATCGGCGTGCTCTGAGGGGTGCTGCTGCCCTCCCACACGGCGGGGGAGGGCGGGGAGTTGCAGGCCATGGAGTCGCTGGCGTTGGGACTGTGCTCCAGGGGAACCTCGCCGTTTTTGTACAGCTTCTTGAACTTGGATCTCCGGTTCTGGAACCAGATCTTAACCTGAGAAGGGGAAAAACATGGGCATTAATTACTAATTTAAGAAAACAATATATATATATATATATATATATATATATATATATATATATATATATATATATATATATATATATATATATATATATATATATATATATATATATATATATATATATAGCTGTAAAATAATAAAACAAGGAAAGCAGTATTTTAACAATGTTTATATCTAATTGTTTTTTTTTTAATCAAAGGCTAATTCTTGATCATTTTAAGAAGTTTGCTTCCTGAGAAAAAGTAGCAAGTCCACACAGCTCACCTGCGTCTGGGTGAGGCCGAGCTGGGCCGCCAGCTCCGCTCTCTCCGGCAGGGCGAGGTACTGCGCCTTCTGGAAGCGCCGCTGCAGGGCGGCCAGCTGGTAACTGGAGTAAATGGTCCTCGGCTTGCGGATCTTTTTGGGCTTTCCGTTCACCATGCGGACCTCGGGCTCTGGTTCTTCTTTGACTGCAAATTCACAGGAGAAACGAGCGAATGAATTCAACTGACTGCACACCATGACCGGCTTGTCGAAAATAAAAGAGAAAGGGGAAGAGTAACATAAGCAGAACCTCTGCGCACACCATTTAAAAAAATATTTTCTTTAAGTCCTTGTAATCGAAGTAATAAATTAAATATTCATTAAAGTTAAAGGTATGGACGTTTACGATTGAATGGGGGGCAAATAAAAGAAGTTAAGGGCGTAAGCGTAAAAAGAAAAATTTAAATCACCAAAAAAAAGTGAGAGCAAGAAAAATTAAATAAAAACTGAGTAGAAATTCCCTACAATTTAATCTTTTTTACATTTTTAAAATGAGCAACGAAGCAATAATATCCTTCCAGAAATAAATTTTAGCACTTTTATGACCTCTGAGCGTCTTTCATAAATAAGCATGCCTCTTTAAAAAGTTGTCATTTATTTATAACTACACAAAAATGTAATTCTCAACGAAACTTTTAATATGCATTTAAATCTATTCTTGTGAGTTTTTTGTCTTATTTAATTACAAAAGTAATTCTGAGAGAAAAGGTCAGAAACTTTTCTGACGACATTTGTGGGGAAAAAATATTTTAAAGCACAAGTAACTTAAAACAAGAGGGGAAAACGGGCCTGGCTTCGCCGGTATGCGTCCATATTTACCTGAGCCCGGAGGTGAGGCCTGCAGGTGATCTCTGTTGTAATGTCCGTACTGTCTGTAGCTGTTCGTGTAGGGATACTCTGATTTGGTGGGGTACGCTCCAGCCGCTCCCATCCCATTCAAATTGAACTGATGGTGGTAAGAGTTCATGGGCTGTCCGTACGCCTGGCTCTGGTAATACTCGTGGTGGCCGTGGGCCGTCTGTCCGCTGTAGTAGCCCATGTCCGTTACCGAGGACTCCGGCAGCGTCGGGGAGTCCTTGGAGCTCGGGTGGCAGCTCATAGATCCGGGAAGATCTGTCAGAATACTTGCAATCTTCTTCTCGTAGCTTTGTCCGGCGCTCATGGTGAAAGAAGCGCTCCAGAATTATTTGAAACAAAAAGAAACAAGGAATCCCTCCCTCCCCCTCTCCCGCTGGACTGAGCTGCTTTGAGGAGAGCGCAGAAAACAGCAGGGTGGGTGCTCCAAGGGCGCACAGGGCGTTGCTGAGGCTATAGTCCACTGAAACTCTTCCAGCTGCAGGAACTTTCTAATGGCATCGCTCAGCCCCTGTGGCACAGAGTTATAAAGAGCTGAGCCGCAATCCGCCCTCCGATTGGCTGCGCCGTCCCTCCTTCCTCCTGAGCTCCCAGCGCTGCCTCCATGAAACCCAGCCTTCAGCCAGGAGCGCGTTGCACTCACCCCCCCCCCCCCCCCCCCAACATTAACTTCTTGTTCTTAACATTTACCCGTGAACACATTAAAAAGAAGTCGCATCTGAGTTTTACCCCCACCGCCGCATGGAGGCACGCATCCTCCTGTTGCACCAGAGCGCAGTCGGCGTGTTTTTAAAGCCTAATCCTCCAGCCAGACCGTCTCCCTAATGTTTTATGCAATGTTTTCTTAACAGTGTCTGCAGATCACACTTTAGAGCCTCCTGAAAGACTGCCAGCCGGCCTCCCACCGACTGGCTTTGTCATTTAAAGGCGCTGTCGGACGGTGAATTTTGTGTAGAAAAGGCGGTGGAAGAGATAGAAGTTAAAACAACAATAAAAATTAAATAAAAAAAAAACTCGTTCAACTGATATGGCCATAGGGTGAATTCCTCCGCTATGTATTAATTCTGTAGGCCCGTGTGTGTGTGTGTGTGTGTGTGTATGCAAATCAGCACGGGTACAAGCTGACGGGACTGAAGGGGACAGTGTTATACATAGACAGGAGGCAGCCCCCCTCTTCATTAGAATAATGAAATTACTCCTTTAGTTTTATTTAAACAGGTTATCTTTTGTCCACGCCGTCCCTCCTCCATCTGTCCATAACACGGTGTACAGCGCCTCCTTGTGTTTAAAGTAAAAGTTACATTTAGCGACACAGTTTCTTTATGACTAAATATCGATTCACAACACGTCATCTCAAGGCCTTATAATGTTTGTTACAAAATAAATTATGCTTCGCCTCCCTTATGGCCTACTGCAAGTACCAGCTGAGGTGCTTCTTTAAAACTTATTCTCAGTCGTGATAGCGACTCATCTGCAGCCGGTCTGTTCTGATCCAACATCCCCCTCTTCTGGATTTAATCTGCATCGCTGTCGTATAGCCTACCGTTTCAAACGACCGGGTCGCACAATTTGCCACCTTTCAGGTACAGCATGGGCTTCACCCTGAGCTGGAAAATGTCCACAGACCACTGCCTTTGTCTCCTTGTGAAAGTAGGCAAAATAAAAAGTTATAAATTTTTAAATTTTTGTTTTTTTCCAGAACCGCTTTACTTTGATATCATTAAAAGTCGTTAAAATACTAGATGGAGCCCAGCTAGATCTATTTTAATCTCAGCATAAATACAGCTGTTTTGTGAAGGCCTCAGATTTGTTAGAGAACAAACCCCATCATGAAGCATGGTGATGGCAGCACCTTGCCATGAGCTGTTTCCTTCAGCAGGGACAGGGAAGCCGGTCATGGTTGAACAATCCTGTGAGGAGAACCTGTTCAAGGCTGCAAGAGACTGTAGACCGGGGCAGAGGTTCCCCTTTAAGTTGGAAAGTGATACTTTATATCAATGCTTTGAGTTGGGGAAAAAAAACAAGTTCCCGGTACTCCCCTTAATGTAATACCAATATAGGAGAGAAACATTTGTAATATTTTTACATAGATCCACTAATTAAAGTGTCATTAAGCCACTTTTACTTTGGTGTTAACATGAAAATAAAAAGTCCCACATAGGATCTGTTGTCTTTGTTGATTTTGCTCCACAATAGGTAAAACACAGACAAGCCATTCTGTCACCAGTAAGGAGGAGAGTGGAGAAATGTATTGTTTTTATACCACTAACTTTTTAGAAAAAGTAGTTTTAAGATGTTAAGCAAGAAAGTGGACCTCAAAACTTCAGTGCTGTCACTTCATTAAGATGAGGATTTTTTGACTCTGCTTTTGGAGCAACAGAAATCCCCTGAGGTCTGGCTGCTAAGCTAAGCCAACCGGGGAGCTGGACTTCACCTTTCCCTAACCACATCCATATAAAGATGGATATAAAGTGTTTAAGGCAAGGCAATGTCTAAAGCACTTTTCAGTAATCAGACGATTTAACGTGCTGTACATGAACAACATTACAGAGACAGCAGACATCGCAGAGCTAAACATTACACTGGAATAGTAGCAGCAGCTCAGATACCGTATAAAACAAGTTGGACTACAAACTTCAGCATCAACATTTACAGACCACTCTAAACAGGTTTTGGTGAATAAGTACCAGAATATTAAAAACTCTTTGGCTGGATGTTTTTGCATTTTAAATTAATGTACTGGATTAATGTAAGGATCTAATAAAGCACTTTAAATTCCCTTGTACAAAAAAAAAAAAAAAAAAAAAAAACACATTTCCTTATACAAGACTTATAAGACTGGCTTCTCATTTAAAACTCTTAACCACTTTCCCTGGTTTATGCAGACAGCTCTGCAGGAGGGGAGATGTTTGGATGCAGTTTGCCAGCAGCTCCCAGAGGTCCTCTGTGTCCTGCCTCCATACTTCACTGTCGATGCATTTTCTACTTTATAGCAATATTTGCTTATTAGACAATCAAGGTATCAATTCCTTGTACCTGCAGACTGTGTTTCTAATAAATCTTAACTCAAAATGCATTTTGTGCTGTAGATGTGTTTACCTTATAACAATAAGCATTTTAATCAGTGTTTAGTAGTTATTCTAAATTAATAATGTAGTTGTAAAGCAGTGACTCTGGCCAGATGCAGGTTGGTAAAAAATTAAATGCAAAATAAACTTTTCCTGCTTATGGATCCAGAGCAACTTAAGGAATAATGGAAGGAATTAATGAGCTGTATAACTTTAAACCTGCTTATCACCTTCGAGTCCAGCAGTTCCCTCATTTATACTGAACTAAACCCACTTAGGGTTAAAATAATTGCCGTTCATGTCCTTTTTCTTCAGCCTATAATTAAGCTATGATGAGTTAAATAGCTTAATATCAATTTCTGTTCCATAAAGAGTGGTGAGTCATAGAATGCAGAGAGTGGCTTTATTTCACAGAGACAAAGTTTATTAGCATCATGCTTTCCAAACAGATTACAATTGTAGCACTGCTGCTGACAAGGCAGGAGTCAGTTTCCAGTGATTCACCCCCACAGTTCCTGTTTTTGCTTCATTGATGTCCAGATGAACAAGTCCATTTAGATGAACCAGCACATGTGAAACATGTATCTATGCAGCAGAGGCTTTTATTTCTGCAAGGACATCCTCAGGGTAACCCTCGGGGATGGGTGGAACCCAGCTGAGTTCAGGCCATCCAAGGGTCTCATTCACATTTTGTTCTTCCAGCCACTTTATTATGGGCTCAAAGTATTTAGTTAGAGAGGTGGCAGTTATTTCACGTGTGCCTATGGCCTCCTGCAGCACTTCAGGCCAGGGTTTAGAAGAGCCTGCCTCCATCACTTTCCTGAAGGGAAATTAATGCATCGCAGCTTTAACTGAAAATAATCCTTTTTGTAATTTTGTGAAAATAGAGAAAGATGTAATTCCTACTTTAAAATGGCTCCAGCTTCTGTAGAACGGTAAATGTCACATGTGTGTAGAGGGCCGGTCTGATTGGCTGCCTGGCAGAGTTTCTCATGCAACTGGAACTGCAGAATGTAGCTTATAAAGTACCTGTAACAGAGAATAACTTTAGAGGGGGGGGACACAAATTATGTTCATCCACTTGTATCCACTCAGATACAAGAGCTAGGTTTACATTTGCTTCTGCAATAAAGTTGTTTAAAGATGCTAACTATTGATCATTCCTAACCCATCCTCATATACATCATAGTCTCTGAAAATGATAAACACTTTTTTAAACCCCATTTAAAGCTTACATACATTAGGTCTCCTGAGTGTCCAGTCTTCTGCTTGTAAATGGGGGAGGGGAACCAAAAGTTAAGAAATGAGTATCCAAGACTTCTTAACTACAGTCTGGACCACCTACTCAATTTCTCTTTCCCCTCTTAGTTTTACTTCAATTAGCATCGTACATTTGGAAGATATTTACCTGATGTACGGTGTGTTATCAGGGATATGGAACTTTGCTCCAGGATCAAAATGTTCCTCTGTGCGCCTGATAGGTGGGCAAATTCCCTGGTATTTTGTTCTGTGGAGACATTTAGGATGCACTGGCATAGTTTAACTGGCCAGGTTAAGTTCTAGAGCAACAATGTCAGAGTGCCAGCTGAGAAGGTTTTTTTTTTAGCAGATTTATAGTCACCCTATAAATAGCATTTTTTCAGCTACTCTTGAAATGTCAGTTCCATTTTATTGGAGTCAAACCTGAGTTGCCACCAAGCAGAGTTGTACTCCTCCGGAGGGGTGCTTCCACTAAACACGCCCCATCTCCAGAGGTCGACGAGGTAGCCAAAGGGGAGGAAGGCTATTTTATCCAGAGCAGTCTTCAGCAGGAAGTTCAGGTCAGTTTCTAAAGATGCAAAAAAATTCAGGAGTCATCTTTAATGCATCCAAATAATCACTTGTTTTTATTTAAACATGGATGACAGTACTCTGTCAGCATTTTAAGTGGAGGCTACTCCACAATCATTACCAATGTCAGAGGTCACAGATTCCACCAGGTTGATCTCATGCAGATGCTTTGGTGTTGAGACTGAAAGGGACATGACGTCACCGATGGCTTCATGGAAAGCAGGATTGGCGCCGCCCCGGTAGCCCACAGGCTGATCCTTGTACTGCAGGAAATACTGGATGTGGCCCATCTCGTGGTGTATGGTGAAGAGGTCATCCATTGTCACTGTGGTGCACTGCTTAATCCTAAACAGGTTCAAACATGGATCACTCAACTGACATATGGAGTTGACCTTCCAACAACTAGTTCTACAGGTTGCAGAGAAAGTGGGTTAGCCAACAATGTTAAAAAAAAAGTAGCCATTTTACCTGAAGTCCTTACGGTTGTAAAAATCCCAGGCAGAAGCATGGCACACAACCTCCCGATCAGCAGGTTTAACAAGCATGGACTTTTCCCAGAATTCTGAGGGCATTTCCTTCAGTCCTAGAGAGGTGAAGAACTCCTCAGCCAAACGAAACATGCGAGTAGCATTATAGCCCTGCAGAAAGCAGACATTTTAAATATTTATAAAAAAAACACCCCACACACACACACATTGCCAGCTTTCACCCTCGCACCTGTCTGACCATCTCGCCAGTCACATCTAGGGAGGGTTTGCCAGGAAACGGTATCATCATGTTGTAAATGTTACTCCATGACTGGGCCCACATGTTTCCTGAGGGTTGGGATGGATGCATGCTTAAGTCATTCTGAGTTACTGTGCAAGACTAAAATGCTCTGGAGGAATCACCACCATGAAGAATGTTCACTGAACATCAAGTGAACTAATCATGGTATGGAGCTGCAATTGTTCAGCGTTAGGAGAAATATTCACCTTAAAATGTTTGCAAATACCCATGTAAAATTTGTTATAAGTGGATTTGTGTTATTAGCTCCATGCAGCTTACCCAACAGGTGTGCAGGGATAGGCCCCTTCAGATTGATATATTTAGGACCGTAGAAGTTGTAGAGCTTGCGGCGCATAAAAGCATGTAGGTTCAGGTAGAGCGGTTCAATCGTCTTGTAGAGCCGTTCTAAATCCTCCCGAAAGGTTGCAGTCTCATACCAAGAACGCCAATACGCTCCTGTGTCTTCAAAGCCTGAAAATAATTTGCATTTAAAAAAAAAAAAAATGCTGTCTGGTCTCCCTCCTCCCATTTTATTCCAAGCAAACTGACTTCTTACCGTCACCACGAGCAGCTTTGTTGCTGAGCTCCACAAACCTGGGATAATGCTGCTTAATGGGCACACCTGCTGCGTTGTGCCAGCCCTCCCAGGCAAACAGCAGCTTCTTGTAGCTCCTGGAGTTGGCCAAGATTTCTGAGAGGTCTTGGAGATGAATGACAATTACCCACTAGACAGACACAGGGAATCTGCCTTTTTTCCTTTCAGTGTGCATGATGCGACAGTATTCCAAAGCTTCATTAATCATCATGATGCCCAGTTGTATAACATCACACTTAAGTCGATCAAAAGCTCTTGTTCAAGTCCAAGTTATGTCAGTGCCATTTTAAATATCAGTTCAACACTGACTGCACCTGTAATGGAGAAATTACTAGCCATGCATGCATTTGCAACAAGCTCATTTTTGTTTCAAGCAATTCTCTTAAGTGGTTATTTTACCCTCATCTTGTACATGAAGGTTCCCTTCCCAAACTAATTAAGATCACAACACAAAGGCCCAATGACTGCATGTTAAAAGCTTCCAGCATTATATTTTGTTAGTGTGTGGGAATCTAATCCTGCTGAGGTACTTATGGTTATCCAAAAATGGCCTTGAGGCATGGTTCACCTTTCTGGATATGGTTACAAAGAAGTACATGAAGGTAGTTGGCGTGAGAGAAGTTAAAGATAGGGTTGGATGTAGACGGACTACTTGCTGTGGCGACCCCTTATAGGGGTAAACTGAAAGGAGTTTAATTACCAGATTCCAGGCTCCAGCTAACGTTTGGCAGTGGGTACACCTTACTTGTTGAATAAATTCTGTCCATGATAGTCAAGAGGGTGTTGTACTACAAATAAAGAAAGCACAGGTTGGAATTTAAATAGGCCAGAAGTGAAGTTATTGCAGTTAGTGCATAAAGACTACTATACCTCCTCTCGCTCAGCCTGTGGAAGGTTGGCAGTGCCCAGTAACTTGACATCTTTAAGCAGCGTTCTGTCTTTCTCAGACAGAGAGTTTAGTACATCCTTAGAGAAGACCTGCTTGGCCTTCAAGGCCCAGACTTCAGAGAACTCTTGATCCACAAGGCTTGCAGCTACCTTCAAATGAGACAGCAGATGTCAAGGACAAATAAAAGAGGCAAGCTGAATGAAACACAATGAAAGCAAAGTCTAAAATGCAATTGCTAAGGTTTTTAAATTAGTCCACATAACTTTCCTTTAATACATGGTACAGTTATTGGAAAGTAATCTGTGCCACCGGAGTTACAGGGACTCTTAGAAAGGATGTTTAAAACACACAGAAACATGGACCATGTCCTCTACAACACAACAATGAACACAGCTGAATAAGCTAAGCATATTCTTAAAAAAAAAAAAAAAAAAAAAATTTCATGACTGCACAAATAATTTCTATAGCAAATAAATACACACCCAAGAGCAGTGCAATCATTGCAGTACTGGAACACAATGTGTCCAGTCAATATTTCATGCCATATTTGCCCACACAATTTCATGGAGCAGACTGGTTTGATTCCCTTTTCACAAAATAAACACTGGAATAATGAAAGAGCACCACACAGGTTCCCCTACCTGCAACTTGGAGTTGTGGTCTGTCAGGTTTGTGTTGTAGTTCCAGCTGGCCAACACACTCTTAAAGAACACCTCCTCTGCAGTGCTGTTGTAGTCACTGAGGAACCTCAGTGCATCTGAGGTGGTATTTGCATAGTTCCCTGGCAGCCAGTAGGCTGGTAGAGCTTCAGACAGCAAAAACACTGACAGCAGCAGCAGCACTGTTTTTACTGACCTGTGCACACAAGCAGTTATAATGGCCATCACAGGACTAGTGGAGGGAACCAGAGGCACAGCTGCCCTTTCTCCTCTTCAGACTCCTGAAGCCAGTGAGCGCTTTATAAGTTCCACTCTAACCCAACCCACATTTTGTTGTCACCCCTCCCTCGAACCACCTTAGAGCTGAAAAAAATCCCCACCAATCAGAGGCTGACCAGAGGTTCCAGGTGACTCTGATTAATTGTGTCATTCTTCCAAATGAACACCTTCTTTCAGCTGCAGATTCATCCAGAGGTGTGATGGCCAGTGCACATCCACTCATTCTCCCACGCCCAGAAACTAGCTGGAATATTAAATATTCACATTAAAGAAATGTTATGACATAATTCTAATCACATTTTAACTAAATAAATGACTATAAATGGATACATACATCTAAATAGCTATTTAAATGTGTCAATAATTAAATATTACATGTGAAATTCAGTCATTAAAGTTTGAAGTTGTCATGTGTTAAAAAAATCAGTAATTATTCCAGAATGTATTTCACAATTTTATTGTTTCTGTGCTGCCTTGCAGCATTTAATAACAGTCAGTCATCAAAAAGAGCCCTTCAGTGGATGAACCTGCCAAGTAAGTCCTCTTCAGACCAGTTATATTGAATAAAGCCTAAAGCAGCTTTATTGTGGCGTTTTAAAACCATTGACATGATGTAAAAATTAAGTTTATGGAGATATTTGCACAGAAATCTAAATCCCATTCAGCACAATACAATCTCTGTAAATTAGAATTTCATCGAATAGATCATTTCAGAAATTCATTAAAAGGGAAACTTATGTGGATGCATTAAACACAAAGAGGTATATTTATTGTTGATGATTATAACTCATAGCTAATGTAAACCCATAATTCAGTTACTCAGAAAATAATTTTTCATAAAACCTTTATTAAAAAGACAAAAATTGGCTAAATGTTGTGACTTAGTTCTGTCCTACACAATCACAGGGAAGACTTTTGACTTGACAATAATTCAGGGGATAGTCACTGACACCTTCCAGCAGGAGGGTGAGCCACAAAACATCACTGCTAAAGAATCTGGCTGTTCAGACCTCTGTGCAAATAGAAGGTTTAGTGGAAGGAAAAATGTAGTAGAAAGGCCCAAAAATAGACCAGGCATGTCAAAAGTGTGGCGCGGGGGCCATTTGTGGCCCCTGTGCTGATTTTGTGTGGCCCCCCAACTGCATTTCAAGAAAGATTTGGTCCACCATCACAGGTGGCTGATGCAGATGGAAGATTTTAGTTTTTAATTACGGCAAAATTATTACAGAAAAGTTTAAATCTTACAATTAAAAATGTTAAGTACAACACAAAGTATTCATCTTTTAATAAACACTGTTTTGCCATTCTTTTTACTTTGATAGTAGCATCTATCCAATGGCCTTAAATTACTCAAATGCAGACTTTGTTGCAATAAAATCTGCCCAAGATCATATTTCCAAGGTGGAATAAAAAATGGCTAAAGGTATTTCCTGATGTGTGCAGACACTTTCCTCCTTTGGAGTGAGATTTATCAGGGTAGAGTGATGGAGGAAAAGCTTGACTCTATGCAGAAGACTAGGATTTAACAATCCTTCTCTGGATGACAACACAGATTAAAGGAGCACTGATGTAAATGCTAAATACTATTTTCGGTCTACGAAATATTAGCTTCATTTAAACCTTTGACTTGCACGCTAGACCTCATCTCAAACAAATGTTTTAAAGATATTTTTTTTTCCTTTTATTACTAGGAAAACTAATCAAAGTAGTTGGGAGTATGTGATTCTTTATCCTGTGATAGGATTTTCAGTCTGGTTTTAGAGCTTATTACAGACAGAACACTGGTAAAATTCACTAATAATATTCTCATAACCTCAGATAATAATCTTGTTACACTTGTCCTGTGAGTGCTCAGTGTTGCATTTGATCACAATATGCCGAAAACATGTCTGGTGACTGAAATTAGACAAATTCATCTGACCTGCACTGCCCACTTGGAATTGGAAATTAAAAAATCTGATATTTTTCTGTCCAGTACAAACATCTTAGCTAGGCTGCATGGTTGGGGTGTTAACAATGCTCCTCAGTGTTAATGTGAATTAGATGAATAAGAGTCTTAGATTTTAAACATTAGTGAGGTGGTGAAAGTCTGAGACAGCATATAAGGTGGAAAAAGCCCAAAGGTTAGAGCTTTTTTTTTGCATTTCTGGGCCAACAAGTGAGCCTCTCCTTTGTGTTGTGTAGTGGATTAATATCTCACAATGAATATCTTATAATAAATATATTCTTATCACAATTGATATAAGGTGTGCTGTAACATTCACCTAAGAAACATGTGTGTGTGTCACGCTACAAGCCCAGAATAAGAATTAGGGGGTCAATGGAATTTACCAGGGGAAATTGAAAAACCTCTGGGTCAAAAGGGCAAGCTATTTGCAATGTAAAGCAGAACATGAAAGACTCCAAAATGAACACAGAAAATGCATGGTCCAGGTCCGAAAAGGTAATGACGTGTAACCATATGGAAATGAGCAGTAAGTGAGGGGCCATGATTGGGAGGAGCTGTGATGTGTAACCATGTTTTTAAAAAAGCACGCCCTATGGAAGTTTCCACTGATAGATAAAAAATTAACAAAGATATCCGTGGAAAAAGCAATGGAAATTATGTAAAAAAGGAGGGGCTCACAGGAGGAGCTCAAAGATCCAGAGAATGTATTTAAACCGACCGCTTTCTGTATGTTGTCAGATGTTGTCCGGAGCACATCTCACGTGTGGTTGTCTTGTGTTGTTGCAATAAACCACCCTGGACTGAGACTCAGCTACCTTTGTTCACTTTTTGACTACTGTTTGATATTTTTAACTGCCTTACCAAGAACTTAGAATTTTTGAAGGACTTAGTGCAAATCATTACGTTGTGGGGAGGCCCATCCACAACATTTTGCCGAGCCAGGAGGACGCGTGATCCCGGACGACTGCTGCCACCGGTTGGACGCCAGGAACCCCAAGGGCCCTTAAGAATCCACCAATACAGGTGAGATACTAATTTGTTATAATTATCTAAATTTGTGGGGAACCGGCCTCCGGCAGGCGGCTAGTGGATGTCAGGTATCACAAAGCCCTCCTAAAAGAACCTAGCAATCTAAATTTAGTAATATACACAAAACAATAACATAACAAGAAGAATATATACAAAAATAACATAAAGGAAGAACAGAATAAGCTGGGGAGCGGTCCAGAGGTGTGTGTGTGTGTGTGTGTGTGTGTGGCTGCATTGTTGTTTTATGTGTATGTGAATATATGGCTAATTGTATGTGGCTGCATGTTTGTTTAAAGTGTTGAATATATGGCTAATGTAAACTGCTGCAATTTTGTTTAAGGTATCAATTGATGAAAAAAATATATGTGCATGAATATATGGCTAACGAAAAACTGATGCATTTTTGTTTAAGATATTGATTGGTGCAAAGAACTGTTTTGTATCTGAAATAGATAATAGGTAGAGAAGTAGGGACAGACCGGTCAAAGTGATTGACATAAGTCTGGTGAGACAGCCGCTCGGAGCAGTGGATGCATTTAGTGTATGGTTCATATTTGTGGCAGAATAAGGGTATTGGTGACTAAGTGATAGTCAGGAAGTGTGCTATGAAGTTGTGCAAAAGTATTGATGATTAACGAGACCTGGCTAGGCAATAGACCAGAGTATAAAGTACCGCTCGAAGGAGACGTCCCTCACTTGTCCAGCGTGGAAAGTGGGGCCTGAAAGCTGGGAAAAACGCGTATGCCACTGTAAGAGACAGCGAGGAAAGTTATTGTAAGAATAATATAGACCTGCAGAGTAAAAGCACAAGAAGTGCAATAGGTGAGAGCTAAAATACATGTCTGTCTGTGTTAGTTTATGTAAAGTGTAGATTAATTGTTAAAAAGGGAAATAAGGGAAACGGGAACTATAATAATAATACATAGAAATAAGATAATAATAAATAATAAATTGACAGTGATAAGGATACAGATATATATTCGAAAGAAACAAAGCATAGAACAAAATAAAATTTAAGCAATAAAGCATAAAAAGATAAGATAATGATAAACAATAAGAATTGATAGTAGTAAAATATATATAATAAAAACTATAAAACAAAGGATAAAACAAGAAGTTCAGCATAACAGAAATACCCTAACCCTAGATTGTTGAAATATAACAGATCGAAAAAGGTAAAAAGGTAAAAAAAGGAAAAATCTATATTGGAAAGAGCAGGACCCCATAAAACCAGACAAATAGGGACTAAGAGGGTTAGTAAATAGCTGGGCTGGACAATTAATAGCAGTCTTAATATAAACGCAATTTCCAAAATCACAGAGTTTACAATTTGTAGCTACTAACAATTATAAAACTAAAACGTGTCCAGTAGGTGTTGACAAAACATTAAAAGTGGGGTTGCCTCCACATAAAAAGAAAGACAATAGCAGCAGGGAGAAAATCTAATTTTATTACTGGATTTGGAAGTCTCTATAATCATACGTAGCATAAAAATACAGATCAATTAGTTTAAAGCTAGACTTGCCTGTAGACTGCACCTTAAAGTTAACAAGGATTAAATGTCCAAATTAACTAAAAGCTAGTCTATTGAATAACATTCTGATTAATAGAAACAATAAAGGTTCTAGGTGTAACTAGTCCTTGTGTACAAACAACTCTAGGTATAGGCCATTCTTTCTTTACCTACGATTAATGAAAAGGAAGGTAAAAAATTGCAACCTAGGTTAAAATATAGTTAGGTTAAAACACAATCATTGCTGTTCCAAATTTAGATGCGGTGAGTCTTTTAAAGGCATACTATAAAACATTTTTCAGTTAATTAATGTGTTCCATACCGTTTTGGATGATTAAATGAGTCATTCCAGGTCGAACAAAGGTTTTCTCGGCCGCCCTGGGGGTCTGTGGGGGAAATACTGCACTTGCAATGCAAGAGCCCTCGGCTCGCACACACAGAAGTCTCGCTTTACGGCAAGAACTCCATGTGTTTTTGCCCTGCCATTCACTATATGCACGCGCGAAAGCAACAACAAAGAACCGCGTGTTAACGTCAAATAAACATGCAAGCATATCGAGTTTTATTATTATTATTATTTTTATTTTTATTTTTTTTTTATGTTGGTGAGATGCTACCGCGGCGGCCGCGGCGAGGTGGCGGCCGCGGCTGCGGCTTGGCGAGGCGGCGGCTGCGGCTTGGCTAGGCGGCGGCGGTAGCGTCTCGCCAACATAAAAAAAAAAAAAATAATAATAATAATAATAATAATAATAATAAAACTGGCGAGGCGGCGGCGGCGGCGGCGGCGGCGGCGGCGGCGGCGGCGGCGGCGGCGGCGGCGGCGGCGGCGGCGGCGGCCTCGCCAAGATAGCGCTGCGGGAAGCTTGATGTTCATACCTTCACTGTGTTAGTCATTGTTTGTACTGCCGTTTTTTCCACTTTTCGTTGCGTTCGCCTGTCTGCTAAGCTCAAAACAACCGCGCCTGTCTTGACGGAGAAACCAGAACAGCTGAGCATCTTTATGACAGTGCACTTT
Organism: Fundulus diaphanus; assembly: GCA_037039145.1. Taxonomy (NCBI): domain Eukaryota; kingdom Metazoa; phylum Chordata; class Actinopteri; order Cyprinodontiformes; family Fundulidae; genus Fundulus; species Fundulus diaphanus. Next base: position 37,080,489 of record CM073143.1, read on the forward strand.
TACTTTCGCCCTCTGGGGGGAGCCTCGCTGGAAAATCAACCCCAGTTGCATAGTATACCTTTAACAATTGAGCTGCACAGCAAGGAAACAAAGTAGATTTGTTGTTTGCATGTGAGTAAAATTAGATTGGAAATAATCACATTAAAATTACAGCAGCAAAGAGAAGCATAATTAGATTATTTCCAAAGTCGTTCAGCCCTAAGTAAATGGACACAGGCCACAGTGTCCGCTGACTGCTGAGTGCCATGGGAACCAACGTGAGCAAACAGACTAAGGAACTGACGCCTGCTAAATTAGTAATGATAACACATCCTTCTAACAAACGCAGAATTCAAAAATGCATGATGGAATGGCATAAGATTACATCTGGAAAAAATCGCTGGCCTATAGAAGGTAGCTTTGACCCGTTATGCTATGATGAAGTAGAAGAAAGGCTGCGGCATAACGATGCAAGAAATGACCAAACGCAGTTGCGTAAAAAACAGAAACATGCTGAACAGAGAGATATCTTGCGATATTTTAAAGTTGAAAGTAATATAAACCCAACAGCACCTGAGTTTACTGCTTCTAAACCACCTCCTTACCATGCCACAGCAGCAGGACAGTACCCAGTGTGTACAGATAAAATTAGTAGGGGTAAAATCACAGGGAGGTTAAAATTAGTAATGGATAACGAGGGGGAGGGAGAAAAAGGAAAAAGAGATAGACAGCAGAGAAATTGGGGAAATATAAGCCAAGAAGAGATGCCAAGTTGCTCGTTAGATGAGGAGGAGGACAGTGCCTGCTCCAGCCCACCGACACCTCCTAGGGCTCATTTGCCCGCATCAGTCGGATGGCCCACGACTCTCCCTCAGGCACTTAGAAAATCAAAACCAAAAGAAAGGTCAGAATCGGTCGAAGAAAGAACAACCGCAGAGCTGGAGGAATTGCAGGAGCGCTTTAAATTAGCCCGCAGCTGGGGGAAACATAGGGAACGTTTGGAGAAACAAAGGGAAGCAGAAAGTCGAAAAAAAGAGGAACAAGAGGAGGTGGAAAGACTGAGAAAAGAAGTAAAGGAATATGAGGAAAACTTAAAAGAATTACAAAGGTGCGCAAGAAAGCAACGAGAGGAGAAACAAAGACAGGAGGTTGAGCAGCGGATGGAGGAGGCAGCCCAGATTGACCTCGCGGACCACCCTGACCAGCACATCAAAACTATGCTCACAGAAGCAGAAAAAGAGGAAGAGGATGAAAGAGAAAGAAATATGGAACTGTGGGACACAGCTGAACGTCTGGATGATGGGAACGACATAATATCCCCACATTTTGTCAGCAGGACCAGACAGAGCGGGAAGGGCCCAGCTGTAAGACCTCGGGAGGTCACGGAAAGGAGAGCGATGCTTTCAGGTGTGAAAAAACAACTCGCAACTGAACTTGAGGTGGATGTGGAGGTGGAAGAGCACCGCAATCATGCAATGGAAACGAGATTGCAGGCACAGCTACGTGCAGCAGCACAGGGGCAGGAGGCTAAGATCATGCCCTTGATTTCCAAAGGGCCGAATGATGACCGCTACATGCCACGGTCATTTATGGACATGATAACGCTTGCAGGAAGACTGACGCCGCTGGCAGACGGAGCAGACAGATGGATAGAAAAGCTAGAAGAAATCACGGGGGGCATCAACTTGGCAGCAGGAGACATCAAAGCACTGCTAATAAAAATGGCAGGACACTCGGCAGCCAAAGAAGTGTTTGTGGAGGCTGGGCTTCCAGGGGTCATGCGCGGACACCGGTGTGACGGGTTACCCTTCAACCATATGAGAACCCGAGTATGGGAAGCCCTGAGAAACAAATATCCCTCACGCAGAGACCCAACCAAGCTGAAAGAAGAATGTCTAAAAGATGATGAGAGCCCAACCCAGTTTCTGCACAAGTTTCAACAAATGTGGAAAGCAGAGACAGGAAGTGAGTGGGATGAGCAAGAATCAACCAAGGCACTATTTAAAATGTACGTTAAAGGTGCCATGCCCAAAGAAGTACAGGCCAAACTGGATGGAGTGGTGGGACTCATAAAAATGGACTGGCCTGCGTTCTCGGAGCATGTCATACATTATGTAAACATGCACCGAGCTGAAAAACAAGCGCTTGAAGACCAAAGCAAGATGCTGACCACAAAGTTGGCCCAACTGCAAATTGGAGAATTAACAAAAGCAAAGAGAGACAGAGAGAAGCCCAAACATCAAGCCGCGCTGACAGTGGCAGCCCCTCCCACAGTTGAGAGTGGACCAGCAGGAGGTGAAGTCGTTCAAGCCCCAGTGATATCTCCCACCATCCCTCCACCCACACAGCAGATGCAGTATCCAACAGCACCACCTGCAGGAGGGGCCCAAACTCAACAGGTTCCCCCCATCCATGTGCATCTAAATCAGGGAACAGGTCCCCAGCACGTGATGACTGGAAGAGGAAGAGGGGGGCCACCCATGCGGGGCAGATGGAGAGGACAACAAGGAGCCCCGAGGAGGCCCCGTCACGGACAATACCAGCGGATGCCCCAGGCGGGTCCAGACATAGGACAACAGCAGCTGAGGCTGCAGTGCTGGGGATGTGGACAAGTCGGACACATGCAAAGAGACTGCCCAACCAATCCATGGATGGGACCCCAGCACCCTGCCACAGGACCTGCCAGCAGTGCAGCAGGGCCTGAAGCGTACTGGCAATAGGGGTGCCCAGAGAAACCTGAAAGAGAGGCCATTCTACCTGTATTAACACAACGCCCACAAACGGAACCCACAATTGATGTCACAATATATGACAGCCATCATCAATTCATGATTGATACAGGTGCTGCGTACTCCTGCATAGGAAAAAATGGAATTGGTCTGCCTCTCTCAGCTTCAAAGATTCGAACAGTAGGTTTCTCTGGGAAGACCCAAATAATACCCATGACTGAGCCAGTTCCCATGATTATAGGAGAAAAGACTGTGTATGCACCACTACTTTATTCAGCAGATACGCCAATTAATCTGCTGGGCAGAGATGTGTTATGCCAGCTCAACGCAAAGATTAAATTCACTCCAAATGGAATTTATTTTGAAGCAACTGACAACAGCAAAGCCTTCATGATGCCACTGGGCCCACAGATGACCCTACAAATGAAAAATCATGACCCCGAAGACCAAGTATTTTGGATGAAACTCACGTCACCTACTTCTTTCCTCCAATTGGAGTGGGAAACATGGAGACCTCTGATAATGAACCACTACGATGAATCTAAAGAGCCTTTCCTTCCTCTCCATTGCACCATGTTTTATGACAAAGGACAGAAACATGAAGACTACGAAAAAAGCTGGGATGAAGAAATTAACAACAAAACAACTGTCATCCAATATGCTGACATAATGGTTGGGCCACAAGGAGCCGCAGCCGTTGTCAAGTTTCCTGAAAAAGACATTGCCGAATGGTTCCAGGTCACTGACTCAGCACCGCATGTCACATTGCTGATTGCTGACCAGTACGAGTCGCATGACCTGGGTCCCATGATTCAAGAAGCCAAGAAAGTCACGGAATGGATCGATACTGCATGGAACCGGATTAGTGTATCAAAAGATGGACTATTCTTCAAAATCTAATTTTCACAAGCAGATGAAGTAATAGCAGAACACATCAAAGTGCCTGGGAAAAGACAAATGGCGGTGACTGAGGAGCACGCATCACTATTAGAACAAGTTCCTGAGCAGGTGTGGTCCAAAAGCAAAACAGATGTAGGTTTAGTAAAATCAGCTGACCCCATCAAATTCACCACCAAATTAAATGCTAAATTACCCTTTCAAAGACAATACCCCCTCAAACATGAAGCAGTAGAAGGCATACAGCCCATTATAACAGGATTAGAAACTGTAGGCGTTCTAAAACCGACAGTAAGCCCCTGTAACACACCAATTTTTCCCATCAAAAAGCCTAACAGTAATGAATATAGATTAGTCCATGATCTAAGATTAATCAATGCCATTGTAGCAGAAGAAATACCGATAGTACCAGACCCCCATACACTGTTAAGCAACATACCCCCGGGTACTAAATGGTTCACTGTGATAGATCTGTGTTCAGCATTTTTCAGTGTGCCTGTGCATCCAGATTCCCAGTATCTGTTTGCATTTACGTACAAAGGTCAGCAATACACGTACACACGATTACCCCAAGGGTTTGTACATTCACCATCTATTTTCAATCGTGTGCTGGCAAATGATCTGAATCACTTAGACTCCACCATGTTGATGTATGTTGATGACATTTTGATCTGTTCTGCCTCAAAAGAGCAGTGTGAAAAAGACTCCATTACGGTGTTGACTGCATTGGCAGAAGGCGGACACAAAGTAAGTAAACCAAAATTACAATTCTGCCAACAAACAGTAGAATACCTCGGCAGGCAACTCAGTGGGGACAAGAGGTCTATCGCACCATCCCAAATAGAAGCCATTACCAAATTGCCCAAACCTCAAACTGTTGGTCACATGTTGTCTTTCCTTGGCATGGCAGGTTACAGCAGACCGTGGGTATGTGATTACGCCATCAAATCTGCTCCATTGAGAGCACTTATTAAAGCCGCAGGCCAAGGACACCAGTCGGCTCAGTTACAGTGGACAGACGAGGCAGAGGGAGCGTTTCAGCTGCTAAAACAAGATCTCCAGACGGCTCCTGCTCTGGCCAATCCAGATTATGGCAAACCATTTCATCTGTACGTGGCAGAGCGACAAGGGTATGCATGTGCAGTATTGATGCAAGACACCCCCACAGATAAACAACCAATTTCTTATTACAGTACAAAATTAGATGGAGTTGAAGAAGGCCTGCCTCCTTGTTATCAAGGCTTGGCAGCAGCGGCATTTGCATACAAAAAGGCCTCAGTAATTACTATGGGCCACCCTATTTTCTTGTATACATCACATCAATTACATGCACTGCTCACAAGCCCACGCTTCGTGATAACCCAAGCTCGTCGCACTGGTTATGAAGTTCTGCTTTCAGGACCTGACCTTACCGTGCAACGTTGTGTCACGATCAACCCGGCCACAAGAATGGTATTGCCAACAGAAGGTGAGCCCCATGATTGTCTCAAGGAGACGGACGCCTTCATGAAAGTAAGGGAGGATTTATACAATCACCCAATCCCGTCCGATCTAACATTGTTTGTTGACGGATCATGCGTCAGAGGTGAGACGGGGAACAAAGCAGGATATGGAGTGGTCCGGCTTGACCCCGACGGCACCTATACAAAAGTTCAGTCCATGAGCCTTGACCAACCTTGCTCTGCCCAATTGGCAGAGATAAAAGCATTAACAGCTGCATGTAAATTAGCTACAGGTAAAAGAGTCACCATTTATACAGACAGTGCGTATGGTTATGGGGTATGCCATATAAACGCGAGCATCTGGAAACAGCGAGGTTTTGTTCGAACTGATGGCACCCCGGTGACACATGGGCAGGCTGTCATGGAATTAATACAAGCCATGCAGCTCCCATCTGCGTTAGCTATTGTAAAATGTACGGCACATCAGACAGCAAAAACACCTATAGCAATAGGAAATAACTTAGCAGATGAGGCAGCCAAAGAAGCCACAGGACCTGCAATACAAGGACCAATGGTTCTTGCAGCTGACTGTGGACCCATCACTAATTTAGCCTCATTAATTGAGGCGCAGAACAGCGTCTCTGAAGCAGAAAAACGGTTATGGGTGCAAAGGGGGGCGGTACGCACATCACACCCCCATGCAGGGTTGTGGCGAAGTTTCCGAGGACATTTTGTACTTCCTTTGTCCTTATTACCAACAGCTATCAGAATAATGCATGAACCTGATCATTGTTCGCGCGCCCAGGTTGTTCGAAAATTGCAGGCAGTATGGTGGTCACCTTTTTTGACACCTATGGTAGACAGAGAATTAGCTATATGCCCACACTGCCCCAAGTACAATGTGCGAAAAATGTTCACACAACCCTTAGCACATATCCCCATGCCGGATGGCCCTTTTCGTCATCTGATTATGGATTATGTTGACATGTTAACTCGTGTGCAGGGAAAGAGATACATGCTTGTGGTTGTTTGTCGTTTCAGCAGGTGGATAGAAGCCTGCCCCACTGCTAAGAACGATCACAAATCAGCAGCAAGGTTTTTATGTAAAGAAGTGTTTCCCAGGTTTGGTATGCCTGATACTATTTCGTCTGATAACGGACCTCACTTTATTTCACAGGTCATCCAGGCGATGTTCACCCAGTTGTGTATAAAACAAAAGTTTGGTTGTGTTTATCATCCCCAGTCCCAGGCTTCCGTCGAACGAGCCAACGGTGTGCTCAAAACCAAGATTGCAAAGATTATTGCTGATAGCAATAACCGCCTGACGTGGGTGGATGCGTTGCCGATTGCACTGATGGCAATGCGTTCTCAAACTAACCGATTAACCCATCTTACTCCTCATGAAATGCTTACAGGTCGACCTATGCCTCTCCCACAGGTGCGAGGGCCCCAGGAGGAGATTTCCCTGGCGCAACTTGAACGTGAACTGGGGGACTACCTCAGGTCCCTAACCCGTATTCACAGACTTATATTTCAACAGGTGAAAGCAGCTCACAACCGAGACGAGACACGTATTCCAGTGGACGTCAGAGACGTCCAAGTCGGTGACAGAGTGTTCATACGAGTATTTAGACGTCAGTGGAACGAACCTCGTAGGGAAGGGCCCTTTAAAGTTGTTCTTACCACTCCCACTGCCCTAAAAGTTGAAGGTAAGCCCTTCTGGTTCCATAAGAACCACTGCACACGTCATCGTCCACCAGACCCACCTGGACTTGATCCAGGACCGACGGGCTCTGCGCATGCTGAAAGGGCAGCAGCAAGTCTCCCTCCGCATACTACCATAGCACATTCACAGGCGTCTGATGTCGTACCTGGGGCGAGCACTGATGCATCCTCAGCCCCGTCGTCGTCTGATGGCCAGAGACGATCAGCCCGCTTGGCAGCCCGACGGGCTTCACTGTCAGGGGACTCTGAGAATGATAATGTTCATTCTTTTGCTTCCGATTCGCCTTCTGACTTTGGCAGCAATAATGCTGATTCTCCTGCCACTCAGACTCCTAGCAGGTCTGTCTCAGACTCACCCAGCTCTGAGGCACTTGAAGAACCTTCTTTTCATCACTCATCAGACAGTGCTGGAACTGTTTCCCCTTCTCCACATCCCTCACCTTCACCTTCCCCACCCCCTCCCTCCCTTTCCACTTCCTCGGACGGCACGTCTGGGTCGGCGAGCGGGTCGTGTCCGCCCACTCCATCGCCGTCTGGGCGTCACTCGTATGCGTCTCCTTCCGAATCTGACTAGTTTTCTTCTGTTGTTAACCCTTTTAGGGTTAACAAGGGGGGACCTTATTAAGCTCACCACTAACAATGCACACTCACATGTAAAGCGTCAAACAGAGACATGTGCACTAGCAATGATAACACTAGCTACTAACCAGGGGATAATCAGTAATAACGGTGGGGAGAATAAATCATTAATGCATGTGCAAACCGAAGGTTATGACTATGTGATGTCTGAGGAAATTTTAGGAGACGAGTCAATGGGAAAACATTGGCTTGGAACTCCACAAAGCATGGACTGCCGTGGGGATGGGATGGTGATCATTACGGTAAGATGCAAAACAAACATGTGCCAAAACATACTAACAAAACAAATAATGACGATAGAAAGAGCTCATAGAGTAGTAAAATTAATAAACAAAAGACAGAAAAGGGATCTGAATAAATTAAAAACGTCACAATGGCAAATGAACATGTTTCAACAATGGATACAATTTTCGGTTCAAGCTATGTTTACAGCTAAAAAGCGCCCTAAAGATGATTGTATAGCCTGTTATAATGCTAAGCAGTTACCGACCCTTCAGAGTATACCCGGAAGTAAAATAGGCGACTGCACAGACATATCAGAATGTTTTGCTCACTGTGTTATGCATATGGCTGCAGGTTTACCATCATGGACAAAAGACAGGAAAAGATGCCCCGAAGCAATAACCTCCTCAATAAATACAGTAATGAGTACATCTTCCCTCCCTCCAGTAGTGCAAAAGCCGGCTAAATTAAGCTTTCCATTTTGTATAGCACGAGGAACAGAATTAGAAGAGGTAACCAAAAGAACCTCTAGCAAAATGGAGACTGCAGATGAGATGGTGAAATGTAATAAGATACCGTGGTACCCACCGGCAGCAGGAGGGAACGTTAGTTACATCAAACTATGTGAAACTAGCCTTAAAAGTAATATAAGTTGTAAACAAATAGTACCAGATGGAGGAAATATTATCTATGACCTCCAACTTACAGCAGTAGCTCAATACCGAGTAAAGAGTCTGGCGCAAGGATCTGTCCCTTTAGGAGACATTTTTTGGATGTGTCACAATACTGAGCAAATACTATCCTCACTGCCTCCTCAGTGGGAAGGTATCTGTGCTCCAGTAATGCTTACAGGACAACTAAATTTAATAATAGATAATCAAAAAATCAGCAACAAAACACCTAATGAAATGAGAAACCGTACAAAAAGAAATACTCCTACTGAGCACAAACAGAATTGGCAAATGTCAGATGAAGTATACATTACATGGGATCAGGTCCCATTAGGGGTGCCAGAGAAACATGCTGCTATAGGAAGTGATTGGATAAAATCTGGGAGAGGGGTCGGCTCGTTACCATTCGTCGGAACAATTACCAATGCGCAATACATAGCTCGAAATAATAGGTGGATAAATCTCCTATGGTACAATCAACAAAGGTTTATAAATTTTACAATAAAGGGCGTAGACCTTATAAAAGAACAATTACATGTTACATCACTAATGGTTTTACAACATAGGTTCGTACTGGAATCCCGTATGGCCGGAGACCAGGGGCTATGTGATTATATCGGGACAGATTGTTGTACTTTAATCCCTATGCATACTGATATTAACGGCAGCCTGACAGGTGTTCTTCAAGAAATGAAGCGCATGAGAGATGAACATGTGGAGAGATCCAACTGGAACACTCAGCTGAAGGGGTTTTGGGATTGGTTCAATAAGCTTGGGTGGACAAGATACCTCAAAGCGGCAGGAATAATACTAGGAACTATAATATTGATAATATTAGTAGTTATCTGCTGCATCGTACCCCTCATTCGGGGGTTGGTCTCAAAACTTATTGTGAATGTAACTGGTCAATTCCCCATAATAGAGGTACAGATAGACCAAGTCATATAAAGTAATACCATGATCCCCTCTCACCCCCACCAGGTACGTGCATATTTTTTTTTATGATATTACATATATAGTACATGGCATGCCAAGTCTTTATAAACAACTGTAGATGTAGTTATTTGTATATCAAGTATTTATAGATTAGCTTAGAAATAGTAATTTGCATGCTAAAAGTATTTATAAATTCTTTTAGGAAAAGTATGTGCCTCATGTGGATATATACCTATAACATACTATGTCTCCACATGCAGACTGCTGAAAATGGCGGACGCTTATTTTAATGTGCACCACACACCCGCTGAGGATTGGCAGGGACGTGCAAATAGAGGAAACACAGACGCCGCACATGCGTCGTTAGGCACACAAGCATATGTAGCTACAGGCACTGGTCTCCCTAATAGGCGTCCAGACGATCCAGCAGAGGGCCCTAGCGCTGCACTACCGGGAGGAATGGTGGACCTGGGAGAGCTACACATGGATGACCCACCATCACCAGGGGCCCTGAGGATCATCTTCAGCCCACTCAGCCCCGAGGACCCAGCAGACCGAGGATTGCCGGACACAGCTGCCTTGGAGTTTCCATCCACACCGGGCCAAGGAAGGCCAAACGGAGCTGGTCATGAGAGGCCATCTACATCGGGCACGAGGACGACGGGTCCAACCGCGATAGGAAATCCTGCACTGGAGCCTACTGTTAATATTTTTCAGCAGATGCAACTGAGCTCCCTCGAGATGAGCCACGTCCAGGGGTTTCTAATGAGCCCTCTGGATCGTTACAGAACCGCCCAGGACCTAAAAACTGAAATTGCCTCAATGGATACTGGAGTTTACACTCAGCTGGTCAAAAGTCTATCTCCGGCGTCAAAGAAGCACATATTCGCAATTCGCCGCAGCACATACAAAGCCAAATATAGGGCTAGAGTATGCCAGTTAACCCAAGAACAGGACAATCTGACACGACGACTTCAGGATGCTCAACAGACTATTGTCAATTTACAGGAAAAACTGCTGCAAATGACAGCAGAACGGGACACAGCAAGACGGCAAGTACTGCAGTGGCGTTTAGCTGCTACGACACTGGCACAGCTACAGGGACAAGCTCCTGGGACTTCCACAGAAGGACTGGGGAATCGACCTCCAAGGGGGGTGGTTTTCCCTAATCCCCAACCTTAGAACTTTCAATAAAAAAAAAAAAAAAAGAGAAAACTAAGCTGATGAAATGATTATGTATACTTCAATAATAAATATGATGGTGCATGCTTAAAAAGATAAATATAATTATGTATGTCTATAACCTATGTGACAGTACTAATACTGTGCAGGGAGCATCGATAGGATTGCTCATATGTTGGTTGTAATGAAGGTCTACTGACCATTAAGTGACTGGTTAGCCTGATACAGCGGGCATGATGGAGTATTGGTATTAATATTTAAACATCAACTCGTTTGATGTATGGGGTGTGCAGGGCCCTCTGGGTAAGGGTTGTGGTGTCCTAACAGGTGTTCAAGCTGCACGGATATGTCAACCTGAGGCCCAGTATCATTGCTGAAACATATCCTGAAAATCCTTCTATAAAAAAAGTAAGCAAGAGGAAAAGTCCTCACAAGAGTGCCAAGGGGAGTTCCCTCTTTGTTTAACTATAAATCTTATGTTTTACTGTGTGATCATAGTTTTGTGTATCCCTTACTACTAGTAGAAGTGTGTTTTGATCTTAGACGTTGGTATTAATCATGGTACGTTTGTGATGTGCTAAGTATTAATTACAATTAGCCTTTGTTGTACTAGTAATATTTACTCTAGACATTCATAGTCATGATAAATAGACAATCATTTGTAGAGTGTGATTTATTTTGTGACCCTTTACAGGATCACAGGGGGGAATGTAGTGGATTAATATCTCACAATGAATATCTTATAATAAATATATTCTTATCACAATTGATATAAGGTGTGCTGTAACATTCACCTAAGAAACATGTGTGTGTGTCACGCTACAAGCCCAGAATAAGAATTAGGGGGTCAATGGAATTTACCAGGGGAAATTGAAAAACCTCTGGGTCAAAAGGGCAAGCTATTTGCAATGTAAAGCAGAACATGAAAGACTCCAAAATGAACACAGAAAATGCATGGTCCAGGTCCGAAAAGGTAATGACGTGTAACCATATAGAAATGAGCAGTAAGTGAGGGGCCATGATTGGGAGGAGCTGTGATGTGTAACCATGTTTTTAAAAAAGCACGCCCTATGGAAGTTTCCACTGATAGGTAAAAAATTAACAAAGATATCCGTGGAAAAAGCAATGGAAATTATGTAAAAAAGGAGGGGCTCACAGGAGGAGCTCAAAGAATCAGAGAATGTATTTAAACCGACTTTCTGTATGTTGTCAGATGTTGTCCGGAGCACATCTCACGTGTGGTTGTCTTGTGTTGTTGCAATAAACCACCCTGGACTGAGACTCAGCTACCTTTGTTCACTTTTTGACTACTGTTTGATATTTTTAACTGCCTTACCAAGAACTTAGAATTTTTGAAGGACTTAGTGCAAATCATTACGTTGTGGGGAGGCCCATCCACAACAGTTGCTGTCCCAAAAGACCAGCTTTGCCAGAAAATCAACTACAGATGAGAAACTGTCAAGAATGTTTAGAGAGTTTAAAACATGTTGTCACCCTGACCCATGGACCGCGGAACGCATTTCAAGTTGGTCGGGCGCATGGAGACGCCAGGGGGGAGGGGGGGGGGGGGAAGACAGACAAACGCGGACAAACGCGGCCGAGCGGGGGGGGGGGGGGAAAGACAGACAAACGCGGACGAGCGGACAAACGCGGACGAGCGGACAAACGCGGCCGAGCGGGGGGGAGAGACAAACGCGGCCGAGCGGGGGGGGGGGGGGGGGGGGGGGGGGGTTGGTTGCGGCGGGGGATAGACACGCTTTTCGCGGGGGGGGGGGAGGCTTGATCATCAAAAGTAGGTAGGGCCGCGGCCCTACCGGCCCTACCAGTTCCGCGGTCCTTGCCCTGACCATTTTGCTATTCCTCTCAGTCCCCACCCTCTCCTTTTTCCAGGTAGGCTAAACACAGCAGGCCCCACGGACAACACATGGCCAGCTGATAAATACCATAGGAGGTAAGAATAAGATTTTGTAGATTTATCCCCCGTTAAAGGATGCAGACTTTTTGGGGTTGTTGGGAACTGCTTCCCTTAATGGATGGCATGAGAATGATTGAGATGAGGTAACAACTAATCAGGGACAGCCGAGATCATGCATGTCCCTCTTGACCTTGGCTGAAAGTTACAATTTCACTGACATTTTCCAGGTTGAAATATATTTATTTTATATGCAGCGAGAAACAAAACAGAGCATCTCTCCATTGTTTATACCTGCTTGTTGTTGCAGGGTCGCGGGATGGCAGGTGTCCATCTCCAGTGGTCATTGGGTGAGAGTTGGGGTAGATCCTTGACAATGTGCTTATAAAAAACATATAAACAAACTAGAAACCTTAAAAGGGGAACTTTGGACATCAGTGGAAAGGGAGCAGGTGCTTGGGCACCTGCTGTCAGCAGCACTTCAGACATAGTCTGTGCCTTGGGCGAGCCTTTTCTTCTGAGAACCCAATACACAATCAAAGGTACATGGTCGTAAGACAAGAAAGCAATGAAATTGTGTTATTGTGTGCTTTCACAAATAAGTGAAAGGTTTCCTGAATATCAAATCATGTTTTAAAGAATTTCCTTTATGTGTACAGTGATCCAGTTGCTGCATAACGGATCTAAATACCATCACTGTGAGGTAAAAGCTCTCCACATCCATTTTTTGTCACTTTGGTTAACTTGTAAGAACCAACTGAATTGATCAACATTTACAGCCGTTTGTGGTTCCATTGATAAATATCCAGAGAAAAGTACCAAAAAAGCATGTGACTTTGACCATAAAAAGGAATTTTCATTAAAAGTGAGATGTTTTTAATCTTTCTGATGAAGCTGAGGTGTTGGAGGTACAGGTTTCTTTCAGACAGCAATACTATGAAGGAGACATGGCCAAATGCAGTCCAAATGTTCTAAAATAGCTCGTTAAATTAGCGCAGAATGGTTCCCAGGGAATCACACGCCAGTGTTAGCACCATCAGCCAGCCGGGGAGGACAGTTATGTTTCCTCCCAATGCTTACACTTTACACAACACCGGTGGAAACCCACTTCTCACTGAATGTGCATTTAAATCAGCAATAAAAATTTTTGGAGGGAACAATTTACTGTTTTTTGCACCGTACAGGCTATGCCACCCTGGGCAGAAAGCAATGCCACCCAAATCCAAATATGATGTCTCTGGATGCTCATGAAGGGCTTGCATTTACTCAGTTTCTATTCGCTATCATTTTAGTTTCAGTTTCCTGTCAAATAAGGGTATAAGGCAGAAAAAATAACATTTATTGACCAAATCTTAACAACCAGTAACTTTGAATCTTGTAGGGGAATCATAGAGCAGTTTTCAGAATGCATACAGCAACAACAACATGCCCAGTTGATACATACACTGATAAATACACTTACAGGCTGTGGTTTAGGACTCAGGAGTTGTGGTGTCCAAATATTAAACTAATTTAACATGTAAGGTTCATCAGTCTTGCAAGAGTTAAAAGTAATTGCTTTTATGAAATGAAATGAAATGAAATTTAATTTATTCGAACATGATACAAATATAAAAATAAAATAGTGCACAGTAACAAGAAGTGCATAAGAAAGAAGAGAAAATACAGATTTTTTGTTTCAGTTAACATATCATGCTCAAAATGGGGTAGGAAGAAGTGAGAACTTATAAACTCCTACCCCTAAACACTTGAGACTTTAGAGTCCTACTGTCATTAAAAAACAATAAATCAAAATCAAAGTGGCAGCTAGAAGTAACAGTTACTAATATTTACCTATACATTTTCCCATTTTATGCTAGTTTATCTTTCTAAACCCTTACACCAAGTTATTATCTTCAATACACACCTTATTGCTTTCTGTCCCCATGTGTGTATCTATTGAAAATTACCTCTTTGTACTTTCTTTTGAATTGTGTTAAACTATTGCTTTGTTTTAAATCTTCATGTAACTTATTCCATAACTTTACACCTTTAATTGAAATACAGAAGCTTTTCCTTGTTGTTCTAAAATTGCGGATCTTGAAGATTGAGTGACCCCTTAAGTTATACCCCCCTTCTCTTTCAGAAAACGTGCTCTGTATGTGCTCAGGTAACAACTTTTTTGATACCTTGAACATAAATTGAGCCATTTTAAATTCTTTTTATGACTGAGATCTGAGCTCTAGTACCTAATTTTCTCATTGCTGACTCATAAAACGTAGAGCAAAGGAGGATTATGGTTTTGATGCCAATTTCTTCAAAAGCTGAGAAAGATGTTAGGTCCAATACCTTCAACTTGTCTATCAAACATGCGAGTGTAGCAGCAGTATGGAAACTTTGGACCCGTTGCAGTTGGAATTTTATGAAATCCTTTTATTTAAATAAGATAAAATCATATTTTGATAAGCTGAGGTGTTTGTTCACATTATTTTTAGACATTACTTTGTTGATCATGGGATATTATTTAGCAAAAATTACATTTTAATTTCTTCAAAAAGCAATTATCTGGCAGAATTCATATCTTTCAAATCAAAAGCAAACTCTTATAATCTTATATCTAGAATACCCTTGTGCCCGGGCCCATTTTTACTCCCTTTTTCACATTAAGAAGCTGCCTAATGTCTGCACAAATATTAATAAACAATATGCAGATGATGTCATCTCTGCTCCTCAAAAAATATAGAAGCTGCTCTGATTTTAAATACTGCGTTGACTCAAATCCTGGTTAGAGAAATCATCTCATCTAATCAACATTGGAAAGACACGCTGCAGAAACAATCCACCCTGAAGTGTTCATGGGAAACCAGGAAGATCAAGGTCCCTCGTTCAGAAGATTCTGAAATGCAGAATTTACTTTCATCTGAAAACAGGACTTTGGACCACAGAGCAACAGTCCAGTTCCTTTTCTCCTTAGCCCAGGTAAGATGCCCGTAGCCCACGTGTCTGTGTGCATTGTAGCTCTTTAGGCCCGCTCTTCCTGCAGCACCCCCAAATTCTTTAATAGATTTTGCTTGAGAATCCTCTTAAGACTGCTGTTCTCCCTGTCCTGGTGCCCCTTTTTCCTAGCACATATCTTCCTTCCACTCAATGTTCTGTTAATATGCTTGGATACAGAACTCTGAACAACCAGCGTCTTCAGCAATGACCTTCTGTGTCTTCCCCTCCTTGTGAAGGGTGTTGATGACTGTCTTCTGGACATCTGTCCGGTAAGCAGTCTTCCCCATGATGGTCTCTTACTGACCCAGTCTGAGAGACCGTTTAAAGCAGGGGTGTCAAGCTCCAGTCCTCGAGGGCCGGTGTCCTGAAACTTTTAAAGGTTTCCCTGGTCCCACACACCTGAATCAAATGGCACAATTAGCTCCTCAATATGCAGTCAGGTTCTGCAGAGTCCTGCTAATTACCTGATTATTTGACTCAGGCGTGTCAGACCAGGGACACGTCTAAAAGTTGCAGGACACCGGCCTTTGAGGACTGGACTTTGACACCTGTGGTTTAAAGGCTCAGGAGTTCATTAGCTGATTAGAATGTGACACCATTAGTTTTCAATAAACTTTTTCACAGTATTCTAACTGAATTGTGAGTTTTCATGATCTATAAGCTATAATCATCAAAATTACAAGAAACAAAGGCTTGGAATATATCACTGAGTGTAATGATTCTCTATAATTAAGTTTCACTTTCTGAGACGACTGACAAAAAAAATGTTGCACTTTTCCGGAATATCTTAATTTAAGATGCACCTGTAAATACTGTGAAATGTAATCTCTGCAATTCTACACATTAGAACATGCTTGACTGAAGGTACGCCTTGGACTTATTTTAAAAGCCATAAGTGAATTCAGTAAATTCATAATATGACAGACACATGCACACTATTGGCACTATTGGATGTGGGTTTGTTTGTCACAAGCTCCTTAGTTCCAGTGAAAAGAACTCTGAATGCTTTAGCATAAAGATTTGGAGGAGAGTTTGGTGCGGATGGCCTTGACTGCCCTGCTTAGAGTCCTGACCTCAACCCAACAGTACATCTTTGGGATGAATTAGAGCAGAGACTGAGAGCCAGACGTTCTCATCCAACATCAGTGTCCTGACCTCACAAATGAACTTCTTTTGTGGAACATTAACCAGCCAAGGGACAACAATTAGAAATGAGCAAAAAGCTCACCTGTGACTGTCATGATTCGTCTACGTGAACCTGGACTGAGCACGCACACACAGAGTTTGTTCTATTGCAGTTTATTGAAAGTAATGAGTAGAACGATGACCAGAGTTAGTAACCGGACAGGAGATGATGGGTGCAGGAGCAGGCTGACTGGAAAAAACTGGAGAGAGTTCTAGGAGATGCTGGGCTGCTGTCAGAGAAGAGGTGTAGAGCGACACAGTTCTTGGGGTGTAGGACTGCGGGAGCACAGGGTAGCACCAGGCAGTCCAGCAACAGAGCAGCAGGGACAGTTCTTGAGATCCTGGGGCTGTAGTAAATCCAGCAGCTAGCAGAGGCCTACTTGAGGCACAGAGGAGGTTGGAAACCCAGCAGCTAGCAGAGGCCTTACTTGAGGCACAGAGGAGGCAGGAAACCCAGCAACAAAACAGGGACCAAACCAGGCTGACAGACGTGGAGAATGATGGGAAGAGGACCAGACAGGCGTGGTGTTGATAGAGACTGAAGACGACCCGGCGGGGAAGAGAAGACTGAGGGAGGCTTATGTAGGGAGGCTGGCAGGTGGGGTGAGTACTGACTGATTAGTGCCTAACAGGTGTGACTGATTGCTGAGGAGTGGAGGGTGAGCTGAGTAAGAGGAGAAACTGAAAAATAACAGAGGAAAAAAAGCCAGACCAAAACTAAACCATGACAGTGACACATTTACATGTAAAAGTTTATGCATGTGCATGTCCCTAATATAATTCATTTAATTGAATCTGAGTGTTAAAGGAAAAAAAGGATTGGAAAGCATCAGAACCAGCTGGACGAGTCGGCTTTCAGCCTCACAACCCCAAGGGATAGAGCTGGAAAGAGCACTTTACTTTGCCACAAATAGCCGTTTCCTGCCATAACTGCCTCACTGGTCGCACAGCTTCCACTGCATAGTCTCTGAGCTCGGCAGCCAGGGAAATGCCTGCACCGGTTGTTCCAGCTGAAAAGGTTGAACAGGTCGCCTCTGGCCCAGGCTGATGGATGTATTTGCCCCCTACCAACACAGAACCATACACTAGTCTATGCATTTGCTGCTTGTAGGCTGACCTGCTGGAATTTCAGTAAGCCCAAAGGTTAACGTAGCAGCCTTCAGCTGACGCAAACTGCTGCAGTGATTTCTGATGAAAGCTAAAAGAGAAATATTTTTCTAATTTAGCTCTTCTTTGGCTTTCAATAAATCCTGAATTTTAAAAATAATTGACACATGCAAAACTCACACTAAGCTCCATGACAAGTTAAGTTCCCTGGCATTAACTGACACTGCGGGCCCCCGGTTGGTGAGTGAGATCACTAGCTGACTATGGATGGAACAGGAGCTTGATGTCCTCTGGCCTGGCCATGTTTTTTTTTCTTTAGGGGGGCGGTATTCCTGGGGGGCTCTGTCTCGGGCTTTCCTCTGATGCTGGTAACCCTCTGCTCTCCATCACTGAGCACAACTCAGGCCTACACAACATATTTTGCAGGGTTGCCCTGTCGTTCTCTCCGTCAGTATCAACTTTTGTTTCATGTTCTTGCTGCTGATGTTACTGGGTTTTTTCTTCTCTAGTCTTATCTCTTTGCTGGCGTTCTTAGAGCTTTCCCCATTGTAGCCATAAGATGATTTTTTCTCTAGCAGGTGGTTGTCTGGCTCTTAATTTTTGTTAATACATTTTGTTTGTCCTTTTTTTCCCCTTACCGTGTCCTTGATATTCCTCTTTCCCTCTTCCTCTCGTGTTTGGCATTAGTTTGTACCCAACAGTAAATCAAGGGTTGGGCATCAATGGAGGCTGAATCGGCCTACCTTGGTAAAGCAAATATGTTTTGCATAACTTCAGCAGCCAGAGTACCATTGTGCTCGCCTCGAAGCTGGACATGACAAAGGGAGAAAAAAAAAATTCCCACATGCAAAACTCAGACTAAGTGTTAAAGAACTGATTGTTGCAAATGACTAACAAAACACGTATGCTCTTAGAGTGTCGGCTTACCAATGATTTATGGCTTTCAAAAGTAGAACCGGCACTCCCTGTTTATGTCAATGAGGAAACAGCCCATCTACCTTTAAGACTGGGCTTCAAATGTTATTGATAAAGCTTAGATTTGCAGCAGTTTATCCTGAACCATGTCTGTCGTTACGTTGCTTCAGACTGGGGCTACTGGAGGACTTACCAACCACTGTTCTTTAATATTTTATCTTGCTATTCTTTATATATGCAATAATGTTGACAATTTCTTTGACTTTGTAGAAGGTACACCTGGTCTAGTGCTCTCCTCTCAACCCCCAGCCAGTTAAAACAGACGGTCACATCTTCTTTTGCTGTTGGAGAGGAACTGTCATGTTGCGCTCGCGCAAAATGAGGGATTGCTGTAAAGAAAAAGAAAAAAACAATACCTCGATGCTTCCTCAGACCTTTTACAACTGGCTTTCCATGAATTCAATTTGACTATTGTATTGTAACGCTCTTCATTTATTAAAACTGCATGAATGGGATTTGATAGAATAAAAGTCTTGTAACATGCCTTGAGATGACACTTAAAATTTGGAGGCATACAAATAAACTGTTATTTTGTATTGAGAATCCATATTCGCCATCAAGTTCTTTTATTTTATATTTATTGTCTTTTTCTTTCACAAGAGGCAGTCCCCCCACTTACATGTAGTGTGTAGAGTATATAATGTACAGTTGTTCCCCCGTTATGTTCATGTAGTGTTAATCAAGGCTTTAGCCATTACCCGTTCAACAGTTTAACACGTCAGAATAAAGGGGCTTTTAGGAGCTCTTGTTGGAGCATGAGTCTCATTACACTGTTATTACTGAGCAGAAAAACTCAGCCAGAAACAAACTGGTGCAGAAGTTACATTTAACTTGGTTATAAGATAGTTGGGGAAATGGCTCCCAAGTACTTTGATGCACAATCGGATTTCAAAAATGTACATGCTCATAACGCTTGTGTGCATGTGAATTGAGTGAAAAACCTCCACTCGCCAAACATAACCAGTCTTTGGTTATTTCATATATGGAAACTGTTAAGAATACATTTATGACTCGAGGCATAATACTGACCAAAGTAAGCCAAACAGTTTGTGTGTTCTATTTAACAAAACCTGAATATGGTGGATGAACGTTAAGTGTGTCGCCTACATTTAAATTGAGCTAGAAAATATGTCTGTTAAACAAAAAGGCTTCAGTACAATCAATCATTTCTCTATAATACAAAAGGTCAATAAATCCAACATATCAATCACCAGTTGTCATTCAACACAGCTTGTAAACAAAGTCCAAGGACAGAAATTACAATTTCTGACATTAACAAATGTATTTAAGGCTTTTACCTTATACAATGTATAAATTCAGACATGCTAAATTAAAAAGGTATAACAGCAGTTTGATCAACTTCTTCCCAAAGTTGAAACTCAAAGAAAGAAATCCCCCCCACCCCAAAAGCCATATTAGGCCCAGAGAATATGGTCAAAATCAACACAAATCCTTCTACAGACAAAGCATAAGGATCCTGATACAGGCTTTTTACTTAGAAAAATAACTGATAGTACAGTTCAAACTTAACTTCACAGTATTTCATGATGCTAGAAGACACAAACTGTATTTTCATGAAAAAAAAGAAAAAAAAATCTAAACACACAAATGGTCCACTTCCTAGAAGAAAACAGGAGAAACACAATTTAGAGAGAAAACTCAAACGGTTTAACAAGGGAGTCTTAGGCGAGGAAAATGGACATAACTGCAAAAAAAAAAAAATTAAAAATAAAAACACTAGCAGAGAAATGTCCTCAAGTCTGTCCAGGGTTAACATGGAGGTATCGGTCAACAAACCCTTGTTCTGCACTCATCCGCTTCGTTCATAAATATCTCCCGCTCTGTTAGTTTGATCACATCGACAACAAAACAGCTAAAAACGAAAAATATTGCAGCTCTGCAGAAATGGTGACATCTTGGTAACAACATGATGACTCGCAGTCTGTCGTAGACAACACATTCTCCTTTTGTTTCATACTTACTTGAAGCTTGTGGATAAGTGATTCATGTTGTGTTGGAGTCCTGAGTTCCACTGAGCAGCAAGCGAGATGTTTAAGCTCCAGGCTTGGCTTGTACTCAGATAACTATATATTATTATCTTTTAACCATAAATGTTGTGGTTTTGTTTTTGAACCGCAGGAGAATCGGCAGAAAGAAAAGAACACTGTTAAAAAGCGGCATTTAAAATACTAGTCCTGAAGCACCACCTCGAAAAGTTGTGATTTCATTCCTCTGCTGTTGCTGTTGTCAGATGTTGCAGATGGGGGAAGGGGGGGTCCTCTGGAATGAGAAATAAACAACAGGCGTCTTTACAGGCACTGAAACATTGGAGCTTAAATTCTAACTCACACTCCAAAGCCAAAGTCATTCAGTGGGACGGTTACTCACAAAGTCACTGCTTGAGGCCACTGGAGCATCCGTTGAAGTCACCATTGGTTCGACCGTTTCCTAGGAAACAGGGCAAACTCTTCAGGTCTAACATTTAAATATGCTTTCACAGCCTTTTCATTTCAATAAACAATTGTGAACCTAAAAGTTCTGAAGTACCTGTGTATCCATTGAGCTGTTGGCGCGCTGAATCGTTTGAGAGGGGATAATGATGCGATGAGGACGGGTGGTCCCTGCCGCCATCGCCACAGTCTGCGCGCTGACGTTTGCTCGCTAAATAGTCTTTTTCGTACCTCGAGTCCTTCATGTCAGAGTGATGTCGTTTTCGATTCTCCCCATCTTTGCTGCTGCGGTTGGTGTGGCCTCGTCCTGAATCTGAATCACTGTCTCTGTGCCGCCTCCGCTTCTTCTTCTTCTTCCTGGTTTCAGTGGTTCTGTCTGAATCCAGGTCAGAACTTTAGGAGAGAGAGAAAAACAGAACAATAAGCACGAACGATCAACGGTCGAACAATCCAGACATGCGTAAAAAGGGGAAGTGAATGACCTAGAATGACTGGGCTAAATATGTTTTTATAAAAAAAAATCTTCAAAACCTCATGGCCACTACATGTATGTATCTGGAGTGGACATGGAGTGCAGTGAAGAGTCCATCCAACGCACCAACATAAAGAACTGCAAGCAGGCCAGTTGAAACTCAACATCCTGCTCAATAATAGGAAACTATTGTCAAAGCTGTGGGAATACTTTTCTGTTTTAAATAAAAGTGGTTGGAAGATTTTTGAGATTCCTTTTTAATCTGGTTTAAACAGATGCGTCATATTTTTACTCCAGGTTCATCATGAGAATCTTTTGAGTGGTTCTGATCAGGGGCGTAGCTATGGGTGGGCCTGGCTGGGCTTAGGTCCACCCACTTTGTATCAGGGCCCACCCAATGAGGTGGCTTTAAAAAAAAAAAAACTAACTTAAAATCATAGAAATCATCATAAAATAAAATTAAATGAAATGAAGCAGAAATTTGTATTTATTTATGCTTGTCCCAAACATGGAAACAGCAAGCCTTGTGTTCTGGCTCTCAGTAAACCGGCGGCACAGAGACAGTCATTCCCCTAAGAGCCTGTAATAAGCCAGATGCAAGGAGACTCTGGAAACATCACATTTGTTGAGAAACCGTCAGCATGTAAGGTGGTGCTGGATATTATTGTCATGATATGTGGCAGACGGCACTTTCCTCTTAGGGGGCACAGAGGAACAGAAAAGCAAGATTCTTTTTTGGGGTAGGCGTGCTGTGGGGCTGTGCATGAATTCAGGTGCACATACTCTATTTAGTCACACGGTAATGTCAGTGAGTGCTTTAAGGGGCATTTTTAGGATCTTGTAACATTGGGAGCTTCAGCCCAGACCCCTCATTCCTCTCCCTCCCTCTTTAAAAAGAGCGTTAGTGTTACAGAGTGTCTTTTCCCCACGATGTTTATCCCTCGCGCACAGCCCAGAGGTGAAAAGAAGAGTTGTTTCCACCCCCCTCACCACCTCAACCCGGTATCATTGACAATAAATGATGCTGGGACTGGACAATCACTTCCCAAATAGCCTATTGTTTTTAGCCATTTAGGCTGCGTAGAAAAGTGAGACGCAGTGAAGCGCAGAGCTTAAAGGGCCGTGCCTATACAGAATTTGGGGTTACGATACATAAATAAGTGTTATTTCCTGTAGGCTTAAGACTAATGCTAGTGGGTTAAAGGCAAAGCAGGAGTCCATGCCTCACTGGGTCCGTGTGGAGCACAAACATGAAACATCTGCTTGGAGAACAACTTCAAACTCAAGCTTCGCACTTAGGCGCCCTGAGCAATACAGGGGAAATAATGTCTGGTCAGGGTGGAGGCTGAGATGACAACCCTGTCGCTGTGAAAGGTGATGACAAAGTTTATGAAATGTAACAATTTACAAGAGCAGGAGCAGAACAGAGGAAAACTCAGCAGCTGGATCATGCGTAAAGACGCAGCGTAACAACCATATTTTCCCCTTTTTTAACTGTTAACTGTTAGTGTTTAATAAAAGTTTGCCATTAACTAGAAAACGGTTTTGTTTGTCCTGGGCGTCTGGATCGATGAAGCGACGATAGCTATTATTGTAGTGACATTGGGTTCAGAAACGAAAATAATAAGTTTGACAGGCTGCCGCGGTTTAAATGATCCAGAAGCTACTCCGCCGTGTTTGTGGCTCTAAATCATCTCATAGGGGGTGAGGGGTCCTGATTACTTTTTTCTGCCGTCAATTCAAGGATGTTCACTTGAACAGAGAAGGTCTTTTCTCCTTCTCAACTTCTATCTTCTCCGTAGTGAACTTACAAACGTTCAACTTACAAATAAACTCACATTCAACTCTAATTATTTGGCCCACCCATTTTTTTATTTGGCCCGGCTGAAAAGCAGTTTCTGTCTACGCCACTGGTTCTGATCTAAGCTGCCAGATATCCGAGCTTCCTCAGGAGAACCAGCACGTGGAAAGTGATGGACAGATTTGAGTTCAGTGAAAAGAACCGTGTCAGCAGGGATTTTATGAAGATCAGCTTTCAGATCTGTTCTTCTCTGTTTCTACATGACTGCAGCTACACTTTACTCTTGGAGCGATGGACAATTGCTTGTAAATGAGCTAATATGACTGATTTTCTCACAAAGGCAGCTGTGATGTTTGTTGCCGTCCACAGCAGCGAGGATCTTCTCACTGCTCATGGTTAGGCCAAACAGTGGCTTTTCTGTGTATTGACAGGGATCCTGATGTCCTTGACGCGTGACTTAAATCGCTGTACTGCCTCCTAAGCATGTCCTGAGTCCTCCAAAGGCCTCGCATTGAACCGCCCTAATCACTGAGGTGCATGGAGTCGGCCAAACATTTAAAACATGGAGGACTGGAACTAAAAAGCACCGTGCTGCTCAGAGGACAAACATTTATCTGCACTTGATGTGAGCAGGACTTACCTGCTGTCATGGTGCCGGTCTTTATCTTTTGACTTCTTCTTTTTCTTGCTTTTTTTATGTTTTTTTGAGCGCCGTCCCTCTGAGCTGTCGTCTCGCTCCTTTCTTAGATGAGCAGCTGCCCTCTTATCACTCTGATCATCTCTCTTATGAGTTGAATCAAGATTACAGAGGCGATCCCGAGAGGGAGAGACCTTGGACTTGTTTGATTCTGGAGCAGCACCAGCAGGGGAGGAACTCCGTTCTTTAGATTGGTATCCGTCCCTGTGCCACCCATTCCTTTTGTCCTTCGTCGGCCGGGAGTCCCGGCCGTCCTGTTGCCTCCTCCAGTGACTGTGAGACTCCTGAAGATGGGGAACTCCCCTCCTCTCGTGGCTCACATCAAACCTGTGATGGTAATGGCTGTGATGGCTGTAATGGGAGGAGCGTCGGTCACGATCGTGCTCCCAGGAGTGCAGGCCAACTCGCTCCTTGCGACGATCAAAGTCCCAGTCCCTGTAGCTGCGTTGGGCAGGAGGGAAACGATCCCTGTAGGAGCGATGGTGATCTCTGTAATCTCGTCTATACCGGTGGCGATCGCTGTGACTTTCCCGCGGTGGACTCCTGTCCCTGTAGTGTCTCTCCCTGTCTCTGCTGCAGTCAGAGTGAAGTCTGTCCCTCTCCCTGTCATGGGAGGACTGACTTTCATTGCATCTGGAACCTGGACCTGGCTTGGACTGACACTGCCCTTTGTTCTCTGGATTACTTTCAGTCTGTGCTGATGGACCATTAGTCTGCGACGAATCCTTAACTTCTTCTTCTTCTCCTTCACTTTTGCTAATGTTCTGAGCGGCTGCAGATATCCCGTTAGCTCTTTGAGCGCAGGCCGGGTCTGAGGGTGAGGCTGACAGGTTCCCTGGACCCCCAGAATGAGCAGAGTCTCTAGATGTAGTAGACTGGGTCTTGGAAGTAGCAGCTAAAGGTGAAGCGGCGACAGTAGAGGATGATGTGTGGTGAGAAAGAGGTTCCGGCAGCATTTTAGCCCTTTCGTCAGCAGCAGGGAGGGGCTCGCCTTCGTTAGCAGCAGGAGGAACCTTTTCGGCTGAACTGGGCTGGGATGAGGCCGGGTCCTGGACCTCTTTGCTGGGAACACAAACAAACAGAGCAGGATGAGCAAAGCTTCGTGGTCCAATTGGCACCTTTAGGAAGCAACGCAGGAGGGAACAAAAATAAATACATTGGAGAATGAATGCAAGTTTCAATGAGACACTAGATAAACTGCAGTACCTTGCTGAAGTTGAAAACTGCAATTTATTTCATTGACATTTTATGTGTGAAAATGATAAATTATATTTTACAAGTAAAAATCTACAACTTTAAAACATGACGGTGGCAGCATAATACTGTGGAGACAAATAAAGCTACATTCAGGGTATTTCTGAAGATCGCCTGCTAGAGGCTAGAAACCACATCAGGCTGGGACGGCGGCTCAGCTATGAGGGACAAACTCCCTAAACGCAGCCAGAGCGACAACAGGAGGGTTTATCAGTGGTCTCAAACGCTCATCCTCCAGGGCCGGCGTCCTACACCTTCTAGATGTATCCCTCGCCCTACACGCCTGAATTAAATGGCTAAACTGCCTCACTGGAACGCAGTCGAGCTCTGCAGAAATCTGCTACTGACCTCATATTGGAATCAGGGGTGTAGGAGCAGCGAAGCCGCTAATAGTTACAGGGCCCTGGCCTTCGAGGACCTGAGATTGAGACCAGTGGTCTAGATTAACGGTGTTAGAACAGTCCAGCTAAAGTCAGAGACACGAGCAGAGGGGGGAGAGAAGGGGAAGAGCTAATATGGTTAAACTAGCCATCCATCTCTCCTTGTTTAAGATACAGACTATAATTATCATTTTGATATAGATAAAAGCTATTATAGTATCATATTTTGTCTCAGCCATTGACACTTTGCTGTCACTGTGGGTCACTTTACCCTAAATTTATCTAGAAAACAATTGCTAAGACTCCTAAACCCAAGGCCTCCATTTGAGAAATCTGCTTGATGCCACGCCCAAAATGAACTGAATATCTCTCTATAACTACAAGGTTTATCTTTATGGTAGCACAATAAAGCTAAGAGTCCAGAGGTGTAGAAAATCAACACTTGTGTTAGTGAGAGTAAATGAAAAACAAAAAAGCACTTTGCACATTGTAAAAGGGGGTATTCACATCTCAGCTGCACTCATAAACATTTTGAGCAAACCGCAGTACAGGTAGTGACCATAAGCTGCACCGAACTGCATGCAAAAAACAGAAGGATAGAAATCTTAGAGAGGTATTAATTCTTCTAAATTAGCCATTAAGGATCCATGTGTTCTTTGTTTCCCTCTCCTATCTCACCATAGAGCGGAACTCCATCCAACAACAACTGGATTTGTGAGTTCTTTGAGAAAACACACGAGAAAAGCTCCTCGGACGCCCTGCGTTCTGTCCATTAAATGTGGCGCTAACGCAGTCGGACATTTTTAGTTGCACGGCGCAGTTTCTCCGCAGCCCAATCTGGATGTTTGACACCTGTAGGGAACCATCAGAGCCAACAGACTTCAGGGATGTTGAAAAAAAACTAAATCTCCTAGCGAGGGAAATGCATCTGCCGTAAAGAGAGAGCATGTCGTGGTGCAGTTCTGAACACGGTGGACGGAAGACAAAGAAGAGAGGAAGACAGTCAGGAACTTCGTCAGTGGGACAATGGATTACAGGAACCCAGTGAAATTATTTACTTTAATGGGGATTATGGCCAGAAAACAACAACGTTAAGATTACATTTATGGTTTCCTTCATGTCATGAGCCCTGCTTCTCCTCTTCGGCTGCAGGTTCAGGGAGTTCTACACCTAGAGCGGCGACACCAGTACCGCTGGTCTGGGCTTTCATCTGAACGGCTGCCTGTGACGTTTTGAGGTTTTTGCCGCGCGTTTCTCCCTGTATGCGTCGTTAGCCTCTTTTCCATTTAGCTGCTTAGTGTTGAAATTGGGTTATGGTTAGGTAGAAAATGTCTCTGTCGTCAAGACGAGCCTTTCCCCGTTTACTGGATATACTATATGCATATTAGTTACTGTGAGGCACGTGTTTGGAATGATTTTCTGGAGGAAGTGCTGCTGCCCCCAGTACCGGGGGGGGTTAGAGAGTCCATCAAACCTCATCTGAAGGGTCTCAGCACCCACTTCCACTTGTTCCTCAGCTCTTCTTCATCCTGTCTGCTTCCCGTCAGTATTGCAGGTACAATGAAAAATGTGGTCGTGTTTGGTATTGTACAAATATCGCTTCTTGTTTTTTCCTCGATTCTTCAGCTCCACTTTGACAGCTCTGCTTAATCTTTCTCCGTTCTGATCTCTCCCGCTGTTCACTCAGGCGGGACGCTGCATTTCCGGGAGCACACATGGAATAGCCCATTGTAGTATTTTGAACGAGAGGAGCAGAAGTCAGTGATGCACTGGTTTATCTTTGTTTTGATTGTAAATCATAATTAGGTTATTTCAAATATACATAAATAATGTAGGGCCACTGATAGGTGGGTGCCTTACTGGTGTGGCTCCTTAGTAGTAGGGGCCCACAGGCACCCTACTACTAAGGAGCCCTACTAGCGGTCCCTACTTTTGCCTATAATGGTATGGCCATGTCTGATTTTTTGGCCAATATATTCCAAGTGTTAGAAATTTGCATTATACATGCTAATAAAATATTTAGCCAGTTGGACAGAATCTCAGGGCAGCAGATTCTCACACCTGATACAAAATGACATTACTCCAAATGCTAAAGGTCACAGAGTAATGGACATGCCGATGAAGAAGCAAAAGAAAAAAAGAACGTGGGCACAAACCACAACTTCCATCATCATCATCCAAATATTAACCAATATTATCGCCATCGTAGTTCTAACATCATGCAGGCAGAACTTGAACAGCCATTCACAGATGTTCTGCCGGTTTTACAGAAAAATATTAAAAAACATTCTTGTCTAAATGCGCAAAGCTGGTTGAGACACACCGCAAAAGACATGCAGCTGGAATTAGTAACCAAGGGTGTATCGACTTAATGAATAATCGTCCACAGCATAACTTTTACATTTTTGTTTAAAAAAAAAGATTTATAAAAATCATATTTCTTTAATTTTGCACTCATGCATTACTGCTTTGATCGATAAAAAAACAATAAAATAAATTAAAAACAATTAAAATGGTCTAGTCACCTACTATGACACCAGCAGCTCTCTGGTTGCATACAGAGGTTTCTTGATTAAATGATCACACCCTGGTGGATTATTATGTTTTATTGCTATGTTTAACTCTTAGTTTTTGCTCTATTGGCTAGTGAACGAAGCGCTTTTGTGTATATTTACCAAAACAAGAAGACATGACCAGAAGTACGATACTGCAAATGAAAGCAATGAGTAAACAAGGAGAAGCAATGGAGGCGAGCGAGTCAGCAATGCCCAGAGGAGCAAAAGAGGTGAAGTAACCCTGCAGCTGGGTTGGTCCTCGACCACAGAGCTGTCAGTTCACTGCGAGGCTTTCAGGACGGTCCGCTGGCTCCAACAGCAGCTGCGTCAAAAGGTGGCCATCTTGCTTTCTGATAGTTCCTTGGTACTGCCAGCAGATGGTACATCAATGTTTACGTCTGCTTATCACGCCTGAAAGCTCTTTTCAGCCTCAAAAAGGCTGAATAAACACCATCGGGACGAACGCCTGGCGTGTTTTTATTTGAAGATGAATAGATATTTTGTTGGTCAAAATATGTGACAAGGCCCCTTTAAACTCGCACCACAGTGAAAGAGACAGGAGGCACTTAGTGTGGACGGAACAGCAATACCGGTTTTCCTATGAGGAACATTCCTCTTACCTTGGCTCATTATGGTCACTGCCAAGCCCATTGCCAACAGCATTCACAGATGAACTGTCCTGATTATGGATGGATACCTGGGTGCACAAAGGGACAATTACCATCAACATTAGACCACACTAGCAGCAGAGCTGTTGCACATTTTAAAGACAATGCACTGATAATTTACCTTCTCAGGTGTGTTTTCTCCATTAACTTTAGGGTGCCCGTTAAATTGCCCGTTTTGGTTTTTTATAGTAAATTCAGAGGTTGACCCGTTCAACTCACTACTGTTATGATGCACGTCTGTTTCACCGTTTGTGTTTTTACAAGAAGAGGCACAGGCATCCCTTGTCACATTGTTCCCCTTAGTCTGAGGCCTGGCTAAGCCGCCAACATCCTGAGTGGTACAGTTCTCCTGGTCGGACTCTTCCGAAGACTCTTGACTGTACGGCACCAGGAAAGACGATCCGTTGCCTCCAGCGGGTTGATCCCCGTTACTGCAAGACGTGCCGTTGACGTGGTGTAGCTGACGTGGAACAAAGCGAGGCTCTGAGGTAGACTGTGAGGAAGGTAAAGAGCTGGAGGAGGAGCTGCTTGCAGAGGATGGATGGCTATAAGCCGAGGAGGAGGATGGTCGGTGCTGTTTGCCTTGTCCGATAAAAAATGAAAGCTTCTGCCGTTTCTCTTGGTCTGGAATCGATGTGGGTCGGCTGATAGAGTGGGAGATTGAGGATGAAGCCAGTCCATGGCTGGGTTTTCCAACCGCGCTGCTGCTGGCCTTAGAGTTGCTGGGATAGTCCCTCAGAGATCCATTGCCATTAACATGGAGGGCGCTCTGAGAGAGGAAGAACCAAACAGAAGATCCTGTTTGAATCTATAATAATTAACGCTCAAACATCAGACAGAAAATGAAAGCTAGCCTTACCTTGGTCATATGTGGTGGCAGCTGAGGACCTATGAAGCCGGCGCCGCCGTGGTGGATGGTGGTGTGGATGCGTGGGGTTACCACCGGCCGGGGAGAAGACTGACCTGAGAGACCTGGGTTATGGCTCAAATTGCTGTGGTCTCCAGCTTTCTTCACATCTGACGATCTGAAAGCAAAAAGGTGCAGCACCAAATCGTATTTACAATTTTTACCCAACTGGAAAATCCACATTCAAAACATCCATTTAAAACCCCTTTTTCACTGCTTGTGGAGAGCCCCAGGCTTTGGTGCTAATTTATACAAATATGATTGTGATAAAAATTTACCGCTGTAATTTAACTCTCCTGATGCCTTAATTTCATAGGTAAAACGTCCTGGTCTGAGGTAGGGAGACTTAACAGATCTCCCTGGGGTTGTTAAAGGGGTGAGGTTGTATGCACCAAGCCATTCTGTCACCAGTAAGGAGGAGAGTGGAGAAATGTATTGTTTTTATACCACTAACTTGTTAGAAAAAGTAGTTTTAAGATGTTTTTAAGCAAGAAAGTGGACCTCAAAACTTCAGTGCTGTCACTTCATTAAGATGAGGATTTTTTGACTTTTGGAGCAACAGAAATCCCCTGAGGTCTGGCTGCTAAGCTAAGCCAACCGGGGAGCTGGACTTCACCTTTCCCTAACCACAGCCTTAATGCGGCCCCGGCACGCTGGATTTCCTGCTACCTGTCATCTGTATGTGGCGGCAGAAAGTGGATATAAAGTGTTTAAGGCAAGGCAATGTCTAAAGCACTTTTCAGTAATCAGACGATTTAACGTGCTGTACATGAACAACATTACAGAGACAGCAGACATCGCAGAGCTAAACATTACACTGGAATAGTAGCAGCAGCTCAGATACCGTATAAAACAAGTTGGACTACAAACTTCAGCATCAACATTTACAGACAACTCTAAACAAATAGGTTTTGGTGAATAAGTACCAGAATATTAAAAACTTTTTTTTGGCTGGATGTTTTTGCATTTTAAATTAATGTACTAAGAATCAAATAAAGCACTTTAAATTTCCTTGTACAAAAAAACTACACATTTCCTTAGACAAGACTTATAAAAAAAAAAAAAAAATACTGGCTGTTCATGTAAAGCTAACTCTTATTTCTATTTTCCCTGGTTTATGCTGACAGCTCTGCCGGAGGGGAGATGTTTGGATGCAGTTTGCCAGCAGCTCCCAGAGGTCCTCTGTGTCCTGCCTCCATACTTCACTGTCGATGCATTTTCTACTTTATAGCAATATTTGCTTATTAGACAATCAAGGTATCAATTCCTTGTACCTGCAGACTCATTATTTTTTGTTTCTAATACATAAAATCTTTACTCAAAACGTATTCTGTGCTGTAGATATGTGTTTACCTTATTATTATTATTATTATTATTATAAAACAAAAATAAGTGTTTTAATCAGTGTTTAGTAGTTATTCTAATTAATCATGTAGTTGTAAAGCAATGACTCTGGCCAGATGCAGCTTGGTAAAAAATTAAATGCAAAATAATTAAACTTTTCCTACTTATGGATCCAGAGCAACTTAAGGAATAATGTAAGGAATTAATGAGCTGTATAACTTTAAACCTGCTTATCATCTACTATTATTTATCAATTGAAACAAAAATAACGTGTAGTCCTTTAAATAGCTTTGGTTGTTTGACCTTTGATTTCTTATTACCGCCACCTGCTGGACTGAAGATGAGGTGCAGTTTCTGCACAACTTCCCCATACTTTCAGAACAATGGAAACAGCAGCGTTTAAATTCACCAGGATTCTTTTTATCCGGGCCAAACAAATCCAGGGGCTTTAAACCCTGGGCTTTCAGTGGAAAAAATGACAATAAATAAAAGCCAAGCAATTTCTCCAGTTTGGTTACTCATATCTCACTGTTTGGTGACTTTAAAAATAAAAGGAAACAAACAAAACACTCATTCAGTGCCTCCCAACTTCTAATACAGTCTGGGACCAGTTTTAGAAGTTAGGACAGAAGGGATGCTGCTGTTTGTTCACAAAAATCCATTGACATCAATATTTTAGTCAGTTTTGTGATTATCTTTTTTTCATTGGTAAAAGTCATTTTACTGTTTTTTTCCTCCACATTGCTCTGTGGGAGGAGAGCTGTTGGACAGTTTTGATGTTTCGACCCATGACTGATGTTTTAGCTCTGTCTGCTTGTGTTAATGTGCAGAATTTATGCACAAGCCAAAGTCAATTTTTCTTCGTCCCGTTTTAAATCGTATTTAGTTGTTTAGATAACTTTAATATCTGAAATTACATTAAAACAGACAAGGTTAATAAAAAGTAATTTTAAAAGTTACAGTCAGCATTATAAAATTTTAGGTAAATGGAAAATTAAAACGATCTTAATGTTGGAATTGCACCAATCACAACACCGAAGCCCATTTTTCAACCTTATTATATTTGATGGCCCAAGTTTTAAGGTTTATATTTTGGAGTTTTATATTTAAAAACATTTTTAAATCAATGCATTTTACAATGTTTTATTATGCTTTGGAGCCATGTTCCCTATCATGAAACAAACTTCTTGGTTCAATGAAAGTAACTTCAAATCCAAATCTGCAAACGGTGTGAATAATTTTGGGATTAACTGCGTGTTACATCTCTACTAAATCATAGCCAGAGGCGTCCCTGGCATGATAAGAAAAGTGGGGCACAAAAACTCAACACCTATTAGCAGCAACTCATTTTTTTGTGATTAATACAACCTGGCTTTGATCAATTTTAAATGAAACAGATAAATTATCATAAACCAAAACACTAGTAATGCCTTTTTATATTGGCTATGTGTAATTACATTTTTATACATAGATTACAGATAATGTTCATTTATTGAACAGAAAAGATTAACATCAATCCTTCAATGAGGCAGCAAGGACAACCAACACCAGATTGTCACACACTATCCAGCAGAATGTAAACGTAACGTGTTTATTTCCAGTATTTTGATTGGACGACCTGAGCTTGGGGCCAGAGGATTTGTGCCCCACAGTTGGGCATGCACACTGCAATTTCAGATGTTCGTTATTTAAACAAACGTTGGTGGGCCGGCCCCAATATCAAGGTGCCTCAAGAGGATTTAGCTACTGAGCTTGTCAGTTTTCTGGCAGACTTAGATATATAGACACAAATGTTTCTAACAGAATTTTATTGGTAAGGGAAATCGTCTTTTTACAATATTACTCTATAAAGAAGCTTCACAGCGACATCTGGTGGAGCCAGGCCCCACTGGCCCCAAATGCAGAGACACCACAGATCATAGCAATATAAATGTAGCTCTTTAGAGAACAAACATTTTGAGCATTGATGAACATCAACCATATTTGCTGTTTTGGCCAAAAGTACAGCCAATGCTGCTCCATGTACCGGCCTGCACAATCTTCAACTAACCCACCAAAATAAATGGATACCCTATTTTATCTGTTTCAACCGTAAGTCGTTTTTATAACTTCTCTACATATATTTCTAGATGAATGTCTGCCAGTTATATCAATATTTCCTTCTCAATTTTGTAATTTTTGGAAGGGGGATCATATTATTTTGCTTCTTTTCAGTAACAATTAAAGTTCTGTTCTCCTAATTTCCAGTTTTTAACATCCGAACCTTGATGAGTCATGGTTTACTTACTTAATGTAGAAAAGGACATAGGCCTGTTGGTTGAGCACAGAGCGGATGTCGCTCACAGACACAGAGGAGTCGTTCATCTGGTACCACTGACCGTTGCTAGCCTGGAAGAAAACAGAGCTGGCAAGTTGGATCCAGTTTTGAAAATCTGTTGAAAATGTTAAATATAATAAAACGCATAAAGTTTCAGCACAAACAGAGCAAAGCTGAACTATGACCCTAAGAATTTTCATGGTAATATACCTCCATATATTAATAATATACCTCCTTATTAGCTTGTTCATTGGTCTGTATGTTATCTGTAAAACCTTTAATTGTTTCTAACTGAACCGCTAACAAGGTGTTGACTCATGTGAGTGTGTCAAACACACACACACACACACACACACACACACGGCAAACACAGCGTTCTAGTAAATGAGAACAGAGGTTTGTAGCGTTCACCTTAATATAGCAGAAGTAATGTCCAGCGTGACAGCTGAAGCCAGAGTGGACCAGTACAGCATACAAGCCGTAGATCTGGGGTTCTCCTTGAGATTGGGACATGAAGGGCCGCAGGTCCAGGTACTCTGGATATTTAACATCCTGGCCAAGACAAAAAAAATAAACAAAAAAAAACAATGCTGAAATTAGGAATAGAGATGGGCAAAAACTAAGAAATAAAAAAAAGGGATGTTGACTTTCACATAATATCAGATCTACTAAATGGTTGTTCACTAGCTTATAACATGCAGGGTGACACGCAGGTTACATTTCATTGCTGTAATTTCTAAAGGTTCGAAAGCAATAAAGCAGCATGGACTGATGCTTCATAAAAACATCACAATGCTGTAAATGATGAATACTGTAGCTAAAAGCAACAGAAAACATTAGCCGGCATGTTTCTGTGGGAACCGGTTTATGCTGAGTCTAAAAGGGTACGTTTTAATTCATTAATGTTCCAATTCTATTTTTAACACCTTTGAATTATTTTATTTTGATATATAAATGAACGATGAGACAACTATTTTTATTATTCACATTAGTTATTGTCATTATCTTTACATTGAGAAAACATGAGAGTTGTTTGAGGGATTGATGGCAATGCTTTATTGCCAGCGCCGCCGATACTTTCTGGTGTTATTCTGACACTGAGATTTTAAAAGACCAGAACTGTAACTGATAGAATATCCAGGTATCACTGTACCTTTGTGATTTTTCCTCCAGTGAAGTTTGCAAATCGTTTTAGTGAGAGGGTGAGCACATTGGGACTGCGATGGATTGTGAATCTCTTTGAGGCCGTTACCATTTTTTTGCACCTGGAAAAAAAAAAGGTTCTTTTTTTAATCTACCACACAGACACACAAACAAACCTAGAAATACAGAAATAAAGGCCTGGGCTTGTTGGCTTCCAGCATTACTTGGTGCACTTGTAGGCGTTTTCACCATCCAGCTGTTCTGGTTTGACAAATTGCTCCAGAGCTTTGGAGACGCTGGGTGCCGTCTACAAGGAGAGAAAACATATATAAAAATACATTTTATGGCTTCTATCTTAAAGGCAATGACGAATTATTATAGACAAGGAATTTGGTCAAATTACCTTAATTTCCAGAGTGATATCCAGAAAAGGGTCAAATGTATCAGAAACTGATTTGCAGTTCAGACATTTCACTGAAAAGGTGAACCAATAACGTAAAATTAAAATATAAATCCCTGACAAGGAGCAACAACATGTCAACAAAACAAATCAGCCTCAATAACTTACCTCTGGATCTGAGGTACCCTCCAAATACTTGATGGATGAAAGTGGTGGCCTGCGTTTGCCTGTCCAATCTGTCACACAGAGACAGGTGGAAGTTAAGTGCTGAGACCCAAAATGTCAGTTTAATAAACAGAAGCTTAAAAATGTGGCTACGGAAGTACAGCTCCACATAAATCCAAGTTTCCTGAAGGTCTTCTGGACAAGTAAACTGCTGATACGCAGCAGACCATGAACCTTCAAATTAAAGCCACGTTTCTGGCCCAGCAGAGAGCCAGGAGGCGGTCCAATAAAGTTCCCCATTTCGTGTTGTTTGGAAATATATTGGAGAATTAACAACAGCAACTTCATGAACCACATGTAACTATCTGGAATCTGAATTTACCAAAATGAACCAGCAACACAATCACATCCCAGGATTGGTACCTTGTAAACATGACAAATTAACTTTCACAAAAATGGCTCATAGGTTGTGGAAATTATAAAGTGAGTTCATAAAGTGAAACTTTAAATCTGATTTAGGTAGGTGTTATTTGACTCTTTATAATTCTTTAGGAAATGCAACAAATGTAATAAAGTAAAGAGCAGCTCTCTTTTGATGGAAATATTTACAAGTACCCATCTGTACTCACGGTACCTTTAACAAAGATGCATTTGTTAATATTTCCAAAGACTTTTCCCTCAATAGTAAAGGGAAATCTATGAATGGTGTCTTTTCCTGAACACAGAATACAGCATTAATAGATGTCATTAGTTTTTCATCTAATGTCTAAAAATACTGCTGCACACTATAATTAGCCAACTAAGAGCAGGAACTCACTTGGTTCCAGGTAAGCAGGACTTTTGCATAGCGTCCACCGTGTACCGCAGGAACTCGTGTGCATCCTCCTGGCTTCCATAGCGGAAGTGCTTTGCAATTCCTGAATCCGCAAACAAAAATAATCATCCACATGTAAGTGATTAAACAAAGCACTGAAAACTTAAGTTTAAAGTTATATAATTTCCCTTCATGAATAAACAGGGGAGCAGTCCAACAGCGCCTCCTATCTCTCATTTCAGGCTGATCTGTACAATAAGTCGGAGTTTTTCCGTTTCAGCACCGCAAACATCTACTTACTTTTCAGCTCATTGAGGACACCGATGGGCTTAATGACATTCCCAGAGTTGGCAAAAACCTGAATGATGTGGTTTTGCATGGTGCACATCATACAGAACCCTGGCTCGTGACCTAAAGGAAGAATGCAACATTGATAAATACAACTTTATTAAAAATAAAAAAAATCCCACCAAAGCTGCCTAATTATTCAAGAAAACCAAGATCATTCATTTGAATCATTTTGTTACACTAAAGCAACAAACTTACAGGTTTTAGAGTGCTCCCTTGACAGCATAAAGTTGGCTAACGGCGGAGTGTAGGTGAGACACTGCAGGGCTGAGTTGAGGAAGCATGTGTTCCCCATGTTCTGCAGGCCGGCCCCAATGCGGTGAACCTGGATCCACTTTAAACTGAGCCGCTCTGCAGGAAACAGGACCTTCTGAGGCGAGTCGATGCCATCTTCGCTGCTCATCACTGGGCAAACACAACAAGAGCTAAAATCACAAATGCTTCTTTTGTTTCTAATTTTATCTCCATCCACTGACTGCATCAGAGGCTTAGGTGGCTGATTGTGCTGCTGTGCTTAAACTAGCTGGGTTATGTAACTGGATGAATGAAAGAGCAGGAGAACAAAACGCCCACAAAAAACTATTGTCACACATGGGCCAACACTGTGGAATAATATTAGCCTCATAAACGAGTAGCTTTGGAATCATATCTGATTAATAACACAACCTATTGTTCTTTTTTTCTTCTTTTGTAAAAGCAATACCAAGACACCCATTTCTGAAATGTAGCTTTTGTAAATCTGCATTAAAATAAATCAACATTGTAAGTCAGCATTTGGACTCTGACCAGGAAAACTCTTGTGTGTTTGTACAGCCTGACAAAGTATGTCGGCCGTGCAGCGTCTCAGAGTTCGCTCTGAGAGGGAGCCGTGTAGAATTAGACAGGAAGCCTCCAGCCCTGGCCATAAAACAATGAAACGTCTCGTCACCATTCATACAGAGAGCAGCAGCAGATTGAAGTCTTGTCCTGTACCTTGGTCCTTGGGACGGTCCACAGAGGGGGGGGTGCTGTTATAGACAGCAGCACCAGGGGTCGGACCCAGGCAGCCCCCTGAAGACTTGAGCCTTGGAGAGTCGCCGGGCATGCTGGGACCCATCGCCCAGCTGCTGGAACAGCTGCCGTCCATCCCCACTTCTCCGCTGGCGAAGGATCGGGTAAATCCGACTGACTCGTGGTCAGATTTTTCTGACAGTCTGTCAACTATGGTCATTGTTCATAGCTGCAGTAGAGGAGAAACACACAACCAGAATCAGCTTCAGAACTAACTGTGCAACTTTATAAGACCAAAGTTATAGAATCAACGCTTATCTTATAGTTTTTAGAAAACAATGAAACAGTTCAGCTATTATTATTGCAAAAAAAAAAAAAATCAGACACAATTACACAACAAAAGATATCGATAACAAAATAGACATAGATCCTTAACAGAACTTGTTTGTTTTTTACTGGGAAAAAAGTAGAGTTGTACATGGAAGCTTACAACGGTTTAAAAGCTGTTCTTCGGTCTTGTGGGCAAGAGGGAGAACAAGTGCTGTCAGAAATAAGGCAAGGGCCTCTGGTACGCATCTTCTTTTGTTTCCAAACAACAAAAGGAGGCTGAAGGCACACCCCTGCGGAGTTACTGTATTCAAGATGAATTTGGAGGATGTGTGGCCAGCAATCCCGACATTCCTCCATCTGGGACTAAGGCACTGGCCGGTTCCAGGTATGAAAATACAACAAACGTTTTAAAAGGTTACAGTTTCAAAACTTCTACATTTTCTGCCGTGCAATTACAATTTTAATTCATTCTAAAGAAGGTGCAGGAGGGGGTCAGATTTATATGGGCACAGCACAAAAAAGACTTAAACAAAATGCTTTAGACTGGTGAGTTTATAGAAACCAAGAATAGTGGGAGTCCTCAGTTTACTATTAATGAACAGGGGGAACAAATGACCTCACTATCTGACATGCTTTCTTATTCAAGACTACATGAGCGTTTTGTAAATTTTTTCCAATCAAACTACTAAGACATTTTGTTTTAATCCAAGTATGCTGCGGCACAGTATTTTCTTTTTCTTCGATTTTTAAATTTGCCCTTACTGCACTCTTATTCGGTTTTTAGAGATTTTTTTTTTACCTTTGTGTGTATCTGCATGCTTCCAAGTGCCTTTCACTTTGCTGCTGGTACACCTGAGTTTCCCCACCGTGGGACAATAAAGGGCATTCTTTATTCATATGAAAATCAAAGCGTGCGGTAAAGATAACAGAATTACTGATCAAGAATGTTTTAGCAGTGCAAAGGTTTTTGCTTTTCTGTTTTAAACTAAAGCAGCTAAAGGGTATATTATTTTGACTGTGTTATAATAATTTGTGCCAATACTGTGATGCTGGTGTTTTACTCACCATTATCATTTCTGCTAATAATCGCCCAGGAGGTAAACCCAGGTTGCTCTG
Organism: Fundulus diaphanus; assembly: GCA_037039145.1. Classification (NCBI taxonomy): domain Eukaryota; kingdom Metazoa; phylum Chordata; class Actinopteri; order Cyprinodontiformes; family Fundulidae; genus Fundulus; species Fundulus diaphanus. Next base: position 37,119,217 of record CM073143.1, read on the forward strand.
TTTTCTCGGTCTGTCTGTGTGGGCTAACTGGGCTAAAGGCAACACTAAAATCCAACAACAAGATTCTCTCAGAGGGTATTTTTTTCTGGACCAAGTCTAGAGAGCTGAATGGATTGCGCCATTGTCAAACTGCCAGTGTACAATAAAACGATGGCTCAGACAGAATGAGCTGCAGTGATTGAGGGCGTTCACTGAGCTTCTCTCCAGCGCTACGAAGTTTGAAAATAAGAGAATTAAGTCACTTAAGGTTGGCCCTATAAAAAAATTGCATTGGAAATAACTTGAACACCTCTAATCCGTGAGAAGCTTTCACACTGTGACTATTTACGCGTTCAAAACGGCATCATTATATCCGATTAGTTCATCATATTAAAAAAAAAGGAGTCGAGCAGCTGGATTTAAACTTGGCTAATTTGTGTAAAAGCATCTAGGAGGTTTGGCACATCCAAGACCGGAAAGTGAACATGAGTCTCCATTTACGTGTTGAAACTTACTAAACTTGACATATATTCCTCTTAGTGGCGCAAACCGAGGCCCCCTACTCCCACTGGAGTCACCCAACCCAGGAGGGAACATTTCCTTGTTAGAAGCACGTTAAACTGCAGCTGTCCCCTCCCACCTGCTCCAACAGACCGCCTTACATTGGCTAGCAGACGGTAGCAAGGCCTGTAATACGCAGCGCCTTCAAAACCGAAACAGAACACGCAGTAAGGCGAAGTCTGGGCAAGAGGTGGGGCCCAGATTAAATGCAAACATTTGAGCAAACAGTGGCAAAAGCCCGAGCCGCGACGAACAGCCGGCTACCGCTGCCGCCGTCATAAAGGAGGCGAAGAATGGATCTCGTAGCGGCGGCACAATCCCTGCTAATGCGGCTAACGAGTAGGCTAGCTAGCAGCCATAGTTGTCGCCGAACACCAAGAGGACTCTCGTAACCGAACAGCGGCGTGTTAAGAAGTTAGCGGCCAGCATTTTTAACCCTACGGGCTTTAAACCCGGTGGGCTTTAAAAACCGGCGTAATACAAAAGGTTGGGCTTCGCACCGGCGGCTGAGTACGCCGACTGCGTCGCTCTCCGACATGACAGACCGAACCGGTGTCGGGCTACTACAGCGAATCCCAGCGGTCTGGGCCAACCGGTGTACCTCAGCTTTCCTCCAGCGCTAACGTTTGACCTCATAAACAAATCAGCACTCACCTTGAGTCTGTTACGAACACCTTAATAGCGGTTTTAAAGCCATTTCTTATTTCCAGCGGGTGTCCGCCGGTGAACAATGACGTAGCTAATTGCCCCACGGCTACATCCGGGTACCTGCCATGAAACGGCGTCTGTGATAGGTCCAGACGGCACATATCCGTGAGGAACGTGTTTCGGAAATATCCGACGCTTGTTCTTAACTCTGACCTTATTGTGCCTTATGCACTACAACGGCACAAGCTATTATGTACAACAAACACCAATATGTCAGAACCAAAGCAGAACTACGATGAAATCGTCTTTTCTGGAAACTGCAGCGACCAGAGGAGATCGCATACATTAACTTCAGCCTTTGTAACATTCAAAGCCTTGTGGTAGGACCGGGGACGCTTTAGCCACGAGATCGCCAAAATACATATTTAGAAATGTGTTTTGGAGAAATAAATTGCATTAAAATACGTTTTATATTGACAGAAAGCTGACTCGGGTTGTAGTAAACACTTTCCAATGAGGCTTAAAACCAAAATCACAGTAATCAAATATCACAAACAGCGCCTTCGAACATCCAAATAGGTTTTATTTAGCAGCTGGATAAAAACAATGTTAAAAAAACACAATAAAACACTATCACATCTAGGTGTACAAGACAAATGCTCAAACATGCAGCCACTTGTACCAAGTCAAATCAAGTAAAACGGTGGCTCAAAAAAAGCAGTTTTGGACAATCTGTTGGGTTATTTTAGGCTCAGGTCTTGTCCAGTTCGGTGAAGCTAACAGTGATTTTGGAGTTCTGAAGCCGGCTGATCTGCATCCTCAGCTGCACTATCTCCTCCTCCTGCTCTACGACTCTTTTCTGTAAGCCAACGATTACCTGAAAAAGATAGAAAATGCATATTACAACTGGTTGGTAGTTAATAGAAGAACCTCAGCTCCAAGTGCAAGAAAGCACCGTCAGTCCAAAGAAGAGGGCAACTTTATTGGATCACAGTTGAGAACTTGTAAATTAGGCTTGGGCCAGCATAATAACCCTCAGGTATAATTACAATGCTTTCATGGTATTTACAATAAAATTTAAAACTAATTGAAACATTATCTAAATGATGTAATTCAAAAACAATACAACAGTTCATGCAGTTGCAAAA